>OX104062.1:42418812-42773144 GCA_944474145.2 Dicrocoelium dendriticum
ACCGTACGCTGCGCTGCCGATTGTTGATGCGGAACTTGATAGTTTGGAGCGGGCAGGCGTCATCCAACCTGTGAACTATTCAGCGTGGGCAGCACCTATTGTTGTCGTCAAGATGACCAACGGAGCCGTTCGTATCTGTGCTGACTACTCTACGGGATTGAATTCTGCTTTGAAAATGCACCAGTATCCTTTGCCAGTCCCAGAAGATTTATTTGCTAAGCTCAGTGGTGGCGTTTACTTTGCAAAGCTAGATTTATCAGATGCTTATCTTCAAATTGAAGTCGATGATGCTTCGAAGGAATTGCTGGCAATCAATACGCATCGTTTATACCAGTTCAACCGTTTGCCGTTTGGTGTCAAATCAGCTCCCGCGATTTTCCAACAAATTATGGATACCATGTTAGCTGGGTTATCAGGACTCGCAGCTTACTTGGACGACATCATAATCAAAGGGGCTACTTTCCGAGAGCTGACGGAAAGACTGGAAGCAGTTCTCCACCGCGTTAACGACTACGGTTTCCAATTGAAAGCAGAAAAGTGCAATACCGGCATGAAGTGTGTAAAGTATCTTGGCTTCATCGTCGACAAGGATGGCCGCCGTCCGGATCCTTCCAACATAAGCGCCATGAGACAGATACCTCCCCCTGACAATGTCGCGAAGCTCAGATCATTCTTGGGGTTGATCAGTCATTACAGCTCTTTTGTGTCCGAAATGCATCGGCTACGAGGACCGCTCAATGAACTGCTGGTAAAGGATCGCAAATTTGTGAGGTCTCTTGAGTGTCAAGCTGCATTTGATAATGTCAAGTCTATATTGTGTTCTGACCTACTGCTAACGCATTTCAATCCGGAGCTGGAGATCGTAGTTGCTGCTGATGCGTCAGACTACGGAATTGGAGCAGTCATATCCCACATTTTCCCCAATGGTTCGGAGAAAGCTGTGGCGCATGCGGCCAGATCACTCACCCCAGCGGAACGTAACTATGGACAAATCGAGAAAGAAGCTTTAGCCATAGTGTTTGCAGTCAAGCGATTTCACAAAATGCTCTACGGACGAAAATTCACGCTGTTTACTGACCACAAACCCTTGGTCGCAATCTTTGGATCAAAGAAAGGCATTCCGGTCTGCACGGCCAGTCGTCTCCAACGCTGGGCAACTGTTCTACTTGGTTACGATTTCGCCGTCAAATATCAATCTACACACAACATTGGTCAAGCAGATGCGTTACCTCGTTTAATTGGTACACAGCATCAAGAACCAGAGGATGTGGTAGTTGCTCAAATCTCCGTAGAACCCCAAGCACATCAAGTTGTGTCTAACATTTTCAGTGTTTTACCAGTAACATTCGAAATGGTGCAGGAAGCGACACATCATGATTCTACCCTACAACAAGTGATTGATTTCCACCTCAATGGCTGGCCCAAGAGAGTTACAACGCCGGAGCTTCAACAATTCCACCAACGGAAGGAAGCACTATCAGTCGTCAGAAACTGCCTGCTGTTCTCAGATCGCGTCGTCATTTCACACATCCTTCAAGAGAGAGTCCACCGACAATTTCATACTGGCCACCCGGGAATGAATCGCATGAAATCGCTGGTACGAAGCTATGTGTATTGGCCCTATATGGATTCCCAGATCGAGAATTTAACCAAGAATTGTCCCCGATGTGCTAGTGTATCAAAACAACCAAGGAAGACGGAATTGCAATCCTGGCGAATACCAACGGAACCATGGTCAATGGTACACGTTGACTTTGCAGGTCCAATTGATGGTCACCATTTTCTCATTGTTGTCGATGCACACAGTAAATGGCCGGAGGTGATTCCAATGGTGAGAACCACAGCAGCAGCCACTGTCTCCGCTCTCCGACAGATGTTTTCTCGTTTCGGCGTTCCCCAAACGTTGGTTTCGGATAATGGAACACAATTTACTTCATCTGAATTTGTCGTCTTCTGTCGAAGAAACGCGACCGTCTACGTAAGGTCTCCACCTTTCCACCCACAATCGAACGGGCAAGCGGAACGATTTGTGGATACCCTCAAAAGAGCTTTGCTAAAGATGAAGGGGGAAGGTACCTTGGAGGAGATTCTTGACACATTTCGGCTGACGTATCGCACAACTCCGAATCCACAGACACCGAACGCCCTATCTCCGGTTGAAACTTTGTTTCAAAGGAAAATCCGTGTGCCGCATGACACTCTCAGGCCCAGGAACAATCAGTTGCTGTCACGCAACTATCAGATGGAGTGATAATTCAACATCCGACACGGTGCTCGGAAGCGAAGCTTTAATGTTGGTCAACAAGTTCTGGCGAGAGACTATCGCACCCACTATCCTAAATGGGCTATGGGCCATGTACTATACGAATGTGGTAACGTGATCTACGGTATCCAGGTTGGAACGGCAGTTTGGGTAAGACATGCTAATCAGCTGCTCGAAGAAGGGACTGGGGAACAAGTGCAAGAACAAGTACCAGCAACGCAGTTACCTCTGGACATCCTGGCCGACGCCGGTGAAGCGAAGACTCTCCAACAATCCCCAACACAGCAAGCACAACATTCGCCCCAAACATAGCAGCACAGAGGCCGAAGCGCCGACGCAAATTTGTGTCACCTATGCAAGTCAACCCCAAGCTGAAATCTTACAAGATAACTCAAAGGGGGGAGTGTTAGGAAGGAATACACGAGTCGAACAAGCCAGGACCCCATCGCCTCGGCCGGCTATCCAAACTCATCCGCCCTGATTGGGGCGAACAGAAAGCCAACCAGGAGAAACGGCCAATGAACGCTAGGTTGAAGTTCCTTCATTGGCTGTGAGTTAATCTTTCCAGAGCTTTCCATGGTCGCTTTAAATATACTATTCACGAACTTTCCATTTTACCTTTATAATGAACGCTGTGATTTGCTAATTCATTCCTGTTGCTCTGCTCGTCCGATTCGTCTTCTTCCTGTCCTGTGGGGGGCCAGCGACTTCGGGTTTGATTGGGAATCAAGGAAGAAGAAGCACATTCAAGAACGTTCGAAATCGATGCAATAATCGTTAATAATCGATTAATCGCTTAAATAGGGAATTTCCTAGGCAATTCTTACTTTCTCCCGGACAGTCTCTCTTCGTGGTCACCCTCTGAAGTTGCATAAGCCTAGATCTGATCACGTTAGAGCTGACGTTCGGTTGTCACGCAGGGTCATCGACTCATGGAACGCACTACCCAGCGAAGTAGTGTTAGCACCAACGGTGAAGGAGTTTGAACATCGACTCGACGCCCTTGGGTTACAGTTTCAGACCTTTCCGTTTAGTTCTTAACTTCTACATCTATTTCCTTGGCTCCTCACATCTATTACTATTATTGTCTTAACCACACATTCTCTCCTGTACTACAATTACCATTATTTTGTTTTTGTTGGTTCCCTTCTCTTAACTTTTATTCTATTCACGTGGCCGGTACAGTGGGGACTGCTAGTGCAGGCCGCGTGGGCATTGATTGGTTGACCGTTATGTCATTCGTGTGTATTGATTTGGCTCCTCTCGGCTCCAAACCGCTCCCGCGAACTCCATCCTGGTTCAACGACGTATTGAAGAAGGAACAAACATGGGAATTCTCCTACCGTTCCTGTCCAAATTGAACTTGAACTTGAACTTGACAGAGATGGGACCCATGCCTATAGCGACTATGACAAGGCATGCGTGCTTGGTAAACAGTACTCAAGCGTCTTTGCCCGCGAAAGAAATACGCCATGCAGAGTTAGCTTCAAGAGTCTCTGAGGACTGTTGTCTGAATGAAATTCCTGTAACTGAGTCCCCATTTCTCCGCATGCTAAGAGAGGTAAATCCAACTAAGGCTTCCGAGCCGGATTCCGTTCATCCAAAATTTGGAGCATGAATTGGCAGTGGAACTCAGTGGACCTCTGACTTGTGTGTTTCAGAAGTCACTCAACAGTTGTATCTTGCCTACCGAATGGAAGGAGGCTGTTGTCGGTCCGATTTTCAAGTGCGGTGACAGACCTATCGGCTAATTACAGGCCTGTCAGCTTGACTAGCGTGGTCGTTAAGTTACTTGAAAAATTAGTACGAGATACAGTGGAGAACCATTTAAATAGGTTTAACCTGTTTTGCGTCGAGCAACATGGTTTTCGCAAAGGATTTTCGTGTCAGACGAACTTGCTGGTAGCTCGTGAGAGCTGGGCTGAAGCCGTAGACAGTGGACATGCGGTGGATGTGGTGTTCATTGACCTCGCCAAGGCCTTTGACACTGTCCCCCATTCGCGACTCTCACTGAAGTTGAGGTCGTATGGAATATCTGGTCGCGCTCTCCAGTGGGTGTCAGCTTTTCTGCATGGACGGGAACAGTGTATTCGTGTGGGAAGCTGTCTTTCGTTTCGACAAGCTGTACTTAGCGACGTTCCGCAAGGCTCTGTCCTAGGTCCGCTGCTTTTTTCTGTCTACGTGAGTGACCTGCCGGAGGAGCTTGAGGTGCCATCGCTGTTATTTGCAGATGACCTAAAGCTCTGGAATATTGTTGATATCCCTGGAGGTCCTGTGACTCTTCAACGGGCTCTGGATAGACTGGGAATGGTCTGTCTTGTGGTTGCTGCGCATAAACCGGGCAAAGTGTTCAGTGCTGCGTATCGGAGCGTCTGCTTCCTCCACAAGTTATGTGCTCGATGGGAGTGAACTTCCTCACGTGACTCATCAGGTTGATCTAGGTGTCGTCCACTGTTCCACACTACACTCTGGAGACAACTGGAAGAAGGCGGCTAGTAAAGGGTTCCGAATGTTGTGGTTTATCCGTCGTTCTTTTGGGACCCTAACCGCTGATGTGTTTGTGAAGCTTTTCTCAGCGTTTGTGCGACCCCACCTAGAATATTGCGTCCAGGCCTGTCTACCATGCCTTGTCCGGGACAAAATGGCACTAGAGAGGGTGTTGCGTGTCGGTACTAGGTTGGTCAAGGGATTACGAGGGCAAGCCTACCCCGAACGCCTACTTATTATGGGGATGCAGTCAATGCACTACCGAAGGCTTAGAGGAGACCTAATCCTAACCTACCGTATTTTAACTGGGAAGGTTGTCCCTGATTTGTCCATGCTTTTTAGTCCTGCTAGATTATCTGGTCTCCGCGGTCATTGTATGAAGCTGGACAAACCGCGGTCCCATCGAATTAGAGCAGAGACACGCTTATCGCGTCGAGTCATCGAGCGCTGGAACCTGCTTCCAGAACATGTTGTCAAGGAATCTACGGTTAAGGGGTTTGAGCGTCAACTAGATGCTCTTGGGTGGCAACACGAAACCTTTCCGTTTTCCTGACAAATTCCCATCTTCATACTTCGATTCTTTTTTTACTTTTCCTCGCCATTGGTATTATTCTCTTCTTTTAACTGATTTCCCCTACTCTCTTACCTTCGATTCTTCTTCCTCTCTTACTTACTTCACGTAACTGACATAGCTGGGACAGCTAATGTTAGGAACGTGGGCATTAAATTGGTGGACCAGGGTGTTTTTCGGGTGTTTTCGTTTTAGACCCATCAAGAAGTCGGAGCACCCCTATCAACTCCTGGATCGACGACTCGCTCAAGAAGGAACACTTACGGGATTCATCCTATCGTTCCAGTCCCACTTGAACTTGAACTAGTAACCCCCAGACGACGGCCCTGTCATCCAACACGTTGTGTACCAACTGCAAACCATCAGAAAAATCAAGGCTGTTGACCAGCATCCACCTATCCAAATCCTCGGCATGAAGTAGACAATTAAATAAATAAATATTTTATTCTTGACAAAGCGAAACACGCCTTTTGGGCATGATCAGCATATTGCATTATTGTACATGATAGCAGAATAAGCAGCACTAACAGTGGGAATAGTACAGTTGGAGACAGTAGTGTGGGCCCCTAGGGCCCAAAGGTTGTATGAAGTCTATGTACACAGAATGCGAGAGGTAGAGATAGTAATCAGATCACTTATATGGTATGTTGATGAGGAACTAGTCTGATGAGGTCCCGTAAGCAGTGTAGGTCAGTGAGTGAAGTATGAGGAAACGGGTGAAAAATACTTAAGAATAGTGGCATGTCACTAATCAGATATGTAGGCGTGTTCGTGCGAGAGCAGATATATGCACAGAACTTGTAAATGTGATGTCGTCAACTTGCCAGTGTGTTAGGGGCGGTGACTTTACTGAGATCTGACCGCCCATCTGATCGCCGTGGCGGTGGTGTCGCCTTGTATATCAGATGTGGTGTAAACATATCCAAAACACACACCTTTAACTCAGCTGATAAAACTATGGAAGCTTTTTCAGTTGAAGTCTGTACCGAATCAACGCAATTTAAAATTGTGCTGCTGTATAGGAGCCCTGATAGCGCTTCTAGGAGTTTCATTGACTTCATCCGCACTCACTCTGCGAACAGATGCTTGATAATGGGGGACTTCAACTTCCCTGAAGTAAATTGGCATGACATATCTTGTGAGGCAGCGACAACAGGGTTGGCTGCCGAGCTTGTTGACTTGACATTAGAAGTACCCTTACACCAATTTGTCGATCGACCCACCAGGTACATGGTGGGTCAAGCTCCTTCTCTGTTGGACCTAGTTTTCGCAAAGTCGGTTGACTTTGTGAGTGACGTTGAGTACGGCCCCCCTTTGGGAGCCAGTGACCATACGTGTTTATCATTCACTTGTGCTCTCATTCCATCGCAATGAGGCTGGACCTTACCGTGGTGCGATGGCTTGTGTGCCTCAGCGATCCATTGAGCTACGCTGGGTGGTGCTTTTGCACCTTCAGAGTCACTCATACCAGATTGGTCAATGGTTAGAGGCCAGACAAACTCAGCCTCCTGGTCCTCCAGGTTGGGGGTTGGAATGAGGGTGGCACCTTATTCCTTAAAATGGACTCCTTGTAGCCCAACGCCAAACCCGCTGCCTTGCGGTCAGGTTTTTGAACCAAAGGCTTTGGTTGAGAACCCTAATCGTTCTCCTGTCTATACCTGGGCAACCTGACAGTATCCTGCCCACGCAATACTATGAATCCAATCCAATGAGTCCAATCCAGTTCATCGGCTTCCATTTGGAGCCCTCGATCCTCCTTCAGATTGGCATGCCTGAATGTACGCACACTGCTACAAATCGGTCAACAGGCAGCACTTGCCCGAACATTGGAGACCCTCTCGATCGATATCTGCTGCTTATCAGAGACTCGCCTGCAAGACTCGAGCACTGTGCTCACTCTGCGATCCCCTTCAGGGGACGCAAGCAGTATTTTCTCCTTGCGCCTATCCGGTGACGATGCAGCTTCGAGCACCGGCCAAGCCGGTGTTGGTATTGCCCTGAGTCCCCGGGCTGAAGCTGCTCTGGTTGATTGGATTCCAATCAGTAGCCGGATGTGTGCGGTCCGATTGGCTGGCTCGTTTAAAGCTTCGAAGTCGCGCGGGACTAATAGATGTCTATTCATCATCGCTGCCTATGCGCCCACAAACTGTAGCGATGATTCGGTAAAGAACGACTTCTACCGCCAACTGACCCAGCTCCTTCGCCACAGAAGAAGCACGGACACTGTTGTGCTGGCGGGGGATCTGAACGCACAAGTTGGAAAGTTGTCCACTGATGAACTGCATCTGGGCGGTCAACACGGTGTAGGCTCCCGTAATGATAACGGTGAGCGGTTACTTCATTTGTGTGAAGATGCTCGCTTATTTCTTGCGAGCACTAATTTCCGACACAGCACCCGCCGAAGGGTGACTTGGCGCCCACCAACCTTGGACGCAGATCGATCACATTGCGATAAGTTACCGCTGGAGAGGCTGCATCCAGAATTGTCGCTCGATTTGGAGCACATGTGTGGACACCGATCATGCACTTGTATGTGCTGACATGCGGATGCGTTTTGGCGGACGCCCACGACGACGCTGTGAGCGCATTGACACCAGCCAACTGACAAAACCAGCTGTTCTGAATGCGTATCGAAGTACGCTAACATGCGAGTTGAGCAAGCGCTCACTGGAGACAATTTATGGTCACTGGTCACATGTTCGTCAGACCTTACTAGCAGCAGGCAAATCCTCATGTGGTATGTCTAATAGACAACATGGACATTGGGTCTCTTCACAGTCTCTGGAACTTATAGATGCTCACCGGCATATTCCGGCTGGAAGCGAACACAATGAAACTCGCAAAGAGCTCCGGGCAAAACTCCGTGCTATCCTGAAGAGAGACCGCGAATCTTGGTGGTCTCATCGTGCGTCAGAGATGGAAGTGGCCGCTGCCCTTGGCAACCATCGTAAGTTATTCCGTCTGATACGGGAAACGGGCAGCAGGAGACCTGGTGTTAGTGAAACTATACGTGACGAGAGTGGACAGCCTATCCACAATTTGTCAAAACGTCTGGAGCGTTGGGCTGAGCATTTTGAAAAGCAATTTAATCGGCAAGAATTGTTCGATTCGCCGGTCACTGATCGCCCCGCTCCGTGGGCTGTCCCTTTGGATCCACCCTCTCGCTCAGAAGTCGAACGTGAGATCGGACTGTTGAAGTTGAACAAAGCTGCGGGACCAGATGATCTTCCTCCAGCCCTCTTCAAATTTGGAGGCTCTGCTCTTGTTGATGCTTTGCATGAATTACTAGTGAAACTGTGGGAGCAGGAAACTGTCCCAACCGACTGGAGCCGCTCCGTTATTGTTCCCATCTTCAAAGGCGGCTCGCGCTCGGAATGCGGCAACCATAGAGGAATCAGTCTGATCTCCATCGCCTCCAAATTACTCGCGTCCATAATTCTCCACAGACTGACTGGCGCTCGTGAAAGCCAGATTCGTGAGGAGCAAGCCGGGTTTCGTCGGGGTCGTGGCTGCATCGACCACATCTTCACCTTGCGTCAGTTGTTGGAGCACCGTCACACATACTGGCGGCCCACCGTAGTCGTGTTCCTCGACATCAAAGGTGCCTTCGATTCGGTTGATCGATGTGCCCTTTGGAATTGTCTACTCAGGAAAGGTGTGCCCGAGAAATATGTAAATATTATCCAAGCATTATATGCGCGTAGCACGGGCAGAGTAAGGGTTTACAGCAGGCTGTCGCCACCCTTCAATATCTCCAGCGGTGTGAGACAAGGATGCCCGCTGTCACCTTTCCTATTCAACTTCGCTATTGACGAAGTCATGGAGATTGCATTTACAGGACATGACTTGGAAGGTGTGGAGCTACTCCCAGGAGAACGACTTCTTGACTTAGAGTATGCAGACGACATTGCCCTCATCTGTGACAGCTCCCAGACGTGTCAAGCCGCGCTGGACAGATTAGCACTGGCTGTCAGTCGCTTCGGGCTTTGCTTTGCACCACCGAAGTGCAAAGCGTTCCTCCAGGATTGGCAGGGTTCGCCCCCTGTGCTGACCCTTGGTGGGGATCAGCTAGAAGTCGTTCAGAAATTCAATTACCTGGGAAGTTGTATCAGCGCCCTTGGGATCGAAGACGAGATCACGAACCGCATAGCGAAAGCTCGAAGTGCTTTTGCTAACCTTCGCCACCTATGGCGACCGCGCGACATTACTCTCGCCCTGAAGGGTAGAGTGTACAATGCAGCGGTACGTTCGACCTTACTGTACGGTTGCGAAACCTGGCCCCTAAGATCGGCGGACATGAAGAGGCTACTTACGTTCGACCATCGGTGCCTTCGCAGTTTGGCTCACATCTGGTGGGAACACCGCGTGAGTAACGAGCGTGTTCGACGCCTTGTTTACGGCCTAGGAAAAGGGAATGAACCGCTCAGCACCGTCATTTCACTCACCAGGCTCCGATGGCTGGGCCACGTGTTGCGCATGCCAGCCCACCGACTCCCTCGACGTGCGTTGTTTGCTCACCGGGGATGTGGGTGGAAGAAGAGGAGAGGTGGCCAAGCGATGACTTGGTCCAGAGGAATGAAGGCCCTCACTTCTGAGCTGGCCTCAGTTGGAGCTTCACGGCTCCCTGGTTGGGGTCCAAAAGACGGTGAACACGTTTGGCTGGATACACTTGCTGATATGGCAAGGAGCCGACCTCAGTGGCGTTCCTGCTGTGAGTTTCTTTGTCCCTCCCGATCCCTTTAGCCTCCCCCTCCATCTACGATCTTATTTCGTAGGGTAAAACGTAATTAAATTTTTGTTTTTGCCTAGTAGCCGGCTAGTAGCTTACCGGAACGATGCGTATCCGTTGCTGGTAGCTCAGCTGGCATTCAACTGTCGTATTTATTTTTCCTTTATGTATTGTATGTATGTATGTATTTCCTTTATGTATTGCGGTACAATAGCGGAGGTGTTTTACCATCTCTAGCTGACATGTATAATGATGATGATGATGATGGTCATTCCTTGAAGCTGGACAACCCGCGGTCCGATCGGATTAAGGCGGAAATCCGGCTGTCACGCTGAGTTATCGAGCGCTGGAACATGCTTCCGGAGAGTGTTATCAGGGAATCTACGGTTAAGGGATTTGAGCGGCAACTTGACGCTCTTGGGTGGCAACATGAAACCTTTCCATTTTCCTGAGTAACTCTCATCTTCGCACTTCCATTTTCTTTTCTCTACTTTTCTTCACGTATTGGTGTTATTTTCTTATTTAAGTGCACTTCCATATTCTGTACCTTCGATTTTTCTTTCCATCCTTTGCTTACTTCACGTGACTGCCACAGCAAGGACTGCTAGGGCAGGAAACGTGGGCATTAACTGGTTGGCCAGGGTGCGATACGGGTGTTCCGTTTTAGATCCATCGATAACTGAGCACTTCATCTATTCCTGGCTCAACGATCCACTCAAGATGGAACACTCACGGGATTCTCCTACCGTTCCAGTCCCATCTGAGCTGAGCTGAACTGAACTAAGTACTGATACTTTGGCGCCATATTGTAAGTTCCTAGTAGTGCATCCCTATCCCAGCGCTGGTCACAGATTGACCACATAGCTATAAGTCGCAGGTGGCGCGGCAGTGTACGCGACTGCCGATCATTTTGGTCAACATGCGTCGACACCGATCATGCACTGGTGTGTGCGACCTTTTGCATGCGTTTTGGTGGTTCGCCTAGGTCAAAACACACCCGACTGAACGCCTACAAGTTGGAGGACCCAATGGTGAAGAGAGATTATCAACAAAAGCTTTGCGAAAAGCTCCCTCTGTCTCACACTCTGGATGTTGATCAACACTGGTCAAGCCTCCAGCAAGCCTTGTTGTCGGCCGGTTTGTCCAGCTGTGGCCCCACTCGCTCCACTCCCAAATGCTGGATCTCGGGAAGATCATCAGAATTGCTGGATCGTCGACGGGCGGTGCCTGCTGGCGCAGAGTACAACGAACACCGCCGGTCTATTACGCAACAGCTGAAAGCAAGCCTTCGCTCTGATCGTGAATCTTGGTGGTCAAAACAAGCTGGTGAGATGGAAGCCGCTGCATCAGCTGGCAACTTCCGCCGTCTGTTTTACATCATCAGGGCCACTGGTTGCAATTTCCACGCTATCAGCCAGACGATTTGCGAGGCAGACGGCACGAAGATCACCAACCTTCGCAGACGATTGGGTCGCTGGTCAGAGCATTTCGCTCTTCAATTCAACCACCCAACACAGTCCCCTGCGACACCTCCAGCCCCAATGTATGATGCTTTGCCTGTCTCCACAGCCCTCCCAAATGAAGCAGAGAAATGGCGTCGTCGTGATGTCAGTCTCAAGCTCAAGGGCAGGGTGTACAATGCTTCCGTCCGTGCAGTACTCTTGTACGGCTGTGAGACTTGGCCTATTCGCTCGGAAGATATGAAGCGGCTATCAGTCTTTGATAATCGCTGTCTACGAAGGATTGCTAGGGTGTGGTGGCAACACCACGTAAGCAACGCAGAGGTGAGAGACCGCGTGCTTGGGGCGAATAGTGCCAGTCTTCAAGACGTTATTCTCCGACATCGCATGCGCTGGCTCGGGCATGTTCTGCGCATGCCAGCCCATCGCCTTCCACGTCGAGCGCTATTTGCACTCCCAGGGAGCGATTGGAAAAAGTGCCGCGGTGGACAGCCGATGACGTGGAGAAGGAGTATGAAGAAGGCGACCTCAAGTTTGGCAGCAGTCGGACCAGTCCGCCTTCCAGGTTGGGGACCACGAGATGCTGAATTGCAGTGGTTGGAAACATTGGACGTCATGGCCCGCAACAGACATCAGTGGCGGCAATGTTGTTCCGCGATTTCACCATCCCTTTGATACACACAAAAACTCACAAAACAAAACAAAAAATACAAAATGGCGTGTGTAAAACCAAAAAAATTCGTTTCCCATATTTTTTAATCGCATTAGTGTCCCCATCTTCACCTTTTTCTTCTGCCATGGTTCTGATGGCACAATGTCTGTTAACAGACTGTGAATAAATATATATAGTGCATCCCTATTGAGATCCTATAGCAATGAGCTACATTTTATACTATTTCTTTTTTTCATCGTATATCATTGAGAGTTATACGGCATTTGTACCAAGATTGTTGGCTACGGTATTGACAGTTACTGCATAGGTCGAGTAACACTGCGAGCATTGCAGAACATTTGCTCTTATCGTATACAGCAATCAAGCGCTGTTTTGACTAACCTGATTAGATTTTATTTTTCGTGATACGTTAGCTACATAGCTTGTGTTTACTTTTGACTATGGTGCAAACTCGCCCATACCACCATTGCTTCGAGGAGATGGGACCCATGCCTATAGCGACTATGACAAGGCATGCGTGCTTGGTAAACAGTATTCAAGCGTCTTTGTCCGCGAAACAAATACGCCATGCAAAGAGTTAGCTTCAAGAGTCTCTGAGGACTGTTGTCTGGATGAAATTCCCGTAACTGAGTCCCAATTTCTCCGGTTGCTAAGAAAGGTAAATCCAACTAAGGCTTCCGGGCCGGATTCCGTTCATCCAAAATTTGGAGCATGAATTGGCAGTGGAACTCAGTGGACCTCTGACTTGTGTGTTTCAGAAGTCACTCAACAGCTGTATCTTGCCTACCGAATGGAAGGAGGCTGTTGTCGGTCCGATTTTCAAGTGCGGTGACAGACCTACCGGCTAATTACAGGCCTGTCAGTTTGATTAGCGTGGTCGTTAAGTTACTTGAAAAATTAGTACGGGATACAGTGGAGAACCATTTAAATAGGTTTAACCTGTTTTGCGTCGAGCAACATGGTTTTCGCAAAGGATTTTCGTGTCAGACGAACTTGCTGGTAGCTCGTGAGAGCTGGGCTGAAGCCGTAGACAGTGGACATGCGGTGGATGTGGTGTTCATTGACCTCGCCAAGGCCTTTGACACTGTCCCCCATTCGCGACTCTCACTGAAGTTGAGGTCGTATGGAATATCTGGTCGCGCTCTCCAGTGGGTGTCAGCTTTTCTGGATGGACGGGAACAGTGTATTCGTGTGGGAAGCTGTCTTTCGTTTCGACAAGCTGTACTTAGCGACGTTCCGCAAGGCTCTGTCCTAGGTCCGCTGCTTTTTTCTGTCTACGTGAGTGACCTGCCGGAGGAGCTTGAGGTGCCATCGCTGTTATTTGCAGATGACCTAAAGCTCTGGAATATTGTTGATATCCCTGGAGGTCCTGTGACTCTTCAACGGGCTCTGGATAGACTGGGAATGGTCTGTCTTGTGGTTGCTGCGCATAAACCGGGCAAAGTGTTCAGTGCTGCGTATCGGAGCGTCTGCTTCCTCCACAAGTTATGTGCTCGATGGGAGTGAACTTCCTCACGTGACTCATCAGGTTGATCTAGGTGTCGTCCACTGTTCCACACTACACTCTGGAGACAACTGGAAGAAGGCGGCTAGTAAAGGGTTCCGGATGTTGTGGTTTATCCGTCGTTCTTTTGGGACCCTAACCGCTGATGTGTTTGTGAAGCTTTTCTCAGCGTTTGTGCGACCCCACCTAGAATATTGCGTCCAGGCCTGTCTACCATGCCTTGTCCGGGACAAAATGGCACTAGAGAGGGTGTTGCGTGTCGGTACTAGGTTGGTCAAGGGATTACGAGGGCAAACGTATCCCGAGCGTCTACTTAGTTTGGGAATGCATTCAGTGCACTACCGAAGGCTTAGAGGAGACCTAATCCTAACCTACCGTATCTTAACTGGGAAGGTTGATCCAGATTTATCTGAACTATTTAGTCCCGCTAGATTGTCTGTTCTACGCGGTCATTCCTTGAAGCTGGACAACCCGCGGTCCGATCGGATTAAAGCGGAAATCCGGCTGTCACGCCGAGTTATCGAGCGCTGGAACATGCTTCCGGAAAGTGTTATCAGGGAATCTACAGTTAAGGGGTTTGAGCGTCAACTAGATGCTCTTGGGTGGCAACACGAAACCTTTCCTTTTTCCTGACTAATTCCGATCTTCATACTTCGATTTTCTTTTCTCTGCTTTTCTTCACGCATTGGTATTACTCTCTTCTTTTAACTGCTTTCCCCTACTCTCTTCCTCTCTTACTTCACGTAACTGACATAGCTGGGACAGCTAATGTAAGGTACGCTGGCATTCACTTGGTGGACCAGGGTGTTTTTCGGGTGTTTTCGTTTTAGACCCTTCAAGAAGTCGGAGCACCCCTATCAACTCCTGGATCGACGACCCGCTCAAGAAAGAACACTTACGGGATTCATCCTATCGTTCCAGTCCCACTTAAACTTGAACTTGAAGTTGATCGCTTTTCTCTCTATTTCCGTGCGCCCACCATTTATCGTGACCCGTGATTTAACGAAAATGGCCAATGGGGCTGGAATAAGTATCGTTAAGAGACAATGCCAACAGTTTTCGTGCAGTACTCGCGCTCAAGAAGTACATACATTTAACTATCATCCATGCAAGAGCATGTGAGTGCTACACGGTAACTCGATTTTTTGGCGTACCATACTGATCGAGCCTTTTAGGTGAAATATCGCGAAGACCAGTGTTTGACGAAACACTCGTGACAAAATTTAACCATTCTCAACTTTTCTCTGACATCAAGTGCTTATGTCTAACTCACAATGTTTGCATTGTGCGAAAGGGGTGACTAAGGGTGTTCAGTGCATTGCCTGCAAACTCTGGGCATGTGGCCGAAAGCGTTGCTCGCAACTTACTGAACCGCTCTTCAAGGCGTATGCTGAGCACAAGCGTTTGCTATGGATTTGTCGATATTGCATCGATGCTGCTGCGTTGGCAAGACGTCCGCCACATCAACCTCCTGAAAGACGTTCTTCCGCTCCTTCTGCTAGGCTTGCCAGAAAGTGGAGCAGCACATCTTCCAGCGACGCTCCAAAGTTGCGGCCACCCCGCCCCGTCTACTTCACATTCGGACCCATTGACACACCTCTGGCCTGTAGAGCCTTCGACGAAGTCATATGCGGCCGTAGTGAAGGGAAAAGCGACCTTGGCCTCGTGTGGCCAAGGTCCAGCCACATGTGTCACCAATACTAAGACTAAGTCTTTGAATAAACATGAGCTTCCATCTTCTCAGTCACAAATGAAGATAATTCTCAACAGCATTTCTGAGCTGGAAAAAGTGATAAAGGAAAATCCACCATCTCGTAAGCCACCAACCCCAGAGCGTATTCAGCCATCTCGTGACCGCTGTCTCATCATCGTGAACGCGGCCCAATCGGACAAGGCTACCTCGGCGGAGCGAATGTTGGATGATCAAATACTGCTCGAGCGGATGATTTCTCTACTGTTTGATGCAGGCGAACAGGGAATAAACATTGTCTCTGCCTTCCGTCTCGGTAAGAAGCCGGAAAATTCCTCCATGGTTCGACCCCTCAAGATTGTAGGCGGAAACGAAGAAAATTGCGCGCGCATCCTCCGACGGACTCCACGTCTCAAAGATGAACCTTTCTACATGTTACGAGGCCTCTCTCCCGAGGACAGAATTAAAATGAAGAAGGCTGTAGTGGAGCTCCGAACGCGCCGGGCGTGTGGTGAAACCGACCTACATATCGTGGATTTTTGCGTATTTCGGAAGAGCACAAGAGTGCGCTGAAGGCCGATTCTTGTCACCCCCAGACAGTAAAGAATAAAAACGGACTACGCGTGCTATCTGCCAGTGTACGCAGTCTAAGTAATAAACTGGATGAAATACAGTTGCTTACTTCGGAGATTCGTCCAGACCTGATGGCCTTCACCGAAACCTGGCTATTCCCAGATATCACGGACTCGAAAGTGTCTATCCCTGGATATCACCACTCCCCGTCCGATCGTCACGGAGTGAGGTCAGGTGGCGGAGTAATTCGCTACTGGAAGCCAGATCTCCAAGTACATTTAGTTGTAACTATCAGTGACCAAGATGACAATTTCGAAGCCCTCCGGTGCTGTGTTCATGAGGGATGCAGATCTCTCTTGGTCGGTGTCGTCCACAGAGCGCCATCGGGTCCCGGAGCGCGCTTGTTGCGCTCGATAAGGATGTATGGTGGGCACAAAGGCTGTCTAATCTTGATGTTTTCAATGCACCGGATATCGATTGTGGCCCACTTCTTTGTGATCGCCGATCTGACTCATTCGATGCCACATTGCTGAAAACCGCTTTCGACTGCAGCCCCGTTCAATATATCTTGACGCCTACTCGTATTTTCGAAGGCCAGACCCCGCACATCCTAGATCTCCTGCTCTCCCCGGCAGATTTGGATGTCACGAACCTAACCGTTCTTCAACCCATAGGCAAGAGTGATCATTGTGTTGTTTCATTCCACTGGACTCATCGTCTCACGATCCATAGCGACGGTGGTCACCGTCGGAATTTTCGGCGTACCGACCCACTCCGTCTGAAAACGGCCGCAAGCGCTACGGATTGGGGTATCCCTGAACACACTCACCTCGATGACGCATGGAATGTTGTACTCTCCAAAATGACGTCGTTAATTGAGCAGGTCGTTCCTTCCTCCCATCGAAAGTCCTTCGCTAGAGGTCCAGTTTGGATGGATCGAGAGTTGAGGTCAACTATGAATAGAAGGCGCAAATTATGGGACCGCTTTAGGCAGTCTTATTCAGAACTCGACTTCTCTCACTACAAGATTGTCAGAAATGTTTGTGTCGCGATGAAGCGACAGAAACGCCAACCATACGAACTATCCTTGGCAAAACACTCCAGAATCGCGCCTAAAATGCTCTACTCTTATTTGAAACGAAGCATTAGAGCTGGTAATGGCATCCTTGCTTTGTGTTCCTGTGATCATCAAGCTTTACTTCACGAGGACGCTGAGAAAGCTAGTCACTTGGCTACGCAATACGCTTCTGTTTACGCGAAAGAAACACCATTTAGTGACAGAGCCGTATCCACCTTTCCATCTTCGTTGGCTCAAGTAGATATTAACATTGATTCTGTGATGAAACTTCCTCTTCAGTTAGACCCGTATAGCTCACCCGGCGCTGCTGGATTGCATCCTTTGTTCCTCAGGACTGTGGCGGAGTACATAGCTTCACCCATATGTGAAGTCTTTCGTCGCTCACTAATAGCTGGGCGTCTTCCTTCAGCTTGGAAAGTGGGTATCCTCAAACCCATTTACAAAGGAGGAAGTCGACATGATCCGACCAATTATCTTCCAATCTTTTTGACGTCAATAGTGTGTAAAGTTATGGAAAGATGCCTAAAACAAGCTGTTACTCTTCATCTTGGGGGACAGAATGTCATTTCTTATGCCCAGCATGGATTCCGAAAAGCACGCTCCAGTACCTCGAACTTGCTCATTGCTAAGGGGACCTGGGCAAGGTCGCTAGACTCCGGCAAACGTTTGGACGTTGTGTTTGTTGACTTCAGTAAAGCTTTTGACAAAGTTCCGCATGAACGGCTTCTGTTTAAGCTCCAAGGAATCGGTATTTCTGGGAACCTCCTGTCTTGGATCTCCGACTTCCTAAACGACCGCTCTATGCTCCTGTTCTCATGACGAATGGGGTCCCACAGGGCTCTGTCCTCGGTCCTGTACTTATCAATATCTTCATCAACGACTTACCATCCACTCTTCAGACGGATTGCCTAATATACGCTGACGACCTAAAGCTATGGATGGAAGTATCCAGCCTTGAAGACGCGGACAGATTGCCAACTACGCTCGATCTACTTCGTGATTGGTCGATTAAGTGGCACTTGCCCGTAAATCGTGATAAATGCTCTGTTCTCCCCGTTGGCACATCTAACCCATTTGGAACTTACCACATTGGTGGTTCGTTGCTCAGAAGCGCAACCTAAGAGAGGGATCTTGGAGTGATAGTGTCATCAGACCTCAAATTCATTCAAGACACCCAGAAAAGGGTCGCCGCGGCCTACAGGATGTTCCATTCTATACGTAGAGGGTATTCTCTCCTGACCCCGGGACTTTTCCAACTCCTCTTTGGCTCGCATGTACGCCCGATTCTCGAATCCGGGCTACCCGCTGTCTACCCGCTCACCAAATCCGAATATGATATGATAGAGAAGGTTCAACGGCGTGAATCCAAATTCGTCCCTGAGTTGCGAGACCTGCCTTATCCACGCCGACTTCAACGACTGAACTTGTTCTCTCTAAGTTACCGCCGTCACCGAGGAGATTTGATATTCACTCGACGTATTCTCAGAGGAGAACTGGGTTGCGAGTTACAGGACTTCTTTCAACTCAACACTGAGAGTTCAACACGAGGTCACCGCATGAAACTGTTCAAACCGAGAAATCTCCGTGTGCGGCTCAATTTAGCCTTCTCAACTCGCGTGGTGAATGATTGGAACCGGTTGCCGGATCCTATTGTTGATGCTGAGACAGAGGAACGTTTCAAACAACTGTTGGATTCTCACCTGAGCATGCTGGGATTCTGCTGCCTCTGAGGCAGCTACAGTGGTCCTCTGCGGAACCTTCTGCCGTAACGACCCACACCATCTCCGCAATGATTGGGAAGTGAAGGAGCTGACAAAGGATTCTCCTTCTGCTCTCTATCATCCAATGATCCAATGTGGTTACTGTACATTCTGGTCTGACACCTCGATGACACAGGTTCTAGCGAAGTCTAGAAATATATGGTTTATTTATTTGTAATGCAAGATGGTGCGAAAGCGGATTTACTGACAAGGTCTTACTCCTCCGTATATTTGCTGGAAGCTCAGTCTACCAACAGCTATGGGTCTAAACCTTCCGCTAGTTTGCATCAGATTGAACTCAAAACGGTAACTATTATGAAACTCCCAGTAGAGCTAAATCAAAACTTCTCACTGGGCCCTTAATGTATTCATCCCTTGTTCCTCAGGACAGTGGCTGAATACGTAGTTTAACCCATCAGCTAACTCGTCCACCTGTCCCTAAAATGTGGTCGCCTGCACGTCTACTGGAAAACAGGTATCGTGATGCCAAAGCACAAAGGTGGGGTACCTCAATATCCAGTGAGCTATCGTCCTATTTGCTTGACAACGAAAGTCTGCAAGCTCATGGAAAAGATTGCTAAACGTGCTCTCTACGAGCATTGTGAGGAATCACACCTCGCTTCCTCTAGACAGCATCGATTTCAGCAATGCTGCTCCTGCACCACTAACGAGTTAGTCGAAAGAGGAAAGTGGACAAACTCAAACGATGCCGTTCGACGATTAGATATTAACCGTCGATTTTAGCAAAGCGTTCGATGCGGTCTAACCTAGACTGTTAGTCTGCAAGCTCGGCAAAATTGGTGTCAGTAGCAAGCTTTACTCCTGGATCGCGCATTTTCTAGAACCATGCAACTGAAGATAAAAGAGATACTTTATCGGCCAGTGCACATGACCAATGGAGTTCCGCAAATTTCTGCAATTGGGCCTAAATTTTCAAGCTCTTCATTAACGACGTTTCTGGATTACTTCAACATGTATGGCTAGTGCATGCAGGGGACCTTAAGCCATGGTCTGAGGAACCCTACCTTGGTGCCGCTAATAGTCTACAGGACACGCTAGATGTACTAAACCAGTGGTCCATCAAATGGGGCTTACCCATCAACTGTGAAAATTGCTGCGTCCCTCCAATGGGTACAACTGAGTTACTCGGTACCTACTATGTTGGCGGTTTCCTTCTCAAGAATGCTGTTCGTGGAACTTCCTTTACCTTTAACAAGGTCAAGGGCTGTTCTATCTCTTGCTTGCAACCGGAATCGATCGAAAAACATGAATAATGTCTTCTGAATGCGTGTGCTGCAGCAAGGGTGTCATCTCGTTCCAAAGCGGTCCACCGGTGCCTTCGCAATTTAGCTCACATCTGGTGGGAACACCGCGTGAGCAACAAGCGTGTTCGACGCCTTGTTTATGGCACAGGAAAAGGAACTGAACCGCTCAGCACCGTTATTTCACGCACCAGGCTCCGATGGCTCGGCCATGTGTTACGCATGCCAGCCCACCGACTCCCGCGACGTGCGTTGTTTGCGCGCCGGGGGTGTGGATGGAAGAAGAGGAGGGGTGGCCAAGCGATGACTTGGTCGAGAGGAATGAAGACCCTCACTTCTGAGCTAGCCTCGGTTGGGACGTCTCGGCTCCCTGGTTGGGGTCCGAAAGACGATGAACACGTTTGGTTGGACACACTTGTTGATATGGCTAGGAGCCGACCTCAGTGGCGTTCGTGCTGTGAGTTTCTTTGTCCCACCCCATCCCTCTTAGCCTCCCCCTCCAACCACGACCTCATTATTTAGCGTTATATAATTTGGCATAGTAATTTTTTTGATGCACAGTAGCCGGCTGGTAGCTTACCGGAACGATGCCCATCCGTTACCGGTAGCTCAGCCAGCTTGCACCAGTTGCATTTTTTCTCCTTTTTTCTATGTATTGCGGCACATTAGCTGAGGTGTTCCCTACCTCTAGCTAACGTGTGTGATGATGATGATGATGAATGTTCTTTTTTGTAACGGATGACTGCACATCGCTTGCTGTGGCTTCAGCGCAGGACTGTACCATGAGCTTCAGCTGTGTACCTCCCCGGTTATCAGCTTTCATTGTGACTCGTGCCGAACTGCAGGGAGCAATATCCACTCTTCCCCTGATCGTCCGGCTCTCCGTCTGCATGTCTCCTCAGCCGAGGCTGGGGCCTCCACAGATTACGAGCTTACGCCTTCCTATCCAATTCTTTCCGATGCGACCACCTCGCGACGGCGGAGTAGACACATTTCCGATACACCTGCAACAGCAGCAAAGATTGAATGACTGGTCAGCGTTTCTCAGCCGAAGACATATGCGACTGTTGCGAAAAATGGCGTACCAACAATTTCGGTCACCCCTAACACAGCAATGCCCAGTATGACCGCTAAAAGCATGCAGTCTAAAACAGCACCGAATCCTACTTCATCTCAGCAACGATTGGTTTTGGACAGAATGACACAGCTGGAAGATCTAATCAAGGCTAAACCCAGCACACCGGAATTACCTATACCTGTTGGAAACAAGCGTCCCTCCCATGAACAGTGTCTAATCATCGTAAATACTCCGGAGTCTAATAGGAAGACACCAGCAGAATGAATACAGGACGATCAAGCGTTCTTAAAACACATTGTCTCTCTTCTATTCGATAGTGGGGAAAAAGGGATTAACTTTGTTTCTGCATTTCGCCTTGGGAGAAAGAGAGAAGACACCACCAACTCCCATCCTCGCAAAGTTGTCTGTCAGGATGAAGAAGAGTGCCGCCGTATCCTTGGACGGACCTCACGTCTCGAGGGAGAAAAATTCTGTGTTCTTAGAGATCTCTGCTCAGAAGATCGAACCAAAATGAGGACCGCTGTTAACAAACTACGAACCCGTAGAGCAAATGGGGAGACCACCTCGCACATAGTGGATTTTCAGGTAGTGCAGCAAGTACAGAGGTCCCGCTGGAAGCCACTGTTCGTCCTCCCCGGGACTTAAAAACAAGGAAGAAGAATGGACTACAGGTGATGATTGCAAACTTTCGTAGCCTCCGAAACAAATTGGACGTGGTGCACGCTCTTACCGCAAGGCTACTTCCTGACCTCTTGGCCTTCACTGAGTCCTGGCTCACTTCAGATATCTCCGACTCTGAGATCTACATCTCAGGATACCAACTTTACCGTACGGACCGATCTGGAGCAGGAGCTGGTGGCGGCGTAGTTCTCTACTGGAGAGAGGATCTTAAAGTTCATCTCGTAGAAGCCGTCAGCGACGCTATTGGTGGCGCAGAGCTGCTCTGGTGTAGGATTAATGATGGCTTCAAATCTCTTATGGTTGGCGTTGTCTACAAAGCCCCGTGGGGACATGGCGTCTCTGTGCTAGACTTTATCAAATCGCATGGAAACCGCAGAGATTGTCTTATTGTGGGTGACTTCAGTGCTCCGGATGTCAATTGGGACCTACTACACGGCTGCCTTCCACCCGAGTCCTTTGACGCTAGCCTCCTTGAAACTGTCCTCAAAACGAGTCTCTCCCAGCATATAACATAGCCCACTCGGCTTCTTCCTGGTCAGGCTCCACACATTCTTGATCTTGTGCTCACTCCGGCTCTGTCAGATGTCTCAAAATTGACCCTTCTGCAGCCCATAAGTAAAAGCGACCATTGTACCATCTCCTTCTTATGGACTAAACGTCTAGCTATCCGAGCACACCGTGGACACTTCTGGCGGACCGACGCATTCAAGCTAAGAGCAGCAGCTAATACGCCGGACTGGAATGTTCCACAACACTTGGAACTCGATGCTGCTTGAAACGATCTACTCTACAAGTTGAAGCTACTCCCCTCCTAGAAGGGAAACCGTGGGTGACCCTTCGATCTACGTGAGGACTGTCCGTCGCGGGCCAGCCTTCTGCGAGACCAGGGAGTGAAACCTGATGCAGCTGCTGGGGGAGAACCAGGCGATCGGACCCTAGCGAGCTCCCACCTGTATCTTCCCTAACGGTGCCAAAAACAAAATGGGGGAAAGTTCGCGAGTTCGTGAAGGTCAAATGTTCGCTTTAGGCTCGTCATTTCCACCGGTTCATACATGGAAGGTAAACGGAAACAAGAGCGGTGACGATGGAGGCGTGAGCAAAAGTAAGGGTGACACTTACCGGATGAGGTAGGCGTCAAGCAAAACGCAGCCCTTTTTGTGTTTTCAAAATGTTTTGTTCTTTTTTGGGTTTTCGAAACGTTTTGCGTTCTTTTTAAGTTGTCAAAAAACGTTTGTCGGTTTTTTGACGTTTTCAAAAGCTTTTGCCTTATTTTGTGGGGTTTTCGTACGTTGTTGACCAAAAGGGAAAAGGAAAGCAATAAGAAAAGTGAAAGGAACACTAATCCCTTAATCGAGCTGTCCAGTGAACGCGTCTATCCGACCTAATCGACTTGTTCGAAGCAGAGGAAGGTGTCGTCTTAGACGTTTTATCGGATCGCAAAATTGGAGGAACTGCTGAAGACGTGGCAGTTGGTTTGATGGGAAGCGGCGGAGCTGAAGTGGAAGGCTTGTATGTAGGGTGATGCTTAAGGTCAGGGATGTTGGAAGCAGGCAAGTCTTCCATCATAGGCTGGGTTGACTCGTCAGAAGACGAGCAAAGGTCTTCATCAAGCTCAGGTTCCACGTGGGCAGCCTTGAGACGGTCAATCGTCACGGCTTCTCGTTTACCGTGACGGTCGATTATAAAACGTGGTCCTTACGCTGCAGAACCTTGAAAGGACCTTCGTAAGGTCGCTCCGGTGGTCTGCGGAGACCATCAAGGCGGAGATAAACAAACGGAAAACGCTGTAGGTCTTGTGGAACGAAAGATTTACGTTGTTTTTCTCTAACGTCGGGAAGCTTGTAGTGACGCATGCTCGTTGCTAGCTGACGTGCATAATTCGCGTCGTAACGGGGAATTCTGGGACTATCAGAAAAGAAATCGCCAGGTAAACGCAGTGGTTGTCCATATACTAACTCGGCGGTAGACGTACGTTTATCAACTTTTAAGGCTGATCGGATCCCAAGGAGGATCATAGGCAGTACCTCAGTCCAACTCAGCGCATTGGCGGCGCTAAGTGAGGCTTTCAGCTGTCGGTGGAAACGTTGAACCATGTCGTTCGCCTGCGGATGATCTCTGTGTACGCTCCAACTGACTGCAGTGGCGACTCGGTCAAGGACGATTTCTACCAAGATCTACATCAGCTCTTGACTAATGCTAAAAGGTCGGATGCCGTTATTCTTGCTGGGGATTTTACTGCACGGGTTGGCCGCCTCTTACCATACGAACGCCACCTTGGTGGTCATCACGCGCTCGATGAGAATCGCTCTGATAACGGAGAGAGACTTCTCACATTGTGCGAAGATAACCGTCTGTTTCTTTCGAGCACTAGCTTCATGCGTACGAAGAAGCGTTCCGCAACGTGGCGTCCCCCTTCTCCAACACAACCGTGGTCTCAAATTGATCTCATTGCGATTAGCTTCAGATGGCGTGGCAGCGTACTGGACTGCAGGTCATTTTGGTTCACTTTCGTTGATTCAGATCATGCTCTGGTCTGCGCGAAAATCTGTATGTGTTTTGGAGGATCCCGAAACACGAAGCACCGCAAGATTGATGTAAACACATTAACTGATTCCTCTGTCCAGGAGAGCTATCAGTCTTTACTGGAATATGCACTCAGTTGCAATCCACCGCAAGAAGTGGAACAACACTGGACTTGTATACGGAAAGCGCTGACCATTTCCGGACAGTCATGCTGCGGTCTAACTCGACGCCCTTTGAACTCTTGGATCTCTGCTCGTTCCCTGGAGCTGTTCGAACGCCGCAAAGCTATCCCGACGGAATCAGATTGCAACGAGCGGCGCCGTTCTGCCAACAGGTTGTTCAAGCAAAGCCTACGCAAGGATCGCGAGACATGGTGGTCTGAGCGTGCTTTAGAGATGAAGACTGCTGCCCTCCCTGGCAACACTCGCAGGCTTTTCCAACTCATTCGGTCCACTGGCCTCAGGAAGCCTGGTGTCAGTGAGGTCATTTGTGAGGTGGATGAGTCTCCGATCACCAACCAACAGAGGCGTATGGACCGCTGGGCCGAGCACTTTCACTCGCAGTTCAACTGGCCTCCACCGTCCATCAGTACATGCAGTACACCTTGTTGTCCACTTTGGATCGTCCCATTGAATCCACCCAGCGAAGCAGATGTCTGCCTCGAGATTCGACGCTTGAAGCGCTTCAAGGCTGCCGGCTTAGACGGACTTCCTCCGGAGGTATTCAAGTATGGCGGTGTGACAATCATTAACCAGCTGACTGCGCTGTTCGCAAAAATCTGGCCTGAAGAGAAAGTGCCTTCCTCTTGGGGCGAATCAGTTATTGTCCCGATTTTCAAATAAGGCGCTCGCACTTCATGTGTGAATCATCGCGGGATTAGTCTTATTTCGGTTGCATCTAAGCTGTTGGCATCCATTCTGCTTCTTAGACTATCCCCAGTACGTGAATCATACTACCGTGAATAACAAGCTGGTTTCCGTCCTTGCCGCGGATGCGTGGATCAAATCTTCGCGCTCCGCCAACTCCTTGAACATTGCCACATTTATCACAGACCCACTATCGTTTCATTCCTAGACATACGTGCCGCTTTTGACTCCGTTGATCGACCCGCTTTATGGCGTTGGTTGCTAAGAAACGGGGTGCCAGAGAAATATACCGCCATCTTACGAACACTTTACCTTCATACATGCGGCAGAGTGAGGGTCTATGGGAAGCTTTCCTCGCAATTCACTGTCAATAGCGGTGTGCGACAGGGTTGCCCTATGTCCACATTCCTCTTCAACTTCTCAATGGAAGACGTTCTGTCGAAGGCTTTAGAAGGTTTCCAACATTTTGGCCTAGAGCTTCTACCGGGTGAACGCGCGACCGACTTATTTTATGCTGATGATGTTGCCTTACTTGGTGACGATCCTCAGGGTATGCAACTCATTCTGGATCGTTTGGCGGTTGAAGCATCTAAGTATGGCATGAGCTTCGCCCCATCGAAGAGTAAAGTACTGCTCAAGGATTGACTTTCACCTGCTCCCATGCTCACTCTCCAAGGTGTACAACTTGAACAGGTAGATGGTTTCGTCCACCTTGGGAGCTGTGTTTCCGCTGACGGCACTATCAACAAAGAAGTTTCGCTTCGTATCGCTAAAGCTCGATCAGCATTTGTCAATCTGAGGCACTTGTAGCGTCGTCGTGACGTCTCATTCTCACTAAACGGCCGCATTTACAGCGCATCAGTTCGCTCAATATTGTTGTATGGGAGCGAGTCCTGGCGGATTCGCGTGGAAGACATGCGTCGTCATTCTGCATTCGATAACGGTTGCTTAAGGAGGATCGCTCGTGTTTGGTGGCAACATCGAGTTAATGGTAATGACGTTCGACGTCGCATCTTGGGGAAGGCGAGTATTCCCTTCAACAAACTGGTTTTGTTGCGCCAGTTAAGATGGCTCGGTCATGTCCTACGCATGGCACCTGAGCGTCTACCGCGTCGCGCTCTATTCGCTCGTCAAGGACCTGGCTGGAAGCGACCGCGTGGTGGTCAGCCTTCTACTTGGCGGCAGCACATGAAATCACTGACTTCGTGTCTAGCCGCTGTTGGATCCGTACGTCTTCCAGGATGGGGACCCAAAAATGAGGAGTGCCAATGGCTTAGGACTCTTGAATATATGGTCCGCAACCGGAATCAGTGGAAGAATTGTGTACAGTGTTGTATTGTTTCACGTGTTTAATACTACCAACATTGAAAAATGACAAAAAAAGAGAAAAATCGGCGTGTGACAAACAAACTAAAAATGTTTTGTTTCGTTTTTTGTCAAAATGTTCCATGCTTCTTGCGGCATATTAGCTGAAGTGTGTTGCCCACCTTCAACTAGCATGCCGCGATGATTATGACGCAATTACTGTCTCCTATCCACTGATTTCCATGGCTTTGTTGGCTCTATGTCTAGTTACTAGACTGTTGAGATTACATTACGGATGATAGGCGGTCGTGCAAATGCGTCGGCATCCAATGAATTTAAGATCGTTAAAAATCGAAGATTTGAACTGCGGACCGCGGTCTATCGCCACTGTAGTTGGACTCCCGTGTGAAGCGACCCAGCGCCCGACGAAAGTGCGCGTTATGGTTTCCGCAGCTATGTCAGGGATGGGAACGGCTTCGGACCAACGGGTGCAACGATCGATCATGGTCAAAATGTAGACCATCCCTTTATACGGGGCCAGAGGTCCCACTATGTCGAGATGGACTTGAGCAGATCGCGCTGAAACGGACGGAAAGCGACCAAAAGGAGCGGACACATGTCGCTGAATCTTGGCTTGCTGGTAGGTGAGACAGCTGCGTGCTCAGCGCGTAACATCGCTTTGCAACCCCAGCCAAACGTATTTCTCGGAGACAACCTCAGCAGTAGCTTTACTGCTTGGGTGGGCGATATTGTGGAGGATGTGGAAAACGATACGGCGAAAAGTTGCCGGAACGATAGGTCGAGGTCGTCCGGTAGATGTGTCGCATAAAATTGTACCATCAGATGACGGCAAAGGGTGAGGGGATATCTTCAAAGTAGAATCACAGAGTTCCGAAAAAGTTTGGTCGTTTGATTGCGCGGCGGCCATAGCAGACAAATCGGTTTCCTGCCCGACAGGGCCAATTGCGCATACTCTTGAAAGAGCATCAGCGACGACGTTTTGTTGACCAGAAATGTGTCGGATATCAGTCGAGAATTGGGCAAGGAAATCCAGCTGACGAATCTCACGTGGTGAGTGTCGAGCTGATTGATTTCGGAATGCGTAAATAAGCGGCTTGTGATCGGTGAAGATAATGAAGGTGTTACCTTCAAGAACGTGTCGGAAATGTCGAACGGTAGAGTAAACGGCCAGCAGTTCGCGACTGAACGTGCTGTGCTTAACTTCGGCAGGTTGTAGGCTTATAGAGTAGAAAGCAAGAGGTTTCCAGCATCCATTTGTATGCTGCTGTAGGGCGGCGCCAATGGCGGTGTCCGATGCGTCAACAGCAACACTGAGCGGAGCGTTCGGATCGAAATGATGAAGCATAACGGCTTTGGCTAACGCTTCTTTGCTGGCTTTGAACGCTTCGGCAGCAGCAGCAGTCAGTTCCACCTGACCGATTTTACGTCCACAGAGTAGGCCGGTTAGTGGACTTAGCAAATTTGCACAATGTGGAAGAAAACGTCGATAATAGTTGAGCATGCCGTTAAAACGGCGAATAACATCTAAAGTAGTCGGAACCGGAAAGTCTCTGATGGCGCGGACTCTATGATCAAGAGGCCGTATACCATGCTGATCAATATGGTGGCCAAGAAATTCGACGGAAGGCTGCTGTGATACGCATTTGTCAGGGTTGACAGTGATGCTATTAGCGGCCAGCCTATGGCAAAGCATTTTGAGATGTTCTACATGTTGTTCTTTAGAAGCGCTGGCAATTAGGATATCGTCGATGTATGGATAGACGAAATCTAGACCTCTAGTGACTGGATCGATGAATCGTTGAAAAGTCTGGGCTGCGTTGCGAAGACCGAACGGCATACGCAAAAATTCGAATAGCCCAAACGGCGTGATTACGGCAGTCTTCGGTATGTCTTACTCAGCGACTGGAATCTGGTGATACGCGCGAACCAGGTCGATTTTCGAGAACACAGGGGGGCCGCGCAGGCTTGCCGTGATGTCCTGCATGTGAGGAATAGGATAGCTACCAAGGGTTTGTGGTTCTTGTACAGCCTGAATTTTCGTCCATGGAGCATTTTGTGAAATCGCTTGATTGCAGCCACTATAGCCAAAGCTTCTTTCTCGATCTGCCCATAGTTTCGTTCCGCTGGGGTGAGTGATCTGGCTGCATGTGCCATAGCTTTTCTCCGAACCATTGGAGAGAATATGGGATATGACTGCTCCAATTCCGTAATCTGACGCGTCAGCAGCAACTATGATCTTCAGCTGCGGATTGAAATGCTTTAGCAATAGGTCAGAACACAGTATAGACTTGATATCAAATGCGGCTTGACATTTAGGAAACCACACAAGTTTGCGATCCTTTACCAGAAGTTCATTAAGCGGTCCTCCTAGCCGATGCATTTTGGGCACAAAAGAGCTGTAATGGCTGATCAACCCCAAGAATGATCTGAGTTTCGCGACATTGTCAGGGGGAGGCATCTATTTTATGGCACTTATGTTGGAAGGATCCGGACGACGGCCATCCTTGTCGATGATGAAGCCGATACTTTACACACTTCATGGCGGTATTGCACTTTACTGCTTTCAATTGGAAACCGGAGTCATTAACGCGGTGGAGAACTGCTTCCAGTCTTTCCGTCAGCTCTCCAAAGGTAGATCCTTTGACTATGATGTCGTCCAAGTAAGCTGCGACCCCTGATAACCCAGCTAACAACGCATCCATAATTTGTTAAAAAATCGCGGGAGCTAATTTGACACCAAACGGTAAACGGTTGGACTGGTAAAGATCTCGCTGCGTATTGCTTGACAGCAACTTTGAACCATCGTCGACTTCAATTTGAAGATAAACATCTGGTAAATCCAGATTTGCAAAGTAAGCGCCACCACTGCGCCTAACAAATAAGTCTTCTGGGACTGGCCAAGGATACTGGTGCATTTACAAAGCAGCATTCAATCCTGTAGAGTAGTCAGCATAGATACGAACGATTCCATTGGTCTTCTTGATGACGACGATAGGTGCTGCGCACGACGAATAGTTCACAGGTTGGATGGCGCCGGCCCGCTCCAAACGATCAAGTTCCGTATCAACCATCGGAAGCGCAGCGTATGGTACCGGTCTTTTGGGTCTGAATACTGGTTTGGCACCGTCTTTGCGAGGAAGGCTTGCTTTGATCTTTGTACATCTTCCCAAGTCATTGCGAAACACAGACGCGGACTTCATTCGTAGCTGCTCGATCAGGTTGTTGTTTGCTACGTCACTTTCCGAAGAGAGCCTCGTATATCCGAGCCGGATGGTATTGCAGACTTAACTCAGGGGAATATCGAACAGGTGGAGCTTCTGGATCCAATCGAGTCCAAGCAAATTCCAATGTGACAACTCCGTGATGTACATAACACCGTTTGCCCGAGCAGCGCCCAAAACCATTTCACATTGCAGCTCACCAATGAGCTTAAGTTGACCTCCTGAAGCGTTAAATGCAACATGTGTCGTTCGGCTGATTGACGGAGCACCAATATGCTGACAAGTTTTGCTGGAAATAATTGTGATTTCCGAGGCGGTATCTAGCTGAAGACGCACTTGTTACTGGTTCAGGTGAACTCTGATGTACTTTTTGCGGGCCACATGTTCATCAGAGTACGCCGCTTGAATCGTACTATAGCTGCTGAATCGTTTGTGAATATTTGAATTCGGTCGCTTATGTCTCTCACACTTGAACTGCAGCTGGATCGGCAGTGCGTTTCCTTATGGGCCCGTGTATGACACTTGTGGCAAACATCTTTTATGAATGGACACACTCGCACAAAATGCCACTCACCACATTTCCACCAGGCAGTCGGGGGCTTGGGATTTTCTCTGGGCTTTTCATAGCCTGTTTCATGTGGAGGCAGTTTCTTTGAGGTAGTTTTTAATACACGAAGACGGGGTTAATTGTTGCTTCTCCAGCATAAGCGTGTCATGCTTGAGGTTCAGCATTCGTTGGCAGTCAGTAGTTATGGTCTGTAGAGTCATTTTCGGGTCTTGTTCAAGGTTACCCAGCAGCCTGGTGCGAATCTCTACATCCCGTGGGGAATGTAGGCCACAGATAAAAATCAGACATTTGAACTGATCTGCCGGATCGAATTTGATGTCGAATTTTTCCCACTCGCGTTCAACGATGCCATCGTAAGTGACCTAGTCATCAGCGTCCATCTTGGTGATCTTCACTCTGGGTAATCATAACGCTTCCCCACGTCCATTCACTAGCGGTGTCATGCAAGAGAATGTACTTGGTCCTTCCCTTTTTCTACTCCATATTGTCGATATTACGGTGTTCATAAAACGTGACAAGCCATTTTGTTCGCCAACAACAAAGCTTTTTATAAATTTTGACGAGATGAACTCCATAGCGCAATGCTGCTCGTTCAAGAAGACCTCGATTCACTTGGGAAATGGTGCGACACATGGATGTTAGATTTCTCAGCTAACAAATCATGCAATATGTCACACGCATGTTTGATCCCTGAGGAGTCAGTTAAATTGAACAATAAAGGTATCTGTGTGAAACTATCCAGCTGTGATCTAGGCATACGACAGTCCTCAAACTCAGAGCAAGCTGAGTATCAAATAGCACATGTCAAACGATCTATGGCTAACATGTGGCATAAAATCTATAAAATCCATTCCAGAGTCGAGCTTTTCAACATACACTTCCTGTCCTTGATTACTGCGGCATCATTTATGGGAACATGCGCATGGATGACAGGAAAGCTTTGGAAGACCTGTAAATATCATTCACCAAACAATTGTTCAGTAAACCGTCCACCTTGAGTTATGAGGAGCGCTGCCAGCAGCTTAAGCCCAAGCCCCTTCAATTGTGACGACTGAAATATAACTTGCTGCTGATACGCAATCTCAAAAACCACAAAACACTCCAATCTATACACACTAAAACTGCAGCACAACTTCACTCGTAATCTACGTACCAAGAGTTGTAAACTGTGCCAAGAACAAGGACAGTTATCCGATACAACTTCTTCCTCGTCAGATTGTCGTGTGGATTAACCTATCGGCCACAATTAGGTCTTTCACAAATGCAAGAACATTCCGCATTCACTTAGAAATTTCCTGGACCAGAACTCGATAATGACAATGTTTCCATCTGGTAACTCACCACGAGTTCTTCCAAGATGGACAAATATATAACCAATGGGACCAGATGGTACACAAAACTCAACAACCAAAGTTGTGATTCCAAAATATTTTGATGCCACACCTCAGAATACATCTCTCCCATGATCTGTCCACACTCCAGGGACAGCTCGCACAATCGAGAAATATACGTTTTATTATTATTATTATTATTATTATTATTATTATTAATATTCTTTTTCTTATTATTAAGGCTTGTATACTTCATGAGCAGGGGCTTTTGTACGTGAGGCCACGTTAACTAACGTTGAACTCGTCTACAGAGCCCCAGAGTTCTTAATTGAATTTACTATGGTGGAGACGCAAGTCCTTAAGCTGCTACAGGAACTGAACCCTTCCAAACCGGCTATAGGGTCACTGACCACTCACTTCTGTAACCAGAAGTGAGTGGCCTCCTTTCTGCTTCACTCTGGTTCTTCGGGTGCCCTGAGTAGTTTGCCTCTACTCAGAAGCCGTTTTATCCTCACCTAGATAGCCGGCTCCCAACGGTTCACGGTACACCTTGATCGTCCCGCTGCATTGCGGGTTAGGTCTCTCATGACCAAAGGCTCCGGGTGGTATCTCCTAAGTCCATCCTCTTCCTCGGCTTGGGTAACTGGGAAGCACCATGCCTACACAACCTATGGATCCATGTCCCAACAATTCTTCGCTCCCTTTCTCTGCTCTCCCTCTATCCGCTCACTTTCTCTCGAACTGCTCTCCTCGGCCGAGGTAGTGGCGGATGAACCTTCCAAACCACGTTTTACCGCACCACTGTTTAGTCACCTTATTCAGGGTTTGTTCAACCTCCATATTCCTGGTCTTCCTTCTGTTTTCGCGTTCACAACACCGTGCCGCCTTGGGTGAACCTTGTTGCCATACGGATCAGGATCCTAGGTCCGAGGGTGTGTCAAGCCGTGTTGACAAGCCATTTCTCGCGCCCCGTTCCCAATTCAAGCTGGCAATTTTCAGTGTTCGGATGCTGATGCAGATTGGATCAAAGGTAGCCCTTGCTCGTTCTCTAGAAACTACAGCCAATGATGTCTGCTGTCTCAGCGAGACCCGTCTACATGACTCTAGCACAACTCTGCGACTAGTTTTACTGTCTTCGAATTCCACTGGTATTTTCACTTTGCGCTTATCGGGAGACTCAACTTCAGAAGCCACTGGTTATGCAAGCGTGGGGATTGCGTTGAGCACATGTGCTGAGGCCGCGCTACTAGACTGGATCCATGTCAACAGTCGACTTTGCGCGATCCGACTTGCAACCTCCGTACGTCCCCACAGAGTGTAGCCCGGAGTCAGTTAAAGACCAGTTCTATGGTCAACTGGCCGACCTCCATAAAAAGCGCCGTACTGACATCGTGGTGCTCGCCGGGGACTTGAACGCCCAGGTCAGTAGACTTGAAGTTGACGAACGTAACTTGTGCCAGGAGTATGAAGGAGCAAGCGTCAAAATTAGCCGTGGTCGGACGCTGTCGACTCCCTGGCTGGAGTGTGCAGAATCCGGAATATGCATGGCTGAAAACACTAGGATATGGCAAGAAACTGTGCGCATTGACGACAATGTGACTCTATTCCAATGAACATTGTTCTTCCATTCTCTCCTCGTTTGTTTATTGTATTTTCCGTACGTTGTGGCGCTATGCCAATTATACTATTGGCTGTGCGAATATATACATACATATGGTTGGCGGCATCCGGTTTCGGATTTGCCTGTCACTATAGCCAGCCCCAGGAACCCTGCGCTTACAGAGGGACCATGGGTGGCTTGCGCTGCACCACCCACAGCTCCAACCACACACCCCAATACCAGTGTAAACCCGAAGGAATAAGACCGGGAGGCATGTGGATGGGAGCCACGTTTCACCAACGGAGCCGGCCCAAACTCCTTCACAGGCAAACACAAGCACACTGTATTTGGGAATCAACCGCACACAAGGCGGTGGCTGGGCCGTAGTCCGCTCCACACTGAGTGCATGGAACCAATCTTCGAGCCTTGCACGGCCACAAGGACCGTGCACCCCGTCCCCTCCAGCAACGACCAACTGTCTCTTGGAGCCAGTATGGACGAGGTAGTGGGTAATAGACAGGTAGGCACCTTGTCAACATGCACATCAAGCGCAGCCGCCCCGGGGATATCAAGAAACAGCTAATCACTTGGAACGACAAGATCCAATAAAATAAATCGAATAATGCATACAGGCACGGTGACTTAACTCATCAATAAATGAGTATATGAAATAGCGGTTACGAACAAATCCACGATAAGTTCAAGACGTCAGAAAATAAATTCGCAACCAGCTTAGCCTGATTCAATTCACGAGAAGCTCTTGTATGAGTTGGCGGCGGAACTAAGTGGATCGCCGACAACGCTGTTTCGGAAATCACCTGACAGCTGTACATTAACTTTTAAATAGAAGGAGGCTGTCATCTGTCCTATCCTTAATAATCGTGACAGGAGTCTGTCAGCCAATCATAAACCAATCAGTCTGACTAGAGTCGTAGTCAAACTGCTTAAGAATCTGGTGGGAGATTGGTTAGAAGGTTGTATGCATTGATTTAATATACTCAGTAATGCACAGCACGGATTCCGGAAGGGGATTTCTTATCTGGCGAATTTATTAGTTGCTCTTGCAGCTTGGGCTGAGAGTGATCAATCTCCACGCAATGGACGTGCTTTTCGTCGACTTCTCGAAAGCATTTGATAAGATACCCCATTTGAGGCTATCACAAAAGCTGAGCTCCTACGGTGTATCTGGCCGCGCCCTTCACTGGGTATCTGCATTTTTGCAAGAAACAACTGTGTGCATGCTTGGGTCGCAGGTTATCTGTTAGGCAAGCGGTCCTTGGCAGTGCCCTACAAAGCCCCGTCATTGGATTGATACTGTTCTCTATCTATCTAAATGTTCCCCTTGGATAGTTTGGGGTATCATCGCTAATATTGGCTGATGACCTAAAGCTGTGGAATCTTGTAGATGTCCCTGGGGGTTCTGAGGCCATTCAGCGTGCCCTGGGCGGATTCTGGGACTGATCTACTTTGTGGCTACTGCCCATTAATTAGGCTGTGTTCCGTTCTTCATACGGGAGCAATTTTCTCACCGAGGTATGTGCTTGATGGGGTCGAATTCCCCTTTCCTCCAACCAGATAGACCTACGCGTCGTCCATTCCTCGTCTTTGCATTCTGGTGACAACGGGAAGAATGCTGCTAGTAGGGCTTTCAGAATGTTGTGGTTATACGCCGTTCTTTCGGGGTCTTAATTACCGACATATTTGTGAAGCTGTTCTCAGCTTTCGTTTGGCCCCATTTGCGATATTATACCCAGAATTGTCCGCTCTACCTTGTTTGGGACAAGATGAAGCTCGGTAGGGTTTTGAGAGTTGGTACCAAGTTGGTCGAGGGGTTACTGGGGCAAACGTACTTTGACCGTCTACTTAGCTTGGGTATGTATTCAATGCACTACCGTCGACTTCTAGGACACCTAATGCTTACCTACCTCATTTTAACAGGGAAGTTTGGGCCGGACTTGAGCTGGCTATTTAGGCTGGCTAGGTTGCATTGTCTTCCCGGTCATCCCATGAAGCTACACAAGCAGCGTTCCGACCGGATCAGGGCGGATACTCGGTTACCACGTAGAGTTATCGAGCGCTGGAACTCTTTTCGAGAAAGTGGTCAGTGAACCTACGGCTAAGGGTTTTGCGTGGCAATTAGACGCTCTTGGGTGACAATACGCAATCTTTTCCCTCTCCTGACCATATCCATCTTTCAAGTTTGACTTCAAATTCAGTGCTTCTCCTTACTCTTTGGTGTTATCCTTCATTTAACTGACTTTCTCTCCTCTTTATCTTCCTTTTTCAACGTCTTCCTTAGTTCACGTGACTTGCACAGCGGTAACTGCTAGTGCAGGGAACGTGGACAGTAATTGGTTGACCAGGTGGTGGTTCTGGTGTTTCGTTTTAGATCCATCAAGACGTCGTAGCACCTTATCACTTCCTGGCTCAGCGATCCACTTTAGAAGGAACACTCAATAGACTTGCTCTATAGTTCCTGTCCCATCTGAATCTGAAGCCTGCTGCCGCACGTAACGAAGCAAAGTCGGTGTCGGAATTCAAATTCCCTGACAAAAACCCTCGATATGAAATAACGGGAATGATCGCCAACACAATTGGTCACTATCCCTGAAACATTTTAAATGCAGCTGCACATAAATGTCTCTTCTTGCTGCTTCCATACAGTGGTCAGTAATTATTAATTACGTCCGCTGTTAGATTCTGATCTACTGGCTCAGTTCAACTCTCGTTTACCCAGTAACGGACTTAGTACAGAACTATGGGAAGCTGTACTGAATTTAGTGCGTATGATTGTGCTGGTTTTTACAACACGGAAGACTTTACACACAAGATTTCTAGCAACCAGGTCATTAGTTGAATGTAATGTGAAACAAATCAACCCCTATGAAAAGTAACGGTGATTGCGGACAACAACCTCTACCGTAGCTGAAACAACCCACGAATTTTGTATCACTGGAGTTTCTGTATACAAACACGTCCTCACTGAAATTCGAACCCCATATTCACTGATGCAATGCCGCTCCGCTGTCTTGTAAACGTGGCTCGAAGAAGCGGCGTGCACTGTTAAGCTTCATCTATCAACTTTTTAATAAGAGGATGTTTAAAGAACACTCTCAAAATTAGACACACTTCGAAAGACAACCCAGCCCGATGGTTGGTGTATCTGATGAAGTCAGGGGCGGACTCACTTGCAAATTTGTGAAGCTTGATGTTATAAAATATGGGAGACGAGGAAGAAGAAACGAACACTAACGATGAATCTTTGTCATCAAAATGTAGTCTTCGGACGTTATCTGCGTCGATACCCTGGCCCTAGGCGTCATTTGCGTTTTTCCACGGTCAGTGGCTGGTCATTGATACTAGCCATTCAGGCTGTTCCAGCACATAACCTTTGAAGTAACAAAACATTGACTTTACCGATTACTCTTGGTTTTTTCCCTTTCACCAAGTATAAAACACATTTCAGCTCCACTTCAGCTTTCATTGCTTTTATTGAACATCAAATAATGTCATCCCGTATTATCTTCTTAATCAAACTTCAGTTATCTTATCTGATATGGATTTCAAACGTCCTTTGGCTGGTGTTGCCACTATGTCGATGGTTCCTTTGCCCGCCAAAAAAGCTCGCTATGAGTCCCCAAGCTTTACATTGGCCACTTTCGGAGGACAGGCCGGCAAACCGGGATCGCAGATTATACCCGCCGGCAAACCGGGTAGTATACCTCGATCATCAAATTTGATGTCGCCTAATTTGCTTTTGAACGGGCATGACAGTGAAATATACTGTGGCAAATTTTCTCATGACGGCACTTTTCTGGTGAGTGCTGGGTTTGACCGCCGAATTTTGTTATGGGAAACCTTCGGCGAATGCGAAAACATTGCTACACTTATAGGTAAGGTTGTGAACATTATCTGTTTGGCTATGGCAGCGTTCTAGTGTTTGGGTATATGCTTTCAGTGCATATGTGTTTTACCTGGTGTCTCACATTTTGTGCTTTAGTCATGCACTTTCAATCTTTTCTGATCTTGGCTGTAGTCTGTGCTAACACCATGCTCTTGACTACTTCGCTGAGAACTGTAGCCACAGACCGTAAGTGGTCGGCTCTATGCGGTAAGGTCATATAAATAAATAAATAATTAATTAATAAATTTGTATATTTACCGACAGGGGCACTGTGCTAGGCCAACCATCCCTTCCGAGGTTAGGTTCAGTGCAATAAACTAAAACAGCATTTATGAGACTGACGACGATGACAATTTTTAGAACGAATGCTTATACATGAAGCTGACGCCTCAATTACAAATTCATCTCACTTTCTCATTGTGGTCCGAGTGTCGGAACGCAGTGGGTCGCGGCTTCGAAGTTCACCTCATTTGTGGTAGTGACACCGTTTAAACTGTATAATGAACAGTAACAGAAAATTTTATATGACGGAATTTGAAACTGGTAGAATCACATTGTTATGCTTATGAGACTGGACCTTATCGTGGTGCGACTGCTTTCGTGCCTCAGCGATCCACTAAGCTGTGCCGAGTAGTGCTTTTGCACCATCAGAGCCATTCATGCCAGATTTCTCACCTACTAGGGACCAGACAAACTCAGTCTCCTGGTTCTCCAGCTTAGGGAGCCGGCCCGTGACCGAAAGGACAAGTATCTGCCTTGCAACCTGGATGTCGCGGTTCGAGCTCTGTATAGGGCACCGGGCGACTGCAGTATCCTTAGCCCACGCGCGACTGGTGGTGTTTGCGTAGCAGCGAAGTCTCGGTACGGCATACCGACATACTGCTGATGCCTGCCGATTATGGTTTGGGGTGGGGATGATATCTAAATAAATAAATGCACACAACCTACAGGTCGACACGGAGCTATCAGAATCCACTAAAACAATGGAAAGCACAGTCGCCATAAAAATATATCCAACACGACGCAGAGCTGTCCATGGTTTTGTCAGAGGGCGCGGCACTACCCGATTGCCCAAGCCGAAGTAGGAAATTGTCTCGGGAGACACCTCTCCAATCCTTTGGCTGTGTGGGCTACCTGCATACCAACGAAGCGAAGTAAGGGAATCGCACCCATAGGGAGCCGGTGACCGATTGTTCATTGCATACGCCTTTCTTTTGCTTGGTTGACAAACAGAAGCCCAGTCCTTCCCATGAAGTCAGCATTAGGCCACTAGAGTACAGTGCATCACCGGGACGAAGCAAGAAACAGTGACTTTGGTTAGTAGCGAGTCATATCCACCACGTCGCAGTTTTTTTAAACAGAAATTCGTGGTTTTTTTATAGGTAGAGTGCTTGCGAGACGAAAGCCCATCAACTCCTGGAACACTGCCACCGAGTCGTCCGCTGGAACGGGTTAACTCCAAACCACCCAGCTAGCATCGCGAGGTTGTTCGACAAGCAAGCCTACTGGCAAACTCCTAGTCGTCTGAGGTCAGCTTTTGTAACCAAAATTTTGATTGAGAACCCTATCGGTTCTTTTATCCTACTTAAGCAACCTGACGGCATCCAGCTCGCACAATAAAACGAACCTTTCAAGCAATTTCTCGATGCTTTGGCCATCGCGGAGGGTAATCAACGGTGCCCTTACTGTTGCATCGAGCAGGGTAGATAGGGACATAGATGCTACTACTCAAGCCCCCTGTCCTCGTATTCACTCTCTTACGCTTTTCCATATTTGTTGTCTCGCTGCAAATTCCCTTTTATCCCCTCTTCAGCTCACAGTTCCTGCATCTCATTCACTTTGCTCTGGTAGGCGTTTTTTCTAGTTTTGATTCACACGATTGTCACTCTTGCACCGTCGGCAAATCCATGTCTAACCAATTAGACAACTTCAGTACATCCCCTTTCATTTGGAACCACTGATCCTTTCTAAGACTTGCGTGCCTCAACATTGCAGATCGTTCAACAGGCAGTAGCTGGCTTTCCGAACTACCTCCTCTTAGTGCCAGCTGGGTGGTTCGGGTGGACCCCGTTCCAGCGAAGTGTTCGGCGACAATGTTCCACTTCGGTGGGGCATTGTAGTCCAGCAATTGTGCTAACTTCATGGGGAGTATTTGGCCTTTGTTTGGTGATCTACCAAACGAAAGACGCATGAACTGAACATTCAGTCATCGCCTGCTAATTGGTGCAATATCCTGAAATCGCCCCGCTGCCTTTCGGGTAGGTTATCTAGCCAATGGCTCAAGGTGCGGTCCCCTACGTCAACTCCCTACTTCGGCTTGGGCAACCGGGTAGTATCACTCCCTCACAAAACCATACAGTACTACAACGTGCTCATCATCCACCGTTTCTGCTTCTCACATTCACGCGACTTCATCACACGCCAATTGTTTGTTTGCTAACAATCTACTTTCCGTTACCCGATTCATGTCTTCAACAATTTGGCTGCGATTCCGTTTGTTCCGCGAACCAGGGAGTTTAACCTATGGCTCTCCTTCGTCCCCCATTTTCTTTTCGTCTGGTGTGCTTCAACGTTCGGACACATGCAGATTGGACAGCAAGCCGGTCTAGCGCGCACCCTAGAGTCCCTAGACATTTGTCTGCTGGCTTTCAGAAACCCGGTCGCAAGATCCCAGCACTGTGCTTACATTGACATTCCCCACTGACAATGAAGCCAAATAACACCTGTGTCTGTCTGGAGATCCAGAAGCAGCCTCAGCGGGTTTCGCCGGTGTAGGTATAGCACTAAGTGGCAAGGCGGAGGCGGCACTACTGGACTGTGCAGTTCGGCTTCGGGGTTCATGTAGAATCAACAAGCACCGCGAAGAGAGACGCAACTTGTTTGTCATCTCCGTGTACGCTCCAACTGACTAGTAGCGACTCGATCAATGACGAATTCTACCGGGATCTACATCAGCTCTTGACTAATGCTACAAAGTCAGGTGTAGTTGTCCTAGCTGGGGATTTTAATGCACAGGTTGGCCGCCTGTCACCATACGAACGTCACCTTGGTGGCCACAACGCACTCGATTAGAACCATTTTGATAACGGAGAGAGGCTTCTTACAATTTGCGAAGACAACCATCTGTTTCTCTCGAGCACTAACTTCAGGCATACGAAGAAGCGTTCCGCAACCTGGCGTCCCACTTCGCCAACACAACCGTGGTCTCAACTTGATCACATTGCGATTAGCTTCAGATGGCGTGGCAGCGTACTGGACTGCAGATCTTTTTGGTCCACCTTCGTTTACTCAGATCATGCACTGGTCTTCACGGAAACTGCATGTGCTTTGGGGGTCCCGAAACACGAGGCACCGCAAGATTGATGAAAGCAAATTAACTGATTCCTTTGTCCAGGCGAGCTATCAGTCTTCACTGGCATACGCACTCAGTTGCAATCCACCGCAAGACGTGGAGCAAGACTGGACTTGTATACGGAAAGCGATGACCATTTCCGGACAGTCAAGCTGCGGTCTAGCTCGACGCCTCTTAAAGGCTTGGATCTTTGCTCGTTCTCTGGAGCTGTTCGAACGCCGCAAAGCTATCCCGACGGAATCAGATTGCAACGAGCGGCGCCGTTCTGCCAACCGGCTGCTCAAGCAAAGCCTACACAAGGATCGCGATGCGTGGTGGTCTGAGCGTGCTTTAGTGATGGAGACCGCTGTCCTCTCTGGCAACACTCGCAAGCTTTTTTAACTCATTCTGAAGCCTGGTGTCCGTGATATCATTTTCGAGGTGGATGAGTCTCCGATCACCAACCAACAGAGGCGTATGGACCGCTGGGCCCGAGCACTTTCACTCGCAGTTCAACTGGCCTCCACCGTCCATCAGTACATGCAGTACACCTTGTTGTTTACCTTGGCTCTTCTCACTGAATCCACCCAGCGAGGTGGAACTCTGCCTAGAGATTTGACGCTTGAAGCGGTTCAAGGCTGCCGGCTCAGACAGACTTCCTCCGGAGTTGTTCAACTACGGTGGTTTGGCGATCATTAACCAGCTAACTGCGCTGTTCGCAAAAATCTGGCCTGAAGAGAAAGTGCCTTCCTCTTGGGGCGAATCAGTTATTGTCCCAATTTTCAAGAAAGGCGCTCGCACTTCATGTGTAAATCATCGCGGGATTAGTCTTATTTCGGTTGCCTCTAAGCTGTTGGCATCCATTCTGCTCCGTAGACTATCCCCAATACGTGAATCATCCTACCGTGAAGTACATGCTGGTTTCCGTCCTTGCCGCGAACGCGTAAATCAAATCTCCACGCTCCGCAAACTCCTCGAACATCGCAACATTTATCACAGACCCACTATCGTTTCATTTCTAAACATACGTGCCGTTTTCGACTCCGTTGATCGACCTGCTTTATGGCGTTGGTTGCTAAGAAACGGGGTGCCAGAGAAATATACCGCCATCTTACGAGCACTTTACCTTCATACATGCGGCAGAGTGAGGATCTATTGCAAGCATTCATCGCAATTCGCTGTCAATAGCGGTGTGCGACAGGGCTGCCCTATGTCCCCATTCCTCTTCATCTTCGCAATCGAAGATCTGTCGAATGCTCTAGGTTTCCAACATTTTGCTTAGAGCTTCTACCGGGTGAGCGCGCGACCGACTTAGATTATACTGATGATATCGCCTGAATTGGTGACCATTCTCAGGGCATACAACTCATTCTGGATCGTTTGGCGGTTGAAGCATCTAAGTATGGCATAAGCTTCGCCCCATCGAAGTGTAAAGTACTGCTCAAAGATTGACTTTTACCTGCTCCCGTGCTCACTCTCCAAGGTGCACAACTTGGATAGTTAGATGGTTTCGTCTACCTTGGGAGCTGTGTTTCTGCTGACGGCACTATCAGCAAAGAATTTTCATCTCGCATCGCTAAAGTCCGATGAGCATTTGCCAATCTGAGGCACTTGTGGCCTCGTCGCGACGTCCCATTTTCGTTAAAAGGCCGCGTTTACAGCGCATCTGTTCGCTCAATGTTGTTGTATGGGAGCGAGTCCTGGCCGATTCGCGTGCGTCGTCTTTCTGCGTTCGATAACGGTTGTTTAAGGAGGATTGCTGGTGTTTGCTTGTGACATCGAGTTAATAGTAATGACGTTCGACGTCGCATCTTGGGTAATGCGAGTATTCCCTTCAACAAACTGGTTTTGCTGCGCCAGTTGGGATACCTCGGTCACATTTTACGCATGGCATCTAAGCGTCTACCGTGTCACGTTCTGTTCGCTCGTCAAGGATCTGGCTGGAGGTGACCACGTGGGGGTCAGCCTTCTACATGGCGACAGCATATGAAATCGCTGACGTGTTTAGCCGCTCTTGGACCCGTACATCTTTCAGGATGGGGACCCAAAGATGAGGAGTGCCCAATGGCGCGCAACCGGAATCAGTGGGAGAATTGTGTACAGAATTGTATTGGTTCACATGCTTAGTACCTCAAACATTGAAAACGATAAAAAAGAGAAAAATCGACGTGTGAAAAATAAACTAAAAATGGTTTGTTCTACTTTTTGTCAAAATGTTCCTTTCTTCCTGCGTCATAGTAGCTGAAGTGTGTTGCTCACCTTCAACTACTATGCCACGATGATTATGATGCAGTGACTTCCCCTTATCTGCTAATCTCCAAGGGTTTGTTGGCTCTATGTATAGTTGTTAGGCTGTTGAGATTACATAAATACATACACTATATCAATCGATATCTGCTATTTATCAATTTCGTCTGCAGAACCCAGGCGCCGCCCTCACTGTACAATCCCCTTCGTGTGGCACCTGCGGCACTTTCTCACCGCGTATGTCCGTCAGTAACACAGCTTCAAATGCCGGTCAAGCAGGTGTGAGTATCGCTCTAACCCCCAGATTGAAGCTGTTCCGATAGTTTAGATGCCAATGCACAGCCGGATGTGCGCAGTCAGATTGGCTGGCTTCTTCAAAGCTTCAGAGTTGCACGAGGCCAATACGTGCTCGTTTGTCATTGCTGCCCACGCTCACACGAACTGTAGCGCTTATCTGGTGAAAGACGGCTATCGCCGACGGACAAGCTCCTGTGTCACGTAACGAGCACGAATTATGTGGCGCTGACTGGTGATCTGGACGCTCAAGTTGGAAAATTGTTCACTGATGAGCCGCATCGGGGCGGCCAACACGGTGTAATAACGGTGAGCGGTGACTATACCTGTGTGAAGACGCTTGTCTCTTTCTTGCGGGCACTAACTTCCGACAGCACATGCAGATGAGTGACATGGCCCTCAACATGCTCGGACGCAAATCGACGTGGACCAGATGAGCATCCTCCAGTCCTCTTTATATTCGTTAACCTGCTCCTGTGGATGATTTATGAGTGAAACTATGGGAGCAGGAAACTGTCCCAGCCGCTCAAAGAAGCTCCGTTATATTCCCAATCTTCAAAGGGGGCCCATGTTTGAACCGTGGGAGTCATAGACATATCAGTCTAGTCTCCATCGCCCCTAAATTACTCTCATGTGTCCTTTTCCATAGACTGAGTGGTGGCCATGAAGGCCGCATTCGTAGAGAGCAAGCCGGGTTTCGTCGAAATGGAGGTTGTAGTGATTATGTGTTAACTTTAAGTATATTCTCGAAGCGTCGTCACGTATATCACGGACCCACTTTTCTCGCGCTCCTCATCATCAAAGGCGCGTTCGATTCAGGGGGTAAGGGGTGGATGTGCCTTTAAAGACTGATTGGAAAAGCTGTCTGTGAAATAATTAGGCACTATAAGAACTCTTAACATGCGAGCTCTGGAAGAATGAGGGCTTATGGCAAACTGTTCCCGCCCTTCAATAAATCCAGCGATGTGAGACAGAAATGCTATCTGTTACCTATCTTTTTTAAAATTCGTCATGGAATCCGCTTCCACTGGACAGGATGTACAAAGTGTGGAGCTACTTTCAGATGATCGCCTTCTTGGCTTGGAGTACGCCGACGACATCGCCCCAATACACACACCTCACAAACGTACTAAACAGCACTGAACAGATTAGCGCTAGTTGTAAACTGTTCCGAGCTTTTCTTTGCACCCTCAAATGCAAAGCCTTCCTCTAAGATGGGTAAGGACCTCTCCCTGCGCTAACCCTTGGAGTCAGATAGATACCGTACAGAAATTCTACCACCTAAACAGTTGTATCGGCTACCGTGGAATGACGATGAGCTCGCAAACCTCATAGCAAAAGTTTGAGGTGCTTTTGCAAATCTTTGACTCTAACGTTGCATCACACTCGTCTTGAAGGGGGTATGGCCTACGATGCTGCTCTGTAGTTCAGTCCTCCTGTACGATTGTGAAACCTATCCCATCGGATTTACGAACGTAGAAGCTAATTTCGTTCGACTACAAGTGCCCTCGAAGTTTAACTCTGGTGGGAACACCGCATGAAAAATAAGCGCATTCGCCGCTTTGTTTTTGGCACAGGCAGAGAGAGAAAGAGGCATCAGCAGTACCACTTCGCTGCCGCACAACTACCATCAGTCGCACGTGGGCTAAGGATACTGCGAGGGTCGCCCGGTCCCTCCGTAGACTCGAACCCTCGCCCTCGGATTACAAGGCAGGCTTGTGATCCTTAAGGCTATGAGCACAAAATCAGCAAGCGAACCACTCTGCATCATTATCTCACGCACTGCGCTCCGATAGCACACCAGCACACTGACTCCCGCGTCGTGCGTTGTTTGCACTACCGGCATTTGGATGGAAGAAACGGTGGAGATGCCGACTGATGAATAAACGTCCTCACTCCGGAGCTGGTCTCGATTGGGATCTCATTTTTGGGGACCGAAAGACGATGAACACCTTTGGTTTGGTACAGTTTTTGATGTTACGAAGAACCGACTTCATTGGTGTTTATGTTATGAGCTTCTTTTTCCCTCTCTACCTCGCGTAGCCACAATCAAACTACGTTGTCGTTGTCGTTACATTGTATTATATGACATAATATTGCTCCTTTGCTATGCTACTGCTTTTTCCATTCTTTTTTTCCTATCATATAATTTAATTATTGCGGCACAATATAGATAATGTGTAGAATGTGTAGAATGATGATTATGAGGGTCACCCATTCGATTGATGTTTTTAGCTTACTCGGCCCATGCCGTAGTTTTAATCCAGACGGAGGACAAAATCTACCGACGCTCGGGCTTTTGGTCAGCCACCTTATCTTATTCTCATGTGGCCATCTTGGTGCACTTTCTGCAAAGATAATATCTAGTGGTGGACAGTGTTGCAGTCACGGAAACAATTAATCGAACCAATATGAGCATTGCAATGCAATGCCAAATGGTTTGTTTCCGACTACTAACCAGCATAATAGCATGCTCTTCTAAAACTCCCAGATGCGTAGGTACCATTACCTGTATCAAGTGGCACTATTGCGTTCGCAGCAATCAGATACACCAGTGAGTACTAGATGATGACCGGTCTGTGTTTCGTTAGAACAACAATTAAGTCTGGATAAATTACGTTTGTACAGCTGCGTGTGCTGTTTTATGCATGCTCATTGCTTAGCGAGGAAAGCTCGCTTTATTTGTAATTTTTTTATGACGTAAAATTCTTATAGGACAGTCGTTGTCCTCAAACTGGGTTTCGATCAAAAAGAACAAAAGAATCATTTCTTGCCGCGCATGAATTTGAATCATCCGCAATGTGGCGCATTTCTCCCGCTGGAGCTTTGTCTGTGCTAACTCAATTCATTTCTGTATTATTCACCCAACCCTTATGACTATCCTTGGCTTGCACTTGCGGTGATCGATTAGCTAACGACCTGCTGGCCTTAAATTCGTTTTCATCATTCAGTCGATTGGTGTCTTATCCTCAGCACAGTTTATAGGATGAAACGAAACCGCTAGCCACGGTTTGGTGCTGTCAAGTCTGTCTTGCTTTCATAACTCGGTGTGCAAGACCTGTCCAGTGCTTAATGCCTCGCAATGCGTAACTCCCAAATTGCACCAGAAGCCTGCATGCGGTCATCTCTCAGTCGGTCTATCTGCTTAAATTATGTAGTGAGCGGCTCACTGTTCCTCATGAGAGCTTATGTGGTAAAAACCAAGCTGGCTTTAGCCTTAGTGGACGCTGCACTGATTACATACTTACTCTTCGTCAAGTGTCCATCGCAACCAGACTGGACCTTAGCGTGGTGCGCTGGTTTGCGTACCCCCGTGACTCAATGAGCTATGCTGTGTGGCACTTTCCAACTGCCTTCAGATCCACTCCTACCAGACAGGTCAACAGTTAGGCGTCAGACTAACGCAGTTTCACAATCCGATCCTATTAGGAGGTGGGGTAGAGGTCGATGGCACTCTTCCTTTAAAACGTATCCTTGGGAGACTATAGGTCTACTCGTTCTAAGCTCGTTTAGCGTAGAGCACGAGCGCCACGCGTTGTCTCTGACGGTGGCAGGGCACCTTCCGGTGCTCAATGGTTTGCTACCACCCGCCTCAAGCCAGGCAGCGCTCGGTCAAATTGGTGCAAACCCGCCAATTTTCACCTGCGGCTGGCCATGGTCGCAAGTGCGGAACCTAATACGGTCGTAAAACATATCTTGTTCCAAATCTTCAAACACTTTGTGACAGGCCTCGAGCGGATACCAACGGGTCTGTGCAGTCACATTCCCGAGCTGGACTTGCTCCCCAATGCCTTGTGGGGAGCCACTGGCTCCCGATGGAGTCCGTCAAGCCAACCTCCAAATCTCCCACTGCCTTGTGGATCAGGCTTTTGAGCCAAAAGCTCCGGGCGGTGTCCCCAATCGAACCTCCATGAACCCCACTGCCTTGTGCGTCAGACTGTTGAGTCAAAGGCTAGAGGAAGGGCACCTCGTACAAAACCGCTCTCTAGTAATAGACAACCGGAGATTATCATTTGCCCTCTCGACAACGTCGACAGTACTCTCTTTGCTTCTTCTTGTTTTTCTCTTTCTTCCCCCACTCCTCTTCTCCGTATTTTGAGCAAGAGACTGACACTGATCTCGCAGCTGCTGCCATCGATACATGCACCTCTTCCATCAAACCTAGATTTTCATTTCACATTGCTTACTTTAACGTTCACGCTCTAGGTTAGATCGGCCAGCTGGCAGCGCTGACTCACTCTTCACTCTCTTGTTATTGATGTGTGCTGTGCCTCCGAAACACGCATACAAGGTAACAGCATTGTGACGAAACTTCGACTCCCTGGCTCTGAACCTGACTACGCTCTTCGCGTCTCTGGCAATACAGAGTCAATAGCTCAAGGTATTTACGATGTTGGTATTGCACTCAGCAAACGTGTTGAAGGCAAGCTGCTCGATTGGATACCGGTAAACAGTCGCATGTGCGCTGTCCGACTTCGAACTACCACTGGAGTTAACAAGCAACTTTTGAAGCCAAGGTGCCTTTTCATCGCCTCAGTTTATGCCTCAACTGAAGGCAGTCCAGAGGGCATTAAAGCCCATTTCTATCGATAGCTCTCATCTTTTCTTCGCATGGCGAAGAATACCAACATCGAAATTGTTGTTGATGACATGAATGCTCAAGTGGGTCGTCTTTCAGACTCTGAACAGCACCTGGGAGGACGCTTCGGAGTCGATGCACGCCGAACAGCCAATGGTGATCGATTCCCGCAACTGTGCGCCGACCACAATCATTAAATTAGCGGCACTGGTCTCCAGCACAAGCGTTTACACCGCGTCACCTGGCGCCCACCGAATCCCTTCATGACCTGGACTAAAATTGACCATATCGCTATCAACTACAGATGGCGCACATCAGCACAAGACTGTCGGTCTATTGGGAGCACGTGCCTAGATTCCGACATTGTTCCAGTGCGCGCAAGCTTGGCGCTTACTCTTCCCACTTCAAAGAAGTGCCTATCTTTTATTTTTCCTACCTGTAATTACAACTCAGTCTGTATTTCAACAATATCACAGCGAACTGTCCCACCAGTTGTCAGAGATGTTGGTGAGCCGAACGCTGACTGGGATCGTCTCAAATTGTAACGGATTTGCACAGCCTGGTTGCGTTAACTTAAACGGGAGTTACGCGTAACGTGAGGCCAGTCTATTCACCCACGTATTCGGATGGCACGCTGGGTCCTCACAAACAGACAACGATACGCACACGACCGGGGGACTAGGCGCGCGAGAGGCTTAGACGCACACGAAACACACGGCTAGAGCCGCGCACACGATCACGTGACCACGCGATTCCCAATCACCAGCGAGAGGAGACAAGACGAAATGGAGCTCTGGGAGCCCTTTTACGGCAAACAGTTGGAACAATGCTTCATTTTGTGGGCGAAATGAATCACCATGTAAGGCTAGTGGTTTGCGGAAGAACATTGTCCCAGTTGTGATCCGACTCCGAGTGGCTGGATCCTGCTACGTTGTGGGCAGGTATTGAACTTTGCGTCTCCAGCCACGCATTGGAGTTTGTGGCGCGTTTTTGCGGGGTTACTTGACGTGCCCGAAACACAAATGTGCAATGAAGAATGCCCTTGACGCATGTTGTGCACCCAACTTGAGACGTTGTAACTGCGAATGGAGCTCTGAGGCATCGATCAGCTTAATCGAGGCACGGAAACAAGTTTCAATGGGCACTGGGTTCCAACGTGTCCGTAATTCTCTGAAACGACGCATCACAAGGGGTCTACGAATCGACCGGGAACGTTGGTGGGTCGCGATGGCCCGTGTGATGGAGAAAGCCAATGGTATTGGAAGTAGCCGAGTTCTGTTCCAACTTAACCGGAACACGGGTCCGAGAAAGCCACCAGTTAGTAAGACAACAGCTGAGAAAAACGGACAGTTGATCTATTCTCAGCGTCGTATACTAGTCCGTTGTGCGGAACATTTCACATAGCAATTCAGGAGGGCTCCTGCGTCATTGTCGCTTGCTGAATCGCCTGAGCTGTCGCGGGAAGCAGATGTGACACCCAGCCTGAGAGGAATTCGTCATGACCTTTTCGTGTTGGAACGAAACAAGGCTCCTGGCCATGAAGACCTTCTTCCATCCTTGGTGGAAGATGGTGGTGACGCTTTGTTGATTGGACTCGTTACTCTAACACGATTTGGAACACTGAAGAGGTTCCTTCAGATTGGTGACTGTCAACTGTTGTGCCTATCAAGAAGGGTTAGCGTGCTTTGTGCGAAAATCATCGAGGCATCAGTCTTGTTTCCATTGCATCCAAACTCCTCACGGGTATCATTCGACGACTTATTGGTCCCCGTGAGAACCGAATCACTGGAAGCCAGGTCAGCTTCCGCCCTCGCCGTGGGTGCATCGACCACATATTTACTCTCCGCCAACTTTAGTGCAGAAGCACACATAGAGATGATCGACTATGGTGGTTTTCCCTGGCTTGAAAGCCGCCTCCGACTGTTGATCGAGACAGCTTGTGGCCCTGCCTATCCATGAGGGGCGTGCCGGCTAAATTCCTTTTCATTCTTAAGTCTCATTACCTTGACTCCCGAGGCCGTGTAAGTGTCTACGGGAAACTCTCTCTTGAGTTTCCCACAACAAGTGGGGTTTGCCAGGTTTGTCCTATATCTCCTTTCCTCGTCAATTTTTTATTATCGAAAAGATCATGAGTGACTCCGTTCTTTCAGACTCTACCAGAGTGGAAGTTCTACCAGGTGACCGACTGACAAACCTGGAGTATGCGGACGACATGGCTCTTTTTGAGTCCGACGCAGCGGCTATGCAAACACTGCTGTATAAACTGACACGTCGCACCGCACGCTTTGGGATTTGGTTTGCACCTTTAAAGTGCAAAGTACTGCTTCGAGACTGGACCGACATACCTCCGGTTCTATCCGAACAACCACTGGAAGTGGTGGATCGGTTCACTTACCTTGGTAGCTGTGTCACTGGTGGCCACATCACTGAGGAGGTTACTTCCCGTATCAGCAAGGCCCGTGTGGCTTTCCAGAGACTCAACCATCTATGGATACGGCGGGATATCAGCCTGTTAATGAAGGGTAGGGTGTATAACGCTGCGATAAGGCCGGTCTTACTCTATGCGTCACAGACCTGGTCAGTTTGCGACGAAGACATTAAATGCTTGGCCGTGTTTGACCACCAGTGCTTGTGGAGTATTGCTCACGTTTGGTGGGAACACCGGATGTGCAATGCTGAGGTCCACCAGATGGTCTTCGGCACGGGAGTGTTTGCTGAATCTTAATCGTCTAAGTAGGCTAGATCATGTCCTACATATGCTCTTTGACCGGCTTCGTCGGGGTGCATTATACGCCGTGGCCGCACCAAGTTGGGTGAAACCTCGAGGTGGTCAGTCCATGGCGTGGCATAGTGGCATGAAGAAATTGACTGAGAAACTTAGTTAGGCTAGTGCGTGCCATCTTCGTGGATGGGGCCTCGGGAGGGTCAAAACGAATGGTTGGAGACCGTATCTGACATGGTGCGGTCACGTAGCTAGCGGCGTTCCTACACTCGGTTTCTCGCATCTGGTTGTTAATTTTGGTTCCATTCTGATTAGTTTAACACACTTCCTTTTTGCTTCCATTTTCTTTACATTCCATTTGCCGTTAGCACTGTCTTGCCGTTGTTACTTATTGCTATTCTAGCGATGTGAGTCGTGGCAACTGGAGCCACCGCACTTCGGTGCTCGGATCATAGTTGTTGAACAACAATTTCCTCAAGTGTTGGGGCGGAGATACACTTGGGATCGACCGACCGACCGGCTACTGTGCTTTACCTTGACCTGAAAGTTGCTTCGACTCTGTTGGTTGTGCCAGCGTGTGGTACTACCTAACTGTGAACGGCGTACTATGAAAACTCCTTTCCACCTTGGAGTGTATATTGTTTCCCCAGTCTGGATTAAGGTCTACGGACATTTATTACCTGAGTTTCCCACGGCAAGTAGAGTTCACCATGTTTGTCCCATACCCTATTTCCTCTTCGTTATTTTTTGCCCAAAATCATCATAACAGACTGTTATATAGTGAAAACTTCACTTATGTGTGCAGGCGACACAACTCCCTTTGGATCAGGTCTAGCGTCTGTGCAAGCACTACTGATCAGATTGTCGTAGAGGGCTACATGCTTCGGTATGTGTTCGAAGTACTGTTACAGGACTGCGCCGACATGGTGCCAGATCTAGCTGTTACCAAACAACCACGAGAAGTATTCTATCTGTTAACTTGATAGTTGTATCACCTCTGGTGATCACATCACTGAAGTGGCTGCTCCACGTACCAGCCACGCTCTTGTGCTTTTTCAAAATCACAATCACTTAGAGATGACAGGATAATATTGGTTCATCAGAGGTAGGCTGCACAATGTTGTAGTAATGACAGTGCTACTGTTTGGATCAGAGACATGGCCGTTTGATCAGACTGATTGCGTGTCATCTTCGTGGTGGAAAACCTTGCGTGGCTCAGCGATACTCCTTCATTCGGTTTCCCATATGTACCTGTTAATACTCTATCCAAATTATCCTTGTCTGTGTTTTTCCTAATACCTTCCCCTGTATCCGGTTTTCATTCGGCCTCATTTTTCTCGCGCGTCATGATAACTGGGATCTTCCACCCTTCGATGCTCGGATTGTATTTGTTAGAATAAACTGGTCATTCTTTAGAATACACTAGGGTCACATGCTCGTCTGGATTTTAATAAAACCGCACGCGAGTAGGTGGAATGAGATTCACTTTTCTCCTTGTTTGAACAGTCTTGTGGACGCGAATGCTGCCGTCCATGTCCACCGGCTCTTCCTACATTCGTCCTCTTCTTTCATTCAACTGCCTTTCTATATAAATCGATTTCACTACATACGAAAACTGCCCTGAATAATAGTATTTCTTGGTCACTTCTTGCACTCGTGACACTGGTCAACTTAGCCGACCAACTGTGATCCATGCACCGATGTGCGATGAGCACAGTTGTCTGAAATAATAACTGGTGGAAAATGGTCAACATAAAAGGAATGGGCAAATCGAAATGCTCAGATACAAGGGCTAGAAGCAATGAGGCGAGCACAGCAGTGCCACTAGTTTCCAAGCGTTACGGCGCCCCCTGTTGTCTTCCATCGTTTCCATATCATCGACTGCTCATTAAGGGCTGCTGATCACCAGGAATGCGAAGAATGACCTAAGTAGCTAAGGTAGTTTCAATTCACGGACATTCAGGTACATAAGCAAGCCAGTTGTTGACAGCAGCAACAACAACAGAAACTGGTGGATTACATGTGTCCAACCTCGGCACATCTCATTTGATGTGAGCAACACATCGCGAACCTCATTGGTCAGACACAGCTGGACCTTCAAAACGCCATAATCCCGTCTCTGATTCACGCAATGACATTGATCACACAGTAACGTTGTGCACACATCTCTTAGCTGACCAACAGATGTCCCCAACGGTTGAGGCTTGGAAAGCCACACGAGCCTTACCGATGCACTCAGTGATTTCTTAAGCCGATGGCTTTGTGATTCAAACGCGTGGCTGGTAATCCACAGGTTGCCTTTTTGAGCCTGCGTAGATCCGGCAGACGACCTCACAGTATCCCGGGCCTGCACGCGACTGGTGGTGGTCACGTGGGCAGCGAAACGACAGTACGGCGTGCCGACACATTGCTGATAGTCCGTGTTCTCACCAAAGATGATAACTAAACCGATCGGTAAGTTCGAGCGGTTGTTCGTTAAGGATAAAATTTTTTTATCTTGTAAAGCTGGCCTTGTAGCAACCCTCTGTACTTTGGCCATGCGAAGCATATTCCAGAGTGTGTGGCACCTGCGCTAGACTTTTAAGTAGTCCCTGTGTGATAACCAAGTCCGATCCAAGGGAAGTTATGTAGTTTGTTGGCCTTAAGTTTGTCCACTGATCGACAGGCGATGGTTATTAAAGGCGATTTCGATTAGGAACTATTTTCACAATTGTTATCGCCCACTGGTTCGGATGCCATAGTGACATTCCTGGTATGCACACTTGGATCGGTCTCAAGCCTGACATGGGCTCATCGTCTGCATGTACCGCGTGAATCAAGGATACCATGGGAATATACGCTACACTATTTACGCATCTGATGCAATTCTACTATTAACCCAACGCGTACCATAGTCTGCTTATTCAGTCCTAAAGGCAACACAGCCAAAACCTGCGTTAGTATCACGCATGTTCACGACCATTTTCCATTGCTAACGCTCATCATAGCGGATGTGACCTTCAAAAATGTGCATTGATCACTCACGTCCGCTACTTATGAGGGCTTTTGTGTTGTTAGCTCCTGCTCGAGAATACCAGACACTTTTCCACTCTCGTATATACTACGTTTTTTCTCCCTTAAGGACACGGTGGAGCCATTCTAGATATCGCATTATCCTCCGACGACTCCGTCATTTATTCTGCCAGCTCCGACAAATCAGTTGCCCTGTGGGACACGGAAAGTGGGCAACGGATCAAAAAATTTCGTGGCCACCAAAACTTTGTGAATGCATGCGATGTTGCACGTCGTGGGCCTCAGCTCGTCTGCTCCGGATCCGACGATGGCACGGTGCGTTTGTGGGACCGAAGACAGAGGACACACGTGCAAAGCTTTCAAAATGTTTATCAGGTGAGTATCATACGATCTGTTTAAGCTGTGAATGCCTGGTGATCGGCCTTAGATTTACTCCCGCGCTCCACCGGAACCGGTTGTTATCAGCTCGTCCCTGAGGCAAACGGCGCCTTTCTCTACTATTCTCTTGCCCTGCTCAACCAACACGGGTCTCGGATATTGTTTTACCTGTTGACCAAGTTGGATGCCAATACTCAGTGTGTTTATTGTTAATCCCACAGTTTTTTAATCGTTATCCGATAAATGACTGATCATTGTCCTATTAACTTTCCTCCCACTTACAGGTGCTCGCGGTCACTTTCAGTGATACTGCCGAGATGATATTCTCCGGTGGCATTGACAATGTCGTCAAAGGATGGGATTTGCGCAAGCTTGATGCCTCCATGCTACTCACGGGTCACACAGACACGGTGACCGGATTAGCGGTCAGCGCCGATGGATCATTTCTGTTGTCGAATGGAATGGACAATTACCTGCGCATATGGGATATCAGACCGTACGCGCCGGCCGAACGATGTGTCAAAGTAAGCGGTGGCACACGTGACTAAGATTATGTTTTGAACTTGGGGTATGCGATTGGTGGTGTTAAATGTAACGACTAATATCTTTTTATCGCCGTCATCTTGTTAGATGATGTAGTCCACTACAGTGGCACCCCGACCATGATGCTGCAATGCATCACATATCTGGAATATTGAGAGATAACGGTAAGTGGACGGTTGCAGTGACATGATGGCTTGCGTAGCCATGTAATCGTTTGGGCTGTGTTAGATGGCTTGCCCTCTATCTTTTCCCTGACCACGATGACTGAGGTTCGCCTTAGTTCACAAATCGAACAGGTATGTGGAATCTCTTTAGTTCTAACCCTTATCGTTTTCGTATCCGCCGTGGTTTCATGCTTGAGTTTCCATATCGAAGTGTTGGATTGGAGACTTATTCGTTCCCTCGTCTAGGTCTAGGTAACCAGAGGCTGTCTTGACTTGAAGGGTTTAAGAACGATACGAATCACTGCGGATGTGGAGATTGCATGTAATTCGAATACCCAAAAACACAAGGAAAACGAGATACTCCGAAATCGGTGATTCTGTTTATTCGCCGCGGTGCACAATGTTCATCATCTCCGCATTCGACCGCACGCAGGTGCATTACAGCTGTCTCAACTAACGCGTTATGAAATGACACTCGTTTTTCCTTATCAGTCGCACCCGATTGAGACATTGGGAAGAGAGCTTTCCTGACGGAAGCACTTTCTGATTAATGCACAGTTAAGTGGATGAACAGAACAGTACGATACGCAAAGGTAAACTCGAGTTAACAGAGATAGAAGGAAAAGCCACATCGCCGACTAATCTTTGTTGGAGAATTAGTTAAATACACCGGTCACGTGATTTTTTCCTGACTCAATTCGGATGAGAAATTCGAAACAAAATGTTTCTGTTATCGTTTCGAACAGGAAAATCATAAGATGTAGATTGTGAGATGACGTCGCCATTTCATACATCCTTATCAATCGCAAAACATGCAACAATGACAGGTAAGCGAACAAACATAAAGAGATCGTAAACGGCCAAGCATTTGCGTTCCAAGAGATCTGTGACGATGGGATCAGTTGCATCGGGAAACCGAGCTGCTTCGGCAGTTACAAAGCGCTTGTTTACCATCGGGTCAATCTTGATGAATCATTCACAGTCTGAATGTGCGATCGGCGAGCCCACATGCTTAAGCTACTGGACGCCATCGTTATCGATCGTGAACGACCACCGCTGTGCATGGGAAAACAGGCTGAGTGTGGTTCTTAGCCCACATTGGTATAGCAAACGCATGGCTATTTGTGGTCTGTTTGAAATTGTGGGTGTTCGTTAACCTATCATTGTTGCATGTTTTGTGATTGATAAAAGTTTGCGAAATGGCGACGTCATTTCACACTACATATGATTTTCCTATTCTAATTCGGATATCCATTGAGCTTTTGGCGCAACGTTTTATCGGCTTTACACGCGTCTCCCAGCAGTGTTCTCCGGAGAGTGCTCATTTAAGATTTCACCAGTTTGTGAATTTCACTGCGAAAGTATCGGTAGTCGAGGTCATCCAGCATCTGCACACTAGTCTGTTTGCATTCTTGATCTTCCTATCACATTGGAGGAAAGGCATCATTAAAATAACTGACCTGTCTATGCATCGGGCTCCAGTATTGCGATTTGTGGAAACTAGTTTCACAGGTGCTCAAAAGTATGAGATATAACTACAATTTTCAGCCTTGGCTAGCTCCCATCGAGTTGCCACGCCCACTAACTAGTGGGGGCTTGCGCCTTAACGGCAAATCACTTGGTAGACACATCCCTAATCTGTCTGATTACTTAGTCTGAAAAAGCAGTTACGGGTCAAGGCCATCAACTCAGCTCTGCGCTTTCTGTGTGGTATCTAGCAATTACTTTTGACTAACACCCTACCCGATTAGATGACTGACGTTTTGCGCCTCTCGATGTCTCCCATCTGGTGTTCCGTTCAGAACAACGAAATCTACTTCATTGTCGAGTTCGTTCCCTTGCAATCGCTTTTGCCCCGGAAGCGGTTGTGGCGCAACTGTCATCTCTAGAGGCAGTTCTGATCCCACTTGTGAAAACCTAAATCCTGTGCTTAAAGCGGGCTCACTTTAAAGACAGATCATACTTAACTCATTGTATGATTAACATCATGTTTATTCGTGAGGATTGTGATGCCCCATTTCCGGTTACCACAAATATGCGCGGTTGTTCAGCACCGACCGAGTAGTTGCGTAAGTCAAACGACCATTGTGCAGCTCTCCCGATAAACCCTCTTGTGTTCACCTTTTTCTCATCATGGCCCAGAGTAGATCACCTCATCTCTCCTCGTTGATCTCTTCAGACGTTTGTCGGTCATCAGCACACTTTTGAGAAGAACCTGTTGCGATGTGCCTGGTCTGCAGACGGTCTCCGTATCACATGTGGAAGCGGAGATCGCTATGTGCATGTGTGGGACACGGCGACAAGACAGTTGGTGTACAAGCTACCCGGGCACACGGCCTCCGTGAACGAGACGGCATTTCATCCCCAAGAACCCATTTTACTATCTGTTGGGAGTGATAAGAAGATTTTTCTCGGTGAAATATTGCCGCCGATATAGCGCCCTCTATGTGATAATTATGTATGTACATGATTGTAATAAAAGGGACACTTTTGCCAACCAGACCTTACTAATACATTCTGTTAGTACGAACTGCGGGTCTGTTGATTTTCTATTGCCATATATAACTTGCACGCTCTTTAGCAACATGCATTTAAAAAGATACGCTAGCGAGCCTACCTTCATGTTCGCACATAATCTATAATTGAAAGGCCAACTGACCTTTGTGAGATTGAGGCACGATATGCTGCACATGGCTCCAGAGCTCTCACGTTAACTCATTTTTGGGATTGTGGACCTTTAGCTTCGGGCACCGGTTGCGTCAAACGGACGCCAGTTAGGCCGGAACTGAGTAAAAAAGTTGTTTTGCTTAATACCAGTGATTTGCTTACACTAGTCCGACAAGAAAGGAACACTAGGGAACAATCATCTGTGCCTCGTTTAGAAAAGGGAACGCAAATCGAGTGAGCGATGGCGTTTTACCAACCCATGCGATTATTACTGCGGCTTCTAACCACTGCTCGCTGGTCACGCATGATACACTCACAACCAACGATGCAAATTGGCCTAAGTTGTCCCGAGGGGATACAAACCAAACGTCATATGAAAATGTATTAAAGGCATGTATAAAACCACGAAGTAGGTACAAATGCAGGACCCTCTCGAGACTAGTGAGGTAGGGGTGGTCTGCTTAGTTGCGTCACGTTCCCTGCCTGAACGACAGGCCAGCAAGAGCATGATCTATCACGACAAACGCGAAACAGAGCCAATGCAAGTCGCTCGCCGAAGGGAATGGTAGGCCCCCTTCATAGACCGGTCAAAGCCAGGGAAGCCAATCGGGACTCATTTGTGCCAAGTTGGAAGGGTCGGTGGCTGCAGCAATCAGGTTCCATGCGTTGGGTTCTGATCCGGAGTAATCCGACAGATCTGTGTTAAACGAAGAGATACAGAAGTTAGGGGAAGCAAAACGGGGGATCAGAATGATATCCGATAAAGTAGTCTATAGGTGTGCTACTTGCTTAGGTCTCGGGTTCGAATCCCGCAGTCGCTTGTTGAATCGAGTGAGTGGTGTAAAATTCGTAGAAAGTAGAAGTCGCGATTAAAATTCACACACAATAATGTGCCTCGACGGGGAATCGAACCCCGGTCCAACGAATTTCCGGTCCGCTGCTCTATCACTGAGCCCTCGGTAGCTCAGCGGACCGGAGTTCGATTCCCCGTCGCATCTGGCATGCGCTATACTGGCGGTATGCACATTCACGTGGTTCGCTTATCAGATGTTGAGTCAGTGAACAACAATAAGCTACAACAAATCAGTGTGGACCTCCTAGGGTGTTTGCAGATAACTCAATGGAACACTGTATGAGCACATTTCAACCCCCTAACCCTTCATTTGGTGTAGTCACGTTTATGGCACCAAAATCAGTGGTAACCTGTCATCTTTACGAGCGATTTCTGGCGACAAGAACATGCGAATCGGCAAATTAAAGCTAGCGCATGTGGTCTAATGTCACTGTAGGCCTTGCCTTGCAAGAATACGGTTGCACAATGTTGATAGAGATGTGTCATGCAATTGAGTTGCGAAAAGCCGTCCACCGACACCCGGTATGTGATCCTAGTTTTTTGTTGTACACATGTGCTGCCGGGGCGCATGAACAATTTGCAGGCGCCTTATACCTGATGTACCGTTAGTATGTATGTGTGTGTATGAAAATAACAACTTACTTCTGATGCTTGTGTTCATGGCATCCACTGTGAATGTGATCAGATGAATTAACTGTTCATTCGTCAGATCAGGTACAAGAGCGGCCTGAGTTTCGGTTCCACCGGCACAATCCGGTTCCATAGAGACAGGGAGTGGTGCGGCTACTCCGAGTTCATCGAATAGCTTGTTGTTCTTCCGTTTGCAACCGAGCTCCGCGTCGTCCGAGTCCGAATCGCTGCTCGCCTCCGGTGTCGTCCATATTTGCTCATCCATCATCAGCTGGAACGCGTGTACAGCGGCCTGTCGACCGCGGTGCCATAGGATATAATCGTTCCGCAAGACTGCTCTGTAAAGGCTTGCTAAAGAGTGAGAACGCTGAGTGTTGGCGAGAGCTTGTGCAGCGGTGGTGAAGCTTGCACCGAACGGACCAATGTGCGGAGGTGTCCCAGGAAGGCAGACCAGGCCGGCCAAGTGAGGGGTGAGGCGGAACGGGACCGGAGATGGGGTGATACGCCATAAAGGCGATGAGTGATCTGACAGGCTAGTTGAATCGGAGCCAATGGATCGACTCGATGACGAATTCACTGTTAGCGAAATCAAAAAAGTGGTATGGAGTGGTCATGCACACGAATTAGCTTGTATACCATCAACCAGTGTGCTCGTACTTGTTGGCGCTTTTACGTACACAGACCGCCAGAGACGCAGACATACATAGAAACCAGAGACCGCTTACCGCATTTCTCTCTCGTTCAGTTAGTTCATACACATCCAGAAAATCTGTAGATGATGTTTCGTCCCACTAACATTCGTCAGTGTCGCGCACCCGAACCCACTACCTCTCGATGAAAGTGGCTTATGCCACTAGGATATGAGTTTGATAGTAGAAACTCGGTATGACTGATAGCTAATTGCGATACCATTCTCATTCTCAACTGCCATGCAAATTACGAACCTTGCAAAGGAAAGAGTTGACTGTCAGAGCTACGACTTCATGTACGGTAGCTAAATACGAATTAGCATCCAGAATTTTTGACGACAGTACCAAAAGCAAAGCTCACCTGAGGTTTTCGGAATCCGTAGCCCCATCGTCTGTATAAAGCAGGAAGCTAGATGTGGCATATGGATAGGGACCTTGTCCACCGCGCCAGTAGTCGGCTGCTCAGCACCGGAGCTGCAGCAGTTCGATGGTAGAACGAATCTAGTGTGCCTCGCCTCTGCGAGACCCGATCGCGGATCTAGCAAAAGGCAACCAGGATGCAGCGGGACAAGGTGAAAGACGTATTCCATCAAATTGATCAAACCAAGGCAGGAAGCAATGGTGTGACGAAACAGCCAATAACTCTCTGAGTCCAGCATTCGGTTGGCAGCCCATCGACGGAGTAGAGAACCTCGAGAGAATTCGGCTTTCGGCGTCTCCTCACCCTTCCCATCGGAATCAGTGTAATCAGGAAGGATGCCAAGCCTAAAATACATGTGAGAACATCAAAAGTGTTTATTCAGTGGCACTTTTCAAACCATTGTTCAAGAGGAAACAGGAGAGACCGCAGATTGAAAACGTTGCTGAAAAAGGTCGTTCGAAAGCATGAATAGGGAGTGAGTTTCTCATGATTCAGCAGAACATTGGCGACTCACGTGGAGACAAGTGGGCTCTTCGCTCGAACTGAACCAGGGATCTTGGTGGCGAGTTCTTCAAACAGTTTACACATATGCTGGGCGTCGATTCTGATCTGATTCGGATGTCTGTTCAATTGTGATAATTTCTCGTAGAACATGCAAATCAAGTTACCGGCCCCCGCCACATAAGGTGAAGAATACTGTGATGCATTTTGGGCAGGGGCCCCGGGAGTGGTGAACTGCCCGTTGGTTGACGAGTGAGACGAAGAAGCTGTCGGTACTGCGCTCATCCAGCTGGAACATGCCTGTTCGAGGACACCAGACAGACTCACAGTGGCTGGATGACACCCAGCATCGAGGCCTGAAGGGCGACCAATTGCTTCAGCGGCAACGGCTGATGTTCCGCCGGTTGCTAAGTTTGAAGATAGTGTTGAACCTGCGGTGCTGAGGAATGTGGGCAGAGGGCCAGGTGGAGGCGGTGGCAAGTACGATTTCCGTGGCGTCTGAAAGTGAGGGTATACAGGTCGTGAGGGATTTGAATGCATGGTGATCATCCTTATCACTCTACATGTCTAAAAACATACCTCGCTACTGGTGTCCGTTTCGTGCGGTTGGAAGCGGTGATTTATTGTCAGCGCCCAGGTGGGACATGTGGTCTGCTCTAAAGGAGTCGAGTTGTTTCCATCGCAGGCCGAGGAAGCGGTAAGGGGAGGTGGGCGTGTGAGGGAAGTAAGGCCTCTGGCACTCAGTGCGTTGGCGTATGGTAGCGGATTCGCATTTGCATTGTCTACTACGGCGGCTGGAGCAGACGAGCCAACTTCAGTGAGACGCAGACCCATGGGACCTACTTCCATAACTCTGCAAGCAATAGTCAAATGTGGACAGTTGAAAGATCGGATAGCATTCCATAGGTGACCAGTATCAGGGTAAGTAAAAATTTTTTCGCCAAGAAAAGAAACTGGACCAACTTATGATCAAGATAACAGCTTTGAAGCGATAATATCTTACTCAGGATTCGTATAGAAACAATGTAAAAAGATGACATGATCTTGGTTGTGTCCATCGCTTGACCATTGGCGATAGGCGAAAGTTTCGCGGATGATACGTAAGTCGCAATATCAGAGACAATGTGTTACTTTTACCGTTTGGGTGTGAGGCATTTACCAACCGAAAACAAAGTTTTAGTTCAGTTTGCGACTTTGATTGAGGCGCGGTGGTCCCAGCCACACTGACAAATCACAAACAATGGTAGTGCTGGTGACAATAGTACTGGATCAAATGGGAAAGAGTTAAAATCATCAGATGAAGTACTTAAATATCAAAAGTAAGGGGACGGACTCGTGCGATAACTGATAGTGTAGCTAACCCCTAATATGTGGCTGACCACGAGAATCCCATCCAACGAGAAGTGAGATACCAACTGGACCATGTTATTCGCAAGGTTCATTTTGCCACGTTTTTGGCTAGCCACCTCGAGGGTTGAACCAGACAAGCAAGTGATTCACGTTAGGCAGCCGGTTTGCGGAGCATATGAACGAGTCAGCGGAGACGGTTCGAGTTCAAAAGGCACTCCAGTGACGCGTCGTAGGATCTGTTATCAAACATTACCGTATTCTTTAGTCTATGCTTCCACCAGGTATGAGAAATACCTAGTGGGTATTATAGTTCGAGGATGGTGAGTTTCATGATGTCCTTAGCACATAGCTGAAAGTTCACATCCATCGAATGACAAGTCACATCGCTGCGTTGTAACCCATCTGTCAGCCGATGACCGAACGGATTACGCGCTTGCCTTGTAATTCAGAGGTCACCGGTTCGAATCCGCGTAGGTACGGGCGACGACGCGGTATGCCCCGCGCGCGTGGGACTAGTGGTGGTAGTGAGGGCAACGAAGCGTCGATATACCGCTTAACCACTAAGCTTGTAGATGCCGTCGTTACACAGAAGCTATGAAAAGCCACACCTAACAAAGAGTGCAACGCTGGATTTCGTCCCATCCAAGGAGAATTATGTCATCCACATACTCTAGATTTGAAAGGCGGTCACCAGACAGATCTTCAAGCCAAAGAGAGAAGTGCAATGAGGCAGAAGTCACTCATGATCATTTTGGTCACAGATGAGGGAAAACGGAGAGATAGAGTAGCCAAGACTCTATTGTGAACCCAGGGGAGTTTTCGTTAGGCCTTTATAGGGGTAATTAAAAAGAGTCAAGTCAAAATAGTCTTTGTTAACCCAACTGCGAACATTTTCAGCATTTTACACTAGCAATGCAGATGTAGTGAGGCATAATATTAGCGCGAAAGTGTAATAAAAGCGTAAAAAGGAAAAAAACATACATGCACATAACTCGAGTCGGCGTACGTGCGTCGCGCTGACAATTTTCTTGGAGTTCACAAGAAAACAGGATAAATACGGTAAGATCGAGGTAACGTATTGTATGTGAAAACAAACCCTAAATTTAGAAAGGGTAGACGACTAGTAGAGGATTTTAGATGAATCAACGTGAAGGGGTTGAAAAAGGTCATTTAAAACATTTGCTAAAAAGTCATCACATGCAATAAAGGGCTTAGTAACGATGAAATAAACCGGAGACTCTCTGGGAAATGAGCTTAATGGAACACACAGTCAATATGAAATCTTTCTGTAGAAAACCAGAAAAAGATAGGTGGGCAATAAAAGCAATGGGGTAGAATACGGGCAGTCACGAATTTGTAAAGCATTTTGAGTCTCAGAGCATAAAATGATAGATTTCGCACCTTACGGAACGTTTCGTCAACGTGCGTTGACTAATAGACTGTGAGATAAACATACACCAAGATACTTAACGATGGATGAACTTGGTAAGTTGGGGTCGCTTACGCCCATGGGGCGAGAAGTGTTTGCCACACACGTTTATCAGTGTGGCATTCAGAATAAGGGATCGGGACGACGACCACTCCTGTAGCTCGTCCAACCCGATTTGAAGAGCGGTTAAGCCACGCTACTTAGACTACGTCGTCAGCGTAATCACATCCAATGAAATTAAGGGGGGATTGGAAGCATTTCGATGCATAGAGAGAATAGAAGGGGAGAGAGGATTGCTTCTTGTAAGCCGCCCCAGTCATCATAAAGAATGTGGGTCTTTTTCTGTTTAGCTGGGCAAGATGAGATCGGTTTACGAAGTAGTTGCTTCTCGGGTTGAACACTGCTGGTTGAGCACTATTCGCAGATAGCTGATTAAGCAAGCTTGGTCTGCCAACACTGGCAAAAGCGTTGGGGTAATCAAGAAAGTGGAGCCGCACATTCTTGCATTTCGCATCCAATGCTATGGAATGAACAAGTTATGCGACGGCATCCAACCTCGGGGTCTGTATGCACTGAGATACATCTACGGCCGGAGTGCTTGTTGAGGTCCAAGGCACAAGTAGTCGCTCGAAGACTTTCAGCAAGACGGATGTACAGGCGATCGGACGGAATTTCGTTGTCTCCTTCTTTGGCACGGGTGTTATCTTGACAGGCCTCCAAATATCGGGATTAATTCCACCGTGTAAGCACCGATTAAAAAGATCCGTCAAGGGCATGGTGAGGATGTTGGCACCCTTAAGAGAACTGGTAAGAGAGCATCGGGTCCACTAACGTTACTTGAATTCTGATTTGAGAAAAGAAACTTTCCAGACACACTTCAGAACTAGAACCGGGAGACAGAATCAAACGCAAACTTCGAGTCGGGGAATGGAACTAGGATAGGCCGTTTGTAGTATGACGATGATTCCGATGTGATAACCGAAATTACGGGTGTGAAGGTTAACGCGTTCTCTGCCAACCAGCTTCTAAATGATTCATCTATTACACGAAGATCAGTGATCCGCTGTGGAGTGTGAATATCCTGCAAGCAAGGAACATCAAACTGATACCATCAACAGAGGAGGAGCGTAAACAATCCCTATTGAATCGTCACGGGCCTACAGCAATGGTGGATCAGGTGACACGTTCCGTCCATGCGATATGAACAGAAAGCAAAATACTACGAGTTGTGGATGCTGGTACTCAAATGGCTTCCAACTAACGACAATAATACCTATCCTTCGTACATCTCGTCGAGCAGATTGGCTGGAAGTATGAGGGAACAGCAGGGCAGCTGGTGAATCCGACTTTCAGGTAGAGGAACAACATTGCACACGTGTTACGTGATTAAGTATGAACAGATACAAGGTAGTCAGGTTGGAACCGGGGTACCGGAACTGCGCGATAATGCAGTAGACACATCAAGACCAACAAAAAGGAAATTGGACAAAACAGGAGTCTCCAAGGTACCGGGTGTTCCTTCAGCCAGGATTTACCAGATGACAATTATTTGAAGTACTGAGGCGAAATTGATTTATTGGCCCATTAAGTCCGTTGTACTATAATTAAGGCGGTTTGATGTGTTCTAGTGTTACCATTAAGCTCCATGCTACTGTCAGTTCTCAAAGGGCTGAAAAGACCTAGAATAACTGTAAGCACAATAGCCAAAATCCCCAAGAGCAAAAGAGCATAAGTCTGAAATGAAACAATGTGAAATATTGAATTTTACGGATCTGCAGTCTTGACGGCTATGATATCAGGTAAAACGCTATCTGAAGCCAAACGAATATCAAATGATAGAACCTAAATATGAGGCGAAAGGCGAACTCTTAAGACTTCGACAACTGAGTCTTGTCTTGGGAAAAACGCTGAAGTCCAGGGGATATTACGACAAGTAGTCATGTTGGAGAGGAGCAAATCAAACCTAAATAGATACGTTTGTGGACATACCGGGGGACAGAAAGCACCAGCTGGCGCTTGGCAGTTTCGGGCTGACTTGCTAACATGGTGTTTACCATTTGGAACAAGTGTAGAGGCCCCATTTGGCGCCAACTTGTGTACACAGAAGAACACAATCCTTCAGACGCTAGGTGCCCCAGAATCGAAGCGCGACCACGAGCCAAAATCAGGTCTTGAGTCCGAGCACCGGCTGTTGCAGCCAAGTGAATAGCCGAGGTGCCTGGAGCGATGGGACAACCGGGACAAGCCAGATCGTAGTAGAATACGCGACCGTTGCTACCTCGGATTCCGATACGCCGCGACGGTGGTGACATTCGGCCGGGTGAATGGCGCACACGAACGACATTAGGCAGAATCTCGGCGATGACAAGCTGCAGCGCCAAATTTGGTATAGCACCATTGCCCGAAAACCCGGATGGAGTGGTGGATCCAGGTTGCCCGAATGATGATGAGTGAGGTCCACTTGGAGAGGTGCCATGGAATGGATTCCCTGATTGTAGTATTCCTGATTCCCCAGGTAGCTCCAAACAAAACGATCCAAACGAAAAGGTGGGAACATAGGAAGATGTACCGATGTTGATAGTGGCTGCGGGAACTGATAATGGAGTAGAGATCACGATTTTGGGAAGTTCCAACAGTCGTGCTGCTCCACAGTCGGAGAGGTGCATTCGACTAGGGAGCCGAGCCACGCGCTCTTCCAGCAACGGTATCCAGCACTGTGTCAGACGTCGAATGACGGACTAGGAGAGGAAGAAAGTTAAGATACTGAACAGCGAGGAGCATAGCAAACATTTGGTGAGTATACTTGGATGGAATTGTGTAAAAACGTCACAGACTGCAGTGGCACAACAAAACACAACTTACCAAGACCGTTTGGCCCTCTAAATTGCCAAATTCATTTGACAATCGTTCCCTTATGCAGGGGAAAAAGGGGTCCTCTTGAGACTCTTTGATTAATTTGGCCGTTATGAGACGTTCCGCGCACTGGAAGGCTGGTGTGGCTGCAGTCGATTGCAAAGTGGAAAGTCGCCGTAGGTGAGTTTTTTGGATTGTCAATCCCGATCCACCTGGCCTCCCCGACGACTGAGGTTTTCTTTTTGTGTCTGCGTCGTGAGTCTGTTGCTTTTTGACAGCTTTCGCTTCCTCCACTTCCATTTCAGATTCTGATGATGTGCCTGACCCAATTGGATCAATGGAATCCGGTGGATCTCCACTCGGTGAAGCAACAGACATCAAACGCAGTTCTTTGAACGTGCCCGTTACCTCTATCTCATCTTCATCCTCATTCAGACCATTCTCACCGGAATGATGTCGATCTTTCAAAGGAGAAGTGATTGGAAGTCCACATGCGTTTGCCACATACTTCATTTCGGTGGCCAGCCAGTTGGGAACACACAACTTGTCCAAAACCGTGACCCTCCACGAGTTTCCCGGACAGGTAGCAGCCCAAACGAAGCGATGCAGATAATCCAAGATTGTGTATAACTGAGCAAGGAGATGCTCGGCCCAACTGGGCTGCAATCGACCACTGACTTCGTTTGTGAACAAATCCATGGAATAAATGCGTGCAGCATGACGACGTCGCAGCTGGATGTGGATGAGAATGAGAGCAGATGTGACAACGGGAAGTGTGAATAGAGAGTACTTTGAGCACAAAACCAACGTGTCAACAATCCACATTGGTGCACGGTTAAAATATTGTTAAGTGAATGAATGACTTCCCGGGATCAGACATAATCCTATGATGCGTAGACCAATTGAATTGGTTCGTCATCCAACAAATAGGTGTCACCCCTCTCGAGCCCTCAATAATGCGGCTGAAGTACTGTTTAGGGCACTACTGCAAACTAAGACATTTCGGATAGGGGAACATTTTGCGTAATTAAAATTCGAAAATTCTCCAAGGGCTACGTTCCTTATCAACTGTCAAACTGGTATCGAAAAGCCCCGAAGCGATACAATTAAAAACCAATATAATCAATACAATATAAACCAAAAATAATCTGGCAGCGAAATTCCAACGGAAATAAGATTCATCAGCCATAGACGTGATGGTAGCTATTCCCACTGAAGGAGGGAGTTAGGTTTAGTGAAACCAGAGTGCGAAGATGTTGAGAAGCTAATGTGCACTGGTGACAAGCTGTTTGATGACTGATGCCCGATTGTGGACGCAGTTGCCGAGCAGTCTATTCAAATGGGCTATATAAGGAGATTGGATCCGGACCGGAGTAGCATCAAGAAACCATAGGGTCCGCAAAATCAGAGCTGTCTTTAATAATAGTGATAATACGAATGACAAGTATATTCTAGGCAGAGTAGGACGCGGTCCAGCGAAGCTGACTTGATCACACGACACAAAGTAAGCTCAACCGCTTTTTTACAAGAGCAGCTGTAGTTGAAAATTGAGTGTTGCTCGCCGGAAAACACTGCACACCATGATGCGTTTAGACGTCATTTCATTTCATAAGTGGAAATAGCAGGCTTCGAACCCTGGAATATTAGCCGGAACCTCGAACCCTTTGGCTACCGGGTCACGATGGGCAACATTTGGCTTATTGCATTGCATTCAAGCGGGCATCACTCAGTTTCCATCTGCTTCGGCTACGGTCCCAGTGATAGCATTGACTAAGATTCACTCCAATGAGATTCGTGGCCACATATGGTTTGAGCGTCGCAATCTGTTCACATAACGTGTACTTCGAAATGACTCCAGTCATTAACCGTTGTGTCAACCGTTGCCCGTCGTGATCCGGTGGTTTAGGCGCAGCGGTCACGACTAACATCCCAATGGTCCCAGATTCGGCGTCTGCTATGTCCACCTGATGAAATCAAATGAGGTCAAAACGCGTCTTGGCGTGCAGTGTTTTTGGGCGAGCACCATTCTCTATCCATCTGATTCGGCTACGGTCCCAGTGATCGCATTGACCAAGGTCCACTTTAATGTGAATCGCGGTCTACATTGAGATTGCGCATCGCAATCCATTCACACGACGAGCACTTCAAAATAACTATCCAGTCAATCGACTGTGGTCCTTTTCCAGTGATACTCTCATCAGTAATTTCGTCTAACATTGCAACGCCCATTCATTGCAGGATTCGCATTAAAATTGCAGTCCGGAAGCCTTACATGCTGTTCGAAAAGAGTGTCCGATAGGGATAAATATAATGATGGTCATCAGATTAAAAAGCAGAGTTTTAGAGAAACATTACAATATGTGGAGCTCATTTGAACGATAACGATAAAGTGTGGAAGCAAACAAGAGAGAACACACGCGATGAATGGCTAACGCGAGGAGTCACTGTCTCCATTGTGAACGATCGGATCTGTGAGACATAGCATACGAAGTACATGCGTGTATAAGAAGCGTGCAAGCAAGTGACGTTTCTCTACATTGTGGGGATAATGTGCAATAGTTAGGCGGATCATTGAAGAGGCATAAGATGCCCTATGTGTCCACGTATCTTGGACCTGCCGTGAATTTTCCATTTCACTGGCAACATAAAGTCTACTTGGAATGCGCCGTTTATCCCAGCACAATCGAATTAAGGGTGATTTAATTTGGTGATATGAAGTGGTTCTCTCGAGGCAACCTGGATAGAGTTGGTGATAAATTCATGATAGCAAGGAAAATACCTATCAGAACAACCTAATGACAGCATGGCCGAAGCACATACATCACCGACATCAACACCTGTGAAATGGACACTAGTATAAACCAGTGGTGCGGATTGTTTGTTGGTTCTGACTGCATCAGAAGATGAGGTTATAATAGCCCAAAACTGTGTACATTTGCATGTGTAAGCAAAAACCAGAACCACATGAGACGCGACCTCAATCCGAATTTGACCCGATAGAACCTGAAGTCTATCGGATGACGGGAATCGCATACGGCGTGAGACCTACACAACTATGTTTGTTACTCTGTCTGGAGATTGAGACCATCTCAGGGACAAGAGATACCACGAAGCGAAATTCAATAACTGAGGAATGTGAGTATCAGAACGTGTACTCGCTTACCTGATTAAGAAGTAAGTTTATTCGATGCAGGCTCTCAGCCACGGTGCTAGACAGACATCCGGTCCCGACAGACACTGCTGCACGACTTTCAGCCTCAGAAAGTGAGGGTGACTCTTTCGTAAAGCTCTGTCCTTCAAAACCCGGGCTAACCTCATCCGAGTCAGCACCCCTGGTTGTGAGCTCAACACCATCTCCAGATTCCAGCTCCTCACGCTCTGTTTCAGCGTCGTCAGCTTCGTCTTCAGCTTCAATAGCTTCAGCACATTCCATCGCTTCACGTTCCTGATCGGCGGTGCCCATATTGCGAAGAGCTGCCTTTTTCGCGGTAGCGGCTGATCGAGATGTGCCGGACGTATCACCACCCTCCGAGGATAGTGCTTTAGTTTGAGAAGGGGAAAGCGGAGAGCCACTCCGTCGCTCACCTTCCACGCCACGCATGACGACAATTACTCGCTTTTTTCTCTTTGATGCGGGCAAACTGGATTGAGAGGTCGGTGACGAAGGAATCCCGCCAGCACCTGTGGATTTACAGGTCGATGCACCTGAACCCGTGCCCATACGTTTCGTTCCGACACTGTCGATTAACCCAGAAGAGCCTCGGCCATGTTCCTTGTCGGATCCCTCGGCGGAGATGGTCCCGAGTACGGAATTGATTCGAAAACGTAAAGCCTGAGCAAATGGGCTGGTAAATTCTGACCCGTGACTCAACTGACCGAGTCGTTCATCGTAGCGCAGCTCAGTAGATAACTGGTGTTGCAAGCCACGAAGAAGGCCGTACAACACCGTGGGATGGGTATTGATCACACCGCGGAGAGCGGGAAGAATAAAGCGACCTTCGGGACGGAGTAAACTGGTGACCAAATTGGGTAGCCATGACAAGAATGCCTCGGATCGCACTCGGCTAGATCGTTCTTCGAAAGTACGGGCCAGTCGCTGCTGCCCTTTCGCATCATCCAGTGTGAGAAGCCACAAACACTTTGCTATATCTGCTCGGCTCCGACGCTCCAGGCCACCAGCTATACTGGCGGCTTCCATCAGTGCTTGCATGGCAAAGATCCCGGTGGTGGATACAGCAACTTCGCGTTTCCTATGCAAGAAAAGGAAATATGTGGGAGAAATGCATCCCATGTGGTCGTCAAGCGAGGTGAACGAAGGAGGGAACGAAGTAAGCTGCAACACAGTGCCTCACACATGTCTCACGCACTCCAAAGCGGGTAAAGGATTGACCCAGTCTAACGGACATGCAAGAATGGAAGAGAGTGAGAACGATCTGAAAAAAACTGAGAGAACTCAGTTAGCCTTAGATCCTATGGAAAAACACGAAGCGATAAGGTAGTGACAACCAGCATTGACATTAGATGTAAACAACTAGATACTACATTAACACTACCATTTCTCGTGTGGAACAAGACGCTACGAATCGAAATCGCTTCCGCCCGGGCTTTCAGAGAGTGGACCAACAGAACTTGGGCCTAAACACTAGTTATCCTCCAGAACATACCAGATGAGGGGAAGGCGATTAATTCAAAGGTGTGCGTAGTTACAGCGCCCATTCTGACGACATCAGCAGCAAACCGGAACCATGTACCGACGTTTCGCAAACACAACGACCAACGGCAATTACATGGGGACTGGAACACTGCGCAGTCGCCCGTACCCACGCAGGATCGAACCGGTAACCTGTGGAGTACAAGCCTGAATCACTCCGCGACCGGTCAGCTCATTCCAACGGTAAAACTGTATGCATGGTGAGGATGACTGGCTGCAGCAAGTAGACGAGGATATACGCGAGCACTCATGAATATGGTGGCCATTTACATCAAGCCACGTGCGCTTAGCAACGGCCGATAATGTCCATCCATGCGAACAAAACATGAAAATCAGGTGTGTGTGTGGACATACGCATTGATCGAGGTGGAAATGAATACCGGTAGCTCGGCAGTTCGGTGTCGCCACTATGCCAGGTGGCATCCTCAGTGCAGTGGTAGCACTCACTGCACTGGAATTGAGGTGATTAAATAGTTTTTCATTAGGAATGATATTATAATTAATCATAACATGACGAATATTCGGTAAGTAGAAACTCACGCGGCCGGATAGCTGGAATACACGTTTTCCAAAAAATCGCCGTAAACGGACCACACTTTGTGCAAGTTGTCTTGCATTTGGGTGGCATAACCGAAGTTTTTCGTAGCCTCATCACCTCTGGGAGAGAAATTACAGAGGATACGGTAGATTTTCACTGAAAACCACGTGGATAACATGGTTGTATAAACTGCAGCGCACAGATAGAAAAGGAAACGAACGGCCTATAAATAATAAATTAGGTGATTAATGTAAGACGGACGCGATCTAGAACGCACTAAAGTTCACAGTGATATTGCCAGGTTTCATATGCAAACAAACACAGCGCAGAGAAAGATCATTTCAGTCAGGTTGAAATGAAGATTGTGACTTCGTAGTACAGTGAGTGAGACAAAGTAATATATATGTCGTAGACAGGCTTGAGATCCATACAAATGTATGAAGCGTCAAGGTCAGATGGGATATAGGCATGGCTCAGATAGGAAACATACCGTAAACAGCAAGGATAGACAACAACAGCTAATATCGGTACATCGACAGGTACCCCTCTCTCCTAATTAAGTGTAAATGGGGTAGAACTTAACGCGCTGAGCAAACATCCACAGACTATCACGCCAACAATTGTACGACACTGTACAACACGTAATGAATCGCGGTTCACAGATAACGCGGCATACTGCACCTTGAAAGTGCGGTTCAACAAGAAGACGGCAGTAAGAAACCAACTGGGGTCAGCTATGAGCAATGTCCTGTCGACCTCGAGCCAACCAAAAAGTGAGTCGCTTAGGTACCCTCTTGGAAGGTGATACAAACACCACTCACGATAAAGGTAAGAGGCTTCAATTCCAGTTACAAAGCCTATACGTACCACTTGCAGTCGTATTCAAAAGTGAATAGGACAAAACGCGGGAAGTGTCACAGTGTTATTGCGCAAGCCGCAGTGCCAACGACGTTTCCTGGGTAATTCGGCACACATTGCAATGCACATTCATTGAGGGATAGCACTTGTAGAATCATCAAGCTTATGGTCTAGGAGACCAGGTGGTTAAACTGTGCATTGGGTTTTCACTTTCAGGCCAGTGGGAACAAACAGGAGTACAAAGAATACGGAGTCAGGAGGGAAGGTGAGAATTGACGGTCCAATCTGAAGGCTGAGAGTTAGGCACAAGACTCAATGCAGTGGTGTGGACGATCACGAGGCAACACTCCAATGACCTGACCAAGTCTCAATGGATTGCTTCACACCCTTCTATCGCGTCACCACTGTGTCATCGAGGTAAATGCTAATGGTGTACTTCTAAGCAGATAGTCGGTAGACATATGACAAACACGACTCAACAGACATAGGCTGATCAAATTCAGCAAAACATACATTGCGATATCAGGTAATGAACTTTCGCAAGGCCCATCCAGTGACCACACTAGATCTACGAGGCCTTCCACAAGCGCATGTGATCAAGGACAACCGACTTTTCGTTGTCCTCAGCACGAAGTAGCCGGCCAAGCCACATCGATGTAAATTGTCTTTGACTAAAAGACCGATAACCTGTAGTGTTCGTATGGGACTGAAGCGCTGAAAAGCCATTTCGATCGTGGTGTCACACGGTGCTTCGACCGCAATAGATTATGCAACCGCCTAGACCAACAGACTGGTCGACACCACTTTAGGTGCCTGTTCAGTGGCAGTGATAGCGCTACTGGTTTGCATCAGCCCTGGTCTGCAACAGTACCATGGATTTTCAAGATGCAATGAATGTATCTCTAAATATGCAGCGCTCTGTATGAATTTATTTAGTACAGCTCACACGGAGGCTGGGTCCAAGCTAAAACGAACTATATCACCCATGTTTGCCAGCTGGTCACCACCCAGCGGAGGAGTGAGGGAGGACAATCGTTTGTAATGCCGCAGTTGAGTATACAACTGAGAAGAAAAAGTGCCAGTGTCATATTGTGAATGCCATGGATAACCACAGAGGAGCCTTTCCTTAGAGTCTCAATCGGCCCGCAGAGTTGTGGCAAGATTTAACGGCTAGATGCTTCATGCGACTTTCAAGTGTGAATGCCGCACGGCTTGATACAATCAACTAAACAGACAGCGGTCTTCGAAGCAGAAAAGAGTACAATGGTGGGTTGTTTGTGTATTTGTTGCTGTCCCAGCGCTTGATGAAAACCAAAAATTTCGTTGGCGCATCCTCGACTTAGAGTGGAAGCCAGCTTAATTTCTCTGAGTCGAGTCTCCACGTGTAGCAATTAGATGCAGAAGTGTGATGTCTGTAAGCTGGTCTGTGGCAACAATGCTTAGATGATCCTCGAATAGTGTCTTAGGGCTCTCTTTACAAGAACATGATAACGCTGATAAGCCCTGAGGGCAAGTCTCTAATTCGAGCGTCCGGACTAACGACCCATGGAGTTTCCACCGTCTGTTGGCAACGACGGAAGATCGTCCGTGCCAATCGCCTTGTTCCGTCCGAGCAGAGCCGAATATACACATTGTAGGTGGATTAACGCACTTTTCTGACGGCGCTTATCAACATCCGTGGAAGGCTGGCAGCATACCTACATAAAGATAACCACAACGTTTCTCGATACTGAAACAGCAGCAGTTGTGTGAATCGCAGTTCGTCAACTCTGCCGAACGCGCGAAGTATATGAACATGTCAGCAGTTACAGTCCGGAAGTCGAAGACCCATCAGAGTATTGCTATCTTGTATGCGTGTTCCAGAGACACAATACACAGCGATTTCGAGAAAGAAAAAAGACCCAGTGCTACCCGCAGATTGATACCAAATATGGTGCGGAGGTGGAAGGAACCGGTGTGAAATGGGACTTATGGTGCGGTAGAATGCAGCTGACTCTTGAGGAAAAGAGAGAAAAGAGGAATAACAATCGCAACACCTCTCAAAAAAGGAACTTTCGTTCGAAGTTGAAAAGCTCTGGACTTTCGCTCAATGGCCAGACGAATTGCGCAACGGTGATCAGTTTCAGCTCTAAGGAGTGAAGCAGTGACGCAGCTGAATCTGCTTATGCACAGGCACGGTAGGTAAAGGAGGTGATACACCTATGACCACGACGGACCACAGGTGAGTTTTGGCGGGTTGGATACATGTAACCAGAGGCTAGTTGACTCAAAGGCTGCCGGTAGCAAACAAGTGAGCGAGAATGGTGTTCTCCGGCATAGTGGCTCATGCATCTGATGTGCAGTCTCTGCATACCAAGTTCAAGTCCCGGCCTCTGTTCGGGCTTGGATGCCTCGGTAGTAGACCAATCTGTGGGGAGGTTGCGAGTGCAGCCATACAGTGCCTAAGTCGGCCAGTGGCCGAGTGGTCTGTGCGCATGGCTTGCAGTCATCATAAGGTCACCGGTTCGAATCCGAGTAGGGGCGGACGTCCTCGCGGTGCACTTAGCGACTGGTGGTCGCGCGGCAGCGAAGTGCCGTTACGGTGAATAGCTGACAATTTATTATATTATATAGCACTTAAACAAAGTGGCAGTGCGCTTCCGATAGCAATCCTCCATTTTTTCCACCTTTAGTAGTGCTTCAAATATATCGAGTTGAGTCTCCAATAATAACAATAATTGGCATATCTCTCATCGCCGTCGCAACGAGACTGGACCATAACGTGGTGCGACGGTTTGCGTACCTCATTGACCCGTTGAGCTATACTGGGTGATGCCTCCGAGCATCTTGAGAGCTACTCCTACCAGGTTGGTCAATGGTGAGAGGTCAGACAAACTCAGTCTCCTGGTCCTCCAGGTTGGGGGTTTGAAACGGGATGGCGTCCATTTCTGTAAAACTAAATCACTGCCACCCCGCTGCCTTGCGGACAGGCTTTTGAGCCAAAGGCTTTGGATGAGGACCCTAATCGTTCTCCTGTCTAGGTTTGGGCGCCCTGGCAGTATCCCAGCCCACATACAACCATGACATTTTCTTCAAACATTAACTTCATCCTGCCTCGGCCGTCGCGCAGATTATCAAGGGTCGCCTTATCTGCTGCATACAGCAGGGTGGATAAGCGAAAGCATGCTACTGCTGGCGCCTCCCTTCTTTCTTTTCCACCTGTTTCACTTATTCCCATCCGGACCCCCAGTACTAACCTTTCTTCTATAATTCCCAGCTTAATTGACAGCAACCGAAGTGCTACTGGAGTAGTACCGTCTGCAGCCACCATTTCACAGCACCTATCGGACGCCTATCGGCAAAAGTTCCTTATAAGGCCACGCTGTCCCGTTTCCATGGCGACATTCAACGTCCGCACTCTAAGACAAACAGGTCAGCAGGCTGCACTCGCACGCACCTTGGACACACTGGGTGTTGATGTGTATTGTGTGTCCGAAACTAGGATTAATGACCCTAACGGGGTTATTGAATTGACTGCACCCGGCTTATCCTCTCGTTATTGGTTGCACGCATCCGGAGACGCCGATGCGGCACTCACGGGTCAAGCTGGTGTAGGTATCATTCTCAGCTCCAAGGCTGAGTCATCGTTGGTTGATTGGATTCCGGTGAACAGCCGTTTATGTGCAGCCCGTTTGACGACATCAGCTAAGGTGAATTCGCGAAGTAAAACAAAACGCTGTTTGTTTGTGATTTCTGCTTATGCTCCCACCGACTGCAGTTCTAATGCAGTCAAGGACACTTTCTATCACGAACTGAACACGCTGCTACGCAGTGCTACTAGTTCAGATATTATAGTACTTGCAGGGGATATGAACGCACAAGTAGGGCGTCTGAGCTCTTCAGAAGCTCAGCTGGGTGGTAAGTGTGGACTTAACGCCGAACGGACTGACAACGGCGAGCGTCTGCTGCAACTGTGTGCGGAGCGCCAGTTGTTTCTTAGTAGCAATGCTTTTAGACACAGTGGGCGCCGATGTGCCACTTGGCGTCCACCTGTAGCTGGCCAGCGATGGACCCAAATTGACCACATAGCCATAAGTTACAGGTGGCGCGGTTCCATTCTGGATTGCCGCTCGTACTGGAGTACCTGTGTCGACTCTGACCATGCCTTGGTGCGCTGTCGTTTCTCCATGAACTTTGCCGGAAGGCGCACAAAGCGTCTCCCTCGATTGGCAACGGAGAAATTGTCCCAGCCCTCTGTCAGGCAAGCCTATCAAGGTGCACTGCATACTGAACTTCCGCAGTCTTGTCCTAATGACACTGAACTTCAGTGGAATAGGATCTCGGCCACTATGCATGACGCAGGAGCATCTGTTTGTGGCACTATCAGTCGTCATCGCACCAGTCACTGGATATCCGAGAGGTCCGTGAACCTTTTGGAAGCTAGAAGGCACCTCCCGGCTGGTTCTGAACACAATGTGACCAGACGGTCTATTAGGCGTGAACTAAAGCGGAGCCTACGTGCTGACAAGGAAGCCTGGTGGACCAGTCGGGCTCAAGAAATGGAGGAGGCAGGAGCAGTAGGCAATTACCGGAAGCTCTTTCAGCTAATACGCACCACTGGTCCGAGAAAACCAGGCGTCAGTGAGACAATCAGGGACAGCGCGGGTGCGCTGATACACAATAAGGAGCGCCGTATGGCTCGTTGGGCTGAGCACTTTGAACATCAGTTCAGCTGGCCCCCCTGCTCCCGGACCTCTGCCTACTCAGGTGATGCAGGACGAGCCATGGACGGTTAGTTTAGAGCCTCCGTCGGAGGCCGAGGTCCGAAACGCGATCACAGCCCTCAATCGTTTTCGTGCCGCTGGCCCGGATTCCCTCCCACCTGCACTATTTAAGGATGGAGGTGAGGTCCTCTGCAAAGCACTGACCTCCCTATTCGAACGTATCTGGAACGAAGAGAGTGTGCCGGCTAATTGGAGCGAATCGATTATAGTGGCAATATACAAAAAGGGCAGTCGCACAGACTGTTCTAACTACAGGGGTATTAGCCTAACTGCAGTTGTGACAAAGTTACTGGCCTCGATTATCGCTCGTCGCCTCACTGCAGAACGGGAATCTCGGATTAGGGAAGAGCAGGCCGGTTTTCGCCCAGGACGTGGCTGTATAGACCATATATTTACTTTGCGGCAGGTGCTAGAGCAGCGCCACGCATACCGCAGACCGACAATAGCTGTGTTCCTCGATTTCAAGAGTGCGTTCGATTCAGTCGATCGATCGATTCTGTTCGAAATACTTGCGCGGAAAGGTGTTCCCACGAAATATGTGAACATCCTTCGTGCTCTATACTCGAACACTAGAGGCCGCGTCAGGGTCTATGGTGCCCTATCGGATAGCTTTTCGACTACAAGTGCCGTTCGACAGGGTTGCCCGATTTCCCCGTTTTTGTTCAATTTCGTCGTGGATTCTATCATGGAGTGTTCCCTTGCGGAATCTCACGATGTAGGTGTTGAAATGCTGCCTGGTGAACGGTTAGTTGATCTAGATTATGCGGACGATATCGTCTTGCTTTTCGACAATGTTGAGGCGGCACAATCAACCCTGAATAGCCTATCCAGAGTGGTCCCATTATTTGGTATGCACTTCGCACCTTCAAAGTGCAAAGTGTTGCTGCAGGACCACCAGCCACTCGATGACCTCTTGACGCTTCCTAACGAGGAACTCGAGGTGGTTGATCATTTCACTTATCTTGGCAGCTGCATAAGCAATGATGGGCGCATAGAAACTGACGTCAGCTCACGCATTGCAAAGGCCAGAGCTGCCTTCTTGAACCTGCATCATCTTTGGCGACAGAAAGGAGTTTCCCTCCGTCTGAAAGGCCGTGTATACAAGGCCACAGTGAGGGCCGTTCTACTCTATGGGAGTGAGACTTGGCCCCTTCGGTCTGAAGATCTGAGGCGCCTTCAAGTCTTTGATCATCGTTGTTTGCGAAGCATTGCTGGTGTCGGATGGCACCAGGGTGTCCGCAACGATGATGTGCGTAGGCGAGTACTAGGTGGTGATGATCATGCTAGCTCCCTAGAACAACAGATAGCACTGAACAAGTTGCGTTGGCTCGGGCACGTGCTACGCATGCCTGGTCACCGCTTACCCAAGAGGGCCTTGTTCAGTCTACCAGGTGTAGGATGGCGCAAGGCTCGAGGTGGACAGAAGTTGACTTGGCAGCGGGAAATGAAGTCACTGACGACCAAACTGGGTGCCGTTGGTCCGTCTCGCCTTCCGGGTTGGAGTCCACGTGACTCACCTTGTGCTTGGCTCGAGACTTTACAGGACAGGGCTAGCAACCGACACCAGTGGCGCGTCTGCTGCCGTCTCCTAATCGGATTGTCTGTTTAAAGTGTGTTTGGTGCTGAGTTATCTGCGGGGTAATGGCTGATTATGACGCGTGGCAGTGAAAGCCGCAAGGAAGCTGTCTCGCCGATGCCGCCTTATCTTTGCACGATAGCCAGCTGTTTCTGACGGTATGTTGTCTACACAAGTTGTAGGCGCCTTGACCCTGAATGTTTGCTTAGGGCATTAAGGTTTTCAGGTAAGTCCCCCTTCTCTCCCTCTTCTTATTCTTTATTTCATAGGTCCTCATGGTTGTATGGCAGCGAAGCATCAGTTCAAATGGCTGATGTACTGCTGTTGATGATGATGATGATATCTCTCATCGAGTGAAAAGCGGCTTACATACTTGGCACAAATCATATTTGTACAGATGATGTTATGCTCTTGTATAGATAATTGTCTGTGTGTTCCTGCCGATGTAAACGACAGACAGATTTGTGTTTTACTGTAAAGTAAAAGGCATCAGCAGTGCGACGATACGTAGTACCAACACTTCGCTGCTGCGCAACCATCACTGGTTGCACGTGGGCTAAGGATACTGCGAGGGTCGCACTGCCCCTACGCAGGCTCGAAGTCGCGCCGTCAGATTACGAGACAAGCTTATCGTCTTTAGGCTACGGGCCGGCAAATGTCATCAGCAGCACGCCGGCACACAGTACAGAGGCATCTCTGTCACGCGACCACCACCGGTCACGTGTGGGCTGAGTATACCGCGAGGACACGCGCTCCTATGCGGACTCGAACCGATGATCTAGGCGTTGCAAGCCAGGCGTGCAATCCTTTCGGCTACCGGTCGACTATAAAGTGGAGAGCATTAGTGTGCTCTGAGAATACTGCGAACAATAAGAATTTTTTTTACATTGCATGAATGCAATCCGTTTCACTCACTGCATGTTATCTGGGCCCTCTTGAAATAACTTATCAGGCGATCTTCCCAATGAGAATGTCATGATTCTGTTGAGGTCGAGGCAGCCTCCGAGCGTATTACGAAATTCGGTAGCGCTCTAAGGCAACCTGACTGTGGGCCTATTCCACAGAAATTGGACCATATATTTGTAATAAATGTCGATGAATCAGGTTGCACAGCAGTGTGAAATCGTGCTTTAATCTCCGTAACCGAAGAGGACCAAGATGAAGTTGCTTGCACCACTCCCGCAACCTGTTTTCTGTCGTGCTGGAGTATTGTGAATAGACCTATCGATTCATTCCTAGCATCCGATGAGAAAAATGCTTTAAATGAGTGTGTCCGGCCTTCAACCATTAAGTTCTGTGTGATATGTGGCTATGTAGGGATTTAAGAATTGCCACAGAGCAGCTCACCGAACTCACGGAAGCTCACAAACCATCTCGCACAAAACAGCAGCAGCAATACATCAGTATCTAGTGATGATGCGTTATTACCATAAATCTGTAAGTCAATAAAAAATAATAAAATAATTGCAAGGCCTAAAAATCTTGAGTAAATATTCAAATGCGTGGCGCACACACAACGCTAATATGGTCGCAAATAGCTGAGTATCGTGCTAGAATAAAGCGATATCAGCGAGGAAATCTCCATGCCATAAGTTACAATCAACCTAAGCCCATAGATAGGGGCATTAGTGATCCGGTCGGGAGATGGCTGTGAACATGCCATCATTAAGGCCAATCACGACGTTCGGAAAATATCTTTGTTTTGTTTCACTTCTACACTCGTTACAAAATCTCTGCTACTTTCTCATCGTAGCGGAAGCGGAGGTCGTGACAACTAGATTCGCTGCATTTGGTGCCCAGATGGGTCATAGTTAATGAACTGCGCTGTACTCAGCTGTATTGTAGTAGTTGTACGGATCACAGCTCACAGGAAGTAACATAACGTGTAACAAATTGACGTACGATAATACAAAGTCCACAAAAGATGGAAACTGACTTGTTGAAATGCGAAAAGAAAACCGCTTTATAACAGAAGAACTTGGCACGATCTTTCTTTTCATATTGTTGAATATTCGTCTTTTCCATTAACTCCAAACCCTGATGAAAAAAGGAGGCATTGAGATAAGAACGAAACAATGGTACTATCGGACCGCATGCAGAACGCTACGAGACAAGCATTGGTTCTGATTTGGGAGTACTCACTTCAAGTAATTCGTCTTTCCGAAGTTCGAACATCTTCAACTTGACCTCTTGCTTTGTTTTTTCAAATAACGGCGGGAGATTCATACGGTTGTAACTGGAATGGGAAATTCGAAGAAAGGTGAATGCAAAGGGACAAAGACAACTCCGAGAGGCGCGTTATAATCTTTCTTTAAATGGGTAATCGATTCTGAGTCGCTCCGTTCTTCTTTTTGAACATTTCTAGTCAGTTCTCCCACAATTTTTACGTTCCATTGTCATGGTGACGAGGATTAGGAAGACAAAATCGGTGTTAGAATGACCAAATGAACCAAGCTGAATGAGGCCTAGGATATTTGACCATCGTCCGCCAAGCACTCGCGCCCATTCAGAGACCGTGTGTGACAGAGTATAGCGGGCATATGACCAGATACTGCCAAAGGACAATGGAGCTCCCTTGGGTCTCACTGCAGATGCGCAGATTTGTACGTGTCTGCAGGTACATTGTAGAGGAACTTCGATATGGTGGACATGAAAATAAGACCGTTAAGTCTCAAATTCTTGGAAGATACTTGGGACTGATCGAGTAGTCATTAGTTCAGAGAGGTTTGGAAACAATCGGTTGGTATAGTAGTTTGGCAACGTTTCGCTCTTGACACAAGAGCTTCGTCAGACCAGATGAATCTGTGTGCAATTTGGAGTGGGATTTTATAGCGAACATGGGCGATAACCGCGTTACCCGAGTATTGTGGCAAGGTGTCATTACAGTCACAGCTTGTGATGTCACCTCAGATGGTTCAATCACAGTGAGAATAGGCCAGGTGTTCCTTTGTGCGTCATGGCATTGACGGATAAGCACATAGTGTTGACAATGTGAGCCGGTTTGCACTTTCCAATCTGATCCACGCACCGATGCTTGTCGGGCTGGCCGGCTTAAGCTTGCTCGCCACGCACTGGAGAGTTCTACCGACTCCATTCTATTCACGCAGTTGTCAGATTCGGAAATTTCCATCGCCTCGGCAATCAACCGCTGAGGCGTTGATCGTATACGCCTCCTAATGACATCTACCTTTTCCAACTCTATCTGGTGACCCGTGTCTAATGCATGCACAGCCACGACCGAGTCCCTTACTGTTGCCTGATATACAAACTCGTTTTTTGTGGTCTTGAAATGCGCCTCCTGTGCTCTGAAATTCGTGTGCGTAATTCTCTCGCTGTTTGGCCTATGTACACATGTGCACAGTCTTTACATTTAATTTTATAAACACAGTTAGTCGTCCTATCCTTCGGAAGGGGTCCTACAGAGGTACCAGCGCCGAACGTAGCGTTCGACCTCGCTGAAAGATCACCTTTATATTTTCCTTGTTTAGTACGCTCCGAAGTGCCTTCCTCGTACGGAATTCCCACCGTTCTTATCCACACGGTTGTGGGTCATGACTGTCTGTTTAGCCCTTCGTGCAAATGGCGTTTGACTAGCCACCGTGGGTAACCACTTTCTAACAGTTTGCTCATTGCCACTTTCCGCGCAGCCTTTTTGTTCTCCTCCATCGTGCACAAGGTTTGTGCCCTGTAGAACAGCGCTGAGGCTATCCCAGCATAAACCTGTTTCGGATGACCCGATGTGTAGTGGAGTACGCTGTCAGTAAACGTTGGCTTACGATGTATTTTTGTCTTTAAATTTTCCCATTCCTGTGAACCACGCAGTCAAGAAATGGTATTGCGCCGCTACAAGATTCCAACTCAATAGTAAACTGTATCATCGCATCAATGGTGTTTAAGTGATCAAGAAACTCGGCTTTTTTATCCCGTTTAACAAGTACAATGGTGTCGTCTACATAGCGCCACCAAACTTTTGCTGAGTTAATAGTGTTTGTTAACGCCCTGTTCTCAAAATCTTCCAAGTTCACCAGTACAGGGGATATTGGCGATCCCATGGCGAGACCTTGTTCCTGACTGTACAGCTTCGACTGAAAAACGAAATCAGACATGTTAAGACACACTGTCATACCCTCGATTATCTGGTTAACCGTAAGTTTCGTCCGATCACACAGAGTGACGTCTTCATTTAGACAACGTCTTGCTATTCCTAGCGCCTCTTCTTTGGGTACATGGATGAAAAGTGAGCTGACATCGAAGCTTAGCATCAACTCATCTGGCTCGATTTTGAGACTTCCTATCTTTTGAGCGAACCCGTAAGTTTTTCACGGATGTACCCGTTCGCCCTATTAGAGGCTGCAATAGCTTTGCCAAATATCTAGCGAGTTCATGGGTCGGGGAGGCTATATCGTCGACTATGGGCTGTAAGTGAACTTCGGGTCTGTGAACTTTCGGCAAGCCATAAACCCTCAGAGGTAAAGCCGATTTTAGTTATAGACTGTACCATTTGCCTGACCATAAATCGTCCTTCACGGTTCTTAAATAGTTATCAATCTCCGTTTTACTCTTGTTCATTACTGACTTCACGGTCTTATCAACAACTACTCGACATGGACTCGTCTCCAAATGTTGTCCAATTTTTCCAAATATTCTGACCTATTTATTACAACCAGGGTTTTCCCCTTGTCAGACTTTGTAAGTACAATGCTGCGAACTTCCTTCAAGGAATTTAATGCGATGCGTACAGTTTGCGGCAGATTTGGCTCACCCGGTTGCTGAAACTTATTGACATTTACTAACTGTGCCCGAATATTCTCTGCTTTCGCAGTGGGCAACTTTGTCACCGCGCTCTCCCGCAAATAGCTTAGATTTATTGATGGTAAATATCAAACCTTTCTCCAACAACCTACATTCCGTTTCATACAAAACCCTATCTGATATATTAACATTACAATACCTACAAATAGACCCGGACCTATAAGTAGGATCGGTAGCATTTGGATGCACAGACATTAAAAGCGTGAACTTACGCAGTTGTCTTTTCTTTGGATCCTGCTCCTGTTCCAATTTGACGTCTGAAGCCGTATTGAAAATTCGGTTGTAGTCGAGAGGCGTTATGGTGGTCTGGAGATTCAGGCTCAGCCGACTCGCGTCGATGCAGTTCTCGCTTAAACGCTTGGTTACTAGGGTAACCCGATGTCTCAGAAAGGGCTTGGAAGCATTAAATGCAATCCTTGCAGAGGTGTACCTACTGTCCGGAGGTTTCACTATGAGACGTTTGGGGGTCAGGTTACTTTTTAGGCATCTCATGTTGAAAACGCGATAATTCTCCCAAATCGCTTCAAGGCACCCCAATCGAACGAATTCACTTGCAAGTTTTCGAACACGGGGTCCGTATCTGGTTTCAAATTCTTGGAATATCAGGTAAGTCGTTCAAAATCTTTTACGCCGCACTACAGCGCTACCTAGGAAAAGCAGTACGCTGGTGCGCCGCACCGCAGCTTGCTACGCCGCGGCCACCGTTAGTTACGCACCGGAAAGGGTTAGTACGAGGCCGCCCGCACTTTTTGCACAGAACAGAACTTGTGATCTTTAGGTCACAATGCATACACCTCATCCGTTCGGTGACAGGATGATAAAGCGCCGACCAAAGGAAATCAAACAGCAGTTGGTAATCAAAGCAGACTACTGTAACCAAGCTACTAGAGTAGGTTAGTCAATAGTGGGTATTTGTACGCGACCACATCCGATCATGAGTGCGGCCTGATCTCGTCCGTTGCCATTCCCTGGAGCACCGGATACAGACAATGAGATATCCGCAACTGACGGCGGCTCTCTAACAGAAATTATAAGTTTTAGGAAACATTAATTGCGAGATAAAGTGGGAATCCGTGCTAAAATTTGCACATTTGCGGACGTAGGTTCTCCATATAAAAAGCCACAAAGGTCCTTATAACAACACTGCGAAGTGGCGGATGTGACTCGCCACTAAATGAAGCCACTTCCGAAAAGGGTCTCTACTTCACGATCGTCATCCATTTCGAAGAGTTCCTTTGATCTCTTCATACGATGGCGAACACAGCAAACAATATTAGTCGCACTTCACAAGTTCACTCACGATGCCCACTAACACATACACTTACATATGTACAAATACACAAATTCAGTATGTTACTGGTTAATTTGCTGTATTTTTATACAACTACCGACCATACCTGGTTGTATTAACATGATCATGCTTCCGCAGGTGTGCCCAGCATTGCCGAAAATAAAACATACATTTATTTAGATAAATAATGCTCATCACAGCCAGCTTCCAAATCAGATAGTCTTCCACATGTCCGGGAAAGCACTAGGCTGCAGTTTCAGCTTGTTGGGCAACATCAGTAGTGCGCATTCATCAGGATTCGAACCCATGAACACCAGCATTTTGTACCACCAGGGGCCAGGGGGGACAGCCTCGGACCGTCATAATTTACAAGCTAACTGTGATATAGCGCGCCCTGTCCTCCAATAGCATACAAGTTACGAACGTTGCTATGTCGTACATAGCTACTGTTAGTGGACATCGTGGCTTTCGGGGCCAACCCTGTCCTCTGCAACGTTCGTGACTTGCATGGCAGTAGAGGATTAAGTGCGGTATATCGCAGTTAGCTTGCAAATCATGACGGTCCAAAGCTGTCCCCCGTGGCCCAGTGGCATAAGCTGCTGACTGGCGGTTCAAGCCGTACTTTTAGGGCTCGCAAGCACTGCGCAGTCTCTTGGCACAATTACAGGCACGAGGTTGCCACCAAATTTGTATGAAGAGAGTTGAGTCATCATCTAGCTGGGTACAATTGGTGACAACTTAATTGTCATCACAAAGCCCAACAGTGACAAAAGTAAATTCAATGGTATGATGGAAAAAATCACGGATGGTGCTATCGAAATACCCGAGAAAGCAAAAGAAATAAACATGTTTGCGACGAAGACGACACATGGAGAATCGCGTCTCTAAGATGTCCACAAATGAACTAGTTAAACAAGTTTGGGGCGGAAGCCAAAGGACCAGAAGATAAGCAGATGAGTAGAGGGGCGGTAAGTGTCAAGAGTGCGGTAAAGAAACAGGGACGCTGTGCACCGTGATAACCCACTGAGATCATCGAGTATATCTAAGATGGCCTTAAAGTGCAGCAGATTCACAAACAAACCCTAATCAAAACATTCCCCCTCATAGTCTTCAAAAGCTGTCGTACAGAGATACAGTGCTGTAGAAGTCGTGACTTCCGGAGGCTAACCACTGTTCTCTGCAAGGCTGGTAACCTACGTGGCAACGGAGGACAGGTCGCGCTATATCGCAGTTGTGACGATCTGCTACCTTCTCGCTTGGCTCATTAGCGTAAGCTGCTGGCTAGTTGGTGCAAGCTGACAGCAGTCACGAGTTCAGTTCCTTGCAGGGGACTGAAGGGATGCTGAAGACAGATGAGTCCCAATAGGGCGAAACGACCGCCCGGTGCTTTCCGGATTGGTAGTTAGGTTAGCGTGCTTATGAGCCACTGGGACGAACCAGTAAAATTTCGTTTAACATCCACCTACTTATCAGTCATCAGTAAAAACTGAGGAGGCCTTGCGTTCTACTCCGGTTCCACTTGAGTATCTTTCCGATATTTTATTTTTCTCTCAACATGGTCACTTGCTCTGGGAGTGAACACACCCTGGAGAATTAGTGTCAGATTACTCTCCAGGAAATTCATTTGGAAAGAGGGCGCTGTAAGCTACTCGCTCGTGACTCAGCGGAATGTCCTTTGCTCGTGTCATTGCGATCCCTTTCGGGTTAGCGTGACCAATATAACGGATGTGGAGAGGAAAACAACAATCGCCACTGACGCCAACTGACCACCATCGCACGGGCCGGAGACAAAGCGGAGTTAAATCAGACTACGGCAAACGAATGGCCACGTGGTCATGGACAAAGGCGAAGCGCACTGTTTCAACCAACAGCGACTGCAAGGTGTGTGTGTGTGTGTGTGCACGCCAACTAATTCAGACTGAGTACGCGCAGTGCAGTGGCGTCCGATCCGATGCGCAAACGGAGGCGATGTACAAGTAGTGAGTAAGAAGCGAATCAGACGCCTCCCACATGAATTGATTATAATTGATCAAGTCAGTGAGGAATTAGCGTAGAAAAACATTAGCCAAGTTCAAGGTGGCCATAGACAATACAAGATTGGGGTGGGTGAATAGTGCGTGCGAGCAAATGAACGTAGACAGACCGTATAAAAACGGGACAAAGAGAAATGAACAGTGAGAAATTGTCACACAATTAAAAGATGTCTCAGATTTCTGTACAGCGGATAGATAACACTATGTTTTACGAGTAGCAGCAAATTTTAATCGGTGCACCCAGACTTTGGTTGAATTTTCGGAAAACTACTCGATACAGAGAAAATTCACGGTATGCACAAATTCCATAGTTGTGACTATGGTCCCGCATCAAGTACCGTATAGTCGTCAGTTTGCGAAGTTTTAAGGAGGTAGGGGAAAGCCGCCGTAGGGCAAACCAACACATACACATACGCGTAAACAGCGAATTGTTAGAAGCCCAGTAAAAATAACACATAATTGTACGAATGTGGAAGGATTGTGGAAAGTGCAAAGTGAAATTGGAACAGGTTTCTTGTGGATAAGATTCACTTCTGAACAGCAAAAGTGGTGCTGACTCACCGATCCAAATGTTGCTGCGCGATGCTGGGAAATCGATGCTTCCTGGCGCCCCGAGCGAGTTGCAGTTGACTTAAAGCCAATTCGCGCTCACAAAGAGCCACCAGATGGGTCTGGGAAAAGAAGTAAAGCAGTGTGATATATAACACGGTCCGCGCGTCGTACCGGAAGCCGGGGAGAGCACCGAAAGATCGGTCGTGATAATAGAGCGGAAAATAGTTAACGGCGTGCACACGTAAAAGAAGATACAAAACTAATAGTTAACTGGATGTGCAGATAGTGACACGCTCGCAGAATTGTGCCGTCAACCTCCTGAGGTGATAAACCCGTTACGCGTATTGCAACGCAACGCGACCAGAGCGGGTGGTTAACAGTAGTCGACGTTCGCGCACTGAACGTCGGTGATGAATTATTCGTTAGCTTCACCACTGCATCTCTCGACGACAATTAGGCTGTCTGTAGCATGAACAAGAGCCAGTATCCATTTGACTGAGGGCGATCAATGAAAAACCCAGGATAATGGGAATACGTCGAAATTGGTGATTGCCTTATGGGCAAAAACAAACTCAGACTGTTCGAGGAAACAAGTAATGGCAGTTAGCCACGTGTGCTTATGGTAAGAGTGGTCTGCGGTGGTTAGTTTCACATGAAGAGTCAAGGATACTACACAATCGTTTGTCATAGTGTACCATACTCCTTCAAGACACAAAGAATGAAATCAAGTAGTGACACTGCCCAGTAGAGCAATGAACCGAGAACTTTTAAGCAACCAACAACACGCCATGGCAATGGTAAAGCAGAGTGGTGCGCGAGTCTTTCTTCAGTCGTTTTAGTAGGCACTTTAAAAGTCCGACAGCAGTGCCACTGTTTTCCGCGAGAGCGAAGTGCTAGTTTAATGTGCACAATATCACGAAAAAGCGCAGTTTCGCTGTTGGCGGTACGTGTGCGCGCATAACAGCAGATACGCGCAAAGTAACACAAACTAGCAAAAGGAGGAACGGGGTGAACTACCTCACTAGTGTGGCCATAAATTGTGACTTCACGGAGGGCGTGCACTATCATCCAGAGTTATGAGCATCACTGAGGATATTCGAGCAAGAAGCAAACACGCAGTACATTTTCACCGACATGTGTGAATCACAGTCAGTGTAAGAAAACACACGCTTTCGTTATCGAGCCGTCACAGCTATATGTGAGTCGATTTAGATGGATGGACGACCATCTCGATGGCTAGTAGTCGGTATTCATTGGTAATACGTCGGTATGGGATGGGCGAATAAACAAGCATTTCTTAATACTGAATCAGCAGAACAGGTCGGCACAGCAGAATCGCACTGTCTTCACAGTGAACCATAATATCCACTTGTTGACGCGTTGCGATCAAACTTGAGGTGTTTGTTAGATCAAGTGGAACGAATCCGCCAAACGGAGGGTGTCGTCTGTGTCAGAATGTGCTGCGTTGGAGTGTGGGTCAAAGTTGAACTGACTCAGGTAGCTCGAGCGCATGTGCGTGCTGGGGTTTCGAAGTACCTCCGCGTGGTGCCAGCTGGTTGGATCGGTTTTACTTAATTCCAGCGAAGTGTTCGACGGCCGTACTCCAGAACGTGGTGCACTTCCGCCTGGTAAGCATGTTTACCGTAAAACACTACATAAGTTTCCTTAATAACACTGCGACGTGCGAGATGTGATTTACCACTGAATAAAGTCACTGCCTATTGCTTTTTCGAATACTCTTCCCCACTCTATGACGTCAGTCCTCAAGGCCGAAGATTTACATTGAATCCTATTTACGTCGACGATCTGACTGTATACAATTTCAAACGCAACGTCACATCCAAATTCAAGCTATTTAAATTCATACCTAGTTGGCGACATCCGGTTCCGGAGTTGCCTATCACTGCGGCTTCCTTAAGATAGTCGCATAACACCTGCGCCTACAGAAGGACCATGGGTGGATCGCGTTGCGCCACTCACACACATATCCAGAGTAAACCTGAAGGAATAAGACCGGGAGGCAGGTGGATGGGAGCCGCGTTTCATCAATGGAGTCGGCCCACACTCCTTCACAGGCAAACATAAGCACGCAGTATTTGGGAATCAGTCGCACACAAGGCGGTGGCTAGACCCTAGTCCGTTCCACAGGGGGTGCATGGAACCACTCTTCGAGCTTAGCACGACCAGGAGGACCGTGTACCCCGTCCCCTGCAGCAACGATTCAGTCTTCTGGAGTCAGTAATCGAGGTGGAGCGTGCTAGACAGCTAGACACGTTATCAACATTCACATCAAGCGCAGCCATCCTACGGGGTTATACAACAAGCAATACATAATTTGAAGCAAAATAAACACACACAAAAGGGACACGGTATATGCAGCAGGATAATAGAACTGAGCACACAAGCAACGCGCACAGAAAAATGATGGTTGCAAATCAAGGGGCTATGATCAAGGTTAGCAGGGAAAGCGGTGGTGACCTGCGAGACGCAGCATGCCGGGTTAACAAACGCACTAGGGAAAATCAGCATCATCCCACATAGTGTCAATTTACGATATTTGATTGATTCGGTGTAGAATGTGTGACGGAAGGAAATGATGGTAAATGCTAGTGTCCGTCCAACAACAACTTCGTGTTCTCAAGAAGAGTCACACTAGACCAGATTAGCAAGACTATTTCAAGTAGCAATAATCAAGCCTCAGATACGTTTCTCACTGACCACGGTATCACCAGTTCGCCAAGTGATATCCAGTCACAAAATAACTCACTCGCTCCTGACCGAATTTCTGCATGTGTGGATGACAGCTAATGATGGTCTCCTCCACCACCTGCCGCCACGAGTACACATCGTGCCAAAACCCCAAATCATCGCTGATGGATGGGTGTCGGCTCCTGAGGTGTAAAAAGTAAGGCAAGATAAAGTATGGCGGAAGCAAGCATAACAATAGTGGGAACACAGAGATAGTTGCGGAATAGAGCTACAGCTTAACAATCGCAGAAAGCAGCAGTTAGTTGCAGAGTGAAACGGATGGCGGATCTCGAACAACGAGCTTTCCCAGCTACGACCAAACGCTGTGATATTTTAAACAAGGGAGTGGGGAAAGACACAAAGCAAAAGGGACTTGGGAAAATCGCTCAATGTGAAAGCAAGCCGACGACTGAATCGAAAGATTAGGTGAGATAATGCATGCACCGGCTGTGGATTCAGATGTGATGAAATTTAGCCAAACGGAATGAATTAGGCCACCACTGCTGCTGTCATCTGTTAAAAATAACTCATGCTTTCGCCAGAGAGTGAAATTGTGTAAAGCATGTTTTGCCGGAGGGGGAGGGGTCCTCTCCTGCAAGAAAGGCGGTCCAGTAACAGTGCGTCGGAACTACGCGCAGCTATTTCGTGGCTCAGTTTATCTGTACCTATCTCAATTCACAGAGCAATGGTGAATGTTGATTCATACATAGAAGCGTACTGCACCGCCCTGACAAAACAACTACCGCAAATCACGGCAACACTAGATGAACAATAGTAAGACCTGAATAAACTGTGGATGTTTAATAACGAGCGAAGATTGAAATTGGTGGTATACAGGAAAGCGCTCGAGACCAGCATACACTTCTCCATATCTGACATTGTGAAATTAGTGATCCCAATAAGGATCCAAATTTCAACCTTGGTGTAAAAAAAGTGGGCTTATAGTCACCAAGCACCAAAGTAAGGATGGGGTGCCTAAAAGCGAAACATGCACGTTTGAAACGGCTTCGAAACAATATACATCTCATGCAGTCTGGATTGGTGATTTCGCAGTGAGTCTGGACTTTGATGTGAAGCGGGATCCAGTGGAGTGTATTGAGTGGCGTCAATGCTTAAAAGCCAAACAAAATAAATCCCCTGCTTATTCGAGCTGTGGTGATAACATTTTTGCAGTATTTGATAGTCTTATGGACAGACGATATATTCTCGCTGCATTTTGGTCCGTCTTTGTGTCAAATACTTTTTATTATTACCCTAATCATTTTCAACCATTTCAGACGCTAGTCACCCTCCTCTCTGGGTTAGGCGGCCTGACAGTGTCCCATCTAGCATATAACTATGTTTTTGCTATCCATGGGGGCAATTGTGCTTATCGCAGTGAAAGTGACAAGGAAGTCGTCTCGCCGATACCGCCCGATAGCCAGCCGCCTGTAATCGTGGGTTGTTGGCAGAGTGTATGGACTTGAACATGAATGCAGGTGTCTTGCGTATTTAGGTTCACACTAAATTATTTGTTTCCACATTATCGTTCTACACCATCGGGGTCATAACGGTTGTATGAAAGCGAAGCAGCAATACAAACTATTACGGTATTGCCGTTGTTCTCGATGATGACGTACAACCTTTCTACGTCCAGCATCTTATGTTAAGAATGAAATATGGATAAGATTCAATAACATGACAATCCAGCCTACATCAAGAAAAGCTTTCATACACACATGCGATTGGCAGCGCGTCTCACTTGCTGTAACAAGGCGGGGGACAGAAATACTCACTGCCATGATTTGAACACAGTTTTGTAATCGTGCAAGGCCTGGTTCAGTGGCATACGCAATGCTACTAGTGCAGCTTGGGACGAAGGCGGAGAGGCACCAGATGCCGAGCTGGGCGTTGCAGAGGTAGATTGGCCGGTTGCTGATGAGTACGGCGGAGGTCCACCACTAGATGAGAGACCGACGGGAGGGACAGCGGGTCCGGCCAATAGGTGACCACAATATTGCGCTAATAAGCTGTTTCCTTCGGAGATTTCGATAGCGCGATGTGCAATCTGTGGGAACGAAAAGTTGAGGACGTATCGCCAGAGGTAACATGACGGGTGAGAATGCGAAATAATTGCAAGGTGAACAATGGTCAACGATAAGCAACCACTGAGGATGATGATGAGAACTATATGAAAATCACAGGAGAGTTGAACCTGATTTCATCAACGATAATTATGCCGGATGGAGTTAACCCGGTCTGGAAACGCAAGAGCAAGTTTTCGGAAAAGGTAAGCACTCCCATATGTTGATCCCATTTGGTGAAACAGGCTGAGAATGTGGGAGAGGATTGAAGTTCATCAGCAAGTTGGACTAGCAGTCTATTGGAATAATGCGCGTGTGCAAACCTTGCGAGTTGGTCACGTGGCCAACGACAATTCACTACATTCCAGGTTCGAGTTCTTACTCGATGGTTTGCTTGAAGAGTGCAAAGCAACACGCGAAACCAGTCGTGTTGTGCTGGGGGTTAAGAACAGGTGACAGCAACATCTATCTACTCCAAACATTGTCACAGTGATCCCGCTGATCCAAGTTTAATTTGATGTAAATCAGAGTTCAAACTGCGATTAAGTGTCGCGATTCACAGATATACAAGACTCACAATGATCTTTTTCTTAGCGTGAACAATACTGCGTTTCATCGACATCAAACCGAACCAATTCAGAGCTATCCATCAAGCCAACAAAATTGTAATCAACTGGATGACTCGTTGGTGAACGCGTGGGTTGTTTTCTAGTAGGCTCCGAATGCATTCCGTTAACCCAGTGTATTGCTAAGGGGAAATACTTATCCTTAAAGCATCCAACAGGAAATAATGGTTGAAGCGCTTCCCGGATAGAAGAGAATCGCTGATAGAAATCATGAGAATTAGAGAAGTATTGGTTACATGATTGGCCCGCAAGTGTGGTCAATTTCCGCTTATAGGATGCAAGATCCAAACCATCCTCGGAATTCGCATTCACCTGATGAAAATGAAGTGAGCGACTTAGTGAAATAGCGTATCCAAATACTGTCACGAAGGATAGCAAGCTAAGTTGACGAGTCATAGTTGCATTACTGGTAAGTAGCAGGATTCTAATTGTAATTTTGTTAAGGTTTTCATCCCAGTAGTTCATAAGCTACATAGCAGAGCCTAGTCCGGAAGAGCACCAGACGCGTTTTGCCCTGTTGGGGCTCGTCAGTGGTGCGCATCCCCTCGGTCCTCTAAGGAGCATCGAACGCATGACCGATAGAGACAGACGCCAACTAGTCAGCAGCTTAAGCCACTGAGCCATGGGGGGCGTTGGCTGGGCTACATAATTTGCAAACTAACTGGGATATAGCACCACCTATCTTTCACTGTCACTGACAGTGGTTAGTCTGCGAGATGATGACGTCAAAACACTAGACGCTATATCCATAGCAGTTTGAAACTAGGAGTAGTTGTATCAAAAGCCTACAGTCGATTGAGGAAGACAAACGGACCACGGATACAGGAAGCCTACATGTACGCCATAAAGCGTTACCAGATAAATAAGGAGAATCCATTCAGAAGAAGTTGAAGGTTCAATCATCGTTGGTGAGGAAAAAGCAAAGAAGGTGGGCGAGCGGAACAAATGCAACCGAGGAAGATAGGGGAAGAATAGATCTTACGAAAGTAACATGGAGGACTGAAAGATACAAAACTTCCACTGGCATAAAACCAACGGAAAAGAGACGAGTGTGGGGCAGTGATTGTGGCTTGAGTTGGCGACACACCAGATAAGACGAGACTAAGTTAAAACAGTTTCTTTTAGACATTTCATGCAGGCATTTCCCTTCACGAATTTCTGTGTAGCAAGAAGAAACGACGATTTAACAGGATTTACTGAATTCAGCAATTTCGCGTATTCTTTTCAGCTGTTTGCGTACAATTAGTGGAATAAACGGATCGCATAGCAAAGATAATCAGAGTGTGATGTTGACGGCGTAAACTCAAAGCGGTCGAAAGTCATTAGGCTCAAGTGACCCGTTTTGAGGAAAACGTAGTCACTAACCTCACCAAGGGAGAGCGACCGTGGTCACGAAATCAGTTTGCTTGCACAAATTTGCCTTCAATCGCCGTCGCCTCAGTAAACTGAAGTAGGCGAGGAGTAGTTTGTGGATCAAGTACCCAATTGTTTAAATACTGTATGGCGTGCAAAATAGTTCAACTTCCTTCGCAATTTGTTTCGAAAAACGCGTTCAAATACAAGAAAGCATCTAATGCGTTCCATCTCACCGGAATGTTTAAACGATCAGTTGCAGTTAGAACCTGAGAAGTATGTGTTAAATCTACCAACCATCTCTCTACGTCGTCATCAACTTGAAGCTTTATCGCTGGGTTCCAAATTTTTAGCTTCACCAAATAGATGTTATAGAATAGGGATGGAAGCTGTTTGAGCACCTATACGAACAACCGTCCAGTTTCACACCGGTTAGCAAGGATGCAGGTGGTTGGTTTAGAGTTAAAATGGTATATCTGGTGAATTAATTCTGTGTCAGTGAAACGGAAAAGTGTAGAGTCCTAACAAAGGATTATTGGGAATCTTCGACGCAACTGCAGCGAGATGAAAATCTGGTAATACTGAGACCCGACAAGAGATCAAGAGTTGTAATTTTGGAAAAGCAACACTAGATTAAAAAAGTCCAAACAATTCTTGCGGACTCTAAACCCTTCATTCGTGATTTGACAAACCGAGCATATGGGAAGCTAATAGTCCATGGTTTGAAGAAGCTAGTGAAGGCCGGATTGATTGAATGACCCATTTATGCCCCTCCTCCCCAGGAATCACGACTTCTTAACATGCATGGCTTACCGAAAACTCATAAGGAGGGTATCCCATTAGGTCCAATCACCTCAATGGTAGATGCACCATATCAAAAATTACCGCGATGGCTAGCGAAAGTTATCGAGCCCATCTGGAGGGAACCGACCGACTACAGCCTAAGAAACACGTTTGAATTTGTCAACAAGATACGCAATTTAAACGTAAAGGGAAAGCACACAGTCTTTTTCGATGTGTCCTTAATGTTCCTGAACATCCCTTTAGAAGAAACGTTAGATATAATAGCCAGACAAGCTGACAAAGTCAGGTTCCCAGCGCCCTAAGTCAAGTCATTACTGCGCCTATGCACAAAAGATATTCAGTTACAGTTCAATGGGACCCTATATCTACAAATCGACGGAGTGGCCATGGGCAGTCCATTGGGCCCAGTTTTGACTGTTATCTGCATGGGTTACCTGGAAAACACAGTGTTATCTTACAATATACACACTTTTATGGCCGGTATACAGATGACACATTCATTGTCGTTGACACATTCCAACAAATGGTACACTTATTGAAAGTGATGAATATTTGTCATTCATCTGTCAAGTTCACAATGGAAAACGAATCTGATGGATCGTTCCATTGCTTAAATGTTAACTTGCAGGGAAAGCCAGATGGCACACTCGTTCAATCTGCGTATAGAAAATCAACATGGACGGCACAATACTTGAACTTTAACAGCTTCTGTCCAATGAATTTCAAACGATCTTTAGTACGTACCACTTTCGATAGACCTCATCAAATTTGCTCTTCGGATACAATCGAGTGTGAACTGGAACTTGCCACCACGATGCTACAAGAGAGCGGATATGCCGCGCAATTCAGCACGGCACGCGAAAATACAATCCAGAGATAAAGCACCAACAGATGTCCCGAAGAAAAAGGTATTTATTACGCTGTCGTTCAAAGGAGATGAAGGTGACAAAAGATGCCGGCATCGCATCCATCAGTCAATTAAGAAGTGTTACTATACGGTTGAGCTAGTGATATTGCACCAAGTCTGAGGGATGTACTGTAAATTCAACCTGGACAGACCGGACTCTCAAGTTACCGCCTCATGCATCTACCACGTTAACTGCAGTTGCGGTAGCAAGTACCTAGGCCGAATTGAGTGAAGTCCAAAAGCGAGGATTACAGAGCATGTCCCGCGAAACATGATCGCTAATGGCCCGAAGCTACCAACTAGGTCTATTGCCCGCCACATACTTGACTTCCCTGAATGCTAAAACCCACGTGGCAATTTCAAGGTAGTTGGCAAACAAACTACTTTTCGCCTACTTCAGTTTACTGAGGTGACGGCGATTCGGCGGTTGAAACCAAATTTGTGCAAGCAAACTGATTTCGCGACCACGTTCGCCCTCCCTTGGTGAGGCTGGTGATTACGTTTTCCTCAGAACGGGTCACTTGAGCCTAATGGCTTTCGACCGCTTTGAATTTTTGTCAGCAACATCACACTCTGATTGTCTTTGCTATGCGATCCGTTAATTCCACTAATTGTATGCAAACAGCTGAGGAGAATACGCGAAATTGCTGAATTCAGTAAATCCTGTTAAAATGTTGTTTCTTCTTGCTATATTGAAAGTTAAGACAGTTGGCTGAAACTACGTATACCGCTTGGTATGGTATGATCATTCTAAAGTGGCGGGGCAGTCCCACGAGGAAGCTCTGCTGAAACAGGAAGTAACGGCAAGAGGAACTCGGCGCAGCTGTGTGCATCTTTAAGAAGCTATCACATGGGTCACAAGTTATAGCTATTTCGTAGGTCGATGGAACGAGTAATGTGTACGTGTCTCGAAAGAAGGAACCGCCGCTCCAGCGCTCTTCCGAATGTGTGGTGCAATACGGCCGGAACTAGTGGTAGTGACGAACCACCTGCGTACATCAACAACTAAAGGCTATATGAAGCCATTAGAGACGTCCTTGGATGCTGGCTAAATAGTAGCTTATTAAATGAAAGCTGTCCTGCAGTGAGTGAAACCGTCCTTTTTCCGTGGTGTCGTTAGATATGCTTTTCATGCTCAATACTGCACACCTACTAGGGGAAAATGCAGTTTAAAAGCGATTAAAAAGGGTAGTTAGCTGTCAACGTTTGATTTAGAAGGATCAGTCGCCTTCATTTGGTTAGCTCATATTACATTAAAAATCGTTAAGGCAGAGAGAAGATATATGCTGAGACATGTCAACCCTTCGATTGTCTTCGCAACTGGAAACACAATAAAAGTGAAAATTATGTACATGGAACAATCAGCAACACAAAGCAACGGTTTTCATGACGAAAGCACACATGAAAAAACGCGCATGTAAACATGGTTGGCGGCATCTGGTTTCGGATTTGCCTGTCACTGTGGCAAGCCACAGGACGCCTGCGCCTACAGAGGGACCATGGGTGACTTGCGCTGCACAACCCACAGCTCCAACCACACACCCCATATCCAGAGTAAATCCGAAGAAATAAGACCAGGAGGCATGTGGATGGGAGCCACGTTTCATCAACGGAGCCGGCCCACACTCCTTCACAGGCAAACACAAGCACGCTGTATTTGGGAATCAAGCGCACACAAGGCAGTGGCTGGACCGTAGTCCGCTCCACACTGAGTGAATGGAACCGCTCTTCGAGCCTAGCACGGCCACAAGGACCGTGCACCCCGTCCCCTCCAGCAACGACCAACTGTCTCCTGGAGGCAGTATGGACGAGGTAGTGGGTAATAGACAGGTAGGCATCTTGTCAACATGCACATCAAGCGCAGCCACACCGGGGATATCAAGCAACAGACAATCACCTGAAACGACAAGATGACATAAAACAAATCCAATAATGCATACGGATACGGTGGTATAACTCCGCTAAATTAGCATATGAAGTAAGTTGGTTAGCAACGAATCCGCGATAAGTAAGAAATGTCCACAAGTTATTCAAAAATGCTACAAACGCAACAAAGTTATCGAAGATAAGCGCAATGAGTGTAAGCAACGTGGCCAGTTAATAGAAGATTAATCAGGTAGGCAGAACAAACCAAATAAAGTGGAATGAAATTTATGCAGCTTAAAGAGACCTAGTTTAAGTGTAAGTTGGTTTAGCCCAACTGCGGTGAAGAAGCATCATGAATGCAACATCAGCCTCAGCATGGGGCTTTGCATGTAAACATACGCATAAGGGAAAATGCGTACGTGGAAAAATGCTAGTTCGTTTGCTTGGCAGCTAATCGACTGCCCAAAGCGCCAAAGCCTCAGTGATTCATTCGGAATGTTAGGCAGACAGCGCCAATTGCCTAGTACAGTTTGTCGAAGTCCCCGCAATTCGGCGGCTCTAACGTATTTGGTAGGAACATATCGAGTTCGTGAATAGACTTGCTTTGCCTTGACGAGGTTGGTGACCGCGTCCCGTTGAGCGGGACCCTGGTCGGCATCAAATGACCTTTGATCCCCGTGTCGGACCAATGGTACCGCACATGGAAGAATGATGTGACCAGTGTGTTGAGGCAAGCAATTAGGTTGCTCAAGTTTGGATTGGGTCCTGTCGATTGGTGTTGCCAATTGTTCCATAAACATTACAGTGTGTGTGTGTGTGTTCTGATGGTTTGTGGTTGATGAGAACAATCGAGATGTTAACACGTCGCAGCATATGTCTTCCTCTCGCTGTTCAGACGAAATGTACAGCAGAAATATACGATGTATTTAGCGAGTGGACACATGGTAACTGCATGCCTAAAACATCTCACTAAAGCTTAGGCTTGATTTCAGATCCATAGCCTTGGATGATGTCGAGTTAGATTGAGTAACATTCTATGCAAGCGTAAAGAAAGGAAGAAGACTCCACCCCACAGTTACCATCAGTTTCTTCCATACATGATTCTCAAAACACAACTGAAACGTTAAAAGCTAGGTTGGTACGCACTCAGAATGTACGTGTGCACCAAGTAAACCAACAGTACTTCTGAAGGTTGCACTCAATTCAATACGTTTACAGCGGGTTAAGCGGATTTAAATCCGCAATGAATCGAAAGTGTAACCCATCTGTGATAAGCACCAAAATTACGGCTAGCATTTCAAATGATCAGCAGGGAACAAGTGAAAGTGCTCAAATTCACCTGCAATAAGGGAACATGTTGCCGAGTCACGATGAGTGGAAGACGCCGCCATTCACGGAGAACGGTTGTCATGATGCGATGACTTTCCAGCTCCGAAGCTTGTAGCAACGTGACCACATAGTTAACATTTGCAGATGAAGTCGTGGAACCTTGCCCGACAACACTGCTGCCTCCTCCAGTGGAGATCGATCCAGAGCTAGTGCTGACTTGCAAATCACCAGTTCCATTGAGCGCAATAGTGCCTGATGTACTGCAGGCATCGAGGTCACAAGTACCGGGCAAAATGTTTTGGCCGCCAATGGGTCCGGAGGCGCGTCGACCGGCGACACATGCAGTGCCCTGGATGAGAGCGTAACGACAGAGCTCGTTCCGGGGACATTCGTTAGCCAACTGAAGTGTGGGTGAGAAAGAGATGGAAAGGGAGTAGCACACATCAAACATCAAGTGAACAAAGATGGGAAAACACAAAAATGGGGAATATTTTGAAAGTATAAAATAAACGGCAATTGGCTTGCCAAACAATCTTCACGTGGTGTTGGCTGGGTGGTTCGGCGGCAGTATTTCAGGATGTGTTAGGCTCACGGCTAGCACGCATACTCCCTACAAAAAGCCACACTGCGACGTGGCAAATGTGACTCGCTACTAAATCAAGTCATTTGTATCTAATATCCCTCAGATCCAATGACCTGCTAGGTTAGAGAGCATTCGCGAAATTATGTTGGCAAAGTACTTGTGCAGGAATTTCTTGCATTCAGACACCGACTTTGCCCCGACTATGTTCGGCGAAGAATCTCACACACTGCAAAACCCCGTCCTAAACATATGATTATTTATGCGCGCGAGTCGTTCGGTAACCACTGCGCGTTAAATTTTCATGTGGTTAAGTTAGAGAGATTAAATTAATGATCACCAACATGGGCCAAGTAGTCGACCTACGGAGGTATGTTTCCGTAGGGTGTACAAGATGAATGTTCAAACTATGAGAAAAAAAACGGTCAACTTAGAGACGTGGTCAGCATACAGAGGTGGTCCACTTCGGAGATTGTCCATGATGATCGCAACCGACAGGACAAGGAATTCAGAAAATATTACAATGAAGTAACGTCAAAAAGAGCCACATCAATTTGCAGCTTACTCGGGCCAAACTTGAGTATACTTCGGACCAATCGCTGCGCCTCCAGGCAGCATCTGCCTTGATACCCCAGCAAGCTGAGCCACCAGAGCCCGTGGTAGTCACAGCAGTGCCGCTTGCTGTAACACTGGTTCCAACCGCAGCGCCTGAGCTCGCACTTGAGCTGCCACTGGCACTGGAGGTGGGGCCGCTTTGGCCACCAGTGGATCCAGAGACTGGCGTGTTTGCATTAAGGGAGAAGAAGGAGTTGGCCTGAGCATTAGATGCGAAAGAACTGAGACTGTCCCACTGTCCGAGTCGCTTCAAATAGCTGAAAAGCAAGTGGGATGATGACGGGATCTGGTACCGCTTGAAATTTTGTCTAGAAATCAAGCGAAGTCAAGTAAAAATCCACCGACCAGTGTGGAAAAGTTGATTGGTAACACAATCGATAGGATAAAACAAGAAAATGGATGTGCCGAGTGGGTACACACGAGAACCTACCGAATGCAGTAGTCATGAAGACGAGATCTGTTGACATGATCGCTGAACTGACTGCATGCAGCAATCGCAGTCATAGGTGAAGTGGTGGAGGATGGGGTAGTCCGCGATGCAGCAGCTCGGTTGGAAGAGGCAGTGGAAGCAGCACTAGAGCCCTCAGCTGCCGAGGAAACTGGGGTACTCGGCGAGGAGGGTATAGCCAACAGATCAAGCGCGACCTCCAAAGCGCGTACAGTGTGTCCATGCTGAGCGTATTCCAGGCACCTCAACATTGAACCAGTACGAGTGAGTGCCGAGCGATTCAGGGCGAATCGATTCCACCATGCGGCATTTAGATAGTCTTCGTCTGCAAGGGAATCGTACAAAGCGACGAGCGAGAGTGCAGCGGTACCTGTCGGCAAATCGCTGGGCTGCCAGAGTGTGAGTGTGTTGGGGTCTGCCGATTCAATGGGAGGCAAGCTCACGTTGTAAACGAAGTCGGTCGACGTGGATTGAACTTTCGCGTGAGCACAAACGGATTCGACAAACAGAGCAACTGTGTACCACTGGTTGTATGATGAACCGATGTACTAAAGTGCGACAGAAGTGGGAGAGAGACAACTGAGTGATACGTAGGTAAGATGTAAGCGGCGATCACACACGCAACCCAGACTTGGTATATACACATATACGTCCAGTGACTGTCTCTATGGAGGTCACAGTGACAGGCAAATCCAGAACCGGATGCCAGCAACCCTATTTATGTGTAGAAGCGTGAAGAGAATGGATAACAGCTTGGATAATACGTAGTGAACGAAAACCCTTGTCGATAACATAGACGGGTGTGCCAAATGTGGCTAGACGGAAATACACATGGGCGGAAAGTATGGCGTTAGAGAACTTCAGCTTTGGAAATCGTTTCAGATGCATTTCTTATCTATACCTGCACTAGAATAGCAGATAAACATAGCTAAATCTCTGTTACTCAAGAGCAAACGGGGGTAAGTAGAATTCGATAATTCCCATACACTCATCGCTGTAATCGGACCAGTTTATACTATATTCGCAACCCTACGCTTCTGGAATTCCGGCATTCAAAACTAGTCGAACAATATTTCGTATAACGGAAATCAGTGAGAAAACAACAATTACATGCACGAAACGATGTACAGATTTGACCATGGTATCTGATTGTAAGCGCTAAAAATAGACAACCACACACACACTCGATCAACTCATATACAGCGCAGAGTGAACAATATAGCAGGAATAGGGGAAGCCCGGGGGTGGTGGTGGTGGTAAGTAATGGTGGACTTCAAGTTGCGCATTCGTAGTAAAGAATACCAATGCAGCCTGTCCTATGGGCTACGAACTCCAGTGTGGACACAGCACACATCAAACACGAGTAGTTAACATATAACGGATACTATAAGCTGATCTCTAACAACAGACGGTCAGGAGCGGAGGTGTATTACCGAGTTTCCGAGATCAAGACTAATATACTGCGAGATGTCCGCCATTGGAACCACAAATGAAACTCGGTAAGTGAGCGAATTACTACATGAAATCAGATCATGTCAAGGCCTGAAAAATGAGTCACAGAGCGAAGACAGGGTACGGATGCATAAGCAGAACCAGACGTAACTTCACCACGTATGAAGTTCATACTCTGTACACAAATCCACGCTGACGAAGCATTACAGAACGTATCACACTGCTGATATCTAGTAAGTGCACTATTGGCCAGACTTGCGCATAATCTACAACCTGCGCATCCGTATAACTAAGGCAAATACGTGTTTCGGCAAACGTTAGTGCAGTAGTATCATCACTGGACGGCTGGAATCAAACTGGTATTGGGGCACTTTCGTTCCAATTCTACAGCGATGAAAGCTGGACGTCTTAAAAGTAGGACACCTGCTAGCAGTGGGTCTTGCACAACCGTTGGTGTATGGGAGTATCCGATATTTTGGTGTCCCCAAAACAAGTAGCAGGTGCCGAATGGACGGTAGGTCACTGCTGTGGCATTGTACGACGAACGGATGTGACCAGAATACCCAAAAACTGGTTGTATGACCAACTCAGTGCAGCGAGAGGTAACGCATACAAACGGAAGCTTCGTTGTCCAGACCCGATTAAGGTGGAGTTACTCCGAACTGATAATGAACACAAGCGCTGGTAAGAAGTGGTAGTGGATCGTCGGAAATGGCAAGGTCACATCGAGGATCCCGTCTAATAAGTGCCAGGAGAAATGCTCTTAGCAAGGGGAACACAAACGTCTAGTGTGTAAGTAACAGCAGTAGCGCGATGGTACTAATCAGCGCGCCGTTACTACGCACACGGTGCTCAACGCAAGCGATCATGTGTGTGTTTAGGCTGAGCAGACCTGCTAAAGTACAAAGTCAAGTCATCAGGTGCTTACGTCGGAAAATACAGCGAGCAAGTGGGAACAGTGAATTTCAGTGCACCCAAAGGACGATCCATCCAGTATTACGGACACTACATGTGGCATTGTTTCGCAGATGCGCAAGTTGGGCTACATCAGAACAATGTGGGTGTGTGTTATCGCTTGTCTGATATGTGGCGCCCATGTGCGCTTGATGCGAACGCTAACAAGATGCCTACCAGTCCGATGCCAAGCAATGAGTAGTTGCGAAGAATTGTTCTTTCGACATTTATCCTCAATCAAATATAAGTATGAATTACATTATCAATGGGATAATAAGGCACTGCCAGCGTAGCATGGTTACGCAGTGTTTAGTTTGTGAAATGCAACGGTCAGTAGCCACACAGCCATAGATCGAAAAGCCAAAAGTCAGTTGAGTGATTTGTTGCCATGGTAGAAGCATGCCTTGCACATGTGGTTTCTGTTTGCACAACTCCGATTGCAGCTTTTTGATTGCCATGGCTTCCGTAGTTGCCAACATAAGTTTTCTGAGTCCTTTCAATGATCCATTGGACCCAATGTAGAGCGCTCTAATGGGATCTTTCTTTTGGATGTAATGTCCCTTGTCTAGCAAGTGCTCTAAAACGGAGCCGTAAGTCGTCTTTATAGTGCCATGCCGCAGTGACACCGAGTAGTGCTGCGCTATTCGCGAAATAAAACAACTCGGATGGTCCCATGTAGTCATCTAGATTGCTGGCTCCAAAAGCCTACAAAGCACTGCCGCAGGGAAGCGGATAAATGTCATCCGTAAAAACGTTTCCAACAAGAAGCGGGATTAGATCAGGCCAACGATGCCAGTTTCTTCCAGAAATACACCGATCATGAAATAGTTTGGTTAGATTCCGAATAAAAAATGACACCCCTCCATTTACCACATTGGTTTATATCACTAAAGACACCGCGCAAATAAATTAAAAATGCCCACATAGGTCCCCAGAACGAAAGACCATCTGGTGAGCAATTGATTTCAATGATTATCATCAGACCATTACAATCATATGGAGGCTAAAAATAAAACTCGACCCAGTTAGTTCAAAACGAATAGATCACGTGTAGGTCTATGTGTGGCGTTGTCCTAGATTTCTTTCGTATTCAGCAATCTTGGGCTGCACTTTATCGTGTTGGTTTAATGCATGTCGTCTTGCTATTGGGATAGATCCGATCACGGCGTAATTGTTTCCAAAATCTGGTCGGATATTTATTATGCTCTACGCAATCATTGAAGAACTGAACACAATACTTGGATTCTGCAACCTTAGTGGAGATCTTGAGGAACTGATTGAGCTCCTTCACCACTAATAGGGGCTTGGATGATTTAAGTAACTTGAAAATTCCCATTTAGGTCTCCAGAACGAAAGTCCATCTGGTGAGCAATTGCTTTCAATGATTCATCATCAGACCATTACAATCATATGGAGGCTAAAAATAAAAATCGACCCAGTTAGTTCAAAACGAATGGGTCACGCGAAGGTCTATGTCAGAGATGAGAAAACGAATTAGGTTTTAGTGGCTTAGTTGTTTGCTACCGCGTCTGACCGAAGGCAGCCGACTTGGGCGTCTTCCGTCTTTGCTAGCCAGGGAAGCTGGAGAGCCTGGACCAGCTTCTTCTGTGAGCATAAGGACGGCTGGAACAACCGAATGCATATTGCTTCAGCTATCGCAAGTGTGTGAAGGCGGTAACCTTTCGTTCGGTGCGACGGAACCTTGTAAACTATTCGGAAAGCGCGTTTCCAATCCACTTCATGACCGGTGTCCACAATGTGAGTCAGAATGGCGCTACTGATGGTCCCGGCGTCCCGTTGACACAGCCAACGAGGGCAATGTTCGTTCACGCGTTCGGACAACTGCCACGCCGTTCGACCAATATACGTTGCGCCACGGGCGCATACGAATTGATAAATTACCATTGAGTTGGTCAGCATCGGCATCTTGTCCTTGTTTTGTGAACGAATGAGTGGTTCCGTTGAAAACACGCACTTCAACGAGTCTGCTGGGAAGGTCGACTTTATCGTGCCGGAAGGCTTCTGGTCAGGTACCCTGTAGCCGCGTCCATTTTGAATGGTAAACGAATCAATAGCCCGTTCTTTGCTGCTGTTAACACTGGTATTGGTCTGGGATTTTCTTGGAAGTTCTTTAAAATAAATCAATCAGGATAACCGTTTTCAAGTAGAGTATTCTGTATGAACATTAACTCCGCGTCTAGGGTGTCTTCCGTACAGATTCGACGCGCTCTTGAAGTAAGACAGTGAAGCAGGTTGCGTTTGTATCTCATAGGAACGAAACTGTGAAATTTCGTGTACTGACCTATCCACGTTGCCTTTCTGTAGACCTGACGCTGGGTGGATCCGTCTAGTCATGTAGTTAACGAGACATCGAGATATGGTAGCCGATTATCGTTTTCTTTCTCGTAAGTAAACTGCACTGCTGCATGCACTCGGTTGAAGTGGTCGAGCATTTCATCCAGCTTAACAGTTTATCCACCACAACAAATATATCGTCTATGTATCGATGATAGCGGTCAAAAAGATATATCGCCACCCGCATTTAGCATGAGGAAATCGGACTGTTCAGGCCGGTCAAAGGCGCTGGAATCGTGTTACACGATAGAAAAGATTACATAGATAAACTAACAGCAATAATGAGCGGTGAGACAAAATTTGAGTGCATCGAAGGAGAAAGGGACCGAAGTGAACTTTTTGAAACACAGATAACTAAGAGCTTGCAAGAACTCCAGGCCAAGGGGTACATTTCAGATGCTCTGCATCACAGTCTTAAACAGAGTGGCACAAGCGTCCCAAGACTTTACGGGTTCCCAAAAATCCACAATTCAACATACCACTTCGTCCTATTTTATCAATGGTCAACTCACCGTACCATACCGTTGCTCAGTGGCTTGTAGAACTTGCTGAACCTGTGCGACAACAGCTCGCTACCTGCAACCTTTAGGACAACTTCCATTCCGTCGAAAGGATCAAGGATGATAAAATCAATGCGAAAGTAATGCTCTCTTTCGATGTCTCTCTTTACAAACGTCCCACTGCTTAAGACGATCGATTACATCTGCGACTATGTAGGCGAGTCAAGAATAAAAGTGTGTATACCTACGCATGAGCTCAAAGGACTACTGTTACGTTGCACCTGGAATGTGCAATTTCTATTCGACGGGAATTACTACCGGCAGAAGGACGGCGTGGCCATGGGATCTCGCCCTGGGACAGCGATTAGCGGATATCGTCATGGCAAAGCTAGAGAGAACCGAAATGCGGGAGGCGATAGATCTTTTTCATCGCTATCATCGATACATAGACGATATATTTGTTGTGGTGGATAAACATGTTAATCTGGATGAAATGCTCGACCACTTCAACCGAGTGCATGCAGCAGTGCAGTTTACTTACGAGAAGGAACTCGATAATCGGCTGCCATATCTCGATGTCTCGTTAACTACATGACTAGACGGATCCACCCAGCGTCAGGTCTACAGAAAGGCAACGTGGATAGGTCAGTACACGAATTTCACAGTTTCGTTCCTATGAGATACAAGTGCAACTTGGTTTACTGTCTTACTTCAAGAGCGCGTCGAATCTGTACGGAAGACACCCTAGACGCGGAGTTAATGTTCATACAGAATACTCTACTTGAAAACGGTTATCCTGATAGATTTATTTTAAGGAACTTCCAAGAAAAACCCAGACCAATACCAGTGTTAACAGCAGCAAAGAACGGGCTATTGATTCGTTTACCATTCAAAATGGACGCGGCTACAGGGTACCTGACCAGAAGCCTTCCGGCCACGATAAAGTCGACCTTCCCAGCAGACTCGTTGAAGTGCGTGTTTTCAACGGAACCACTCATTCGTTCACAAAACAAGGACAAAATGCCGATGCTGACCAACTCAATGGTAATTTATCAATTCGTATGCGCCCGTGGCGCAACGTATATTGGTCGAACGGCGTGGCAGTTGTCCGAACGCGTGAACGAACATTGCCCTCGTTGGCTGTGTCAACGGGACGCCGGGACCATCAGTAGCGCCATTCTGACTCACATTGTGGACACCGGTCATGAAGTGGATTGGAAACGCGCTTTCCGAATAGTTTACAAGGTTCCGTCGCACCGAACGAAAGGTTACCGCCTTCACACACTTGCGACAGCTGAAGCAATATGAATTCGATTGTTCCAGCCGTCCTTATGTTCACAGAAGAAGCTGATCCAGACTCTCCAGCTTCCCTAGCCAGCGAAGACGGAAGACGTCCAGGTAGAATGCCTTCGGTCAGACGCGGTAGCAAACAACTAAGCCACTAAAACCTAATTCGTTTTCTCATCTCTGACATAGACCTTCACGTGACCCATTCGTTTTGAACTAACTGGGTCGATTTTTATTTTTAGCCTCCATATGATTGTAATGGTCTGATGATGAATCATTGAAAGCAATTGCTCACCAGATGGACTTTCGTTCTGGAGACCTAAATGGGAATTTTCAAGTTACTTAAATCATCCAAGCCCCTATTAGTGGTGAAGGAGCTCAATCAGTTCCTCAAGATCTCCACTAAGGTTGCAGAATCCAAGTATTGTGTTCAGTTCTTCAATGATTGCGTAGAGCATAATGAATATCCGACCAGATTTTGGAAACAATTACGCCGTGATCGGATCTATCCCAATAGCAAGACGACATGCATTAAACCAACACGATAAAGTGCAGCCCAAGATTGCTGAATACGAAAGAAATCTAGGACAACGCCACACATAGACCTACACGTGATCTATTCGTTTTGAACTAACTGGGTCGAGTTTTATTTTTAGCCTCCATATGATTGTAATGGTCTGATGATAATTATTGAAATCAATTGCTCACCAGATGGATTTTCTTTCTCGATACTCTGGAAATGGGGCGCGTTAGCATGGAGCGGTAGGCGGTGTAGAGCATGGCGGATAGCAATACCAAATCGAGATGAAATATGCTACGATCTGTTAATCAGCAAATCCACTTCGTTCCTATTTTATCTGTTGGTAGTGCATAAGATTCTAATCTTCTTGAAGTTCACACATTCGGTTCATCTAACGAATCCCGAACTGACCAAGATCTATTTTTAGCTAAATTTATTTACCTAATTTTCCACTTAATACAGATTTAAATGTAAATCCTTTAGATGCCTTTACTTCGAAACACGTATAGAACTATCCCGTTTCGTACCAGCCTTGTTTTGTCGTTCGAACTTTTGAGCATTGCATTTAGTTATGAAACCCGCAGTTGAAATTACCGTTTATCAGAATAACAAATTCTGGATAGTGTGTAAGTCTTCACTGCATAGACTGTGCGTAGGTTTGGTGACCCGACCAGCCTTCTGCAGTTTTTACAGCAGCCACATCCATGATGTCTTCGTCATCGTCAGTAGTAGTACGTCATTCGTTTGAACAGATGTTTCGCCGCGGTTGTACCGCGGCGACCTAATTAATAAAAAAGGTTAAGTAGAATAGAAGGAAGACCAACCGTAAAACCTTTGTGCCCAAAGCGATCATTCAGTGTCAAGGGGCCTGCACCTTGTGTCAACAAAATATCCTCACAAACAGCTGGCTAGCATGTAAAGACAAGGCGGCATCGACGAGAGCTACCTTGCGGCTTTCAATCCCCCGCGTCATAATCAGCCATTACCCCGCAGATAACTCAGCACCAAACACATTCTAAACAGGCAGTCCGACTAGGAGACGGCAGCAGTCGCGCCACCGGTCTCGGTTGCGAGCCATGTCCTGTCAAGTCACGAGCCAAGCACAAGGCGAGTCACGTGGACTCCAACCTGGAAGGCGAGACGGACCAACGGCACCCAGTTTGGTCGTCAGTGACTTCATTTCCCGCTGCCAAGTCAACTTCTGTCCACCTCGAATCTTGCAGATAAAATAAGGCCCTCCTAGGTAATCGGTGACCAGTTATACGTAGTACGTGCCCACGTCAACGCAACTTATTCAGTGCTACATGTTGCCCTAAGGAATTAGCTTGAGTATCATTGCTTGGCACTTGCACATGCACATCATCGTTGCGAACACGCCGGTGAAAAATGACACCAGCAAGGCTCCGCAGACAGCGATCACCAAAGACCTGAAGGGGCCTCAAATCCTCAAACCGAACGGGCAAGTCCCACTCCCCTTGAGTAGGACGGCCCCCATTGTGGCCTTGTAAACACGATCATCCAGACCGAGGGAAAAATTTTCCGTCGCCTAAGGTGTCGCAGATTCAAAAGGTAGTGCTGGCTTTTGCAATGCCTGAACTGACTACAGCTGTTATGCGACGATCGTTGCTGATGCGGCTGATAAGATAGACGAAGTGATCAACTACCTCAAGTTCCTAGCCTTCAAGAGTCAAGGGGTCAATAAGTGGCTGATAGCCCTACAACAATACTTTGCACTTTGAACGTGCGAAGCGCACGCCATATGATTGAAAGAGTATTCAGAGTTAATTACGCCGCCGAAGATCGGTAAACGGCAAGACGATATCGTCCGCATAATCAGGATAAAATAGCCTTTCACCAAGTAGCACCTGAACGTCTGCATAGGAGGCTCAGTAAGGAAACACTGTGATGCAGTCCAGGACGAAGTTGAACAAAATGGGGAAATCAGATAACCCAGATGAACGTCACTTGTTTTCAGAGAGCTATCCGGCAGGTCACCGTATACGCTGACGCGGCGTGTCGTGTTCTAGTATAGAGCACGTTAAATGCTCATTGGAACACCTGCCCTTGCAAGTATTTCGAACAGAATGCATCGATCGACTGAATCGAACGCACTCTTGAAATCCAGGAAAACAGCTATTGGCGGTGTGTGGTATACGCGGCGACTGCCGCAAAGTGAATGTATGGTCTTTGCAGCCCCGTCCTGGGCACGTCTTCAGTAACGGGTTGGTAAGAAAGAGTAAACCAAAGTGTACTTAGCATGAAACAAATGTACGGCTCAAGGGAAGAAGCTAAAGATCATTTCACGGATGGGATGAAAGCTTCTCGCAACAACAGTTGTTATAACGCAGCGAACGTTGGGAATAGGCTTACGTGAGATATGGTACCTGATCGTGCAAGTCCAGTTCTGAAGTAACTCTTGGGTGAACGCACTCACTTTGTCATGGTCGGAGTAAAGTACAATTGAACAAAAACTATGTGCTGCAGCTCAAAGAAGGCGCAAAGCGGCTTGCGACTTACGGTGACTGCCGGAATTGGCAAATAGACCAACGCTGTGTCGGGTGTAGTGGCCAATGCGGACAGGAAGGCGCCCAGTGCGCTGGGTTGCGGTTCGCCAGGGTTTACGTGTTGATCGGACGTGATGAATCGGATCAGCTGAGGGATAACGAAGGCGCGGACTTCGTTTACGGACAAATTTTGACCACTGTGTGAATCAGCGACTAAAATGGATTCTGCCTCCATAGTTCGAGGGGTGGTGGCTTCATCGGAGAATGGAGTGGATGTAAATCCCGGTAAGGAGCGAGTAGACCCGTCGACAAGTTCCCCATTTGGTAACATCGGTTGGCGTAGAAGTAATCTGTTCCATAGTTGAGGCCATAGTTGGGTGAAAAGCTGAGTGGCCAAGGCAGGGGATCGATGGACCAGGCAAAGCAGACCACGAAGACCATCAGAAAAAGAGACCTATGAATAGAAGACGTTGAAAGAGATGGCAAAAATAAAACATCTCGAGGAGAATACTGTCAATGAGTTTGTACGAATCGATGTAAATAACTAAAGTGAGTATGAGAGGTACAGCTAAATATCTGGAAGACCAAGCTGACAAACCGTAGGAACTCCATAGGAGTGGAAAACTGAAACCCATACTCGAGATGCTTGTAGAAAGCCTTCTGACTGCAATTCCAACAAACTAGACAAGTCATCCGAAGCGCTGCACAAAGGAGATTGGTGGCCGGCTTCAGATGTGTCCATGGGTTCGGTTATTTCTCCGACTATTGCGGCTGGAACGGATGGGAAGCAGCTGGAGGGAGATGACAGACCAGGTGGGAGGCTAGTGTCGACATCACATAGGAGAACCTGTGCACGAAGGATATGGGAAATGGTGAAATCAAAGAGGACAATGACCAGGACGACAGTTGGGAATCATAGTATGTCGTAAAAGCTGAGGAATGTTGGAAACGAACGTAAGTATGAAAATGTAATCATCAAATCCTGATACTATTATTACGGCGGAGCCGCATTCCATCGTTATATATATATATATATATATATATATATATATATAATACACAATCTGTGGTACAGATATGGTGCCATCGGAATCATGGCTGAATAGGAAAACAATATGAATAATAAGAAAAAAGCAACAACAAATACTTTTTTGTCTATTTTACCACTCACAGTCTTTGAAATTTCTTTTCCAGTTTGTTCTTTTTTTAGGGGAGGAATAAGGGACACCGCAACAAATCGATGCACACGTCCGCCATTGACATCGATCTTCAGCCATAACTTCCAAGGTCTTCAATAAGCAAGTATCCTCATCTCTCGGACCCCAACCAGGTAGTCGACAACAACCGGCCGAAGCCAACTGTTTCGTCAACTTTTTCATGCGGCTTCTCCATGTTGTAGGCTGTCCACCAGACCGTCTCTTCCAGCCCTGTCCAGCAAGTGCAAACAACGCACGACGGGGGTAACGCTGGACAGGCATGCGCAATACGTGTCCCAACCACCGCAGTTGATGCAGTGAGATGAGCTCCTCGAGCGAGTGGCTTCCACGTCCCAAGACACGCTGTCTAACTTCCACATTGCTTACGTGGTGCTGCCACCACACACGGGCAATGGACCGCAGACAGCGGTGCTCGAAGACGGATAGCCTGCGCAAGTCATCTTTACGAATGGGCCAGGTCTCGCATCCGTACAACAGTACAGCGCGAACTTGCACAATAGACCTGCCCTTTGATGGAGAGACGAATGTCGTGGCGACGCCACAAATGCCTCAGCCTAGAAAAAGCGAGACGTGCTCTCGAGATGCGCATCGAAATCTCGTCTCCAACAGCCCCGCCAGCAGTGATGCAACTTCCCAAGTAAACAAAGCTCTCCACAACCTCTAGTGTCTCACCAGCAAGCGTGAGTGCAGGCAGAGGCACCTGCCAGTCTTGAAGGAGAGCCTTGCATTTGGATGGCGAAAAGTACAAACCGTACTTTGATGCTTCAATCGCCAAGCGGTTTAATGCAAGTTGGACGAACTGTGGATCGTCACCCAGCAAGACGATATCATCAGCATAATCCAAATCAACAACTCGACTACCTGGGAGGAGCTCAACGCCAGCGTTCAACGAATCGCTCAGAGCGTTCTTCCATCGTTAACTTCTCTCGAGTCCAGCGACTAAACTGACTGCAGAAAAGCGGGACGAAGATGGAGATTGGAAGATCCAAGCCTTGAACATAACTATCGGGTAGGCCCCGGTTTGAACATATTTCTGTAGTGGTTTGATGAAGTTGGCAATAAAAAGTAAAAAGTTGGTTTTCCTGCGAAAAAATCTATGGCGTACTCGGCTCGATGTACTTGCCACTGAGAAGAGGATGAACTGACGGATGATCTGCCACGAAGTGGGGGCCGAATATTCCAAACAGTTGACTACTAGATACGAGATGTTAAACAATAATGTATCGTGCATACCACAGAGCGCACAGACCGGCAATCGCAAACAATAATCTTTCATCACTGGAAGCAATGTCTATTCCATTCTAGTTGGGATATGTGACTGGATAGTTGCTGAATTACAACTATGAGAAAAGCAGTTAAGATAGTGAAAATAATCTACCTTGCTAGGCGCAGTTTAGATGTGCAACATCTTGAAAAGCAGTGAACTGTCTGATTCGTGAAGACAGGCGATCCAAAGGGTTGGAAGAGAAGTACCATGTGAAACTGGTGCGATACACACAGTGGCCACACAGTCTTCCCGTATGTTCATACGCATACGGGATGTAACCAATCCAAAAAAGCGGCGAATTGAACAAAGCTTCATTCAGCGAATCTGTGCTAAGAATCGGGTGAACAGTTCGACAATAACATTCAAAAAAGTAGGGAAAACGCGCAAATTGGGTGAGAGAAGACTCACGTCAAAAAATAACGGTAACCAAAATGAGTTCCGGAAGTGCGCCTCATCCCAGTTGACTGAGACAAAGAGGAACAGCAGTCGGACCAACAGAGATGCTGACTGGAAACCGGATGGAGCAAGTATGTCAGACCCATCGGTAACACCGTCCTGGGTGTGATGTGGTGAGGACGTGAGCGAATCCGATTCTAACTCCCCAGTCATCATTGTCAGTCCGCAGTCGGAATGAGTCGCCTGACCGGACTCAGGCTGCGAGTGCCGTATCGGGAAACGGAGTTGCGAAGCCTCCAAATACAAACTCACAAAACGTTCTCGAATGTCGGGGAATGTGGACAAAAGACTGCAACAGAACGCCTGTTCGAGCTTCAGGTACAAATCTTGCGTTTTGAAAAGACTGCCACTAATGTACACCTGCGTGAAATGGAATGGATGCGGGATGGAGGAAGAAGATTGAATGTGAAATGAAATAAATTAGTGAAAACTTAACAATTCGGGAGGTGTAGCGATTCCCATCAAAGTTAGAAACACAAACACAGTTCAAAGAAATCCAATGGTTTTCAGCGATGCAGTGATTTCGTGTTGAAAAACTCGGCAAGAAATACAAAGGGAAGAAGGATACAAGGTAGGATGATATTTGGTGCCATGTTTAAATGGAAGTTGGATTTCTTCCTCAAGTCGCATTGTCTATTTGGTTTGCTTAATTCCAAACAATCCCGTCAATGCCCAATATAATTTTACAATGCTGCACATCAAATGTTTGCATTTTTAGACGTCTGATATGGTTACATTTAAGCATGAATACATCCCTGACACTTCAAGATCGATGTATTTCAAGCCACACAGAATGCTGAAAAATGAACTGTTACGATATACCGATTCTGCAAGCTGCTTCACATGCCTTACTGCGTCCACTATGCGATATGACGATTGTAAACCTAGTCGCCTGCTTATGTTGCCTGAAATTTAGAGTACAGAACCAATGCTACATGAATAAGCTTTTTAATTCGTCGGCCTAGCAGTGTTCCAGGACGTGGTGGTGGTGGGTACGATTCCCTGGATTCTTTCCGCTGCCTTGTGGGTTGGGTATTCAGCGAAAGACTCGGGGTCGTGTCCCCTAAGTCAACACCCTACCTCGGGTTGAGCAGCCGGGTAGTATCGTGTATCTCCGCGTTGCGTCCAGTTTTTGTAAGATAATTATACCTTGGTATGATTTCTATGGATTTTGATGACTGTCTATTCGTATAATGTTTATATATATATATGTATACATATATATATATATATATATATATATATATATAAACTTCGGTCAAGATATTTTGATCCACAGTTCACAAACCGTACAGTGTGCTTAGGTTCGATTCGACTCGTAAGCTCCATCTTTCTCTAATTCATGCGACAGGGTCTATATGCGCATGTGTTGGAATGCTCCTTCCTGGCTTCGTGAACACACTGACAGGTGACATCATCGAACAAAGATGCTTCGTGGTTTGACGACACTAATGAAGTTAGCCGATATAAATCTCGTAACGAGGCGCACATTACTCTCTGACCCGACTGAAAGTTTATCAGCAGTTGTTGGTAACAAAACGTGAACTCGCTTTACCATGACGGCTGTACCATACTCTCTCTTAACGTTCAATCCATTGAGGTATGCTATAAAGTAAAAAATAGTTATCATCAACAACAGAATTAGGAAGACTCCAGCTGCCAAACAAGCAAAGAATATGTGCCTAAACATGTACATCTACCGCGTGATGCACAGTCCCACTCTACAGGGGCGGGATATTGCTGTTGCATGAAGATATTAAGAAATAACCGGTTGCTCCGAAGTACCGTCCCTATCTGGATGGGACACGGAATAAGTAAATCAGTGGTCTGCCGGTCACAGAATGACAAATAGGTCTGCTGACGAAGCAATAAGTAACTGACTGATACTGAACTATCTGCGGTGGTTGGATCATCTTCTTTGCATTCCTGTCTAAGAGAGACCTCAGGATGGACAGTTTCCAGTTGGCTTGCCTAGTTGAATGAAAGCTTGGGGTCAACTGATGAGCTGGCGGAGAAGTATGAAAGAAATGACCAGAGAACTGAGTCAGTTCAGTGCGTGCCGTGATTCAAGGAAGGAATCCAGGTAGCAGTCACACGTTGAACCAAGAAGACAGAGGCTAGCAAAAATAAGGTCAGTTACTGACAGTAGTAAGTATTAGGTAATCATACAGCCAAGTTATATTCGCCCGGATGGACGTGACAACTTTCTGTGAGCTTTAGAAGGAATGCTGACCCATAAACTAGATAAGAGAAAATGATCTATTCGACAAAATTGTTTCAGCAAACGCAGAGTCGACGCAATTAGTCGGTGTGACCGTAGCCAGTGAATGCCCAAGTAATGCTAACAATTGGCTTATTCAAAGAATACTGTGAGTTGGACAGGTGCTCAAAGTAGCAATGAAGCATACAAACGGGACCAAATATGAGTGAACAGAACAGTTAGCGACGATTCCTGCTAATAAAATTGCCATGACTCACCGACCAGTTCCGCATCATGAGCACAAACAGCGGATAAAGTGGTGTGTATCGCAAGGCAACAAGAAAATAAACAGGCAAGGAACGTGTAACACAACGAGAAATAAGAGTAAGAAGATAAAGGAAGCGGAGAGAAAAGACGAATAGGTGGATGCTTAATAGGAAAGAAGCATCTACTAACCTCGTATATACACTCTAATATCTCTCGAGCCACATCCGGCGCCAAATCCAACCATCGTGGATGAGCAAGCCACAGTTTGTGAAAGAAATTCACCTTCTCCCGGGGAGTAGGAGCAAAGTGCTCTTCTGACTTCGGAACATTGATCCAATCGCGCAAGATTTTGATCACTGCACGAAATAGGCGAGCGTCGCGAGCGCGTTCCATGATGAGACACAGGTCCGGACCGAATGAGTTCTTTCGCATCTCATGACTGACCACATTCAAGCGTGATTTGATCACTTCCAGACTGCTGATTAACAAATCCGTCAGCTCTAAAAGTAGAAGAGGCATAGAGAAGTTGCATGAACTCACATGAAAACTATGTAAGTCGTCTATCGCAGAGGCAAGTGCCACCGTAGAAAGGTAGAAAGTAGAATGAAATCATTCTTCCGATTTCAGGGCATATTGCATTGGCAAGACGCGGTTGATCGCCAACAAAGGACGTTTCGGTACGAATCAAAACTTACGTGAACTGGCTCCGGAATCGAGGGAGCCGGATAAATAGGTCCCGGGAGTAACCACGTCTTGAATAAGCCGATGGGTTAGTTTGACCAACTGAACGATACATCGATCGACAAACGCATGTGGATTGGTCTGTACTTGCGTGGCAGTGAACAGAAGGAAGGCGGATTGCAGTCGGGCGAGCAAGGTGGATTTGGGTCCACTGAGAGAAAAGGTGCATCGGATAGGGAGATGAAATTCATAGAAAGAATATCGGGGGCCAACTCTAGTGATGGATGGTAAGGAGTTTCCGAGGGGCTTACATGTTGCCCCTATCCGAGCATAAGGTCGAATGTCGGGTAGCGTGACGAGGTCGCAGCTGCCAACTTGTATTCGTGGGTGGTACGCGTTGTAGTCTGAGTAAACAGTCCGCAGGGACACAGTCGAATACACAAAGTAATGGAGACCAATAGTTAAGTGCTAGGTTCACGGGTGCCTCGATATGCGGGATCCATTTACGTCTTAAGCGAACCAGTATACCGCAATCGTTGAGTTCTACTAGATTCGAAAACGCGTAGTAGTGACAACAGCTGCATTACAATGGGCGAATACCCGAAGATTAGCATCATAAAAGATGAACGACAACGGATGAAAACGCCATGGTCAGTTACGAACTTGAAACATGTTAGACATCGTTGGTGTGTCTGGCGTCGTCGTAGTAACAAGAAACACATTGCCAGTCGGAAGAGGATTGTGCATAAAGGAAAAGCAGAAGCATGAGACACAAAATCAGAAAGCAATGCTGCAACGAACACAACAGCTCTACGAGTGGTGACGGCGATATGCCAGTCTTATAGCAACACATCGATTAAATCACTGGAGGGTGTGTGGATTCAGCTACTTCCGCAAACTGCGGTTTTGAGAGCCACAAAGGAAATCATCTTTATAGATGGTTCCTTGCAATCAGCACCCAACCAGAGACCCACACGAATGCGAGAAAGCTATAGACGGCCGTTTCATCCTAATGGAATTAATCAGTATTCCCCGGTAGTCCGCTGCTTTGTTGAATGTGTGGGAGATGTTCCGCTTAGAGACAACTGCGACGAAAAACCTACAAATAACATTAAAAATCACCTACACATGAGTAAGTAGAAGTAAGTTTATTCCCGATATGATCCCAATGCGCACAACGAGCAAAACTAGGCCGAAAGTGGATCTCTACCCGTACTGAGGTTGGGTAAGTGTTCTTGCAAGGCGTAAGCGATGGAATTAAAAAACGACGGGTTTAACAGTTTATGTGATTAAAAATGACATAGACAGTGAGGATAAAAGTGAGCAGTGGCCTGTAGATAACCAGTACCGTTATCAAGTAGGCAGGAGTGTGCACAAGGAAGTTTGGACGTAATGAACCTGATACCAACACGATGAAGGGACAAGGTTTAACTAGCCCAAGAAGATGTAAACCAAGAGAATACAAAAATGGTGTGTGCTCCGGCTATAGCAGTTGGGAACAGTGTTACTCCATCGTCCATCTAAGTTGTTCCTTATGATGACAAAAGTTCGAAAATCTACAAAACGCATGAGAGAATGACCGCCCACATCCAAGCTACATGATCCATTCAATGTTTCAACGTGCAGGCCCATAAACATTGACCTCATATACCGAAGAATCGGGGCTGAAAACCGTTTGATAGTTTTGATTCTCTTCAGCTACGACGTAACAAGGTTAGTGAGTTAGTTCACAAGAGTGCTCAATTAAATTCTAGGGAATGAGCAATTCGCATGAGAGTCTTCTGACACAATGGAACAGTGGTAACCTCTAAAACTGCTTACATATATGCAAGATCAACAGAAAAAGGGCACTGGGTGGAAAAAGTGATAGGATCGCATCGTAGGTAGTTTCGTTCAACCAACAAAGAGATATCGAGACAAGTAACGTGCGTGTGTGCGGATCAGAGACGGAAGGTCATAGGCATGTTAACGAAGACCCCCACGAGTATGCCAAAATGGGTGAGAATACCATCGGATACTAAGAACAGTAGCAATACCCAAGTATATTTTTATGTCGTCTTTGATATCACACAGCCATAAAGAACACCCTAAGGAAGGACAATGGTAATAACCGGGTGAAAGAGGGAATCTAGCTTAATTCTTAAATTCCCTTGGAGAAAACTAAATGCCCCTACACAGCGGCAATAATGCACGGGACGGGAAGCACAACTGGCAATTGTGCGAAGTTATGGCGGCATTGAAAAAACTGCAGCCATGCAGCTTTCACTGTTACACGTCACAAGCAACCGTATCCCAAGTACAACTCAACATCGCGTACACCTTAGACAAGCAATCAGACGTGAAGGCTAACGCAAACTCGTCAAAGATGGTCATTGCGAGCCATGTCCTGCAAGGTCTGGATCCAAGCATAAGGCGATTTAGGCAGACTCCAGTCAGGAAAGCCAGTTTAATCATCCGCCAAGTCCACTATAGTCCTAGTCAAATCACTTGTTATTAGAGAATGGCAAGCACCGAGAAGCGGACGTACGCAGCACGTGCCCAAACCAACGCAACTTATTCAGTCTAATTTGTTGGGTTAACACAGTAACCTGACCATCACTGACAAGCACTAACCCGCTTCCCAAGTCGTTGATGACGCGTGTGCCAACCGACTGTTGTAGCACTCCAGTATAAATTGTTTTCCACCAGAGATGATGGCGGACACTAGTGCAAACGGACTTATACAGAGACCGATTAAACCAGATGTGAAAACGACAGGAATGACAAGGGCAAAGTGGCAGCCAAGACAAAAGCCGAAGCATCTGAAAACAGAAAAAAAATCAGAGCACCTGCTGGGGTAATGTTAACATAACCCGCTCACTTTTCACTATAAAGTGTGAACGATTCTTGAATGGTCTTCAGGGTGGCGGAGTAGATATCGAACAGCTCGACGTGAGTGGTAATTTTCTGCCGATGTGACGCATCCGCTGGGAACCGTGTTAGAATCGCCCGGAGAAGATTGGAGCATGAACGCATCAGCCTGACATTGGTCAATTGACGCGTAAGCAAAGAGTACAGTCCAGAGCAGAAGTACTTCACGTTGGACAAAAGCGTTGGTCCCTCCTAGTAGGCAATATAGATAAGATGAAAAACGGACAGTTACGATTCATCTGCACAGAGGTTTATAGGTGTGCGTGGTTTGAAGCACTTACAAGAGAAGTGAACAATACGCGCAATACTTCCAAAATCATCAGAAAATTCGTAGTTTGCGTGGCACCAAGGTTGCCGGGCGCGCCAGGATGTGAACCGGAGTTGGGATTGCCAGGGCCAGCAGCAGGAGACGAAAGACCACCGGGAATTGGTGCTTGGTTACTACCGCTACTGCTGACTCCCGCGACCGCACCCGAGGCCGATGGACCACCACCAGAGACAGAAGAAGCGTCATCGGAGGCGAAACAGCGTTCGATGAATACCAACCGAAGGTCGCAAGTCTCGGTGCCCCACACGTCTGGACGCAGAGCAAACTCCAGCTGAGCTAGAGCTCGTGCAACAGAAAGTTCGGAGAGGTTACCATTTTGACTTGTGTCTACAGCCTATAAAGTAATGAACCATCAGTTAGCAGTTGCAAACTAGGCTTCAACACCAAGCAGTATCACGTGATCAAAGAATCGAAATGAATCACGCGAAAATCGACGGCGAGATGTGCTTAAAAAAAGAGAAGCACATGTAAAAGAAACAAACTCGACACGTTGGTGCTGGCTAAGTTAGCATTAATATGGATAATGAACGCAATAGTGCAGACAGTTGCGAGAAAGTGCTGAAGTAACTGGAGAAAACACTGAGTTATGAAGTAGAAAAATCGGTCAGAGTTTTGCTTAAGTGAGATAAAACGATGTCCATCTGTTGACTGGTTCGCTGAGCTTGAGTAAATGGTTGCATACGTTTCATCACCACACGGAATGGCACTATCAGTGTAATTATGCGCGTTGGACAATCTTGTCTATCAAAATGTTCTTCCGTGGTCGAAAGGTAGGAGGTTTTTAGAGAGTAACACATTTCATTCGCGCCCGTGATCTTTGGTCATGTCCCCTGGCAGCTGAAGTGATCGTCCGCTGTATTCGGGGCGAGTCTTCTTTCGAACTTTGCCTTTCGATTCGTCTGCGAGCACTCTTTCTCAGTTGTTGGCAGTTGCCTAAACGGCACCTTTGAGCCCTCAGCCCTTAAAGGACAAACGATCCGTTCCGGTCCGAATCCTTCAACCTATGCCAATTCAATTGCAGAGGTGGTGCAAGTTATATTGGACACACGATCAGGTGCTTGTTCAAACGAATCGCTGAACAATGTCCTGCATCACAGTGGAAAGGCACGGTGAAGAACATCAACAGTTCAATTCTGCAACAATTGGTTGAAAGTGGCCATCAAGTTCGGATGAGTGAGTCCCTTAAAGTCGCCCATACCATCTTTAGATGCTACCCGAAAAAGCTTAAGAAGCCTCTATTGGTCATCACAGAAGCCATGGCAATCACGGTGTTGAAACCAGAGCTGTGCAAACAGCGCACTCTGTTACAAGCTTTGATTTTGCCTAGGCCATGAACTCGCCCCAACATTAATACTGGCGTGGATCACGTGTGTTTGCAAACGTTGTCTGGTGAGGTTGGACAAGCCATTGATTGATATTTCACACCGCTTAGCTAACTAATTGCACACAAGTGTTATTTCGCTATGTTCATTTATGCAACTGCGACAATGCTTTCCCGAGCTTATTAACGTCCTAATTTTGCTTTGTGATTGTGGTTGCCTGAAGTGATTTGTCGAAGACCATTTTTCGCGCGATTGTTATTAGCTGACTCCGGAGGAATAATTTATGAACTATAGATGGCTTCCACAGCAATGCTCACCCAATGTTCCCATCAAACGTGAGCAAGACTACACAAGCATCAGTGGTAAATACGGTCAAGTGTCTAATGTCTTCACCGCGAGCTGGCCAAACGTTTTATCCATACAGTAACACGGGCTTTATCGCAACGTTACACATCCTACCTTTCACAGACAAGTTGATATCCCGCCGTCTCCATAGATGGTTAGGCCTCTGAAAAGTCTCAAGAGCTTTGCGGATAAGCGAAAGGATTCCCTCAGAAATGTGTCCACCAGAGGCGACACAACTACCAGGATAAGTGAACAGGTTAACCACTTCCAACGGTTATTTGCCGATACCTAAACTAGTGGCCCATCGGTCCAGTCCTGTAACCGTACTTTGCAGTTTGAAGGTGTAAATCACATATCGGAAGTTGCAGGGTTATGCGTCAGTCTAGGCACTGATGTTTGCGTAGCCAAAAGGCATCAGCAGTACGCCGGCACACTGCACCCAAGCATTGCTACCACATGACTAGCAAAAATCGCGCGATGGTCAGGAATACAGAGAGGTCGCCTGTACCTACGTGAATTTGAACCGGCGACCTACGGATTCCATGGCAAGCGTGGAATCTTTTCGGCCATCGGCTGATTTGAATAGCCACAGTGTCTTGTCCAAGGAGAGCTACGTCGTCAGCATACCTGAAAGAACAGAGTCATTCACGATCATTCCGATGACAAAGTTATAAGAAAACCTTAGCGAACCCCACTTGTCGAGGAAAACTCAGGAGACAGTTACCGTAGACCCTTACAAGACTTCGGGAGTCGCGGTAGGGAAAATTCAAAATGGGAAGGAGTTTAACTGTTACGCCCTTCTTAAATAGGCAGTGTCACAAGTCGACCCGACCAACAGAATCGAAGGTAGCTTTACAGTCAAGCAAAACCACCATTTATGCCAATTATGTCAGCAGCAACAATCACGACATCAGTATTCTCCCCTATGTGAGGAAACGAGTTCAGGATAGAAATCATTGTTAACGCCTTCCGAACGGAGACGCTGAAAAGACTCCGTAATCCCAAACAGTGCTTATTAACCTGAATAGACGTTTACAGTCGAACCGCAAACATGAGGCTGCTCAATGATATCCAATCAAGTAGACTGCCTTAAGCAAGTTTGCTGGGGGAGTGGGAGATTTGTGTTTCGGAGACGGAACACATCCATATCAAGAGAGGGAAAGGTGAGAGTCAGTGCTGCTTGTTTGTCGATCTGACCTAGAGTGCGGGCGTTACAAAAATTAATGTGAAATGAGAATCTTGGTTTGATGTACCAATGTATCGATGGCAGCAACAGCGAGGTCAGCGGCAGTCTTTTGCTCAATGGACAGGAAGGAAGGGAGATTAGAGGGGGGAAACAGAAAGAAGAGTATTGTCGACGGCATCAAGACTGCAGATAATACTCTCTGATGGCCAATTTGGAGAGAGGATTTTTTCTGAGTGCTTTTCTGATAGCCTTTGCTCGACCCACAAAGCAGTGTGAAGTAAGTTCAGCTAGGGATTTTGACTGCAGAGATTCACTGGCATCCGTTTGAGGCCTTTCATTGGCAGCATTTAAAGACATAGAGCAAGAGTAAATATATTCCTTACATCATGCTTTGTGTGGACAGCAGACGTGTTTGCAAAGAAAGGTCCGTACGTTTGACGAGCCTGACTTATCGTGATCTGAGCCAGTAGTTACTCAAAATGGTGAGGAACGTGGCAGCAGAGTGAAGCAGACAGACCCACACTGTGGAGAACTTGGATGATGAGACATCATGCGATTCGAAGTAAATCGGATTACTAAGTATCGATGGTAACACATATTCAGGGGTTGGAGATACCCAGGTGGTTGGCTGCACAAACACGACACGTCGCGATTCATGAGTGTTGTCAGCCCCGGATGAATTTGTACTCGCCTTGTACGCACAATAAGTAATAAGTGACAAAACGATGAGGCGTCAGTACGTCCTATGACTAATCGGCCGAACGCTTGAGATATAACTAATACTCTAGGTACCTGGAACCAGATGGGGCGTAAGTGAGGCGTTTTCGAACGAAAAGTAAGGAGACACATCGGCATGAAGGGGCTAAGAATTCGGAGGATTGGGAAATGGGATCTAAGCGGGAAATATTTTCAAACAGCCGCCATCGAAAAAAAGAAAGTGGGGCAAATTTGACGAGATGAGGTAGCCAGGGATTTACCTGACATGCAAAACGGATCATGAAGGTGAGCAACTGATCCCGTAGGGTCTTTTGCATAGGAACATCTTCTGGCTGAAAGGACAAGGGAGAAGACGGGATAAAACAAACCAAGTAACGTATGTTTTTAACGAGTCCTGTTGTCAAGTGGAAGAGGGGATCCCCAGAAAAAACAATATTTATGTGGTGGCTATTTGGTGTTGTGCGACGGGTGGAAAGGAGACCCCAAAACAGGAAAAAGCTCGCATGGGTGAACAATCTGGATCAACAACAAACACTGGAAAAGCGTGAAGAAATAAAAGGGAATACGAACAGCAATACAATGTCAGAAATGGGAGGACTAGCTAAATGATCCAGATGAAAGATACTACCCGAAGTAGTTGGAGACTAAGTGCGGAAGCACAGATAAAAAAGCACTATGGTTTGAAAAAGTGACATTCTCAAAAGGAAAGCGATTTAATGAGGTCCCTGGATATGCAAAAGTTCCACTGCGAGATCCGAAGAGATGGAACAATCAACAGCAAGAGATTCAGGACGACATCGCTGGCTATTCGAGTGAAACAAGCCGTATGAGCATTCGATCTCTTGAAATATTCGGTTCTCTATGTTCTCTGTTTAGGCACGTCTTAGGCACGTCTTTAGGCACGTCTTCCACTGGTTAACAAGAACACAGAAAGATGTGTTCAAGCAAATCGAAAGTGGCCCTCAGGTCAAAGAAGAGGGCAATGATACGTTGCTGATCAAGCGTATGACGAAAAGCAAACATCTGTCGAATGCGACCTGTGGATCATTAAACTGCAGTGTGTAGAAGTGTGGGAGATATTTGTGGACAACTGCGAAAGGGTGGATGCCATGATCGTACGCATACAACATTCAATGACATCTCTACCTCGTGAAGATGACGAACGACAGCCGCTGGATTAGGGGTATGGTATACGATGTAACTGGTAAGCTGATATCATTTAGCCACTACCGCTTCGGACAGTAATAGATGGATGCCGTATCGACACAGGCATTTTGTTTCGGATCAACACTACGGCAGTACGTTTTAGATTTTCAAATGTGAGCATGAGTCGAATTCTCGCATCTGCGACTATAGATGCCGTTGTCATGCGTTATGGCGAGGCTTCCGCAAACATATATTGTGCTCAGACTTAGAGTACCGTCTCAGTGAAAAAGGCATGCTCAGTACGCCGGCACACAGCACCGTTATTTCGCTGCCACACGACCACTATCATTTGCGTGAGTGTGAACTTATGCGGATTCGAACCGGCGACTACAGAATGATAAGGTAGGTGCATAATCCTCTCGGCCACCGGACGACATATTTGACAATCATCCAATGAGCATGTTGTTGTGTAACCGAAACCAGTTAGAAAGATGACAGAATGATATGTACTGGGGGCGGATGAAACCGCAAGCCACGTGTGTTGCGTCAGATATTAACCGTTAAGCGCCATTTCGCTAAACTGGTGGGGCAACCAGCAATGGTCAAGGATGAGAAGTTGAGCTCATGGAATGAACGCCAACGCATAAGACGTACAAGAGCCTAATCCCTAAGGTAGAAAAAGACAGCTTGATGGCAGTTGAACTGTTCGCTGAGCTTGGCAATTCCGTTGCAAAAGTTTCGTCACCAATCGAGGTGACATCAGCAGTGCGTAGCTGAGTGGCGTGCAGTAGCGTAGAATAGCGTAGAGAAGCCTCGGTGAGAGTGTCTGAAGTCAAAACGATGCCATTAGGCTATATGTGGAAAGGTGTCAGATGGATTGAAACAACTTCGCAAGCATCGACTTGCACACAAATACTCGATGAACCAGAGATGAACTTTTCACATTAATGTAGCATAAAGCGGCACACGAGAGGTAGTAGATGACCAGAAATCAGAGGTTCTAAGATGTCAAAAATCCAAGTCATAATGCGCAGAACGCATATGAATGGATCGGATGTCAGGCATCTAGTGGTAGCAACGACATCCGAGGCCAGGTAATCCATAGATGCATACACGTAGGAAGTAACTTACAGTAGGTACCGAAGAGGTCGAGGAGGACACTTCATCCTTGAAGCTCATTACGGATTCGGGCTCGCACTTCTGGGCACCATCGAGCTCGACGGAGTGCTGGCGACAACGATGATCCCATCGTGCGGCTGCATCAATCATATCCAAAGCAAGGCGCCGCTGCTCGACTGGGAGCTACATGAATAAAACGACAACGGTGAATCGAAGATAACGGAAAATTATGGCCAAAATGCGTGTGTTGCCCACAGAAGCGTGGTGGCAGCGCAGATGGTGCAAACTGCATCGCCAAACCCCTCGGGACTGCCGTCCAATGCAATATCTCAAACAGATGATGCCGAAAACCTAAATCTAGAAGAGCACTGAGAAACAGTTTGGGCCACAAGGACAACTGCTCCAGAAAAGTTAGATGGACAAAGATGGTAGATAGAGTTGGACCGAACAGCGATGAAGCCTATGTGTACGGTAAAATTGTAGGGTGCTGTGATTAAAACACAATTTCTTACCAGCTTACTGGTGTGCAGAAACAGTAGTGGTGGAGCACACACCATTCACACTGCGCGGCATGAGTTGGGCATGGGCAACGCGGATTGGATGGATGCAGTAACTAATAGTTCTATCCTAGAGTATTGATTATCAAATCTCACTTCAATGGCGACATTTATTTGGATTTACCTGTTGGGTTGACAAGCGCGAAATGATCACCAGTATGTGAGGTAGCAGCTGATATCGCACAGGGTAGTACAAATCAGCATGCCGGACGACAATTCCGCTAGATGAAGGAGGAAAAAAGAATTGTATTGAAGCTAAGAAACGGATGGTTGGATAAATGATTAGTTTTAGCAGTAGTAACAGCAGTAGTAGAAGTGTAATATGGCGCAACGTATCTGTTGTGTGCATGGTTCTCTCGGCGGCATCAAGAGAAAGAACTCACACGGGCTCCGCACGCAAGCGTGCTATTCACAAGTCTGGGGTAATGACAACTAGCGGTGATAATAAAAACTCACGCGCCCACTCGATCGATTGCCTGATTGACCAAATTGAGGCAGGAGTTTCCCTTCGCCCCAGTTTTCAGCCACCATCACACTATCCCCCGGAAAATAAGCAAAAAATGCGGTGGCTTACTACATGGATAGTTGGCGGCATCCGATCCCGGATTTACCTGTCGCTGCGGCCTCCACAGGGACAGCCACAGGATGCGTGCGCCTACAGAGACCGTGGATGGCTTACGCTTCGCCACCCACCCAACCCATATCCAGTGTAAACCCGAAGGAATAAGACCGGGAGACAAGTGGATCGCAGCCACGTTTCATCAACGGAGCCGGCCCACACTCCTTCACAGGCAAACACAAACACGCTGTATTTGGGGAATCAAACGTACACAAGGCGGTGGCTGGACCGTAGTCCGCTCCGCACTGAGTGCATGGAACCACTCTTCGAGCCTAGCATGGCCACAAGGACCGTGCACCCCATCCCTTCCAGCAACGACCAGCTGTCTCCTAGAGCCAGTTAGACGAGGTAGTGGGTAATAGACAGATAGGCACCTTGTCAACATGCACATCAAGCGCGGACACATGGGGATAACAAGCAACAGCCATTCACTTTAAACGACAAGCTGAAATAAAATAAAACCAATAATGCATACAGATACGGTGCAATAACACCCCTGAATTACCGTATGAAGTACGTTGGTTAGAAACGAATCCACAATAACTAAGAAACGTCCACAAGTTAATTAAAAATGTTACAAACCCAACAGTTATCGAAGGTAAGCACAATTAGCGAAAACAACGTGGCCACAAGGACCGTGCACCCTGTCCCCTCCAGCAACAACCAACTATCTCCTAGAGCCATTATGGAGGAGGTAGTGCGTAATAGACAGGTAGGCACCCTGTCAACATGCACATCAAGCGCAGCCACACCGGGGATGTCAAACAACAGCGAATTACTTAAAATGACAGATTGGAAAGTGCAGTGGTTTCAGGCGGGCAACACCCAATACTTAAAATGACGTTTTCAAATAAAATATACATGTTAACGCATAGGGCTATGTCGACGCAACTCTTCCTTAAGTTAGCATATGAAGTAATTTGGTTAACAACAAATCCGCGGTAAGTACAAAATGTCCACAAGTTATTCAAAAATCCCACAAACGCAACCAACTTAACGAAGATAACCACAATTAGCGTAAGCAACGTGTGCAACTTAATAGAGGATTATCCAGGTAGGCAGAACAAAGCAAATAAAGTGGAACGAAATTTATCCGGGCCTAAAAAGACCTAGTTTTAGTGTAAGTTGGGTTAACCCAATTGTGGTGAAGTAGCATAACGAATGCAACATATATATATATATATATATATATATATATATATATATATATATATATGTATATATATAAGTCCAGTATGCGGGAGAGCCTATGGTGCGCTGAGGCTGGTGGTGGCTAGATCCTGACAGATGGTCTACCCACTGCTGCTACTGTTGCGCCATAGTCTCATGTCCTGGGCGCCTCCACGTGGCAACCGCTGGGTGGGAGTTAGGTTTCGCCCTTCTCCCTGCTAAGATCCAGGACACCAATCCGCATGAGTCAGCTAACTGACCATGTGCTAGACCCGCTGCCTTTCGGGTGTTCATTTAATCGAAGGCTTTGGCTGAGGACCCGAGTCGTTCTCCTGTCAGGATTGGGCGCCCTGGCAGTATCCTAGTCCATCCTCTCCGGAGGTTAGGAAGTGGTCGATGGCCCACTTCCCGTAAAACCTAGCCATGGGAGACAACAGGTTACGGGTGATATTCTCAATGCTCGATTGGCGTAGAGCACGAGTGCCACGCATTGTCTCTGACGGTGGGAGGACACCTCCGGGTGTTCAATGGTTTGCTACTGCCCGCTTCAAGCCAGGCAGCCCCTGGTCAAATTGGTGCAAACCCGCCAAAAACCCACCTGCGTCTGGCTGTGGTCGCAGGTGCGTATCCAATTACGGTCGCAAAACATATGATAACTGTTCCAGAACCTCCAAGGCTGCGTGTGACGGCCGTCAAGCAGATCCCCATCTGTCTCTGCAATCACATTCCCGAGCTGGATCTGCTCTCCACTGCCTTGTGGGTCAGGCTATTGAGCCAAAGGCTCCGGGCGGAGTCCCTCAAGCAAACCTCCAAACCACCCACTGCCTTGTGGGTCAGGCTATTGAGCCAAAGGCTCCGGGTGGAGTCCCCCAAGCAAACCTCCAAACCACCCACTGCCTTGTGGGTCAGGCTATTGAGCCAAAGACTCCGGGTGGAGTCCCTCAAGCAAACCTCCGAAGGACAACGACCACCTCGCGTGCGATTGCCCACCAATGCAATCGTATGCCTGCGCGCAAAGCACAGCATCGGGTGCTGGAACGTGCGCACACTACTGGACCGGAACTCGAGCGAGCGCCCGGAGCGACGCACTGCGCTGGTCGCAATGGAGCTGGCGCGCTACCACATCGATATTGCGGCGCTCAGTGAAACTCGGCTCGCTGAGCAAGGTAAGTTACATGAAGCAGGTGCTGGCTACACATTCTACTGGGTGGGGATCGCCGCCTCAGCACCACGTGAACATGGGGTCGGATTTGCAATATCCGATCGCCTGAATGGCCAGCTGGTGGGTGAACCAACGGGCATCAGCGCGCGACTGATGACTGTTCGCCTACGACTCGGAAGAGGTAAGTTTGCTACTTTCATAAGCACGTACGGTCCGACCATGTGTTATCCTGATGACACGCGTGATCAGTTCTACACTGAACTATCCTCCGTGATACGGTCTGTGCCGAAGAGCGACCGACTATTTCTGCTGGGTGATTTCAACGCGCGCGTTGGGCGTGATGCATCAGCGTGGACAGATGTTATCGGTTCGCATGGCATTGGTTCAGCGAATGCGAACGGTGACAGGCTGCTCTCACTGTGTGCCACTCACGGCCTGACGATCACGAACACTCGGTTTGCACTGAGTGCGAGTGATATAGCAACTTGGACGCACCCACGGAGTGGTCACGCTCACCTGCTCGACTATGTCATCGTACGTCAGCGTGATATGCGTGAAGCGCGCATGACACGTGTACTGCGTGGAGCTGAGTGTGGCACTGATCACAAGTTGGTTCGGACCAAACTGTACATATATTTTCGTAAATCTATGTATTGCACTCCCGCCGTGAATCGGCGTAAATTTAACATTCTCTCCCTCGGTACTGTGGCGAAACGTACTGAGCTGGAGAAGGCGATGGCTGCACGCCTGTGTGGTGATGTGGACTGTATAGCCACAGTGGGCGACCTGTGGCACCACATTCGCGACCAGGTGACAGCTGCTGCCGAGGAAACCATCGGGCGCGCAAACTGTAAGCGGCCTGATTGGTTTGATGACAACAATGTGAAGATTGGGGCATTGGTGTCAGAGAAGAATGCAGCATTTGCTGCACATGTTGCAGACCCCAGTGACTTGGGGAAGAGTAGTCAGTTTCGCAAACTTCGACGGCGACTGACCCGAGAGCTCCGTCGCATAAAAAATGCATGGTGGACGGAGAAGGCGAAGCAGATGGAATGCTACGCCGAACGCCGTCAACACAAGGAATTCTTTGACTCCTTGAAGGCGGTGTATGGACCGAGATTGGAGCCGCTGAGGACACTGATCGATGGTAGTTCAGGCGCTACCTGCACCCAGACTGCAGACATAATGCAGGTCTGGCGGAAACACTTTGACTGTCTCTTGAACAACCGTTCAGAGATCGACTGGCCTACATTGAATGGCCTGTAGCAGCACGATGTGAAGGCGGATCTGGCGGATACGCCGAGACTGGATGAGACGCAGAGAGCACTTGCTCAGCTGCGAAACGGCAAATGTGCCGGAGGTGACGGGATCCCACCTGAAGTATTGAAACACGGTGGACCCGCGTTGTTGACTGCGCTGCACCACTTGGTGCAACGCGTGTGGATTGAGGAGGAGGTGCCTGCTGAGCTGAAGGATGCCCTTGTGCTACCACTGTACAAGGGCAAAGGTAGCAAGCTGCGCAAAGCACAGCATCGGGTGCTGGAACGTGCGCACACTACTGGACCGGAACTCGAGCGAGCGCCCGGAGCGACGCACTGCGCTGGTCGCAATGGAGCTGGCGCGCTACCACATCGATATTGCGGCGCTCAGTGAAACTCGGCTCGCTGAGCAAGGTAAGTTACATGAAGCAGGTGCTGGCTACACATTCTACTGGGTGGGGAACGCCGCCTCAGCACCACGTGAACATGGGGTCGGATTTGCAATATCCGATCGCCTGAATGGCCAGCTGGTGGGTGAACCAACGGGCATCAGCGCGCGACTGATGACTGTTCGCCTACGACTCGGAAGAGGTAAGTTTGCTACTTTCATAAGCACGTACGGTCCGACCATGTGTTATCCTGATGACACGCGTGATCAGTTCTACACTGAACTATCCTCCGTGATACGGTCTGTGCCGAAGAGCGACCGACTATTTCTGCTGGGTGATTTCAACGCGCGCGTTGGGCGTGATGCATCAGCGTGGACAGATGTTATCGGTTCGCATGGCATTGGTTCAGCGAATGCGAACGGTGACAGGCTGCTCTCACTGTGTGCCACTCACGGCCTGACGATCACGAACACTCGGTTTGCACTGAGTGCGAGTGATATAGCAACTTGGACGCACCCACGGAGTGGTCACGCTCACCTGCTCGACTATGTCATCGTACGTCAGCGTGATATGCGTGAAGCGCGCATGACACGTGTACTGCGTGGAGCTGAGTGTGGCACTGATCACAAGTTGGTTCGGACCAAACTGTACATATATTTTCGTAAATCTATGTATTGCACTCCCGCCGTGAATCGGCGTAAATTTAACATTCTCTCCCTCGGTACTGTGGCGAAACGTACTGAGCTGGAGAAGGCGATGGCTGCACGCCTGTGTGGTGATGTGGACTGTATAGCCACAGTGGGCGACCTGTGGCACCACATTCGCGACCAGGTGACAGCTGCTGCGGAGGAGACCATCGGGCGCGCAAACTGTAAGCGGCCTGATTGGTTTGATGACAACAATGTGACGATTGACGCATTGGTGTCAGAGAAGAATGCAGCATTTGCTGCACATGTTGCAGACCCCAGTGACTTGGGGAAGAGTAGTCAGTTTCGCAAACTTCGACGGCGACTGACCCGAGAGCTCCGTCGCATAAAAAATGCATGGTGGACGGAGAAGGCGAAGCAGATGGAATGCTACGCCGAACGCCGCCAACTCAAGGAATTCTTTGACTCCTTGAAGGCGGTGTATGGACCGAGATTGGAGCCGCTGAGGACACTGATCGATGGTAGTTCAGGCGCTACCTGCACCCAGACTGCAGACATAATGCAGGTCTGGCGGAAACACTTTGACTGTCTCTTGAACAACCGTTCAGAGATCGACTGGCCTACATTGAATGGCCTGAAGCAGCACGATGTGAAGGCGGATCTGGCGGATACGCCGAGACTGGATGAGACGCAGAGAGCACTTGCTCAGCTGCGAAACGGCAAATGTGCCGGAGGTGACGGGATCCCACCTGAAGTATTGAAACACGGTGGACCCGCGTTGTTGACTGCGCTGCACCACTTGGTGCAACGCGTGTGGATTGAGGAGGAGGTGCCTGCTGAGCTGAAGGATGCCCTTGTGCTACCACTGTACAAGGGCAAAGGTAGCAAGCAATGTTGCACGAATTATCGTGGCATCAACTTGCTGAGTTGTGTGGGCAAGGTGATTGCCCGAATCCTGCTCAATCGCCTCGTGAGTCAGATTGTGGAACCAAACGTGGCGGAAGAGCAGTGTGGATTCCGTTCGGGTCGCAGCACTATAGATATGGTGTTTGCGGCTCGTCAGTTGCAAGAGAAGTGCAGAGAACGACACCAGCCTTTGTACTCGCTTTTTGTTGATTTCACCAAGGCATTTGATACGGTGAACCGCGAGGCACTGTGGCTGGTGTTGGGTAAGTTTGGTTGCCCGCGTAAGTTTGTAAGTTTAATTGAATGTCTGCACAGTGGTATGCGAGCGAGGGTGCAGCTGAGTGGAGAGACCTCTGATGGCTTTACAGTTGTCTCTGGTGTGAAGCAAGGCTGTGTCTTAGCTCCTGCCCTGTTTAATATCTATCTTCATGCAATGTTGTCTTGTGCTTTTGATGCGGCTTGTGCTTACGGTGTTCGTGTGGAGCACCGTATTGATGGTGGGTTGCTGAACATCCGTCGTTTCGGTGCGAGAACTCTAGTCTGTGAGACAACTATCCGTATGTTGCTCTTTGCTGACGACTGTGCGTTGTTTTCACACAACGCGGATGAGTTGCAGCACATGACTAGTGCTCTGGCTTCGACAGCGGCCAAATTCGGGCTCACTATCAACACAAGCAAAACTGTCTGTCTCTTTCAGCCTTCACCGGAAGTGCAATCTTCAATATTGCCGCAAATCAGCATTGGTGCTGAAGTATTGGAAACCACCTCCCGCTTCTGCTACCTTGGGAGTGTGATGTCGACTGATCAGCAGCTACACGTTGAGTTGCGTAATCGCGTGTCGAAGGCGGCAGCGGCATTCGGGAAGCTTGAGTACCGAGTGTGGAACAACCATCAGCTTAGCATTGGCACGAAGCTGATGGTGTACAAATCCATGGTACTGTCCGTTCTTCTATACGGCAGTGAAACGTGGACGATGTACCGGCGGGATGTGCGATATCTCGAGCGGTTCCATCAGCAGTGTCTGCGACGAATTCTGCGGATCGGCTGGGGCGCCAGAGTTGCAGACACGGAAGTGTTGCGCCGAAGTGGGATGTATGCAGTGGACTGCATACTTTTATTGAGACACCTGAGATGGCTCGGTCATGTGAGCCGTATGGATTCGACGCGGATACCGAAACAACTCTTATACGGTCAGCTGAGTATTGGGAAGCGGCACGTGGGGAAACCAAAGTTACGTTACCGGGACATGATTAAAGTGAGCCTCACACGTTCTCATCTTGATTGCAGATCATGGGAATCGAAGGCGGTTGATCGGCGTGCGTGGCGCGATCTAATCACGAAGGCAGTTGCTGAGGTGCGGGAGAAATCCCTCATGCATGCAGAGAAGAAGCGGCAGTTGCGGAAGCGGCAAGCACCGATGAATTGTACTCCATCGACATCGAGCGCATTGTGCTGTAGAACATGCGGTCGCGAGTGCCTTAGTCAGGCAGGCCTAGTGAGCCATGAGAGAGGTCACTCGGGACCACTGCCGAAGCGCCGACGGGTCCCGCAGTGAACGTAGGCAGCACCGGCGCAGCGTTTGTAGGCACGCTGAATTCGATTTACTAACCGCATGCTTGCATGCCAAGTCTCTTTATTTCAGGTGGTGGGTTTTCGGTTCTCTCTTAATTCCTTTCTTTCTCATATAAATGTCTAGTGGGCCATGAGCTAGGTCCTTTGGGGCCACTACAGAAGCGACGACGGGTCCTGCAGAGAATTACGGCGAGCCGGCGCAGCGTTTGTAGGCACGCTGAATTCGATTTACTAACCGCGTGCTTGCATGCTAAGTCTCTTTATTTCAGGTGGTGGGTTTACAGTTTTTACCTTACTGCTTTTCTTTCTCATATAAATATCTCCCTGTACTCTATTCCATTAACTTGCACACATCGCTTCAGCCAATTGTATTCGATTTCCATAACATTTTTGTGTTCGTGGCATACCGTGAACTATACTTCCTGACCTCGTGCACTTTGCTAGGATGTGTTTGTAAACAACTTATTACGTATGCTATTTAATTAAGGTTTATGTCACCGTTTCCTTATGCATTAATCGAGTTTTTCTCTTTTTCTTTCTCTCTCTCAAGTGATTGGCTGTTGTTTGATATCCCCGGTGTGGCTGCGCTTGATGTGCATGTTGACAAGGTGCCTACCTGTCTATTACCCACTACGTCGTCCATACTGGCTCCAGGAGACAGTTGGTCGTTGCTGGAGGGGACGGGGTGCACGGTCCGTGTGGCCGTGTTAGGCTCGAAGAGTGGTTCCATGCACTCAGTGTGGAGCGGACTACGGTCCAGCCACCGCCTTGTGTGCGCTTGATTCCCCAAATACAGTGTACTTGTGTTTGCCTGTGAAGGAGTGTGGGCCGGCTCCGTTGATGAAACGTGGCTCCCATCCACATGCCTCCCGGTCTTATTCCTTCGGGTTTACACTGGATATGGGGTGTGTGGTTGGAGCTGTGGGTGGTGCAGCGCAAGCCATCCATGGTCCCTCTGTAGGCGCAGGCGTCCTGTGGCTTGCCACAGTGACAGGCAAATCCGAAACCAGATGCCGCGAACCAAGTCCAGTATGCGACTGCTTAATCTGCTATACTTTAACATGATTACCGACCATACCTGTTTGTATTATCGTGATCATGTCTTCGCAGGCGTGCCACACACTGACGGGAATAAAACATTCATTTGGTTATAGTAATTGGGTTTTGCTCGCCTGAAAGGACTGCACTACTATGACGCGTTTCGATGTCATTACATCTCATCAGATAGAGTTAGCAGGCATCGAACCCGGGACCATCGGGATGTTAGTTGTGACCGCTACCCCTAAGCCACCGGGTCAAGACGGGCAACGCCTGGCACAACGGCATAATGAACAAGGTTGAGAGTCATTTTGAAGTACACGTTGTGTGGATGGATTGCGACACGCAATCTCAATGTTGACCGCGATTCCGATTGAAGTGAACCTTGCTTTTTCGATCACGAGGACCGTAGCTGATGCAAATGGTAATTGGGTGTTGATCGCCCGGAAGCGATACACTACTATGACGCGTTTCGATGTCATTACATCTCATCAGATAGAGATGGCGCGTCGCAATCCATTCACACAACGTGTACTTCAAAATGACCTTCAACATTCATTTCACTTAGTAATGATGTGAGCCACCTGTAGCTGATGGCAATATGCTCAATTAGCGTGCAGCTAATTGAGGAATTCGGTGGGCGCCAGGTGATACGATGTGAACGTTTGTGCTAGAAAGCAGTGCTGAGAATATAAAGATTGTGGTCGGTGTACAGTTGCAGGAATCAATCACCATTGTACGTTCGATGTGCATCGACTCAGAAGCGCCCACCCAGCTATCGTTCAGAATATGCAAGACGACCCATTTGGTCATTCAAGTCACCAGCAACATTCAGGATGTCAGTATTCTTCGCCATGCGGAGAAGAGATGAAAGATGGTAATAGGTACCATCCGAGCTGAAATCAATAGGAGCATAAACGGAGGCGATGACAAGGCACCTTGTATTCGGGCGGTGCTTGTTAACCCCAGTAGAGGTTCGAAATCGAACCGCACGCATGCGGTTGTGTAGCGGTATTCAGTCAAGCAGAGTACCTCCGGCATGTTTGCTGAGGGTAATGCCAACATCGTAAATACCTTGATCCATTGACTCGGTATCACCAGAGATGGAAAGAGTGTAGTCACTGTCGTCTGATTCAGAACCAGGAAGCCGAAGATTCGTCACAACGCTGTTATCTTGTATGCGTAATTCGGAGACACAGCACACGTCAATACCAAGAGAGTAAAGAGTGAGAATCAATGCTGCTCGTTGACGGATCTGACCCAAAGTACGGACGTTAAAAGAACCAATTTGAAATGAGACTCTTGGTTTGATGGACGAGTTAGGAGTATCAATGGCAGCAGCATCGAGGTCAGCGGCAGATTCTTGCTCAATAGACGTGAAAGAAGAGAGTTGAGAGGAGAAAGAAAAATAACAAGAGGAAGTATTATCGATGTGGTCGAGAACGCAGGTGATACTCAGCGGCCGCCCCAGTCCGAGAGGCGTTTTGTTCGAGCTGTGCTACCTCCAGCATTTGACTCAACAGTCTGACCCACAAGGCAGTGGGGGATACGGCAGGTTCGCCTGAGGGACTTTACGCGGAGCCTTTGGCTCAAAAGCCTGATCCACAGAGAAGTGGGGCGCAAGTCCAGTTCGGGAATGTGATTGCCAAGACCCACTGATGTCTGCTCGAGGCCTATCACACGTAGCCTTTGAAGACTTGGTGTAATTCACATGTTTTTTATGACGGTATTACGTTACGCACCTGCGACCACGGTCAGCCGTCTGTCCGCGTGGCTTGAGGCGGGCGGTAGCAAACCATTGAACACCCCGAAGATCTCCTCCTACCGTCAGAAACAATACGTGGCGCTCGTGATCTATGCTAATTGAGCTCTGAGCTTATAACCTGTAGAACAGTTGTCTCCCATGGCTAGGTTTTAAAGGAAGAGGGCCAACGACCTCTCCCTAACCTCCGAAGAGGAGGGAATTGTGGGACTGAATTAGTCTGACCCTTAATCAATGACCTGTGTGGTACGAGGGGCTTCGAAGGCACTTGGAAAGTGCCACTCAACGGGTCACGGGGGTAAACAAACCATCGCACCATCGCGTCCAGTGTCGTTGCAGCACATCCCGGCACCTTTATCAAAGCGAGAACTGAAACAGATGATTGGGTGTCAACTTTGCTAAAGTAATGATCCTGGATGGTTTTATCTGCTTCCTTTGGACTAAACTTCCACTAATGTGATCCAAGGTGGAGTCACGAGACAGGGCTAATGAGACACTAGTTTTCGCCAACATCTAGGGGCTAATCGAGTTGAACAATGTGCGTCTAGGTTGCTGTATCAACTCCGATGGAGTTGTCGAGCGTAGCGTCAGCTAGATTAGGGCTCCGTGACATCGATAACCGAGCTGTCAGCCAGTACCAAGTACAGGACTTCCCTCGATGAAGGAGAAAAAAATGCATAACCTTTGCGCAGAATTTCAATTCTGTCATTGCAGCAGGAGGATATCACCCAATGAGGTAAACAGTGGGGTCCAGGGGCCAAATGGAATATCATCACGGCGCATGCGTAGTTTAAGAACGTAAATCGACAGAAATATGTGATATCAATTTAGAATCACGGAAACTAGATGCCACAGTTAAGCTAAGCAAAACTCTCGCCGCACGCTGGGAAACCCATTGTCTAGCACAAAAGTAGGTAAACAACAATAGAGCTCACATAGATGTTACCCCAAAGTAACAAAATACATGTGAAGCAGAAAGCGAAAGTAGCAAAATTGCGATTTGAAGACACTTACAGAAGATGAATGCAGGACTGAATTCCATGATCTTCCAGCATAATTTTCCGAGTAACAGAGGCGAGAAGTTTCTGTATAACAAGGTTCATTGAGACAAATCAGGACACACACAAGTTACAGTGTTAAGGAGGATGTACGCAGCAGATAAACAGTTAGGTATAAGTATTGATTTCTTTGCAAATAGCAGTGGATTGATTAATCAGGGTTGAAACGGACCACTAAATGGCTAACAGCAAACTGTGGCCGCGCAAAGGAGCCAGCTGCACACTGTATTGTGGGGCCCGTAAGTAGGAGGTCCACAATCAGAAAGAAGCTACCCAGCATTTGACAATGCCGCATGGGCACAGAAGACCCGATTAGAAGAAAACGCCAAGAAATGCAAGTTCGAAGGGTTATTTTGTGTGGAGCATGTCAGAAAAGTGCGTTGTGTAAAACTCACCTGATCCTCCGGTGTCCGAATCCAAGCGGGGATGAGTACGTCGAGAGCGGGGTTCACGATCTTTTTTGTCTCTGTGTGCGTTCCCTTGGCAAGACACTGGAACACCTGCACCGCCATTGTCTGGGCGACCGGAAATTTGGCGATTATATGCGCCAACAAGTGCAAACCGGTGTATTTCTCTTGCAGATCCACCACACTGAGGCTGCTCAAAGTGCAAGGCCAGGCAAAGTCGATTAGACGCTCAAGTCGATAGCTGCGTTCGCTGAGAGGGCATAGACGAGAGGAGGTAGTTAGGGGTAGATGCCTAAGAAATGGAAGAATCATGTGTCAGCAAGGAGCTTCCGAATAGCAGGGGAAGTACGGTCCATATGCAACGCAGCTAGAAGGTTCTGAATTGCTGTGATACCTACGAGGCCAGGTAACCGCAGTCGAGATGGGAAAAGGGGCGAAAGCAGGCGACAGACCAGTAAAGCGATACATAAGTAGCAAACAGCAAAACTTGGAGAGAAAAGAGGTTGAGTAAAAAGGGAAATATTCATTGAGATGAGTACTTCAAAAATTACAACTAAAATTCTGTTACTGACGAGCAATATAAGATTCACAAATGTTTGATGGGTGGTCTAAGAAGCCAGACAAACGGCCTTTGAATGCCCCATAAAATCCTACCGTAAAATGCTATCGACGCGCTCTGTGATAAGAGCATTATTTTCTTGCCGGCGGGAACCCTTAATGGAATCTCCTACTGATTATTTTACTGATATAAAAGGTGAGAGAGCCTAAACAACACAGTTGTTAATGCTGTTGATCAATTATAGTCCGAAGTGGCTTTAGAGTCCTGGAGACGAGTGATTATCACGGTAAGGGATAGGGAAGTCATGGAATTCAGCAAAGATAGATGAAGCAACGGAACAGTTGCCAAATAGATCGAATTGAAAAATTGTCGATGAGTATGGATCAGGGAATGCTACCCAATTCTCTACTCATGTGTGTGTGTATGTGGAGGTCAATGTTAACGACAAAGAGCCACCATTGAAGCAAATCTGAACGATGGCTGCGAGCATATCGGTGACGAGAGAAGTAGACAGTTAATTGGTTTATTCCTCGACCGTGCGAGGCCTATTCCAAATGTGTGAGCTGGTCAATTTGTACAGCGAGATCACATAATAAAATAGGTAGTTGTTCGCATTTCACACGAAGGATCCTAAACGGAATTTTAAAATGATTGGCAGGTTGAAAACATTTGATAAATCAAGAAAATGAGAATAATAACAAATGCAGAGCTAACACATAATGTTCAAGTAAACCAATACAGCCATCCATGCAGCCGTCCCCAGGGAGCCTCATTCCACCCAGAGCATTCCCCCGAAAGATTTCCCCCGCGCTTCCAAGCCGTATGTAGCTGTGCACAGGTGTGGCAATATAGAAATAAAGCTGTCACCTGTTAAACAAATTTTAGACATCACATCACATGGTTGCATATTGCAGTAGTAACATCTGCAGGATAGAGTAAAACTTGCCTGGAAAAGCTTTTTCAACAAAAAAAACGATTTGAGAGACTATGTTAGATAGTCTCCAAGTCGCTACAGGAAAATGCAAATCCGCCACGAGACACAGTTACCTACATCCTGATTGGTTGTTCCGGATCCCTACTGCTATCTTTGGTAGCCAACATATTACAATGCGTTGATTTTCACATCACTTGTAACATTTTGGTAGTTGATCATGACACATTAGTGTGAGGATGTTAACTTTGGATTTCGGTTGGCATCGGAGCTAGTGGGGAGGTGATGTTTGTAATTGACATCGCCCAGAAAGATGGAGGATTAACATAACGGAGGCTTAAATGCTCCGGAAGAAAGATCCGGAGACAAATGTGCAAAAATACATTGGGTGATACGATCCGAATGGAAGATGCAGTGCAAGAATGACTCAGTGCAAACAACCTAAGCCGAAAAAAGCGATGAATGAGTGAGTCACAAACAGGCAAGAGAAGGGGGGGGGAACAAACTGCGACAACTAATGGAGTAGAACAACCAGCAACGTACGTGCTTGCCTCGCTGTGCACATACTCTGGTGCATGATACACAATCAGGATCGCTAACTGGTAGCACATCACACGCAGCTCGGTGTGCGAGTGCATCGCTGGATCCGACAGCAAGGTGGTCACGAACACATGCACCAAGTCACTATCTGAAACGCAGAAAAAAGCACGATAACGAACGGTAGCAACGACGCACACTAAAACAATCACATCAGGATCAATCCATGGTATGAACGGCACATCTGAAGTGCACCTGAGCTAGAAACTGCCTCATCTTCAAATGAGACTAAAAGTGCGTAGGTGTGCGTGTTACCTGAGAACAAGTCAGTCAAGTTTGCATTGGAATCAAAAGGGTAGAAAAGTGGGAATGCAACGCGCAACTCGTGTCTCTTAACGCTATTAATGCAAAAAATGTGTAATCACAAGCAGAGTAGAAAAATGTTTTGCGCATGCCCATGATAGACAGCATAAACAGCCGCCAACCTAACACAGAGACGATTAGAAGACTAACGGGGCGGTAAACCTACAATCTGCACAACATAGTGAAAAGCCAGCTTATAGAAGGTGAAATGCAATAGGAAACGTTACACGCCGCGAGAAGCTAAAAATAGTTAAGCAAGAGGAAGACAGCAGGAACATGTTGCCATTTGAAAATATGTTATCATTGCGGAGTAGACCGCGTCGCGTGTGGTTCTAGGGGAGTGAATTGAAAGCAAGCGGTATTCTTGAACAAAGAAGAAAGCTCATAATGATTGCCAATGCAATGAGGGCGACTCAGCCCACAGTTTCATAACGACGACGTAGTAATGTACACGACAAGCAAACAGCATCAAAGATACGTATGAACGGAGCACTGTGTTTTGGATAGCCGCACATGAGAAGTGCGTTCATAAACTAGTAACAATGAACTGGGACAAACCGTTCATTTCCAACGGTGCTGGTGGTCCACCGAGGAATTCCTCTATAGGGCCTCGCTCTAATGCGTAGCCAAAGCTGGGAATGATCAAATGGGCCAGAAGACGATAGATATCTTCCGCTACAACCGAAGAGCTTCCTGCTCCCGGTGAGAGGTGACGCAGATCCGGTGAGCAGTGTGAATCGGACAAGTGACCGCGCACTGATGCGACGAAATGGAGGAATAGACGACGATGCCAACTGAAGGATACAGTGGGAAACAGTGTGTGGGTAAGATACAACCGAAGCGGATGAAGGCCAGCGACGGAACGAAGCCGAGCCACACCCACAACAAGAGCGAATAGGAGGTCGAAATTTTCCGTATCCGATCTGAAAGAGACAAGGTGAGGATGATGAGAAAGGTGGAAAATTCAAAACTTTAACCGATAGCACCGAAAGCACTAAGAAAAAAGTGAAGTGATGTGAACTAATGAGCATTGAATGGTTCCATGAGTCAGCAAAGCGAGTTAGGTTTCTCACATTCCTAAGAAAAGTGAGTGCGGTCAAAACTTCGAATTTCACGTTGTGTATTAGATTAGGAAAAAATATGGAAATCAGTCAAAAAAGCGCTAAAACTAATGTTATGAATACGGTAGGGAAACGGCTGTGATGAAGGAAACCCCAGCAGATGGTAAAGCGGGTGATTAGAGAGACAAACTTTTCACTTTCATCGTTAGTAACTCAATGGAACAACAGATAGTTAAGAGAACTAATCACCACCTTGTTAATATACTGAACACTGGATGGAAACAGCAATAAAGATGTCTCTGTGCAGTTGTATCTAAAATGCTTCAAGTGGAAAGATCTGTTATGTTGGAAAGCATTCGCGACATTTCATATGGGCAGTGCTTGTCAAAGGACTTTTTGAAATCCGACAGACTTTGTCTCGACTACGTGCGGCGGTACACAGTCCCACATATTCACCACTCTCCGTTCGAAGCAGAGTTGGTGGGCGACCGGCTTCCAATCCGGTACTACAAGCTTGTGCCAGTGCCTCCGCGTGTTGTTTGATGCGCGCATATGGAGCGGCGGCCTCAAGATGGGGTAATCACCAAGATGTAATATAAGCTGCGTCATGATAAGTTTAACACACAATTAACAATAAGACATGGTACAAAGCCCTAGTCTTTTACGCCAGTCTTCGTAAGGCACACCTCGAAAAGTGCGGACGAGCCCAGTGGTCACATGCTGTACCCGCTCAATCCTTTGTACCTCGCACCGGATGATGAGACAGTATGCGGGTGAGCTATACTCTAGCATTAGTCATATTACTGAGACGAAGAGGGGACCAAGTGTTGAAGCTGCGTTTGAGCGCCCAAAGCATACAAAGTCCGTTTTGGTAAAAGTCATTCGTGTTGTCCATAGACTTTAGGCCGTAGCGTGAAAGTACACCGAGATCTCGTACGAAAGGTACGGGATACAACGGTTGAACGGCCACACTGTAGGTTTGACTATGCTCACCCTTACCCAGCCTCATGAATTGCGACTTGACCGGGTTTATCGGAAGGCTGACCACTGCAGGCCACATGGAGAGGGAATGGAGTTCCCGCTGAAGCAGGTCCCAGTCATTGGATTACTCTCCACACCATCAAGTCATTTGCAAACAACGCACAAGGCGAACAGAGAAGCTGAGGCACATCGTTTTTACCGATAAGGAACAAAATATACCCCAGTACAGTGGTTTGGGGCACAGCACTTTTCGACGGATACCAGTCGTTCAGATGGCTGTCGACCTGGATCTCCTCCACTTTAGACCAACAAGGAAACTCCTGATCCATCGGTGCAGCGAGCCGCCAACACCGCACACCCTCAGCCTGTGGAGGAGCACTGCATGAGTAACCTTATCAGGCACCAGTAGAGAACAGCCGCGTTACACTGATTCTACCGCGAAAAGAAACGGTACTAACAAAAAGAATCGGAAAAAGAAGCAATTCCATCGTGGTATCGGTTAACAATGCGAATGAAAACCGAAAGGAATCCACGCAACGGTAAGTAAAAGATAGACACTCCTGGCGTTATGACTTCCATTTGACAATATCTGGCTTGGAAGCCTAAAGAACCGTAAAGAAATTGCGGCATCAGATGGAAAAGAAAAGAGTTACTAGTGAAAGAACACAGGTGGGCAGACAAATACACACGGCAAAGTGAATCATAAGTCCCAAACAACAACTATATATCTAACAAAACTTACTTGTAGCAATCTAAAAGACAATCGAGGACGAGCCGAGGCTCCTCCCAGTGGTCAATGTTGACCGTGCCACTGGATATAAATGAACCAGGGTCGAGTGAAGACGATAAGGTTTCTGCACTCTGTTGCAATGATGCGGAGATGATACGATGGTCTAATTTGCCTTCGGTTTCCAAAAATTCTGCACCAGGAGTACTGATTGCCTCCGGATCTCCAGAGCCTGGGCCACTTAGAGTGATCAGAGTTAGACAGGCCTGTCGTTTGGCGAATGTATCGGACTTCCAGTAATCCAACAAAGCATCAGCGACCGGGTGACTGGTAGTAGACGACTTGGAACCAGTTGAGGAGCTCACAGTCTTGTGTCGTGATTTGGTTTTCGACGATTCCTCCGATACCAAAGGACTACTGAGTAGCCAGTTTGGGAACAACTTATGGAGGGTGTGGATGGTTCTCAGGGCTAAATGCCTCGGACAGGCTGCAGTTAAGGGCGTGCCCGTGCGCGGAAGAAAGTAGCGGTTAAGAGAACGACCGCCGGAAGCTGTAAGAAGGAACAAACGATGAGGCATATAATTGTACCACTGAACAAAAATAGTAAAGCTTAAATTGTTCTACAACTTGGCCGAATAACCTAGTGTATTGCAAGAAAGTGGGGATCATTAGGGAATCACCGAATACCGTTCCGCTTAAGTCGCCGGGGCATAACGGTAAACGATATTAAGCCAACTGGCTTCCATGATCACTAGACCTATGCTTCGGTGACTTGAATACGTAATGCCCATGCCGGCTTAACAAATGCCCAATTCCGCTGTCTGAAAAAGGAAAGCAGGGAGACTAGGGCATAAATCCGGTTAGAAGCATTAAGTCGCTAGGCCGCGAATGCATTTCGTGGTAATGCGCTCCCATTTCACCTGACTGTGAATCTCGGGCCTGAGACGCTCTGGGACATGCCCAGGAAACGTTGTCAACGACCAATATGTCAGAAGGCTCTCCTCGCACGCGTATCGTCCTTCGTTGCATTGTGCTTCAACTATTAGCAATGAATCGTGTTGCAACAGTGATGGCAGTGTCAAGCAACAGGGTGGTGGAAGCCAATAATAAAACCACGAAGAACGTAACAGTAATCAAGTGCTTTTATTAAGAACAGTCAGTGTATCGGTTTAAAATAAATAAGATGGGCATCAGTCACAAGCTGGTTGATAAAAATAAGAGCGATTAAACGATGACTGGGAGACAACATGATGAAATGAATGCGCTCACCTTTCAACTCGGTGAGATCGTTCGGTCGAACAAGGTCGGACAGAATGTGATGGTTCGTTTTTAGGTACTCTACCACAGCCTGACCCTGAGGACATCGGAGGACGTACTGTGAAAAGCAAAAAGGGGATTGTGGCGGAATTTAAGTGACTAGAACGGCTTTTGGGAACGAACAAGGCGTTACAAAGTGAAAATGGAAAGCGGAGAGAATGTAGTGTGATCAACGGTCTATACCCTTGGAACTGAAGCAAAACATGTGAATGGATCAGTAGGAGAGATGAGATCTGGAAGCAACATGCGTTAAGCCTATATGATACCACATGGCAGAATTAAAAAACAATCAGAAACTGCAGCAAGTAACTCATTAAAACCGACAAGTACGAATGACAGCAGTTTACGAGTAACACCAAACTGCTATAAAGATATGTGAACGAAAAGAGGTAAGTTAAGCCTAGAATACCACCACTCAAGAGGGGCTAGTGGATTAAAGATCAATGCTGTGGACACTGCGAACGCACTACTCCTGCAGTTTGGCAAAGCGGCCACAAATATTATGAAACTTAGCCCTACCATTTCCAAGCGCACATGTCACTGGCAAATACAGCTGTCGTAAGCAAATTACAGATCCGGGTCGCAGGGATTACGAGGCGAAAGCCTGAGCTATTACACCATAGACCTACTGACTCCAAATTGTGACTTAAACTTGTCTGGAGTTGGGTTGATCAAAAAAAGCTATTGAAAGAAGCACCATACTTCATCGAGTGGTCACGTAATTGGACAGCGTACCAGAAACAGCCGTTGGGCTTGGGCATCATGGGGCCATCTGGATCCAGTGAGAAGATGCACACATGTCTCGGCAGGATATCGGGCCAGAAATCGAACAAGAGGCAAACGCAACGGGCTCGTCGGTTCGATATTCAGCGAACGCTCAGCACGCATAACCAGCTCGATGAGCAGGGAGACGTGCTTCGCGGTAGCCAGTGGAATGAGGTGGAACAAATCAATCAGAACGGCACACAACTCCAAAGTCTGGTGGGATGGAGCAAAAAATAGAAGGTATGCAGTAATGAGTTGGGAGAGACGTGATGCGAAAAATGAGAGTAAACGCAGAGTCATGCTAAATGCCAGTAATTGCTTTCACTATCAATGCCATCGATGCTTGTCGTACTGAAGAGCAAAAATGAAAGTATAGATTATGCAGGGCTTGAGATGACAAAGCACGCAGTCAAGATGGGTGCGTTTAAAAGCCCACCTTACCAGTCGTCAATAGTGAGGCGGGCACCATAAGATGCCTTGTACGTGTTAGGGACATGCGCAGTGATGAGAGTATTTACTCCTTTCAGAAACTCGTATTTGCCCACCATCAATAGTTGGCGACCTAGGGTGGGAGTATTCCATGAGATACCTCCGTAGTGTGTGTGTGTGCGTCAGAAACGCCACATGTTATAGAGAAAACATGCAACAGCAATGAGAGGGGTTAAGTATACAACATCCACTATATTCTGGAATGAACACATCTGGCCAGCCGGATTCTTAAATTCGGCAATCGCTGTCCTCTTCACTGGAATACCATTGCTAATACGAAAAATACTTGTAATACGAAGAATACTTTACAATTTCTTTTGGTGAAATAATTACCCAAGTCATTCATGCTGTCCTGAATACTGTATTGTGGGAGCAAGTAGAAATTTGAATCGGTACAACTCCATCGAAACATGATCAAAAACGTTACAAAAGCAAATTATGACTTGGCAATACGCCGATCATTTTACACGTTCTCACGTTATACCGTTAAAAATCGTTGAACTCGCAGTAGATCAGGACTGAAAATTGTGAGATGTCTATGGGTAATCGCTCTCAGAAGTTAAAATTTGAGAAGTGCACATCCAATGATCGTTGGAACTGCTGCATTGAGTTCGCTTCCACTATATGTTCTGGCAAACCGTTCCAAGCACACGGGGTGTGGAACTCACACAAGCTTGTATTAGTGTCCGCGTGTGATGCAAACGCATTCGCAAATGTAGCAGTGGCCTTAGCATGGGGAGTCGTCTACATGCAGAATCCGTAAGGCCAAGATGAGGTCGACACTTAACCGACGATATGCCAGGGTGTACAATCGCAGCCTCTCGCACCTGTCCTAGTACGGTAAGCCTCACAAACTGGGGATAACCATAGTAGCGAGGTGTTGAGTCCGTTCGATCTTCTGCGTCTCGTCGCGCGTGATCGTGCAATAGGCGGGCGAACCGCACTCTAGCATTAGTTTGATGATGGAAGAGAAGAAGCGAGTGGCAATCACTTCAGAGCAGATGCAGAAACAGCGTTTGAGTGCCTAGAGCATGCGCAGTCCGTTAAGATATAGTCTGTTCGTGTTATCAAAGGAATTCAGGTCACAACGTGTGAGTACTCCTAGGTCCTTCACGGAAGGTGTGGGATGTAGTAGCTGGCCGTTGAGACTCTAGGTTCGGTCGTCACCACCCCACCCAAGGCTCATGAAAACCGACTTGGATGGATTGACGGGGAGTCGCACTTCTGCAGACCACATGGAAAGGCGGTTGAGGTCTTGCTGAAGTAAGCTGCAGTCGTCGGATGTGTTTATAACTTTCCACATATTCAGGTCGTCTGCAAACAGGGCCCACAGCGACTGATGAAACTGAGTTAGGTCGTTGATATAAATCAGAAACAATGTGTGCCCCAGCACCGTGCCTTGAGGTACGCCATTGGTCGAAGGTTACCAGTCGGTCAGGTGGTCAGTGACTTGTACCTTCCACTTTAGTCCAACGAAAAAGTCTCGGATCCATTAGTGCAAAGATCCGCTAACACTGCACAGACGCAACTTGAGAAGGTAGACCTCATGGTTCACCTTGTTGAACGCTTTGCTGTAATTGATGCAGATCACTACGACAGACTTCCGCAGGTTCAATATTTGCAGACATATGCCTCGTCACGAGCAGGTTAGTCATGCATGAACGACCTGGCATAAAACCGCGCTGTGCAAGCATCAGGAGATCTTTTAACCGGCAGAGCTATAACAAGCGCTTCTTCACAAGCTTCTCTGCAACCTTGACCAAAATAGGTATCATACAAATTAGTGTTGTTGTTAGCCATTCGGAATTGGCATTATCATGGACCATTTCCAATCAATCGGCAAGCTGTCCTCATGCATAGACCTGCGAACACGTCAGCTAACACAGGCAAAATAATGGCCGATAAGGACCTTCAGGCCAGCAGGTTTGGTACCCTCAAGATTGTCGAGTAGCTGACGCACCTCTCCCACACTACAATCCTGAGTGTCGATTTCGGTAAGGGTGCTGTACGCCGAACTCGGTACAGACACCTGGACATTTGCAAACGCAGAAGCAAAGTGCGCCGCCAAGACGGACGCACGCTCAGTGTTGGTTAGGGACTGTATGTTCTCGTTCTCCATCACTGGTAGGTTACTTGTGAGCCTCAGGAGCCGCTCCAGGTACGCAAGGATTCTGTTGCGGTTGCAAGCTCCTCTTAGTTAGGCCAGTGCTTGTTGGTGTTCACATCGTTGTAGATATTTCGCTGCTTTTTAAACATCTCATAGTAGTCATCCGAGCCAGAGATAAATAATTTGTCCCATAGCTTGCGTCGCTGCCGAGCCAGCTTACCATATTCTTTGTCGAACCAATGTGATTTGACCGGTTCGATTTTCCGACACTTGGCAGACACAAATTGGTTACATAATGAATTTATTCCACACTTTATAAGTGACCAACAAGCTTCAGCAGATGCAGATTACGACAGAAACCAATCCACTTGGCTCGCGGCTCGAGTCAGGCCATCGAAATAGATCTCCCAGTAGTTGTAATCTGGCTGCAGTGCGTGGGATTGCTGCAACGGCAGCTCCATGTTGGCAATAAGAACTGAGTGGTCGCTTGCTGCCAGAGGCTCCAGGATCCGAATGTCATACACAGGTTGTTCACAGCTGGTTAACATCAAGTCTAAGCACGATGGAGTTGAGCACAGTGTTATGCGCGTCGGTTGGCAGATGTGCTGTGCTGCTCCAGTTTCAAGTACCATATCAACGAACTTTGCCTCAGCCTCACAATAACCGGTGATAACTACAACTTCAGGACAGCGTATTCGAGGACAAGAGAAATCGCCTACGAATAGAAAATGACAGCGACACATGTGGTGTTGGAGATACGGCAGCCAATCAAAACAACGGCTCAGGAGACTGCGATGGAATGTAACCACCAGCAGTTCTCCGCACGTGAGAGGGATCGAGCACTACAACTGCTCACATAGGTCATCTTCGCTTCGGTGGGCGTTCACGAGTCTCCCACACAGAGAAGACCGGATATAGAGCAAGACGCAACCGCGGGCATTTGATAGGCTATCACAGTGGAAGCACGACTAGCCACTAGGCGTAACTTCCTGGGTGAATACCTCATCATTCAACCACGTCTCTGCGAGTCCCATTACATCTGGTCGCTCGAAAGCAACGAAACGGCATAGCTCATCGCGCTTTTTCATAAGACTGCAGGCTGTAGTAAGAACTACCGCGTTCGCGTTTAGAATACCTAGGTCTGTTTCTTCCTTACCAATTCGCTGCTTTAGCTCGGTGATGGCACACTTGAGGCGCTCCCGGTCAGTTGGATCGAGATCCGGACGAATATGCATTTTATCGCCTTTCAATCTACTCAACCGAGACAGTATTCGCTTCGGACGGGCCTCGCCAGCAAAACTTACTTGCATAGGTCCGTTTTCCTCCTTTAATTTCTCTCCGTTCTCACCCACATCGAAAAGCCTATCAAGCAGGCTCTGTAGGAAGTCTACGTAATGAGCATAGCGTGTCTGAGAACTTGGATCGTTGGACGCAGGTGCGTGAAAAAACATCAGATTTAGTCCTGCGGGAGAAGGGCGGAATCGAGCTTTGCGTGATCTGGTCTGTTGTTGGTCAGTAGCAGAAAGCGTTGCTTCGTTTCGCGACTTCTTTTGTCGCTGAGTTTTCCATGACTCCTCAACATGCGACATTAGAGCTAGCAGAACGTAAAGTCAGTGGATCATTAGCTTCAGTTGGTGTCGTGTCTCCGGAAACATTAGGATGGCGAGGTAACGAGTTGTCAGGGGAAGTTGAATGGGAGGAAGGCTGGGTTGAACCTCGGATGGATTCTAGGCCAGTTTGCGTGATCTGCATCGGTAGATGTTATACCTTTCTCTGGCTACCTTAGACTGCGACATTGGTAGCACAAAATTAGAATGAAATCATGTCGAATGGAGCGCAGAAGATTATAAGAATCGGCAGATAATCCAACACACGAAATATGAAATCTAACACAACAATCAAAGTACGTAAGGTCATTTGTCGTGTTTCCAACAATTTTCAAGCAGGAACCACACGGTGATTTCGTGGGCATTTCGGAAAAGTGATGCAAAAGTGACGTGAAATGGTAAGGTAGAATTTGCAAAACGGAACTACGAGGTCCGTGGAAAGATAACATAGAAAATATGAGCCAGGAATTGCAGATTCAGGGATCAAATTGAAGCATTCCAAAATTTCCACAAAATAATTAGAGTATGCCGGTAAATCCACGAGAGGATACCCTGACAACGCAGGCAAGGAAAAAGCAACCGGAGGTCGCTAATCGCAGACAGCGCCACCCCATATTTTTTGATCATCCTATGGGAAACGCGAAAACACGCAGCACGGTGCATACGATCACATAGACAGAAACGCTTCAAACAGAACATCAAGGAAGGTATAGGAACAAAGCAAATAATCGCGCTGGTGGCTACTTCAGTCTCAGTTGCGCTCCTGGTGATAAGGCGCAGGAATGGCTGATACAATCCTTCAGCAAAGCAAAGTTGTGGATTTATAGGCCCATTTAGTCATTAAAAGCCTAGTATGAGGTGAAGTAGGGGTACACAAATACAGTCACTCGTAGGTTCCTATAAAGTTGATTGGCTTCTGAGGTAAAAGAAAGAGGTTGTCCAGCTCCATTAGACCAGACTGTCCAGGAAGAAAGAAGCAGAATTGCAGTGATGTAAACACTTAGAATAATCAAAGTTAGAGTAAATCCATAGACTTGCTACTCACATACACAACTTCGCGTAGTTGTCATTTGATAAGGTTCCATACAAAGTTCCTGAGTGAAATGCAATTCGTCGTCGTCGTAAATGTCCTGCCGCCTACCGTTGTACCATCATCAGAGTTGTAGCTATTTACAGACCAACTTTCCTTGGTCTTCGTGCCCCAACTAGAGGGTTCTACCTGTGTCACTACCAGTGGCTTCAACAAGAGCAACACAACGTTGGATTTTAGAGTACGCGCAGTGTGCTTGAATTGCAATACGTAAGCTCCATGGGGGCCCCGGTTAACTTTGTGGTAGACATCGGTCATTCCAAGCACCGAGAGCACAATCGAAGTCGACAGACTTCGATTTTGCTTGCTCCATCCAAAAACAATCGACCGGTTTCGTCCTGACTTGGACTAGTCAGGTAGAAATAGACGAAGTTGGAAGCAGAACTCGTGACGTAACGGTTGACGGCCGACGCGTTGAATTTTAGGCAATTGAGAACTGTGATCAACGTTTGACACAACGGTTAGGAGCACGCGACAGACAGTGAGACATTTAGTAGAAATTATTTGGTAGCCACTCGGATATGACTGAGAACATTGTTAAATATTAATACAATAGCAGAATACTTGAAACGTGTCATTTCATGTGCGTGAAGCCGATTTTGACATGAGGGGAAATTTGCACAAATCACAGTCTGATAGACTGATGTCAGTGGCAATTGTATCCAGGACCTAAAGTGATGATATTTTAATGCAAAGGGGGATAACATAGTGATTTCTGTGAGGGATGAGCAAAAAGGAAAGAAGACGGTAGCATACGTGGGTACCATACGAGGGCAGAGTAATAAGTTTCCGGAAACGCGATATACAGATTCGGTGCAGATGACCTGGCAGAAAGATTTGAACTGTTATCCGTTCTGAACATTGTTCAGTGATTTCAACTCACAGAACCCTATATCAGCAGCCCAACACAGTTAGAAGCGTCGCTATATTCTGACTCTAAGTACGGAATTCAGTCTAGGCCACTGGAGGGCGATGATTTTCTATGACGACAAATGTGGTTTAAAGCAGCATCAGAGTGTTGAGCGATTGCGTGTTGTGTTTGGTGGTGAGGCGCCATCAAGAACCACGCTATGCGTGGTTCACAAAATGCAAGCGTCGCAGGCCGTCCCCAGATGAGGAGGCAAGGTGTGGTCGACTTGTGGAGGCCACCATCGCGGACAAGATTGCTGCTGTGCAAGAGCTGCCAGAGGAGGACGCGAAGGGTGACAGTGGTGCAGCTGTGGAAAGCCATCGGGATCTCATCCGGATCACCCCGCATCATCCTACATGAGAAGTTCGGCCTCAGAAAGGTTTGCGCATGCTGGGTACCTCATCAGCTCAGTGAGGACTAGAAAACAACTATGATGAATTGGTGCCGCACCATGATTGCCAGGGTTGGTGGTGAAGGTTCTAATGCTGTTTGGGAGATTCTCAGTGGTGATGAAAACTAAGTGTGCAGTTTTACTCACAGACCAAGCAATAATCGGCCCATTGGACAGCTGTTGGTGTGGCGCCGTCTCAGAAATTCCGGTGTGAGTGCAGTGTGGACAAGCAGATGGTGGCTGTGTCCGTGGCCAAGACTGGTCATGCGTCTAGTGTACCACTCATACGGCAACGCACAGTCACCGGAGACTGGTATGCCACCCGTCGTCTGCCACAAGTGCCGTAACCTGAAGCCAGACGTTGTTTAAGGACTCCAGCACAGGGGACCTTGCTACACCATGACAACGCAACTGCACACAGGTCCTATGTGGTCGTAGATTTTCTGGCTGGAGAACGCGTCCAAGAGGTTGGACACCAACCCTACAAGTTCAGACCTGGCTGTGTGACACTTTTGTGCTTTCAAATGTCAAGCGAATGATGCGTGGAATCCGTTACGAGTCCCCCAGAAGCTGCAGTACAGGCGTTTATTAAGATGTCCCAAGGGGCACCCATCTCGTCATGATCCAGCTGCTTCTCCAAATGGTTTGAGGGCATGGAACTGTGCAGAAACGCTGGTGGAGAGTACTACGATAAAATGTAATGTTTCGTTTGTTGCAAAAGAGGAAACTTATTGCTCTACTCTCGCATGAGCAGACGATGGACATAACCCTGTTGAGCAATAATCGAAAATCACAATAAATTTCTAGATGTTACGGCCCACCTCACAGGGTAGTGTGCACGGGCAGTAAAGTAACAGATCACCCAAGACAACCTAAGTGTTATCGAAAGTGTGATATATCATTAGTCCTCTTTCTTAGGTACTTGACTGAAAGTGTCTAGAAAGGATGAGATCGCAGAGTTGCAACACGGTAGATAAAGTGAAGGAGTAAAAAAGAATTATACGGTCGGAAAGAAGCCACTCTCAGGTCAAAAATGTAGAAAGATGTAGAAAGTAAGATAAAACAATTTGGCTTGTTCAGCTGTGGGTAGTCAGGTGATCAGCCTGGCGCTCAGTTATCTAGCACTCACGACGGCCGATAAGTTGCCGAAGAATAATATCCGCGAGAAGTTTGTAGGCAATGGAAAGAACGCTAATGCCTGGAGGATTTTCGCGCAGTCCGGCAAACCAACAGTTGACAGTCTGAGGGCACGTCACCTCTTCAGTGTCCCAAAGTGTGTTGGATAGATCAAGTCCAGTCGACAAAGAGCCCAGGTGGCGGCCATCGACACAGTAGTATGCGCCACGAAACCAAGTTTTGATGGTTAGCATGAATAGAACTAAATGGTTAGAGTGAAACGCATTGGAGTAACAAATAAATCAAATGTGACGCATCCGACTGATTGCATGTGAAGTAACTGCGCACTTCTGGATGAAAAAGTGTAATTTCCCGTTGAATACCATTTCGTTATTGTCAATTCTAGTCCACATAAGCTACAAAATGTCACAGAATCTAAAACTAGTCAACTTAGCCTGAAGAAGCCTTGCTGTCAGAATTAAAGCGTTAACAATAAAATACACTGACTGCTTGTTTAAAAGACCTTCTTCGAGATAGCGACTTTTTGCCCGGTATCAAGCACATTGTAATATACGCTGAAATGTTGAAATACCTCAGGATCCGTGCACGGTAGCAGATCGCATTGGATTCATCTGCCATCGGATTGTTCTGTTTGTCCCTACTGCAGTGTTTCGCCCTATCGATAAGCTAAAGTAAAGAAGAATTGTGCACGTAGGATTCAAATGAACCACTGTTCGGTCAGATGATGCGTTCGCCGCGCCGTCGGAACTAATCGGTCATTTCTTATGATTCCAACGTAAAAGACAAAACTGTTTACAAAAGATTCATGTCGAGCTGTAGGGCAAGATGCAAGGGGGCTCCAAAGCAAAAAGAGGGAAAAAACGCGAACTACTGCGGTAAGCATCCGAATGACCAGCAATCGAGGTGAGTGGGGTGTTCACAATTCTGACCATGGAGGATCGGAAGCGAATGGGTCGGAGGAGAATGGAGTTTGGAAGGGTCTCTAAAGTGTGTTCCAGAGGGTGCGGAAGTGAGCGTATTCATGTATGCGCCAAAAAGTGGCCCAGCAACAGAAGATGTGATGAACGATGCGATGCTTAAAGATCATCCGACAGCATACTGCATCTGTCTAGTCACATGGTCGTACAGTCGCAAAATATGGCTTATGAGAAGCTCATCTAAAGGTGGGGAGGTTTGTAAGTAAAATATGACAGAGTGAACGGAAGTGTCTCTGAATGAACTCCTTCAAATCAGACGGAGTGTCAATTCATCCATGGACTTTCGAACAGCACTTGCAACCAATTGTTCCAAGGGAATAACAGTTGGTTGCGAGGATACGGTTTAAAGTGCAGTTTAAACGAGGATTGTTCGCACAGTTTCCAAATCAGCTATCCACGCATGCATCCGAGAAAGCGCCACATGTCCATGTCGTACTAATGAGACTTGTCAGTAGCGCAAAACCCTCGACTTTATCAGGAATCGAGTTCATGACCTCTAAATGCCAGCAGCTTAAATCACAATGCCATTGACAACGGCGGCAAACCGTCATGAGTTGCAATTCAACTGCGATATAGTGACGCTCGACCTAAACTTGCATGTAAGTTACAAACTTTGCAGAGGACAAGGTTGACCCCTAGGGCCGCAGTATTTTGTATAGTATTTATGAGTGACATAGCATTTAGCAAATGTACGGACGAATGTTTTGTGAGTACTTGTGAGTTGCCGTCAATAAACGAACAACCAGATTTCACACACGGAGAAAACTTTGCCGAACCAAACGGAGCTACGATTGTCAAAGAAAATGTCAAACGCGTCGAAAGAGAGGGTTGAAAAATAAACATTGGAACGATAGATTTGCATATGAATGCAGTAGAGTACTCAAGTAGAACTCACAGGCGGAGTTAGCGTGGACACTGACGAAATATTCTGTTTCGAAGGCAGAGAGTCCACAAGAGTGTTTAGATGAGACTGTAAGGAAGTCGGCAAACGGAATCGATGAATAACAACAAGTCGACAGAATGGACAATGCATTGCGCAGAGAATTCACTCAAGAACCAAGAAGAATAATGGCTAGCTCTGAACTGCTCTCTTACATAAAGAAGTTAAAGTTTATAAAGTGAAGGATACTTCATCTCAACAAACCAAGTAACATCCAAGCGCGGAAATGGGATGGATACAGTTGCTGTAATGATAACAGCAGAGGGCGACGACCTGAAGGCATTAAAATCGACAGCATGCAGGAACTCCGGTTAAGTACGTAAAGTGTGTAAAGCAAAAATGGTCTGAATGAGAGTGTAAAGGAAGCTCAGTTTAGCAACGAAGAGAGAGGTCACGCCTAGTGTAGTGTTCACCGGGGTAGACGATTCTAATTCTGAACACTCGGGCAGCAACTGAGCTAAGGCAGAGAGTTGACGTACCCCACGGAGGTAAATGAGCATGAACTCACATAGATGGCGTCACACAGACGTTCGCTGAATGTACTTGGAAAAAGTTGGGCGCAATACGACAACTGACGAGCAGTGACCAGACGAAGATTTATGGCTTGGCGGATATTTTGCAGTATAGGTTTCACGTTAGCATGACGTAGTTCGATGTCGACGTTCGTATGACTGACGAATTCTTTCAGGCAAACAAACGCTGCTTCATGGATGACATCTGAGTCACAATTGATGCCTAAAAACAGTGATGGAGGAGGGAGACAAAAAGGAGTGAAAAGGATTGAAAAGGAACAAGAGAGTGAATACAAAACCGGACGAAACAAGTTGCTGGAATGAGGTGTAAACAGTGATGAAGTGGACAGGTAGAGCGATTGTCAGAAGCAGTGACTGAAGAGTATGCCATTAGTATGTACAACAATCACGGGGATGCCCCATGGTCTGCAGCACAGAAGGTTGGGTAACGAGGGATGCACAGTCCTGAGTAAAGCGCAATACAGTGAGATCGCTTCTGTGGTGTTACATTCTCGATCCACTTAGAGCATAGTTGGAAAACCGTTAATAACTACAATCGCTTGCGTTAAGAAGTTGAATTGCAGATTTTTCGTATGCAAACGACACGGCTATTTTGGAGCTGAATCCAAATCACGAAAAAGTAAACTAACATCTTGGTTCGGGGTATTGAAAGCTTAATAAAACTTTTTCGCATCGGTAAGTAATGTTAGTGATGGAGAACCAAGTTGGCTCGCCATAAGCTCTCATACGCGCTCAGCAATCCAGTACTTAAAGATCGGGCAGTTCGATTGAAGAACTCGATTCGATTGAAGAACTCACGTCGTCAGAGCAACAACAAGTAACAACGGTAAGAAAATGAGGTTCAATCCCAATACCATATAAAGAAAAGTACGCAAAAAGGAAGCGCGATAAGAGGATGGGGGGTTGGAGGAAAATTAACAGAAAGATGCAATATACTCGTGATCGAAATGATGTCCGCGTTCTACCACACTCGTTCGAAGTGGAAATTATGCCGGACGACCGTGGGACAAACCTGAAGTATGCGGACGATACAGCTCTCCTAGGGTCTGACGTAGTGTCTATGCGAGCACTGAAGAGAAACGCTGCACACTTCGGCAGGTGCTTTGCACCTTCATAGTGTACAGTACTGCTGTAGGACTGGACCGACTCATCTCCGGTCTTAGCTATTTCCAAACAGCCATTGGAAGTGGTGCAACGGTTCACTTATTTTGATAGCTCTGTCACCTCTGGTGGTTACATCACTGAGAAGATTAATTCGCGTATTAGTAAGGCCCGTGTGCCTTTCCAGAGGCTCAATCATCCATGGAAACGGTTGGATATCACCTTGTTAGTGAAAAGCAAGGTGTGTAACTGCAGTAAGGCCGGTCTTACTGTGTGGATCGGAGATCCGGCCATTTCGGAGTAAAGACTGATTGACTATGTTTGATCACCGATAACTGCGGAGTATCGCCCACATCTCGTGGCAACGGGGGTTGAGCAATGCTGGAGTCCGCCAGTTGGTTTTTGTCAAGAAGCCTTCTGGTGAATTTCTCGAGCGGTTGCTTAAGCTTAACTGCTTACGTTGGTCAGCTCATTTCCCCGACATGCCCGTTGATCGGCTCCCTCGGAGTGCGTACATATGCCCTGGATGCAACAAGTTATGTGAAGCCGCGATATCGCCAGTAGATGACTTAGCACAAAAGCAGGAAGAAATTGAATGACATACCTGCTTAGGCTGGTGTGTCGTCTTTTTGGATGCGGGTCGGTGGAAGATCCACATAAATGGTTAGAGACCATGTCAGACCTGGCACAGTCAAGCAGTCTGTGGCGTTTCGGCAGTAACCAGTTCAGTCGAAGAGGCAGCTGTTGCAGCCAGATGGTCAAATTGTGCACAAGACTTCTCGCGTGTCAGGAAGACACAACCTAAACAACCCATGGAAAAAGACTGAGGGAGGTCTGTCAATGAAGTGTGGGATGCGTAACGCTGAAGACAACCGGAATCACTGTAAAGAGCGAGCCATGGCCACAACGTTCAATGAACAGTTGTCACTTGCTCCCTTCTGATCGTCGGCCATAGCTGCTGAGATCACTGAGCAGCTACCTCGCAATTCCGCTGTCCAGTGCAGTCCAACAGACATAATGGCATCATAAAAGACGATTCGCTAGGTGTGCATCGGCTGTTCTCATTGAAGCAACTATTGTGAAGGCCTAATGATCATCTGAGTAAGTGCGATTTGCTTCCCAAGGATGCAGTAGAATAGGTGATCCCGTGAAATAGTGAGTAGCGCTTGCAGATAGATGGGGAGAAGAAGACAGTCTGTCCGGAAGTAAGCATAAATCTGAGGTAGTTCACTTGAGCTAAGATCAAACCGAACTTACGAACGATGGCGCGGAAAAAGGAAAGAATGCAGAGAAAGATATGCGAAACATGACGCAATAGCATGAGTGACACCTGGCCATATGCGGTGCGGCGGATAAAACGTTGGGCTGGCAACCACTGCGACCTGAATTCGAGTCCTATTCTCTCATGGAGGATAAGACGCGCTATATCACAGTTAGCTTGTAAATCATGACTGTCCGAAGCTGTCCCCCATTGCCCAGTGGCATAAGTTGCTGACTGGCGGTGCAAGTCGCTGGTGGTCATGGATTCGAATCCTGATGGATCCGATGGATGCGCTCTACTGACGATGCCAAACAGGCTGAAACTGCAGTCTAGTGCTTTTCCGGACATGTGGACAACTATCTGATTTGGAAACTGGCTGCGACGAACCTCCCTTAATTACATCAAAATCCACTACTCATGAGTACATCAAAATAAGGGGATTGTTTATTATTGAAGTAATAGGCGAGAAAAAAATAGCAGGGACAACGCTTACTCGTGTGCAGCTATCTCGAGTCGACGAGATACAGAAATCCAGTTTCTACAGTAGTAGCGTTTATCAAATTGTGTGGAAGGGGTTTGGAGTGACTCATTCTCGAGTAGCGTTATGGCACTGTCCACTGTCTGTCGTGCATTAGTGAGGGCATCTGGTGGTCATGGGCTATAACACATAGTGTAAATGTGACAGGGGATCGTCAAGGCGTTTTTTGAAAAGGGATAGGGTGGGAGCATTAATTACATGTTCCGGGAGGGCGTTCCAAGGCTGTGACACTCGAAGGGAGAAAAGGTTTCGCGGACTTTCCAGTCGGCTATACTGTGTGACCAGTTTAAAATGATGATCTCTTAGCGGGGTGTTTTGACTGAGTATCAGAAGGGGATGGCATGGGTGGTTGGGGTTTCTCAGGACTTGGTACACCATTATGAGATCGCCCATTAAACGCCGGTAACGTCCAATGTATATTTCGACAGATTTCAGCCGGAGTAGGAAGGGTAGACTGGTCAAACCTCTGACGCTCTTCGTTGCCCAACGTTGTGCAGTATCGAGCGCGGTGAGATGGTGCTTGAGCCAGAGTTGTCACGCTTGAACAGCGTATTCCGCGTGTGACCTCACGTACGCACTAAGCATTTTTGGAAAGACTGAAGGGTCAAACTTCCCGAAAGCTCTGCGAAGAAGGCCGAGGTACTGGTTTGCTTTCTTAGATGCCTTTTCAGTTTGCCTAAACACAACCGAAATCATCTTGAACTATCACGCCGAGATCGCACTCGTGAGAAGCCCGCTGTAGAATTTGTGGCCCTAGGCGCTACTTGTGCATACTCTTGTGCCGTATGCTGAGAAATTTGCACTTGGTGACGTTGAAATGCAGCATGTTCTCAAAGGACCATATGTACACTTTGTTCAGGTCCTCCTGTAACACTGTGTGATCCTCCACTGCAGCTATATTAAGCCATACCTTTAGATCATCAGCAAATAGCAAACAGTTAGGAAATAGTACGCTCGCGAGATCATTTATGAAAACCAGGAACATTGATGGATTCCGATAGGTTATTTCGAACCCTCACATTCAGATGACGTTACACGAGAGTCTTCTATCCAGTCCAGAACAGGATCGCCGATTCCATATTTCTGGAGTTTGTGGAGTAGAATGCGATGGTCTATACGGTCGAATGCCTTTGAGAAATCCAGGTGGGCCGCGTCGACTTCTACACCAGCGTTCACAGATTCCGTCAAGCTTGCACGACCAATGAACAGATTAGTGGTACAGGACCGATTTTGGCGAAATCCGTGCTGCTCCGGAACGAGAATTTTGTTATTCTCTAGGTACCCCATCAAAGCCTCAGCTACAATGGACTCCATAACCTTGGAGATCACAGGAAGTAGTGTTATCGGGCGATAATTTGCTGGTTCAGCACAGCTGCCACTTTTGTAGATTGGCGTGATGATTCCGTGCTTCCACATCGTGAGGACGTGCATCTCGTTTAGACATCGTTAAAAGAAAATTGCTAGTGGCGCCGCCAAACTCATGGCAACAACTTCCAACGCCTCCGGGCGAATGCCGTCCGCACTCGGGGAGCTGAACTCGCGCAGAGACACCAGCCACTTCAGTACAGCTGCGGAGGTAAGCAATATGTGATTAAGCCCTGATGGCGGCGTTATCTGTTTAGGCAGGATGTATGATGATTGGACGCTTTGGAAGGTATGGCCAAATTGTTGTTCAAGAATGTTGGCTGCCTTTTGTGCGGTTTGGGCTAACCCGCATGCCGTGTGTAGAGCAGGAATACCGCGTTCAACACGGTGCAAATTGTTTACGTGTCTGTATAGCAGTTTGGGATTGGAGCAAAACTTTGCCACTAGACCTTGTTGGTTCTTCAGTTTATCCTCCCGGACGAGTTTGACACAATGGTTCCTTTGTATTGTGTAGACATCCCAGGTGTAGTGGTTCGGGGAGGCTATGTAGGTGTGCCATTCCAAGTCCTTTAATGCTATGCATTCAGGTGTCCTGCTCTTTACGAAAGACTTCATCCTTTTAGGTCGGTAGAGTTTGGTTTCAGATGTCATTGCCAAGAGCTTGTTAAATATGTTGATGAATTCTCCATAAGCCACCTCAGAGTTCAATTCGGCTCAGAACGACCAGCTTGTTGCATCAATGAGGTCGGACAGGTCGTCATAGTTGGTTACGACATGATATTCCTCGGTATGCTATCTAGGATAATCCGTGTAGCATATGTAATGAAACACTAGCGTCGCATGATCGCTGCGCCCAGAGGCGTAGCGGTTATCACCCTCTTGACCATCAGTTCTTCATTAGTGCTTATTTGGTCCAGTATGGATGGCCCTTTTAGTTCCCCTGAATCTGGTGGGCGTAGTGACTTGGCGATAAAGCGGGAAGTCTGAAACCAAATCTTGTAGGCCTGATTTGAATTGCTCGCCTGGTGTGGCATGGGATTCTAGGGCATGTACGTTGAAGTCGCCGGTGACTAGAATGTGACTGTACTTCATGTTTATCAACTGCCTCAACGCAGCCAGTAAGTTGCAGTCCAAATCAGGAGTAGACGATGGTGGGCGGTAAACAACAACCAATAAGTCAAGATCGTTCCCTCTCAGCCGGAAACTACACCAAATGGAGTCAGGTACGTCAGTTTCCGAATCGTTTATGAGTTCGCATTGCAGGTTGTTACGAAAGTAGAAGGCTACCACACTATCTTTGCTGGCTCGATCCTTCCGGACAACGGACATGTCTGTTAGCGCGATTTCGGCATTCGTTATCTCACAGTGCAACCACGTTTCGGTGACAGCGATGGGGTCCCAAGCTGCTGACGCGTGTCGAAGTCTTAATTCATCTAATTTGCTGAGTAGACCTGGGGCATTTGTGTACATGCATGAGAGCTTCTCAGAGACCAAAAGTGTGTTAGATTGGATGGAAGAAGCAAGTGAGTTTACGCCGACCAATAAAGGGTCGGCGACTAATCGTTTTTTGGATGGGTTGCAGACTCACGAGACGAATTTCGTATATAGACAGGTATCAGATGTCCTGGATCCCGGTGTTTGCTCGTGCTCTGCTGTGCCCCTCCGGATATTAGGGCTACTGTTGAAACCGTCCCCGAGCCGGGTCCTGGGTGAACGAATACCGAAGTGCATCAATAAGAAGTTGGAAAGTCGAAGTAATGGAGAGCAATCGCTAAGGTGTGCAGCTGAATGAACAAACGTGACGAACTGTGTCGCATCACTGTCTCGGAGCGGTCGGAGTTCTAAGGACTTGCAGAGACTTGGTTGAACTCCGACGTTATACCAGAAGAAGTCGTCTTGTCAGGATACCCTTGATTCCGATATGACCGAAAATCAAAGGATCGTGGTGATGTTCTGTTGTAGATCAAATAGTCACTGTCTGGCAAACTTATCAGCACCTATCGGAGCGAGGATAACTTACGCGAGCAATTGTGGTGCTCAATATGCCTCAGACACGCAGTACTAACAGGGAGTGTCATTTATCGTAGCCCACCAAATTGTTGTTGCGATTGGCTACCGCATGTACAGAGACACATGAGCGGCCCACAATTTTTAATGATACGGGACCTAAATTTAGCTAAGTTCTTCTGGCCAGACGTTCGGCTTCTTCCCGATCATGGCAACGTTGAGGCTCAATTCGCTAAAATGACTACTGAAATCGCGGCAACGCAACATGTCATACAACCGACGCGCATAACTACGCACTCGGCATCTTGTTTGGACCTAAGGTTTACGAGCTGCGAACAGAATATGAAGGAAGTCAGAGTCCTCGAACCTCTAGCGAACAGTGACCACTGCACCAGTATGGTAAGCATAGAACTGCCGTTACCATATTACAATAAAGAAAGCCGACATTAAACTATTGGAAGACGGAGTTCAACGGGCTCGTCCAAACCGCAAATCCGACTGATTCGACACAACCACAGGATGCGTCGTTTGAGGCCTGTTGGTCATTAATGTAGGACAAGCTTAACTCGCTGTGAACTCGGTTGGTTCCCATGAAATACTTAAAGGTCGGACCTATCAAACCGCATTGGTTTGATACGGAATATAGACAGTCAGCGCGACGTCGTCGCAAACTTTGGGATAGATACATCATCACGGGTTGTGACTGGGATTATACGGTGTACAAGAAACAGCGTACCTTACGTAACACCGCAAAGATCAACAAACGCCGGCAGTTCGAAGAGGAGCCCCCCCCCAAAGAGCCCCCAAGATAATATTTGCCTATTTCAAACGTCAACTGAAACCTGCAGGCGGCCTACCCGTCTTAGACAGCTTGAACAAACAATCGCTTATTACAAGCGCGAAGCGTGCGGAGGCTTTGGCTTCGCACTTCCTCACAGTATTCTCCAGTAAACCGGCAGCTGTTCTAGTACCACCACAGGTTGCGCTAGTGTTGCTCGAGAACCTACAATGTCATGCAGACGGAGTGTATCGGCTACTCGTTAAGCTCGGTGGTGCAAAGCCCCCCGGACCAGACGGACTTCACACACTAATACTCAAGTCCCCATTGAATGTCATCTCACCAGCTGTGACAAAGCAATCCAATAAATCACTCTGAGGGATCTGTCCCGAACGACTGGAAATTCTCGATAGTGAGACCGCTTCCCAAGGGTGGCGATCCGAGTAAAATAGTGAACTTTAGACCAATCTGATTGACTTCGATACTGTCCAAAGTTCTAGAGAAGGTTGCGAAAGTGTCTGCTGTCGTTCTTCGAATCGACGGACGAATTGACGCCAGCCCAACACGGCTTAAGGAAAGTGCGATCCTACCTCGCCAACTTAATGTACGCAAACCATCAGTGGGTACGAGCTCTCGACGAACAAATGGAGATTGACGTGGTGCACATCGACTTTAGTAAGGCGTTTGACAGAGTGAACCACGAGGTACTCCTTCATAAACTGAGGACATACGGAATCGGTGGCACGTTACTTCAGTGGTTACACGAGTTTATTGTGGGACGAAAGTTTAGAGTACAGATCAATGACTACCTGACAGACTAATTCCCATCGACCAATGGCGTGCCTCAGGGAACTGTACTTGGGCCAGTATTATTTCTAATGGATATCCACGATCGCTCGCAGCAACTTCGGTCACATGTGCCCTGTTTGCAGATGACTTGAAAATCTGAGGATCATTGAGAACCAGGACGGCTGCGATCGCCTCCAGCATGGCTTAGAGCGACTGTCAACGCGGTCCACTGAAATGCAACTCCCTCATAACGCAAGCAAGTCAGAGTTCATCAGTATCACCAGACGTCCAGCCACTCGATCATACACCTTGGACGGCCAGTTGCTCCATCCCAACACATCTGTCAGGGACTTAAAAGTTCGCACACAACATGATATGAGATCACTAGAAAATACAGAGAAATTGTACAGTGAGGGACGTCGTATGCTCTGGGCATTAAGACGCAGTTTCTCCACATGGTCCGAAGAAATCGTCCCTCGCCTATTCACCTCGCTCATTAAACCAATGCTTGAATACGGTGCCCCAGCTTATCATCCGATAACCAGTGGGAAACTGGAAAGCTGGGGAAAATACAGCATATCGCAACTAGAATGATACCAAGTCTATGAAAGCTCCCGTATGAAAAACGTTGCGAGACTCGGACTCTACACACTATCCTACCGCCGAGTAAGAATTGACCTTATTATGACCCATGGAATACTACACTTGAATAACTTCCCCATACTGCGACCAATATTTCACTTGCGCGAACCCTGTAACACCCGAGGACATCGTTACAAGCTCAGGGTCCCCAGCATGAACAGGGTATCACAACAACTACGTATAAAACGAAGAATCGCAAACTTATGGAATACACTACCAGAAAAACTAATATAGAGGCGGATTCTGTGAAGTGTTTCAAAACATGTATCGACGAGTATTTTGGAATCCTGTGCTTTTGTGAAACGATGCACATACAATGCCAAAAGAAGACATTGTATGTCCGGAAATAATAACACCAATACGAATTCCTAACCGAACAAGGTTAAACGAGTAACTGGCCGAACACTACAGCTGACAATTCGCAAATAAATGATTTCGATTTTTCATACTTCGATAGAATTGTACAGAAACCGGTCTACTTGCTCTTAAATACAGTCTCAGTTCACTACAGATAAAAAGAAGGAGCCATAAGATGGCTAATTCAAACGAGAAAAACACTGAAAGTTAAACCGGATGAGATCGGCTAGTCCAGCTTGAGCACCGGTCAACTAAATCAACAACGAAAGCAAAGCGAGAACCAAATATAACCTTCATTAGTTAACGAATAAAACGTTCCGGACGCTGACGTATAGTGTTAACAAGTGAAACATGATAATAATGTGAGGCTAGATAACAAGATGAAACCACGAAAGAACCGAACATAACGATAAAACGAACCTTTGAACAAAGCGGCAAGATTTTGCGATTTCTGACTGGTCAAATACCAAGTAAGCGATAGAACGCGACAGGCGGCAATGCGCAGATCAATGGATCGTAACTGTTGCGCATTCGGGCGTGTCGTATGTGCCTTGGATGCGGACCCAGGCTGGACTAGGTGGTTGAGGGCGGATCCGTAAGACTCAGTGGCAGAAGTGTTCGCAGTTGAAACTCCATTCCCAGGGGGACTGGAACTGGGTTCCGGATGAGTCAGAAGCGCACGTACGTCGATGAGAAAACAGCGATCGGAGCGTCGAGTAACATCGTAACGAAGCAGGCCTGCACCACCAGAGGACAAATCAGCGGGATCGGATTGCTTCGCGTCACAGCGCTTGACTTCCGGTTGGCCGAAAAAGTAGTTGGCTTCCTGTTTAAAACAGAAACGGGGCGAGACAATGAGACAATACACTACCCGACAAGAATGGGGTGAATAAGGAACAAGCATTGATTGTAAAGGAACAGAATGAATACGGTTAGTGGCAGGGAACAGCTTAATAGAATAAAGACCGCTCAAAACGCTAACACTGTAAAATAAAATGGGCGAAAAGCCGATATAGCCGAGGTAATGTTAGCGCGCTCTTCAAAAGTACAAGTAGAAGAAACGGAAAAGATGGAAGCTTAGTTGAGTTTATTTTTCAACAAACAAGTATTGAAGTGCATCATATGTAGTTTCCAAATGCAAAGCACTACGGCAGAACAGGCAAAAACAACGATGGGAGAAGAAGCATGAACATGAGACAAAAATAATAGAACTGTATGACCGGGCGAATAAGAGTCTATAGTAAGGTAGTGAATGAAGTACAACAAACAAAACGACGTGGTACTACTGACTGGGGCTTTAGCCACTAATAGGATGATCCCCGTGGCAGTATTCAAGGTGATGACGGATAGTTAGCGCCTTCGGTTGGCAGTTGCCTTGTCTATTGAGGCAGAGAAAGCCTCATCTTTACTGATTCGAGTCGTTTGTGGGGCTTTTACGGCCGGTATCCTTAAGGATCACAAGCCTGCCTTGTAATTCGAGGGCGTGGGTTCGAGCCTGCGAAGGGACCGGGTGACACACGCAGTATCCTTAGCCCACGTACGACCAGTGGAAGTTGTGCGGCAGCGAGGTGTCGGTACAACATACCGGCGTATTGCTGTTGCCTTTGCCTTTTTATTAAGGTACTGTGATAGGACATCATAGAGCCGAATCGGCGGAGGGGAACTAACAACCTAATGAGAATCCCAAAAAAGGCATTGCCATTGAAGAGATATGATAGAGACAAAAAGTTCGAGTAACACTTACTTCGCCGATTCTCAATGAACAGGTGGCCGAGTGAGAACACGGTGAAGCTGAGACTTTTGAGGCCAGATAAAGTATGAGAGGTGGAATGGAGGAAAAATCAAGCTCGAGAATAAGTATGGGGACAATCGAAAGAAAAAGAGCATCCGACGAGACAAGCAGTGCTCCCATAGTGAACGCCTTTTCCGACGCAAATGTAAGTGCTGTATGCCGATGCGCTCCATGGAACCTTCCCCCTTCAGTCTTACAATGCACCAGCTGGAAACATTTGATTCGCAACATGCAGCCTTGTGAAGGAAACATGTTGGGCGGCTGAAACTGCTCGTATACAGAACCGTTAGAAGTGAACGAAGCCTTAAGAAGCAGACGAAATAGACAACTATGGTACGTTCCGTTGGTTCAGAGATTCACACATTAAAATGGGCAGCAAGTTCAACATAGTTGGGGAATGCGGTAAGGTCAAGACAATAAATGGTGGGAATTGATGGAGTCGCTTTGGTGCGCGTCAAACCAATTAGGAAAACACGGGTGATGATATTTGGAAAAATTAAACGTTCCATCTACCTCAGACCGGAATACACAGAGAGCAGGCGAACTCATTGGAGAACACTAGGGTGACGAATGCGCACTGTGAGCCATATATTAAGTGTCCACAATATATCCAGTGGCAAGTACATGCAGGACATTGTCAAAAAAGTCAAGAGTGGAAGGCTCCGTAACAAAAAAGAGATAATGGGTGACACGTCCATTCAACCAGATGTATCTCCGGGGTTCGCATAAAGAAAGTGAGTTGAGAGTCGACGGAAGATGAAGCGAATTGTGCTCACCAAATTAGAGAATTGAGTAATGGAAAACTCAGGACGCAAGAGCAACAGTAAGTCAAAATGGATTGTGAGAGAGTTAAACGGTGGAAACCGCTGAACGAAACTCCTCACTACCGTAATTGGTGCCCATGAGAGTGCTATTCGCCCATGAAGCTACATCTGCAGTGTCCTTAACGCCTCATACATCAGTAGCTTTGTAATCCACATGTGCGCAGGACAAAGAGCAAGAGCCAGCCAGTGATATCCCCAGCCACATTGAGATGGACAACAAACAGATCCATCCATGACGATGATTGTGTCTCTGATACGTGGAATGCCCATCATCTGGTGCTGATGTGTGATACGCCCCGAAACATGCATACAAAACGTCAATGTCGTAATACTGATTCAAATAGCCGGCTCCACTTCTAACGTGACTCGAGTTGGTGTAAACGGATCCATCACACTTCGGTAACTGGATCCTAAATGAACTACGCTGTCCAGTTACGTTTGAATGTTCAAAGAAACTGCCAAATCAATGTTCAGTTTGTGAGGGAGCAGACCTTGGAAGATGGGCCCGTTTCATGGGCAGTTTCATGACAGACAAGAACTAAAGGTAGGTACTTAGGGGAAGCTTAATGGATAAAATAGTCAAATTCATTTGTACACCTAGTCGGCGTATAAACTAATCAGGAAGGGCGGCAAAAGCGGTGGGGAAAACCATTTCGGTGGAGTAGGCAACTTACAAGAATAACGAGCTGAGTTGACAAAGGAAAATCTAGCAACCGCGAAGGTGCATGTGGTGGGAGAATGTGCCCCAGTTGTGACTGCCAATGTGGGGTCAGCAATGTGGATAGAGATTGATCTGCGAGATGGGAAACAAGACGGAGGAGACAGCGAGCCTCCTCGCGGACCACAGACGTTTCACTGAGGAGAGCAGTCATGAGTTCAACGACGACCGTTTCCACTAGAGGCTGCGGTTAAGAAAAAAAGCATACGGGTAAATACAAGTAGAAAAGGATACAAGGTAAAGCGTTCTAAAAAAACACGTGTATTGTGTTGTTACTAAGACATTTTACATACCTGAGACGATGACGGCGTATTGTCTGCTGCGGTGTGCTCCCGTCTCGCTGACTCAGTAGAAGATTCGGAGGTGGTGCCAGAAATAGACGTTGAAGCACTTCGACCTCGACGAAGAGAACTTGTCTGTCGTCGTACACCGGTACCGTGGGGCTGTTGCGACCGACGAAGACTGGTAGAAATCGCTCGTTTTCCTGAAGCGGTTCGGTCGGCAACATCGTCATGCGCGGAGGACGTCGGATGTTGTGGCTGCACTAGGTCATTCATCATCGAAGGAGTGAAGACAGTTCGAAGAAGTAGGCGAGTACAATCGCGAGCCATGTTCAAAGCTCCCTGACTCATTTGGTCGGATAAATCGTGGATTGCGTGCAAAAGACCACGCAACAGAGGAACCATATGCAGCGCAAACCAGCAAGGATGCAAAAATTGTGCGATGCACATGATAGTGGCGCAACCACTCCACTTTACATACCTAGGGGAGAAAGCGGAAACGGAATCAGTAAGGAACAATGATGATGTGGTTATTTCGAAGATTATTGGGGAAAACATGTGCAAACAGAAAGAATGGGAAGCTGTGATCACTAGGTAACCAAGTGGTCGTGATCGATAAAGAGGTTGGCGGAAAGTCGCTAACGGAAAAGCTATTGGGCGATAACGCCTACAGCAAACGACCTGAGTGAACTCCCCCTGGGAAAGTAGGCCGATCACCATCAAGCGATCAGAGGGTAAAATGATAGCAGTTAATCACTCTCAGCAGGATAAAAAAAGTAAAACAATAGACAATCGCCGAGCATAGACAACTTGGCAAAGGTAGGTTACTAAGATAAGCTGTGATTTAAACGAACATCGTATTCACCCGAATGGGCTAGACACGATAATACGCAAAACTTCACCGAGGAAACTGCTAATGTGCAAGAAAGATAACAGAAAAATAAATAAACGGTAAATTTCGCAGTTGTTCGAAATATAGTCCAGCGGAGTGATCTGACCATGAGGAACGGCGGAATCACATGGAAGATGATTTTTTCGAGTTTTTCAGAGTAATTTTAAAGCTATTTTGGGTGGGGCTAATTGATTGACTGAATCTTACAAAAAAGGTTGGTAATAATAATAATATTAATAATAAACACAGATAAATCCAACTGTTCCAATGAAGTAATACGACCGACCGTGTTATCGGCTTTGGAAGAGAGTGCAGAGGATATTAAAGTGAAGCGAAGTGAAAGTAATGAACATCAGTATTGGTTCGGCTTCAAAACAAGTTGTCGAGAAATGTGGTTTACCAAACCTACCAGGCAGGGTGATGCAACATATCCACACACACGTGGGCCAAATGTGTGAACAGAGGCAAATGCGCGATTGCTTTATGGTTTCGCTCGGCCACATGATTCGCATCGTCCGATCCGCCATCCACAATGATGTCAGAGGCAGCACGGAACACAGACAACAAAGTGGCATGAATGACTTGCAGGAGTATGGTCATCGGTTGTGTGAGCTGTTTGTCCTCGTGTCCCATCGCAAACAAGATGGCATCGATCAGCAAAGTTGGATCAAGTCTGTTCTGGCCGAGTAAATGAGGTGAGAAAAGCGAAGGGTGGGAGTTGGAATCTGGAGAAGGAGTCTGGAGAAAGAAGGAGACCGTGCGTGAGTAGAAGGGTGTGGGGTAAAGTGCTGTGATCTGAGGGTAGTTTTTTGAGGTAAAACAAATGCTTCTGTAAATTGCTGAGAAGGAGTAGATTCCAAAGAGTAACTGGATGTGATGAAAGTGTGGAGAGAAGTGGAAAACACATCAGTAGCTAAAGTCACGGAACAAGTAATCAAAACTGTCAAAATTTAATTCAGGCACACTGCAGTGGATATACCAGAGGAGAAATCAATCGAAAGCATAATCTCTGTTTCGGACTTAAGCCAGTGGATCAGTGGCATATCCACCATCAACACTGGGAGGGGTAGTAGATAGAAAAATGTCAGCGTGAAGAAAGCCATAAGCCGTTTGGTGGAAGCTGATCAACTTCTACATGAATGTTGGTTAACCTAATCACGTGGTCAGATGTGGGTGAGTTGCCCATGAATTTTTGCGTAATAGGCCTCGAAATCAATGCAATTCCGCTCTGATGTTGCCGGGTTATTCGTTCGCTTAATTGGCAACTGTGTACGGCAGCGAAATATCAGCACAAAGTAGTGTGGTGTATGACTCTTTCGGAATCACAGTGTAGGTAAGTAAAACAGTAGGCTGTAAGTTATTGTTCTGCACGGTGTCCACGTGGCCCAATGGAAAGCATGACGGTGAAGCGATAAACAGAAGCAGAAAGTGAACAGGTGTGTCGCGTGCTTCGATGAAAAAGCGACGCAAAAGGGAACAGATGGTAAAGTGCAAGATAATAACAGATTAGCGGTAGATGTATTGAATCGTAGACTCGGAAGTGGAAGTTCGTTTACTAAAATCGAAACATGACTCCCGATTTGGTTGGTGCTAGGCAAGAAAACCAGTCAGTTGGGAAAAGGGGCAACAGAGTTAGCAAAACCCAGCTGGAGTTTATAGAAAAAGTGATAATGCAGATAGACATCGGCAAAATCTGTGAGCTCGGGACAAAGAGCAACGCAGTACACAACGCAAAAGTAGATTACGGACAGTTAGAAAATGCATGCCCTCAAGGAGTAAAAGAACGACAGAATGAGGGGGCTTTATCCTAAAGGACGTAACAGTAGAAAAAGTCTAAGTTTATAAAGACGGATAGGGAGGAAATTGAATAAAGCTACCTTGACGCTCAGCGAGACTATGGGCATTCAAGTTGGAATAAGTGACATCTACACACAAAATGTGGATGAATAGAATATCACCAGTGCACTCAAAAGCACCCGGATTCCGGTACGAGGATCGGAGACTGAGAAGACAGTGAAACGGGATCCGTGATGAGCATTCAAACCGCAAATTGTGCTAGACAATCATATTCAGGAGCCCGTATGGCATAGTTAAGTAACACAGCCCCACCCCCTCCGTAATAACAAAGACGGATGTGCAGATAAAGCAAAACAAGATGCCAAATGGATTGGCCAAATGCCTATAGGAGACGCTGTAGCAGATAAGAGTAGAAAGAGAGGAACCGTATGAATGCGGTTGACATCAGTTTCCGTCTCTCCGGCTCAATGGGAGACCAGTCTCGCTTCGTAAGAACCCAGCCAGGTAGAAAGCGTAAAACACAATGCTGGCGGATGCATTTGCATCGGGGAACATGAGACAGACAGGCGGAAAGCAGCAGAAGTAGACCTCTGGCAAAACTAGATACGTGAGACAGTGATTCTGTTACAGTCAAACTAGGTTGAAAAACCGCAAGCAGTGTAAACGAAGTAATGGCTCGTAACCAAACAGTGCAAGGTAAAAGACGTCAGCCACGTGGACGAAATGCAAAAAAGTGCTAACCAGTAATTAAAGAAATGCATCGAGCGGTTGACGGGCACACGATTGCGAATGTGGACAGCCAAAAGAAAGTATGTAGCAGTAATAGAAACGTGGATGTCATAGAGTCCACTTCACTTATTTGTCATAGCGACATCTCAACAGTTCGACTCTTTTCATCAGCCACAGACACTATACACGCAGACACCGAACCTTATTTCCATTGCCCCAAAACTTCTCACGGGTATCATTCTTAGACGACTTGCTTGTCCCCGTGAGGACCGAACCACTGAAAGGCAGGCTGGCTTTCGCCCTGGCCGTGGTTGCATGGACCACATATTTACTCTTCACTAAGTTTCAAAGCAGAGACACAAATACAGACGACCGACTATAGTGATTTTGCTAGAATTGAAAGCAGCCTTCGACTCTGTTAGACCACGCTAGCTCGTGGCACTGCCTACCGATGAAGGGTGGGCCTCATGATTGGAGACCGTATCGCACATGGCGCAGTCACGCAGTCCTTGGCGTTCCTGTATTCGGCCTCTTTCATCTGGTTGTTAACTTTCGTTCCATTCTGAGCAGTTTAACGCACTTTCTAGTTGCTTTCATTTGCGCTACATTCCATTTTGCTCCCAACCTCATTAGACTACCGGTGTTATTTATTGTTGTTCTTGCGGTGTGAGTTGTGGCAATTGAATCCACCGCACCTCGGTGATCGGATCATAGTTGATCAACTGAACCGAACTGATACAAGTAGAAGATAAATACGGTTACATATGGGGAACAACCGGCAACACCGAACAAAAGAAAAGAAGCAAAACCAGGGCAACCTAACTGATTCCCACAAGAGGTTCCGTGCACATAACACAGACTGGTAGGCCCCAGTTAACAACGTTTTACTGTTAAGATACCTGACAGGTTACGCAAGCAAAACCGACGCGTGACCCTTTGTTCATTAATAGTAGATTTCTAGATCGCTGCTCAGTCTTTATTTTGATTGTTGGAGGACTAGCTGGACACTAAAGAATTACCAACATTATCGCGTTTTTATTGCGTAATAACACCTTGCATGCGGTCTCCCGGTTCACATGATGATGATTTATCATGAGGCAGTCGCTAAGAGTTGATGACGAGCTCCAATTCATTCTCAGGTTCGCTCCGTGTTTCTTCGTCACTACTTGTCCGAAACACTGGCAAATTTTCAGCTATCCTCTGAGCTAACTGGCGGTCAGTTTTACCCATGTAAATGTCACAGCAACTGCAGATGAACTTTCAAAAAAACCTGAGAGACAAAAAAGCATCCGATGAGCTGCTTTGACTGTTATGAAGAGCAGTATTTCGTGGAGTGAGCAAAATTCGCAACTGTGCGGTCGTGTGGGTGTGTTTAAAGTCAGCTCGGGGAATGCGTCCAGTGTTATTTGCACTATGGACCCCTTGAACGGCTAAAATAGCACTCTTTATCTCTACCCTTAACAGCAGAAATGTTAAAAGCAGAAGTTTCTGCAGAGGAACTTAGTGTCAAATGGGTATACTGACAAGTTCGTTCAACCCACAACCGGCTAGCTCGCCGACCAACCTCCCATTGGTGCCAGCTAGGAGGATCGGGTTCATCCCGTTCTGGCGAATGATTGGGGGGGAGTGTTTCAGGACGTAATGGGTTACCGCCTAGCAAGCGTTCTCTTTATACAAAGCCACACAAGTCAGTTTAACAACACTGAGACATGGCGGATGTGACTCGCCATTAAATAAAGTTACTGCCGTTCGTTTAGCCAGATAACTTTCTCAACTATATGACGTCAGTCCTTCAAGCAGAAGAGTTCCTTTGAACCCTTCTCACGCCGACGACCTGACTGAACACAATCACAAACGCAGCGTCACATTAACACATTCAAGCAACACAGCTACGTAAATTCATACCTAGTTGCCTGTCACTGCGGCCTCCACAGGGACAGCCACAGGATGCCTGTGCCTACAGAGATAGCATGGGTGGGTTGCGCTGCACCACCCACAGCTCCATCCACACACCCCATATCCAGTGTAAGCCCGAAGGAATAAGACCGGGAGGTATGCATATGGGACCCACGTCTCATCAACGGAGCCGGCCCACGCTGCTTCACAGGCAAACACATGCACGCTGTATTTGGGGAGTCAAGTGCACACAAGGCGGTGGTTGGAACGTGGTCCGCTCCACACTGAGTGCATGGAACCACACTTCGAGCTTAGCACGACCACAAGGACCGTGCATCTCATCCCTTTCAGTGACGACCAACTGTCTCCTGGAGTCAGTATAGACGAGGTAGGGGGTAATAGACAGGTAGGCACATTGTCAACATGCACATCAAGCGCAGCCACACCAGTGATGTCAAGCAACAGACAATCACTTGAAATGGCAATACCAAATAAAATAAATCGAATAAACCATACAGATATGCCGACATAACTCTTCGCTACACACACACACACACACACACATATATATATATATATATATATATATATATATATATACAGTCTGTTAACAGACGTTGTGCCATCAGAACCATGACAGAAGAGAGAAATAACAAAAAATAAAACACAAAATGCGATAAAAAGGGAAAACGATTTTTTGGCTTTACAAACGCAATCTTGAATTTTTTGTTTGGTGAGATTTCGTGTGCATTAAAGGGGGATAAAATTGCAGAACAACATAGACGCCACTGATGTCTATAACGGGCCATGACATTCAGTGTTTCCAACCACTGCGAGTCAGCATCCCGTGGTCCCCAATCTGAAAGACGGACTGGTCCGACTGCCGTAAAAGTTAAGGTTGCCTTCTTCATGCTCCTTGTCCACGTCATTGGCTGTCCACCGCGGCACTATTTCCAGCCGCTCCATGGGAGTGCAAATAGCGCTCGACGTGGAAGGCGATGGGCTGGCATGCGCAGAACGTGCCCGAGCAAACACATGCGGTCGTAGAATAATCTCCTGAAGACTGGCACCATTCGCCCCAAGCACGCGGTCTCGCACCTCTGCGTTCCTTACGTGGTGTTGCCACCAGACCCGAGCCGTCCTTCGTAGACAGCGAGTGTGGAAGACTGACAGCCGCTTCATGTTTTCTGACCGATTAGGCCGTCTCACAGCCGTACAAGAGTACTGCACGGACAGAAGCATTGTACACTTTGCCCTTGAGCTTGAGAATGACATCACGAGGAGGCCATAGGTGTCTTAGTTTAATGAACGCAAGGCGCGCCTTTGCAATCCGTTGTGAGACTCCATCTCCAACACCGCTACCAGCCGTGATGCGATTCCCTAGATAAGTGAAGCAAGGGACTTGCTCCAGAACAAGTCCAGCAATGGCAAGCGCGGGTTCGGGCACTTGCCAGTCCTGGAGAAGCGTTTTACATTTTCCCAGAGTGAAGCATAAGTCGTAGCTCCATCGCTAAGCGGTCAAAAGCGCACTGGACGGTTTGTGGGTCGTTCCCCAGCAAGGCGATATCATCGGCGTAGTCCAAGTCCGTGACTCTGTCACCAGGAAGGAGCTCAATACCGTAGTTATGGACACCTTCCAGTGCTCTTTGGACGACATCTTTGACGGCAAAATAGAAGAAGAAAGGTGAAATAGCGCAACCTTGGCGAACACCGCTGGTCATAGCAAACGGCGAAGAGAGCGTGCCGTAAGCCCTGAGTTTGCCCGGTGTGTGACTGTAAAGCTCTTTCAAGTTGGTTCCAAACTTGTCGGCACACCTTTCTTCAGTAAACAGTTTCACAACGCAGAGCCATCTACTGAAACAAATGCCGCTCGGATGTCCAAGAACACAAGATGCTTGGCCGCCGGTGGATGTGAGTTGAAGAAGTTGATGGAGCGTGAAGATTTGGTCGATGCAGTCGCAGCCTGGATGAAATCCGGCTTGTTCTTCTCCGAAGAACTCCTCTCTAGTCGGTGAAAGCCTGCGAAGTGGGACCAACAGGGAGATTTTGGATGCGACAAAGAGTAAGGAGATTTCGCGGTAGTTACAGTATTCGTCGCGAGAGCCTTTCTTGTGAGTCGGAACAATGACAGATTCTCCCCATGATTTCGGAACCTTCTCTCCAGTCCAAACTTTTGTGAACAGTGATGGGATTTTGCTGACAATTACACTCCCAACATCCTTGAATAGAGGCGGTGGTAGGCTGTCGGGACCCGGAGCCTCGTGGCGTTTCAAAGATTGGATTGCATTTCGGATCTCCGCTTCATTTGGAGGGGCTGTGGAGACAGGCTAAGCATCATCCATTGGGGCTGGAGGTGTCACAGAGGGCTGCGTTGGGTGGTTGGATTGAAGAGCGAAATGTTCTGCCCAGCGACCCAATCACCTGTGAAGGTTAGTGATCTTCGTGCCGTCTGATTCGCAAATCGTCTGGCTGATAGCATGGGAATTGCAACCGATGGCCCTGATGATGCAAAATAGACGGCGGGAGTTGATAGCTGATGCAGTGGCTTCCACCTCATCAGCTTGTTTTGACCACCAAGATTCATGATCAGAGCGAAGGCTTGCATTCATATGTTGTGTAATAGACCGGCGGTGTTCGTTGTACTCTGCGCCAGCAGACACCGCCCGTCGGCGAGCCAGCAATTTCAAGGATCTTCCTGAGATCCAGCTTTCGGGAGGGGAACGACTGAAGCCACATCTGGACAAACCGGTCGACAACAATGTTTGTTGCAGACTTGACCAGTGTTGATCAACATCCAGAGGGGAAGGGAGAGCGAGATTTTCACGAAGCCTTTGTTGATACTCCTTCTTCACCATCGGGTCCTCCAACTTGTAGATGTTCAGTCGGGTGTCTATGGATCTAGGTGAATCACCGAAAGGCATGCAAACGGTCCACATACCGATGCATGATCAGCGCATGTTGACCAAAATGATCGGAAGTCGCGGACGCTGCCGCGCCACCTGCGATTTAAGGCTATGTGGTCAATCTGTGACCAGTGCTGCGTTGATGATGGGGTCGCCAAGTGGCGTAATAGCGTCCAGGATGACGAAAGCTCGTACTGGAGAGGAAAAGCTGATAATCAGCACACAAACAACTGTCTCTCTCTGTCGTCTGAGCGAACATCAGTATATCCATGCAGTCCCCCGAGTTGGCGTTCATATAGCGTGCGTGCGTGCAGGTCCAGCTTGCTGACCGATCTGCAGTAATGTGCGTACGTTGAAGGCTTCAAGTTTGAACTGGGTTCCGGGTTGCAAGAGTGAAGATGGGAGACTTTGGGACTGGCAGCTCTCTGTTGAGCCCTGTGGTTGAGTTGGCAGGTGTCACAGGAACAGTTTTATCGGTGTAGGTGGGGTTGATCGCCATAGAGGAATCAGGTAAAAATGGGTGTGAATGGTAAAAGGGAAGGATAGGTAAAATGGTGGCGTGTGCTTGTGAAGTTGGTATAGTAGCATGAGTGAATAGCATCGTAGCAGCAAGAGAGCGTGTGAATGGCTGTAGTTGTAAGTCCATGGTTCTCCAGTAGGCGAAATACTACCCGGTTGCCTAGGCCGAGGTAGGTATGTTGTCTTATGGGACCACCGCCCCGAGCCTTTGATCAAGGATCTAACCTACAAGGCAGCAGGGCGATATGAGGGGTTCGCACCCGTTGGGAGCCGGTGACTGGACACTCAGTTCATACGCCTTTCGGATGACGATAAGCCATGCCAGGGGCCCAACACTCCCGTAGTCAGAGACAAGATCCGCTAAATGAGCATACGAAATAAACTGGTTATGAACAAATCCCCGATAAGTACATGTCAAAAAAGATATTTTATACTATGCAACAAACGCGAAAAAGTTAACGAGGTTAACCACAACTAGCTTAAGCGATGTAAGTTAAGATGTGCTTGTTCAGGTGGACATTAAAATGAGGTAAAATAAAGGATTAAGACAAGATAGCAAACCGGTAGATAGCAAACGGTAATAAAGAGGCTTTGCACGATGTTATTAAATCGAATGGAAGCGCATACAGCGTAGCTACCAACGCTGTGTCGGTTCTGCTTACAGTCTCAGCAGCACCTGTTGTCGGTTAGATACTAGTCCCGAGTGGCCTCGCTCGTGACTCACTAGACCCCTCACTGACTCAGACACTTGCGACCGCTTGTGTCACAACACAATGCGCTTGCCGCTCCGTCTCCGAATGCATGAGGGTTTTCTTCTGCACCTCAGCAACTAGCTTCGTGATCAGATGGCGCCATGCACGCCGATCAATCCCCTTCGATTTCCAACACTTGAAATAAACATTAGACCGTGATAGACTCAGCTTGATCATGTCCTGGTAACGAAGCTTCGGTTGCTCTAAATGGCACTTCCCCATACTCAGCTGAGCATATAACACCTGCTTCAGTATCCCCCCCGGAATCCATACGGCACACATGACAGAGCCACCACAACTGTCTCATGAAAAGGATGTAGTTCACTGAATACATTCCAGTTCGGCGCAACATCTCCGTGTCTGCAACTCTGTGGCACCAACCGATGCACAGAAGCCGTCGCAGACACATACATCCAGATACAAACACGCACATAGATCCAGTATGTTACTGGTAATTTCGCAACATTTTTGTAAAATTATCCAACATTCTTGTTTATATTAACATAATCATGCCTATGCAGGCGTGCCTCGCACGGTCGAGAATAAACCATTTTTATCTACTAAAATAAAAATAGCGGAAATGCTTCAAGAGGGATTTTGCAGAAGAGAAATTTGCGTCTACAAACCGGAGGACAACTTACACTGACGTGTGATGTGCTTGAAACACCAGCCTGTTGAGCAGCCACCTTGGTAGCTGCCTTATCCACCATTTCCATCACAACGCATGATGGATTCATGTGGCCACTGAAACCAATTTCATCCACGTTCCAACGTCCGAATGGTGACGGATCAATCGTGAATTTGGAGGAGTGTGCACACTCAAAGGTGGTCATGTGTGTGCTTAGCGAAACCAATGTTAGATGACGGACCACGTAGGTGATAAAGTCACCGTGCTTTTCTCGCAGGGACTTGTGCAACCCAGCCAGAAAGATTCCAGCCAACACTCGAATCATCACGTCTTTGTTGACATCTGAATTGACGATACGACAGACAAGAAAACAGGTTAGTTGTGAAAAAGTGGTCGTACGGCGATGAACAGGGCAAACGGACAGGGGAAAATTAGCATGAACATGATCCGAGTGTGGCGAACCCAGTTGCTACGACGCTGACTACAGTATAATAAACATCTAATGTGTGAGGGCATACGGAAGATAGATGAAAACGAGCAGTCACGATGGCGTGATGGAAGAGCTGAGTAAGAAAACCCAGAGTCTAACTGTGTGATTGACTTCCCAGTTGTGCCCTGCCTTCACTAGTATCGAGGACCGTTACAACTGCCTGGTTGTAACAACTTTCCTGGTCAGGACGAGCGAAAGGCTTGCGGATTGTATACATGCAAAGAAAAGGAGCCGAGAGACTGCGGATTCGTACGACCCGTGAAACCTGGTCGCCAAATGTATCCACAAGACCCAGAGAGAGAGAGAGAGAGAGAGAGAGAGAGACAAAGAAAGAACAACAATCGCCCGTAGCAGGCGCTTTTACTATCCCAATGAGAGGCGAATACAGCGGTGCTCAGCCTCACTTAGATACCGATTTTACATATAGGACAGGCTGTGTAAGCCAAAATAAGAGAGCGAGGAGAAAGCAAGTGAACGGGCGTAATGCCAGTGTGCTAAGTTCAGTAAGCTGAACGTATCGGAAAAGTACATTTTTACGATTACGGAGGCTGGTCAGAAAAAAGTGAATTCTTGTATATACAGAGGCTATCTGCATATCAGTGTGAGCGGCTATGCCTTACGTGGTTCTGGTTTAGGCGGTTTTTTGGAGACTTCGTTCCTCATATCAGGGGCAACATGCCAGATGACGGCGAAAACCAAGCTTGCGTTACTACGCTAATGCACCGCGTGTGTTCGAACAGAAAACGACGAGTCAGAGATCACAAAGTGTAGCGTCGCCTGCTGATCACTTTAATGCTCAAGGCTAAATGGGGCCGTGAGCTACTAAGGCGATGCACCTAGACTGCACCAGGCGCAAGGCAAGAAAATCCTTCACGCTTGTTAACCGGAGGGGATATATTTTCACAAGATAATGAATTGAAAAGGGTTATGGTGGGTAAATGCTAACTCAGGGCTGTGCATCCCGAAAGAGTATCAACGAGCTCTGTGATTGGCAATCATACTTAGCGTAAGAGGAAAATGAATGCCGCAGGCTAATAACGGAGTAGCTGGTTGAACGAGTCAAAGAAGTACTGGGTGGCCACGAAATCCCTGGTCATTGTTCATAACTGACGTTTTTACAATACTATTTAGCGGTTAATAGTTGCACATTTATCATAACATTTATAGCATACATGTACGATACTTCTATCTTTCTATTTTCAGGTATATATACGAAAAATGACCGATACAAGTCCCTACCTCATTGAAAAAAGGCTCATAGCTGCTGTCTGTGTACATAATCGAGTGCTAGAAAAAAGAACAATAACTGACATTTCCACCAAATTCCAGAAGTGTTTCAAGAGGCCAAAAAAGGACACAAAAAGGACACATTAATGCCATGGGAAAAGAAAACATTTGCATCTGTATCTGTGCTGGATGCCACCCGATCTGGACGTCCTGCCTCCCGAATGTAACACGTGGAAATCATTAGGCAGTCAGTTTTCAATCCTCCAAGGAAATCAACTCGTAAGAGGTCTGCTAAATTATATATCCCACTCTCCACACTCCAAAAAGTACTCAAAATTAACCTAGGCATGTCAGCTTTAAGGCCAATGCAGATCAATGAACTGTCTGATATTGATCGACGGAATCGAATGGAGGCGTATCGCAACTTTCTTCACTAATTCCCCAGAAAAATCAATCGTCACAATGTCCCCTTTAGTGATGAATGTGCTCTCTATCCCAGCTCAGGATCACGAAAGGTTTCCATTTGGAGCAAGTTTAACCAATACAATGCTTAAGAAATCGCTCACAACCCACCGCACGTCATGATGCGGCCGACAATGTCAGCTAGCAAAATCATTGGGCCATTTTTTTCGGAAACTCAGTGAATCACTTCACCTGGGGACCTAGTTCGTTCTACAATTAGTTTCAACTTGAGTCAGGAATGTAGCCATTCTGTAGCAAGATGCTGCTCCTGCACATTATGCTATATTGGTGCGCCGGTTCCTGGATGAGAATTTCCCTGGCCGGTGGATTGGACGTGGGGATCACAGCATCAAGGTTCAGCTCGCAGTCCTTACCTGTCATCATGCAACAATGCCTTGTGGGGCATGATGAAAGAAGATATCAGAAAAACACGTTACAACAACACAGAAAAACTTAAACCTACAATCCGTGCTTCATTGAAGTCCATTTCCCCTGGATGTTCTGCAACGCATCCCAGCATGCACTTGGAGACGCATTCGTCTATGTGATGAGAATGACGGTGAACACACAGACATATTGGATCCATGACAGTGTGATCATAGGCTAGCACATGTTTATTTCAATAAATTTCATTGATCAGCGAAGAGCCCTTCTTTTTCTTGACAAGTATCACATACAATTTTTTTTACATTTATACACTGTTTTATGTAGGTATATGCATAAAGTTGGAGTGCCCGGCAACTTTTCGGCCACCCTGTAGTGCGGTCAGGGTTTACGAGTAGAATGAATTACCAGGGAAGACATGAGCTTGGGGGGTTTGAAAGCGATTGTATGCAGCGGCCACCAATGTGTCGAAAGCGATAGATAATTTTCCTCCAGCCGCCACAACAATCACCGGTGTGTGGATACAGTCAGGACATAGAGTGTAGAGAAGATTGACAGCGAAGCAAACAAATAATACAAAATAATTTAGACATAACAAACAGACGATGGAAACGATAGACCACGCATAAAGGGATGGAGGGGATGACAGAAGAGATTGAAAGGCAAAGCAGCAGTGAGAAGGCAGAATAACGCGAACGGAATGTGTAAATTAGGGAGACGGCTTACCACCATCCAAACAGCACGGAGATTGAAATAGCAGTCGATCAAGCCGAGGAGTGTGGCGCCCACTAGTAACCGTTTCAATGTAGTGTTTCACGGAGAGGAGAAAAGAACGGGTTTGAAAATATGCATACGGTGCGTCATCATTGTGCCCGGATTTGGCCGTCTTGTGAGGAAGATCTAACGATGCGATGCACAAGCTTTGCAGGAGATCCCAAATGAAAGTATTGGTTGGGAGGTCGACACCGGGGGACTGGAGTATCGAAAAAAATAACGATGAAGACATGATTGTGTGTTGATGCGTGTTCTGCTGAGGTGTTGGTAGGCAAGAATCTGAGACCGCAGATGGTCATCAGCTCACGGGTGTACATGACTCGAGCATTGAAATCCAAAACAAAAGAATCAGGTGTAAAATATAGTAAACGATTGAAAATTTGTTCAAAATGAAGACCAAGGAGCGCTATCCACATGCGCGAATACAATATCAGCTACTGATCAAGGTGACTTCAAAGCGCCGAAGAAAAAAACACATGCGGAATTCCCGGTTGGCGTGAAGTCGTTAGTGCACTTGTCATCGGGCATCAGACATAAAGCAAATACCGTTGGGTGACTAAGAAAACGGCCAGCGCGTCGGTAGAGGCTTAGACTGACATCCCGATGCCCCGGGTTCGAGTCCTGTAATCTCTACATGCAAACCAACACGAAAGCATTCGTGGAGTGCAGTGTTGCGCGTAGCTAACACCCAGAATACAACTGCTTCAGCGGCGGTCTTAGTGATCAAACTGGTTGAACTTCACTTCAACATGAATCACGGCTCTCATCGAGATTGCGTGTCGGACAGCGAGTGATTCAAAACAACCCCTCCAAGCAGCCAATAATCATTGTGACAAGCAGTGCCCACCGCAAGTCAGTGACAGACAGCTTAAAACTCTCAAACGCGAGTCGCACACCTGCTCTATGTACCTAGTGAATACAACGGATTAAGAAAACGGCCGTGAATTGTAGCGTTTTCGGGCGGACAACAGCTACTCTTCACACAGACCTCAACTGTCTTTAAGTTGCTCGTCTAGGTCGTGCTTCACAGGCTGACTGGCACTCGCAAAAGCTAGATTCACGAGCGGCAAGCCGAATTCGCCGAAAGCGACTTTAAATCGACCTTATTTTCACATTACACAAAATGTTGGAAAACCGCCACATCCAGTGGTGACCCACCGTAGTCGTGTTCCTCGATATCAAACGGGTGATCGATCCGATAGATCGATGTGCTCTTTGGGTCTGACTGCGCAAGGAAAGTACGCCCTACAAGTGTTCATTTGCTCAAAATCGGTTGCATTGCAATTTTAACACAATGTTGCATTAGAATACGCGAATTTTTTTTACATATCCACTATTGTGTAGATGTAAATTTTACGATTCCATTTCAATGTAGCATTAAATTTTCACAGGTACCCATTTCATCTTGCACTACTTATGAGTAGATAGATTTGCTATTTTTAGTTAGGTCATGACAGTTAAGTTACAACGGTCAACCATTACGGGTGACATTGCGTTGGATTTCATCCGTGTCGTCTAGCATAGCCTTCAGTTCGTGAGTATTATTTCCATCTTCCAATTCGTTTTTAAGTTTCTTTCCTTATATTTCAGTGCAATACGATCCCACGTCGTCTGGAATAGCTACGACGCTGCTACCAGGTGGAAGAACTGCTTATTCCGCTATGAAATTGTCATTGAACAAGCCATTCATTGAAACTCCCACGTGCAACATTTCAGAATCTTCCGCCATGGGAAAAGTATTGCAGAAATGCAAACTTTGAGATGAATTCACAATGGCGCACAAAAAAGTTTCTAGAGGCACTTAATCGATCAGTACAAAATTTGAGTGGAAACACTAAAGCATTTTGGAACGTGTTATTTTTGCCTGCAGGAGATTTCAGGCAAACATTACCTGTTATTCTTCGATCGACACCAGCGGAAGAGATAAATGCTTGCCCGAAATAATCTAGTTTGTGGCTACACGAAGAGGTTAAAATTAACTACCAATATGTGTGTTCAGCTGCAACGCGAGCAATCAGCTAAGGTATTCTCATTGCATTTACTGGATACGCGGAACGGAAAAAGTGCTCAATGATCTGATCTCAGAATTTCATTTCCTCATAGCTCCTGCAATTTAGTGACGTCACAAAAGAAGAATTGGTTGGAAATGTATTTCCCAATATTCAAACCAATTATAGGCGTCAGGATTTGTTAAGTGAACGAGTTATTCATGCAACCAAGAAGGAAAGACGTGGACGAAGTTAACAATATTATTCAGCCTAACATTCCAAGCGAGACAGTCACAGACAAGTCCGTCCGCACTGCTATGGGAGCATATGAAGCGGTTAATGGTAGAATTTTGAATTCACTCCATCTGCAAGAGATGCCACCGCAAGTGTACTGTAAGTACAATGTTGCAGAAGATCAACTAGCCGAAGCTTTGCAACGGCATGCAGCTTGCAGTAAAAATATTACTAAACAACCTGATAGAAGCAACAACCTCCACATAGCCATACAAAGGTGAAGATGTCCTCGTTCCTCGCATTCCTAGGATTATAATTCTATTTAAGAGATTGCAATTCCCAATTCCATTGGCGTTTGAAATCACCAGCAACAAAGCTCAGGGAAAAATGGACACCCAGTGAGATTCATAGCTCGGTCTACAAGCGTAGAAAACAGTGGGAAGTTTTTGACAGATGTCCCCAAAAAAGTGCCCATCATGCTACCATTCGAGGGGGATCAAAATGATAGAAAATTCCTGGACTGCGTCCACCAAGACCGTAAAAAAGTGCTAGTACGCAGCCGAATTGGTGTTATTGCGCCAAGTTGCTGTGTAAATCTAACCTGGACAAGCCACATTCTAGTGTTACTACCTTTATGTTTACCAATGCCACTATACTTGTGGGAGAAAGTACGTTGGCCGAACTGAAAGGAGGTTATTGATCATCTTCCTTCAAACTGAATGTTCTTGCCCATTTCTGCCTTTCGTGTGCAACGCGATAATCTCACAGAATGTATGTAAACAGCTGATGAGGATACTCGAAAGATTTGAATGCAGCATATTCCGATAAAATGCTTTTTCCTCTTGTCATTTTGACATTTTCAGACAATTTGTACCGTTTCGGTAGCAGCCTTTGCAACACAAGTTTGCGTCAGGCCTGTATTCGGGCTTTTGGCTGAAATTGCGAATGTGCGGGGAACATGGTCGTTTCTACCGGAGGCACATAGAAAAGGAAAGATCTAACAGTGATAACCAGAAATAAGGGCGTCAGTGCCTTCGTCTTCGCGTCATGCTAAATGTGAAGGTAGACCAAACATGTGGCCCCATGCCGGAATACAACAGATATCAGCTAACCTGCAGATTTGGTAATGAAGCTCCAGCTACGAAGGCGAGGTATTGCCAAAAGGACATACGAAGCCTAGCAGTTAACAGGTTTGCAAAAGACACGGCTCGGACAGCGTGATCAGTGGATAGTCAAATTCTGCACCAAAGACTGCGAAGTTGGCACTTTTGCAACGCTTCCGTTAAGTGAATAATTCTCGTAAACGCGCGGTGAACACTGCATCATCCATAATTTCGAGAGCACTAACCGCACCGCATCATTAAACCCCTATTAATAACCGCCGAATTATGATCTGATGGTTTCAACGGTTAGTGAAAGCTTTACAACGCCGTACAAACCTTGTCGATGCGCGCATTAACCTGTTGGGTGATAGGACCACCAGAGTGCATATGGAAATGGAATAACAGAACCAAAGTAAAAGACCTGCATGATGTGCTCACACTGCCCCCAAACAAGAAAGCTAGTGAAACTCTGTTTTGTAATTTATTCCTATCAATCCAATAGTTCATGAGTATTGTTCGACTACGTTGTAACCATTCTTATAGTTTTGTGCAATTTGTGGCGTCAGTAAGCGATAGCGGAGTACCTTGCGCAATAACGGGTAAAATCAGGCTCAGGGTGCATTATCGCTGTTGCCAGAAACGTTTATGACCGTCAGTAATAATAATAATAATAATAATAATAATAATATAGCCTCGAGTTCATAAGACGTGCCTTATCGGTATGTACTGGTGACGGATTGACGCTGTATATATCACCCCTGAGAACACATCTGACACAAGCCGGTCATTGTAAGACAGAAGACAAGTTTAAATCTGGTTCCAACTTGTAGGGTCAGCGTCAGCGATGTTGATGGTCAACTGAGAGGAATAAGTTTATTAGTATGCAGTCTCGGATATGTGAACGTCTCCCGGGCTTCACGGTCTTATGAGTGCGTTTCTACGGTGTGTCAAATATATCTGGATCTATCCCCGTAATTCAGCCATGACTAGTACTTTTCAGCAACGCAGTTGCGCCCATATCGGAAACACCAGCATCTGTAACGCTTGTCCGGCTATCCAATCGGCATGCCAGCAAAGGGTAGAGCAAAATCCATGGCTTCGCACGCGATTGTGTGTCCCCCCCCCCCCCCCAAAATGTAGGCGCGGGCATGCGAGCATTTTGTGTCCAACAAAAATTGCCGGTTGGATAGCCGGACAAGCGTTACAGATGCCGGTGTTTCCGATATGGGCGCAAGTACTAGTCATGGTTGCATTGCGGGGATAAGTCTAGATATATCGGACATACCGTAGATGCGGTGTACACTGTGCGACATGTAAGAAAAGGTCAGAGAGGCCGATCAAGCAGTTAGATGAAAATGAGTATCAACAGTTTCCCATGTTGGGACTGTCGAAAAGACTGGGCAATCATAACAACAGTTGTTTGCGCATAGCCCCAAGACGTGGCCCTGAGTGGCTCTGCGTTAGATACACCGAAAGCAAACTACTAAGTTGCAAAATACGAGGCAAAACGGTTGCATATCCATCGGCTTGCGGAGAAATGACGGATGTACAGGAGTGTAGGCTTCTTCAAGAACGCGGTATGAGGATGTAAAACATTTTGTGTCAAAATGGAATCCGGGAGAAAATCACCCATAAACTGAAGAACAGATAGGTTTAATACACAGAATTTATGAAAAAGCAGGAAAAAACTATAGATAGCAGGTTCAACGGAACAGCATGTTGGAGGTTAAAAGCTCCGTGCGAATGGAGCTAAAATATGACTGAAACGTAAAAGAAAAACACACGTGCGTTACCTGCAGAGATTCAATGGCGGCGTCAACTAAAGAGCGAATCGGTAGGTCTATGGGTTGGTTTGGATACTCAGCCAGATAGAAGCGAACTTGCGGACCAGATTCGCCTTCCGATGGGTCCAAACGTAATCTTTGAACTTCGATTAAATTAGTGCGATTAAAGTGGCCCAATTTGCCCAAAACCTGAATAGAAGACCAGCGGAAAATAAGGCAAACCTAAGGTCAAAAACCTCAACGAGATTCACAAATGCGAGCCCCTAAGCAAGTGGTCAACACTGAGAAGACAAAAGGTGATGTGGCAGGGTCGATTCAATTCGGCAGCAAAATATGCAAAATGTTTGTAAAGCCCAAGGAGAACAAATGCTCAAGTCAGCGCTAGGTACGAAAAAAAGTTTAGTCTTCTCCATATTTTTACACCGTCATGTGCACTTGAATAGACGATGTGAAGAATAAGCGAGGTAAAACGAGGAAGTATATTGTCCGCAGCCTAGACAATATATAAAGTTTTTGGGTCTGGTGTGAACTGAATCCGAAATGGTCAGGAGGGTTTTAAAGCACGTTCTCAACACCGTTGAACTGGAATGAAAGGTCGCCCACAATCAGCACAAGCATGGATAAAAGTGCAAGTGACAAAAAGGAGCATGGTGATGAAAAAAGATAAATGAGCAAGATTGCTCCCATGCTAATTGAAACCAAATAAGCACTGTCAACGACAAATGGATAAGTACCAATAGAGTACCATACTTCATCAATGCAATGATGTGTTCAAGTAGATGGATGTACTGAGGCGTGTGGTTTAACGCAAGGGTAAACGTACGCAGATACTGTGTTGTCTCCTTACTCGGCCAAGACCATATGGGGGCTGTCAAGCGGAAACGGTAGGTGTCCCCATCTTCACTCGTTATATACTGTATACACGCGATTCTGTCTACCATAAGGCCTCTCTGTGGGATGTAAACACAAACTAAGTAAGCTTCACAGGTCATAAAAGGCATCAGCAGTAAGCCGGTACGCAGTAACGACGCTTCGCTGCCGCGCAACCACCACCAGTCGCGCGTGAGCTAATGATACTACGAGGGTCCACAACGCAAGATAGAACCCGCAACCTCAGGATTACAAGGCAGGCTTGTGATCCTTAAGGCCATGACTTGGCCCACGGATCACAAGGCCTCTGTTCCTAACCTCTGGCTTATGGGTACACAAAATTGTAAGCAAATGTATCGCTTAAATTAGGCACCACAAGCAGTGTAGTTATACCATTACAGTTACTGTTCGTTGTATCCCAAATTTATTCTTTATGTCTTATCCTGACGCAAAAAAGTTTGGGAAGGCTCGGCATTCGCAAATATTTGTCTTTCTGTGCGAAATCGCTTGTCGTCTGACATCTTGAGTGGTCATTCACAGACCAGCTGATCTATTTCAGCGGATGTCATCCATGAGCAGATCGCTGTTACATCAATTCTGACAGTGTGATTTAAACATGATGCAAGAATGCAAGGAAACTTTAAGTCGTTTTATTATTCCCGAAAAACATATTTTGCTCATCAAACTGTGGTAGATGAGTTGGAATGCAGTTGTTATAGCCGGATCACACGGAAAAGAGTCTCGTGGAATCGAGAGCACACACTACTGTTATTAATAATAATAATAATATTATTATTATTACTAGCATTAGGACTACACAAACAAGGCCCAATCGTCTGACTTCTCATACCGACAAGCCAAGTGAAATCAGTTAGGATGAGGGAGTTACAAAGCTGAAACAATGCCAGATGACGAGATTCAATTAACGATAGGAAATGGCTAGCAATAATCTCGAAAGAGTTGAGCCGAGCTTCGCATCTAATTACTAATCTGTGTATGTGTCCGGTGGTCATAGTTGCATATCATCTGTCGGCTGAGTGACAACTTATCACCGAAACGAAAGAGAGCATAGGGCGATCACGTGGGGAAGCTGAGACCCAGTCCGGAGACAGCTCATGCATATGGAAAACGGTGCACCGGTAATGGCCGGAGGAAATTAGAACATCAAGGGGTCTATTTGAGCATGCGAAATTGCACATTCCAATGCGCTAGCCTGCACAAGTCGCCCCGTCTCTCGTAGTGCATGGCAATTGCTTCGACGAGGCTGAGATGCCTATGCTTACGGATTTGCAAAGAGAACAGGAGACCCATCAAAAGTGACATATCGGCACCCAAGGTAACAATAACTAACAATATTTTAGAGGGCTAAAGCCAAAATGAAGTACCACAGCATCATGATGATTAATATTAGTATTAAAAGTAAGATTTAAATAACAGAACTGAGTAGCGATGACACAGATGTACAACGCCGCCACAAAACCTTTTTGGTTGAGGGGGAGTGGCCAATATTTCCTAGCCATGAACCTGTCCGGCCAACTCTGACTGGTGATAATAACGTTCATGGAAAAAGTAAGGATATTGCTAGTCAACGGAAAGAAAAACGTGAATAACGAATGTAAACATGGGAAAAATTATCAATTACTTGATACGACTACCTAGCAAACAATGGCGTCGCGTTGAAAATAGCAAGAAGTGGAGGTGATGCACTGATCTGAAAGAAAATGTTGGAGCTCAATGACGCCTTTGCGTGCTGAGAACGGAGCAAATAAAACGCTCGAAAACAGCTCTTCCCCACATTGGTTCGTTTCGCCATCTCCTGCAATACATTTTCAGGGGACAGAAGGGGCTACTACCTAGTTATCGGTTCAGAGAAGTTACACAGTCAGAGAGTGATGTCTGGATCGAGATCCAGCAAAGGCGCCACGCCGTAGTTGGGCGAGATGTCTACACGTACACACGGAAGAGCCCCACCAGCTACGACGTGCAGGAGGGTAATCGCGAGCACAGTCCCGACGATCCGAACACATTCTGACGCAAGAGTATTCGAATGGAGAAAAGTTACGTGTCTGGATGCCAAAAAGCAGATTAGACTGTGTTTGTGCTGAGGTAAAAGGATGGCGAACCGCAACGCTGCTTCGGATTATAGAGAATACCCATCGTGAGCGATGTGGGTGCGATTGTGTCATTACTAGAGGCACTGATAAGATGCAGGCGAATCATGCACCACGTGGTTCCACCAACTGCTAAGGCGTCGAAGTTCAAATAGGGGTTAGCTGTACGTTAGGTTTCGTGTAGTGGTTTCTGCGACGCATGGGTGGAAAAAGCTCCACGACCTTGGAGTAAAAGCTACAATGTACAAGAACAACGTGAAGTTGTGAAGCCGCCAAATGATCCGTACTTCGTCGTAGGATATGTGAAATGTTGATCCGTCGGGGGAAAAGAAATTACCCCACGTTGAGCATGATATACGACAAAATGGAGTTGGCATTAGAAACGTAAATTAAGCACGCTTATCAAGATGACAGTTTACGACGAATTACACATATAAAGTGTATGATTAACCGAGATCCAACTACGGGGCTATGGTAGCTCTCTACCCTAGCAAGGAGAATGACCGACGCAAGCGCAATTAGTGCCCATAGTCAAAGCCATAGTAGCTTGCGTTGTCAAGCAAGAATGTGTGTACCTAGAGGTAATAAGTTACTCCGTGACGAACGGGGTGCGCACGTAAACAATAACGATGCCGGACACGGGGTGTAAGGCAGGAATGGGTTCGCATTACTTGGCATTGTCTGAGAAACCCAACAAGGGAAGTTTACCTTCAACCACAGAAGAGAAAAACAGAAGGCGACTGGGCGGTGCAATCGGTATGTAGATACCATGTACCATTCCAAAAACTCACTTTAAACGACATCTTCTGGACATATTCGCTGGAAGAGTGCAAGGAGTTGTACAATGCCAGAAGCATGTCGCCGCGCACTTGGCACAAATGGTCGTGTAGAAAATCGGGTTGCATATTGTCCACGCACAACTCCAAAGTTCTCAGACCCTGTCGGATAATGAGATCAATGAAAGTAACAGTCACAGGAGGATGGAATTGCAGGGAAGATGTGTCGAGGCCATAAAATTACGAGAAAAGATACCTCAAAGAAACATGAAATTGCCTGCTGTGATCAACAGAGCAGAGCAATCCAATCGTCCACGGAAACAGGAGGATCGATGTAACAAAGAAAACGGTCACGTGGATAGATCACCTAAACAGTTGGAACACAGGGGCTGCCTCGGAAGCAACGCGATAGTGCCCAACAAGGCCGCGATGTGGCCATCCAAAATATTCCGTTCTCATTAACAACATGGCCTAAGACAAAAACTGTAAAAATCGAAAAGGATGGAATAGCATCCGAAAACGCTCAAAACTGTTAGTAGGTAATTATTCAAAATTTCATTCACCCTGCACATTAGCTATGAATAAAAATCACCACAGATGTCGTGCAGCAATACAACTTGACTAAAGGGCAACAAAAAAGAAAGAATAAAGACGACAAGAAAAGAAAAGCAAAAAAAACATTATCATGCTTTGTTTTATACTATGCACTGACGATTGGACCGTGGGTAAAGGGAAAGCCTAAGCAGGACGGGAAAACACAAAGAAACTCACAATACATATGTGATAGAGGCCGGTTCTTCGCCACGTCAAAAACCTTCCACAACCAAACGTGTCGATTGTTTTTCGAACCCCAGCCAAGATGTCAGGCGGTTGCAATCGGGGCAACTTCGAAGTAAGAGCCGTAATTCCTCTTGATATACTCGTCACTTGGTCTCCACTTTTTCTTACATCCAGACCCCGGGCAGGCAAAGGACGCACGTCGCGAGAGTCTATGTGCTAGCATGCGCAACATGTGGCCCAGCCATAGAAGCCTGGCCCCGTGAAATAACGGTTCACTTTCAATCCTTGTGCCATAAACAAGGCGCCGTACAAGATCAGTGCGCACGCGTTGTTTCACCGGATAAAAACCAAACTGCAAAAGCACTGGTGGTCGAAGATAACTAGTCGCTTTACGTCTACCGATCCAATTAATCAGGCTTCACAATAGTGCAGTAGAGTTGAAAGGAAAGCTGCATTATAAACTCTGCCCTTCAAGAAGAGAGTGATCTCGTGCAGGCGTCACAATTGGCGAAGACTGGACAAAACAATTCGAGCTTTTGTCACGCGATTCGTGGTCTCCTCCAATTACCCAGGCACCAAGGTGTTTAAATTTCTGAACGACTTCTAGCTGATCCCCAAAAAGGGTCGATGCAGGGAGTGAGCGCTACCAAGCTTAAAGGAGGGATTTGCACATGGACAGTGTAAAGCATAGTACAAAACGATTGACAGCAAGTGCTAAACTGTCCAGTGCTGTTTGGCATGTTCGTAAGCTGCCACAGAGTAGGGCAGTATCGTCGACATACTTCAAGTCAAAAAGTCGTTTACCTGGAAGCAGTCCTACACTTGCTAAGCCGTATCGAATGAACGCATGTCCCATAATTTAGTCAATGGAAAGTTAAAAAGTATGCGTAATATTAAGAATCGCTGTCGCACGCCGCTGGAGATACGGAAGGACGGCGACAGTTTCACAAAAGTCCTCACTCTGCACGAACTATTCGAATAAAGTCCTCTGGTAATGTTCGTGTATCTCTCAGACACAACTTTCTTGATAAAACGGTACCAAAGAGCACATTGTAAGTATCTTTGATGTCGAGGAACACGAATAAGGTGGATCGTCAAGGTGGTGATGCTCCAATAACTGACCTAAAGTGAATACATGGTCAACGTAGCATAGAAAACGCCAAATTACACAACGGAATAGGAAATGGGCAAGTCAAACGCCAATAAGATGTAATCAACGAAGCAGGAATGGATACGGTGTTTAATACCATTGCATGTAACCGCTTTCAGAGCAAGTGTTCCCTAAACGCCAATCGTAAAAACAAAAAAGAGTGTTAGCATAGATACCAGGGAACGGACGCGTTAAGATGAGAGTTTGTTGTAATGTATTGTACCCCTAACACTCACCTGATTGACTGTGCTGCAATTCAACACATAAATCAACGGTTCCATCAATAGGGACAGATATGGCAGTAGAGTGGACAATCGAACGGGGACAATAACGCACAACTCGCCCAGGAGATCTCGAGCGTTGGCTCGGTGCGGAGACCGTAAAAGCCGGTTCAACGTGGTCAACATCTCTGGAAGGAGAGGGAAGAATTCCCGATAGAGTTTATCGTGTGCTCCACCGCCGATGGAACGGAACAGCATGCGTAACAGTGTGAGATAAGCGGTTGGCTCCGTTGCGGTGATGCAGTGTTGCATACTTCCGAGGACAATCCGACGCAAATGCAGCTGGACAGAAAGATAAGTCCAATGCAATGTGCATTAGTAAACGAAAAAGATGAGTGTGTGGATGACAAATATGACGGGATAGGGCAAGGCATGATCGAATACGACAGGGCTAATGTTTCAGGTCGCATGCAATCAAAACGGGATCAGTAAAATGTGCCACACAAAGAAGCATCCTTACAAGAGTAAAGCACTGGCCAGTAAAGTAATTCGTATGTAGAGGGCCAAAAAGGAGGTACTACTGCGCCAAGTATCAGTAGTATAAAGCGACAAGAGAGGCGGACGATCATGAGCCAAGAGCGGAACATACCAACGCGGTAACAGAAAAACGCTTTGGAGCCGAGGATATATGTGCATTAAGAGTGGATACAAAAGAAGCGTGTACTACGCATCCTCTAGGAGAAAATTCGACTATGAGTGGAACGGCTGGGCTTAGAGCTGGTGCATAGGTTCTATGATATTTACCAAATGCGCAATTCTGCTTGGACCTTGGGCTCCTTCAAGCAGATAATAGCCATTTGAAGTCACGCGCAGCATGTAATGCAGATGCGCTGAACAGAAGATATCATAGTAGTACAGCAATGCTGCGGGATGTGAGATAAAGGAAGGTAGGTTGTAGAACATGAACAGGTTCAATGTTCCCCACCAATGGAAGACTAAGACTCGGAAGCTACGCAATGCCGCTTCACTGATAGGTCAGTGAATTTCTCAGAGTCTGTCTGTGACCTTCTGAACACCGAGGATCCATGGACCACTCAAAAGCGCAAGGACCCACGTAATCGAGTTCAGACGTCACCTGCTTATAAACAACAACCCAATCAGTTAAGCGCCTCTAGTTCTGCTCCCATAAGTTCATCACTCATTTCGCTGAGGCGTCATAATCTCATGGTCTTCCACGCACCGGAGTCAAACAATGAAAACCCTCAGATACGTTATGCTCACGATGTTGAGTTCCTCCAGGGGCTCATCGATAGACTCTTGGATGTGGGCGAAGACAGTGTGACGATTAAACAAATAATCCAACTTGGCCAGAAAAGTAACCAGTCATGTCGACCTCTGAGAATCACCTATGCAAATCCCAATATGCTGCAGCTCACACTGTCTCGTCTGTCAAGGCTGAAAGGCATAAAAGTTCACATCCGCGAGATTTGGAACCCGAAGACAGGGATCATTTGAAGACTGCGGTCATTGAGCTCAAACGCCGTACAGAGGAAGGTGACATTATCATTATACACGTTAGCAAGAGGCGGGGAACACCTCAGCTACTGTGCTGCAATACACAGAAAAAAGGAGAAAAAAAGAATTCAGCTGGAGCAAGCCGGCTGAGCTACCGGTAACGGATGGGCATCGTTCCGGTAAGCTACCTGCCGGCGACTATGCATCAAAAAAATTACTATGCAAAATTAAATAAGGTTAAATAATGAGATCTTGATTGGAGGGGGAGGCTAAGAGGGATGGGGTGGGACAAAGAAACTCACAGCACGAACGCCACTCAGATCGGCTCCTAGCCATATCAGCAAGTGTGTTCAACCAAACGTGTTCATCGTCTTTCGGACCCCAACCAGGGAGCCGAGACGCTCCAACCGAGGCCAGCTCAGAAGTGAGGGCCTTCATTCCTCTCGATCAAGTCATCGCTTGGCCACCACTCCTCTTCTTCCATCCACACCCCCGGCGCGCAAACAACGCACGTCGCGGGAGTCGGTGGGCTGGCATGCGTAACACGTGGCCGAGCCATCGGAGCCTGGTGCGTGAAATAACGGTGCTGAGCAGTTCATTTCCTTTTCCTGTGCCGTAAACAAGGCGTCGAACACGCTCGTTGCTCACGCGGTGTTCCCACCAGGTGTGAGCTAAATTACGAAGACACCGGTGATCGAACGTAACTAGCCTCTTCAGGTCCGCTGCTTTAAGCGGCCAGGTTTCACAACCGTACAGTAGGGTCGAACGTACCGCTGCATTGTACACTCTACCCTTCAAGGAAAGAGTGATGTCGCGCTGGCGCCATAAGTGGCGAAGGTTAGCAAAAGCGCCCCCGAGCTTTTGCTATTCGGTTCGTGATCTCATTCTCAATCCCACGGGCGCTGATACAAATTCCCAGGTAGTAGAATTTTTGAACGACTTCTAGCTGATCCCCACCAACGGTCAGCGTAGGAGGCGGTCCAGACCAATCTTGAAGGAACGCTTTGCATTTCGAGGGTGCGAAGCAAAGCCCGAAGTGACGGACAGCTAGTGCTAATCTGTCCAGTGCCGTTTGACACGTTTGTGAGCTGTCACAGATTAGGAGAGGAAGGTGAGACTGACTTGCAAATTGTAAATTTTCGGGTAATCAATAAGGGTGTACGAAGCCGTATCAACCGGTTGCTCAACCTCCAGGCACGTCCCGCAGTACCTCCCAGGACATCCGTGTGGCATTCGCCAACGTGTGCAGCCGAATGAACAAACGTGACAAACTGTGTCGCTTCGTTGTCTCGGAGCGGCCGGACGTTTTAGGACTTGCAGAGACTTGTCTGAACTCCGACGTCATATCCCAAGAAGTCGCCTTGTCAGAATACTCTTGTTTCCGATGCGACGAAAAATCAAAGGTTCACGGTGGTGTTCTGTTGTACATAAAATCGTCACTATCTGGCCAACTTACCAGCACCTACCGGAGCGTGGATAGTTTATGCGAACAATTGTGGTGCACAATCCGCCTCAGACGCGCAGAACTAATAGTGGGGGTTATCTACCGGAGCCCATTAAACCGTTGTTGCCATTCGCTACCACATGTACAGAAGCACATGAGCGGCCTCAGTTCTTACTGATGGGGGGTCTAAATTTACCCAAGATATTTTGGCCAGACGTTCGACTTCTTCCCGGTCATGGCAACGTTGAGGCACAATTCGCTAAGATGACTACTGAAATCGGGGCAACGCAACATGTCATCCAACCGACGCGCGTAACTACGCACTCGGCATCTTGTCTGGACCTAATGTTTACGAGCTGCGAGCAGAAGCTGAACGAGATCAGAGTCATCGAACCACTGGCGAACAGTGACCACTGCTCCATTGTGGTAAGCTTAGAACTGTAGTTACCATATTACAATCAACGGAAGCCGACATTCAACTATTGGAAGACGGACTTCAACGGGCTCGTCCAAGCCGCAAGTCAGACTGATTGGACACTACCACAGGATGCGTCACTTGAGGCCTGTTGGTCATTAATGAAGGGGAAGCTTAACTCGCTCTGTACTCAGTTCGTTCACCTTAAGTATACAAAAATCGGACCAGTCAAACTGCATTGGTTTGATAGGGAATAGAGACAGTTAGCGCGACGGCGACGCAAAGGTTGGGATAGATACATCAGCTCGGGTTGTGATAAAGATTACACGGTGTACAAGAAACAGCGAAACTTATGTAACGCCGCAAAGATCAAGAAACGCCAGCAGTTCGAAGAGGAGCTAGCATCATCGGCCACAACTGCACCCAAAAGAATATTAGCCTACTTGAAACGTCAACTGAAATCCGGGGGCGACCTACCGATCTCAGAGGGTTTGGACGGAAAGAGGCTCATTTCAAGCGCGGAGAGCGTGGACGTCTTGGCTACGTACTTCCGCACTGTATTTGCCAGTAAACCGGCGGCGGTTTCAGTACCGGCACAGGTTGCGCAAGTCTGGCTCGACAGGGTACAATGTGATGCAATCGAAGTGTAGCAACTACTCGTCAACCTCGACGGTGCTAAGCCCCCCGGACCAGATGGACTACGCCCATTAATACTCAAGTCCCTATCGATAATCATCTCACCAGCCGTGACAAACCTACTCAATAAATCACTCTCTGAAGGATCTGTCACCAACGACTGGAAATGCTCGATAGTGAGACCACTTCCCAAGGGTAGGGATCCGAGTAAAATAGGGAACTATAGACCGATCTGCTTGACTTCGGTATTATCCAAAGTCCTTGAGAAGGTTGTGAAAAAGTGTCTGCTGTCGTTCTTCGAATCGATGGACGTATTGACGCCAGCGCAACACGGCTTTACGAAAGGGCGATCCTGCATCACCAACTTGATGTACGTAAACCACCAGTGGGTACGAGCTCTCAACGAACGGAAAGATGTTGACGTGGTGTACATCGACTTTAGTAAGGCGTTTGACAGAGTAAACCACGAGGTACTCCTTCGTTAACTGAGGACATACGGAATCGGTGGTACGTTACTTCAGTGGTTACACGAGTTTATTGTGGGACGAAGGTTTAGTGTACATGTCAATGACTACCTGACAGGCTGGTTCTCATCGACCAATGGCGTGCGTCAAGGACTGTAAATGGGCCAGTGTTATTCCTTATTCATATGAAGGATCTTCCGCAGCAGCTCCAGTCACCATGTGCCCTGTTTGCAGATGATTTGAAAATCTGGAGGATCAAAGAGAACCACGACGACTGCGCTCGCCTCCAGAATATCGATGTGGTCCACCGAAATGCAACTCTCTCTTAACGCAAGCAAGTCAGAGTTCATTAGTAGCACCAGACGTCCAGCCACTCAATCATACACCTTGGATGGCCAGTTGCTCCACTTCAACACATCTGTCAGAGACTTAGGAGTTCTATCACAACATGATATGAGATCACTAGAAAATACAGAGAAATTGTACAGTGCGGGACTTCGTATGCTGTTGGCATTAAGACGAAGTTTCTCCACATGGTCCGAAGAAACCGTCCCTCGCCTATTCACCTCGCTCATCAGACCAATGCTTGAATACGGTGTCCCAGCTTATCATCCGATAACCAGTGGGAAACTGAAAAGCTGGAGAAAATACGGCATATCTCAACTGGAATGATACCGAGTCTACGGAAGCTTCCATATGAAAAACGCCATGAAAGGCTCGTACTCTACACATTGTCATACCGCCAAGAACGAATTGACCTTATTATGACCCATCGAGTACTACACTTAAATCACTTCCCCATATTGCGGCCAATATTTCACCTGCGCGAACCCTGTAAGACCCGAGGACACCGTTACAAACTCAGGGTCCCCAGCATGAACAAAGTATCACATCAGCTTTGTATCGTACGAAGAATCGTAAACTTATGGAATACACTACCCGAAGGATTAATAGAGGCCGATTCTGTGAAATGTTTTAAAACCCGCATCGACGATTATTTCGGAAACCTGTGCTTTTGTGAAACGATGCACATACATCGTAGGCCCGGAAATAATGACACCAATACAAATTCCTAACCGAACAAGGATAAACGATTAACGGACCAGACACAACTGCTGATGATCCACAACTAAATGTTTTTGATGTTTCGCAATTCGATAGAGTTGTACAGAAACCTTTCTACTTGTTCTTAAACACAGTCTCAGTCTCAGAAGGATTATATCGGTTCCCAGAGGGACTGACAAAGTGACAGTAGCTTTGTCTAAAGTTATATCCCAGTTAGCTTGCAAATTATGTGGCCCAACCGACGTCCCCCATGGCTCAGTGGCTTAAGTCGCTGGCTACTTGGCATCTGCCTCTAGCGTTCATAGGTGCGACCCCTAGTAGGGGATCGTGGGAATGTGCACCACTGACGAGCCGCAATAGGGCGAAATGCGTCTGGTGCTTTTGTGGACTAGGCTATGCTATGTAGCTTGTCAGCCACGGGGACAAAAAGATTAAATAATGAAAGTTATATAAGCCGAATGATCCCACCAAAAAACGAGCCGCAAACAGCTTCGACAACGTGTGGATAAATCACAAGTAAAATGAGCGGAGAGGCTGAAAACCTACCGAAGGACCCAAATTCCTAACATAACCAGCTTTGGTTGAACATACAACGCGCTTCTACACCATATAATCTTATGGTTATTCAGTAAGCAAAGAAGAAACGGTAGTAAAGTCACACCGGGATAAGTAAGAAGCGTGATGTCCGCATGATGGAGGCCGCGGCTCTTTGTAGCTAGCGGAAAGGAAATGCTAGGGATGACAACTTCGTGTTCATACCAGGTACGTTACAAATGCACCTTCTATAAAGTTAGTGTACAGGCTGCAAGGTTAGTAAACATGCCATCAGATGGAACCAAGCAGACAGGTAGGCACCTGATGAACTACATATTCGAGGTATAGGGAGGTAAGAGCTCGCAGGGTAAGGAGGCAAACAGGTTTGTTGGGGGCAACCAAAGTACATTACACTAAATGGATATGCAGGCAGAAATTCTTCACATCCAGATACATGTAGACAGCTATCACACACCCGGAAAAGCCCTGCACGGCCGTCCCATCCTTTTGGGAATCGTCAGCAGGACACATTCCAACTTACGCTGGTAGGGCACGAACTCGCAACTCAACTGTTGTCAGTCCGTGGTTGAGACCACTGTGCTACGAGGGACAGCAACGACTGTCATGAGTAAGTTAGTAGATGTGATATATCACCGCTCACTATACCATTCAACTCCCCCTACTACTCCCTTGTAATCTTTACGCAGACCAAATTGCTTATTATGCCATAAGTTAATTAGCGGCTTGATTTCGGTAAGTTCGTCGCTTGGTGAGGGGGCAACTATTAGGCAGACAAACGGAGCGAATACCCGTGCTCGACGTTACTGCACTAGGCCAGGCAGACAGGTTGGTCTGGCGCGATGCGAAACATGTGATCAGAAGGTTAACAAGGGAACGCGAGTGCGTCATGAGTGGCTGGTACAATCGTGTGGGTGTCGGCAGTGTGAACGCCGATCGCGTGAACGAAGTTGTGTCCAATATGGAACACAGATGCGATGTGAGTGGCTAGTGGACCCGGAGTGGGCGTCGACTGGATGTGAGGGGTCGTACTCCGGCAAGAAAAAATGGCCAAATATGGTAAGCGAAGCAAAACGAAATGTGTTCATATTGGTTGAGGCCAGGAGGCCGACGACGAGGAGTTTGAGGCTTCCTTACTTAGAAGTTTAGTTGACCTATAAGTAGAACCATTCAGTTCCATAGAATACACTCTCCGTTTACAAGAGTCTGGATTCTGTTTCCACGGTTGGATTGGGACCAGGGATAACGGGCCGTAAACAGCGGTACCGCAGGTGGGCACCCCAACAGCTACCCAGTCCTCTGCGCGACAATAAGTCAGCGGCAATGTGTCAATGGTCGCAACCACAGACAGTTAACAGTTGAGTTGCGGGTTCGAACCCTACCAGCGAAAGATGAAATGCACACTGCTTTCCCGGGCGTGTGATGGCTGCATGACTGAATCGAGATGCGATGAATTTCAATTCAACTCCCCCGACTACTCCAGTGTAAACATAAATATATAGTGATCAATGATTATTCAGGTGTTGCAGTTATCGGAAAGGTAACAAGACATAGCACTACTTCGAGGGCTGGCCTAAGTTACGACGTATAAAGACCACGTAATAGATTACCGGCCACATCGCTGTGTGCTTACACAGTGACCGAAAGACTCGATATCGGTGATACAGTTTCCATTCGTAGAGTGAAGGGAACTGCGGCATAGCCCATCATCAGGTAGAGAAAATACGAGTCTCACACAAAGAGGAAGGTCTGTTCCGGGTCTCCGGATGCTTGATTTCGGCGCACAGCGAGTTCGCTGTTGCAGAACCACTTCTCGTGATATTTTCATCCAAGGAACGCCGTAAGAACCGGTTGAAGGCTATGTTCAGTGAATTATGTCCCCGACAGATCAGGACAAGCTGGACAAATCGCAACGTAGTAGGAATAGCAAACTGCAAACCCCCCCTCTACATCCGACGTTGGCCAGTCCGGTACAGGAAGTTGTGCGAGGGAAAAAGCCACCGAGAAACAATGGCTCTAAAGTATGGACATCTAACAATTATAACGGTGGATAGCGTCCTCCGGTCGGTTATTTTTGGCTGTGTTGACAAGATCACTTTGTGTTGAATTTCTGCGTTCATTGGAAGTATTTCGTGGAAATTTAGATACAATTCAGTTTTATTTCTGATTCTGAAATTTCCAACCAGAAATACTTGTGCTTTCATCGCTTGGTTTCGGCGATCTTGCTATCGCTATTTTCTCCGTCAATTGGCCGCCATTTTGTTTTCGGCTTATTCACAATGCCGAAGCAGTCACCCTGTGGTACTTGTTCCAAGATAGTCGGATACCGTGCAAATGCCCTCACGTGTGTTTTGTGCCAAGCTAAATACCACATTTCATGTATTGGATTATCAGCTGAGCATTTCCATCGTCTTCGTGAGATCCAACACGCTTTCGTGCAAACTTTATTTGAAAATTGCCGAAACAAGATACAGCCAAGAAAAGTAAAGCCGACGTGTAGGCTTCATCATTCCGTTGCGAACAGCTCCGTGTGTTTGGCCCAACAACCTAGCCCGAAGAGCCTTCAGGTTTCAGCTCAGTCTTCCTCCTCTACCCGTGCAAAATCACCGACACGAAGTCCAACCGTTGTGAGAAGCCCAGTTGCACCTGGCATAAATTGTTTACATTTGTTGTGTCCAACGGACACTGATGTCCCAAGCAGGTGAAAGTCTGAGTGCTGAAGACCAGTGGAAAGAACAAAGAACGAAATTACGAAGGGATGTTGGGCGTTTAACTTCTGTAAGTCAACAGTTAGCCAAACCACGTGAGGCTGGTAGTATGCTTCGCCCTGCAAAGTCAACCTCGTCCGACCAGAGGTGTTATGATCTCGTGATCTTTCACGCACCGGAGTCCAGTGATCCATCACCTCAAGTGCGCTACGATCACGATGTCGAGTTTTACAGGGTCTAATTGATAGACTCCTCGACGCTGGTGAGGACTCGGTAAAAGTGAGGCAGATTACCCGTCTTGGAAAGCAAGGTGATCAACAAAATCGGCCTATGAGAATCACTTTTGTGGACGAAGCCAGTCCAAGACTGATCATGTCCCGCCTAGGTAGGCTGAAAGGTTTGAAGATCCATGTTCGTCCAGACCTGGACCCAGTAGACAGGGAGCAGCTCAAGTGTGCCATCATTGTGCTGAAAAGACTTACTGGTGAGGGGAAAACAAATATTCGTATCGTACATTTTCAAGTGGTTTCCAAAAATCTGCGATTCAGGATAAACAGGCGGCTCACACTTCAAGCATATCCGGCGGCTCCTGCTGCGGCCTGCGAGTAGCATTTACAAACGTCTGCAGTGTCATGAACAAGCGCGATGAGCTTTGTTGTTTCGTTGCGTCTGAGCGGCCAGACGTAGTGGGACTCGCAGAGACATGGCTGCATTCAGAGTTATACACCCAAGAACTTGAACTCAACGGTTACTCGTGTTTCCGATGCGATAGACGAAAGAATACAAAAGGTGGTGTCTTACTTTACATCCGGTCTTCCCTGTGTGGGAGACTTGTGAGCACCTACAAAAGTGAGGATGGTTTGTGTGAGCTACTGTGGTGCTCCATCCGCCTCAGGAGCGGAGAACTGCTTGTGGGCTGTTTATCGCAGCCCCCTGAGTCGTTGTTTGGATTGACTGCCTCATCTTCGAACCCACATGAGTCCTCCCCCCTTTCTACTTATGGGCGATTTTAACTGTCCTCGAATACGATGGCCTGATGTGCATTTGATGCCTGGACATAGTGAGGTTGAAGGAAAGTTCGTGGATTTGCTACTTGAAACTGGTGCATCGCAACACATAAGCCAGCCAACACGCATATCAACACGTCCAACCCCGCCCTGTCTCGACCTGATGTTAAAGAGCTACGAACAACGAGTGCGTGACGTTAGGATCCTGGAGCCCCTGGCTACAAGCGACCATTCAGTGTTCATAGCTGATATGGAATTATCTTTGCCGTATTCACGTCCGCTGGAATCAGCTCCCAACTACTGGAAAACGGACTTCGATGGTCTAGCTCGAGCCGCGAGCCAACTGGATTGGTCTCTGTCACAAGCTGCGTCTGTGGAAGACTGTTGGATATTTATAAAAGTGAGATTGACATCATTGTGTTCCCAATTTGTGCCATTGAAATGTCGGAAGGTTGGACCGATTAAGCCTCATTGGTTTGACAAGGAGTATGGAAATCTGGCTCGGAGGCGGCGCAGACTGTGGGACAAATTCCTCCTCTCTGGCTCTGCCAATGATTACGAAGGGTATAAAAATCAGCGGAACCTCTGCAACAGTGCAAAAAAGAATAAGCGCCGACATTTCGAAGAGCAGTTCGCAATAGCCGCGAAGACCGCCCCAAAGAGAATCTTTGCATACGTGAAGTGACGTCTGAAGCCGGTAGGTGATGTACCAATGCTGGATGGCCCGGATGGACAGCCCCTAACCTCCAGCACTGAGCGTGCATCCGCGTTGGTGGCGCACTTCGCTTCTGTATTTGCGAATGACAAGGTGTCTGTTCCGAGTTCGACGTGCACCGCTTTTACCGAACTCGACAGTCTGCATTGCGGCATTGAAGAGGTACGTCAACTACTAGCCAGCGTTGACGGCACCAAACCTGCAGGGCCTGATGGGCTTCACCCACTGGTTCTCAAGTCACTTTCGACCATCATCTCTCCTGTCGCGACTGACCTTTTCAACAGGTCGCTGTCCAAAGGTTCGTTGCCGGTTGACTGGAAATGTTCGGTGATGAAGCCTATTCCGAAAGGCTGCAACCTAGCAAAGTAGACCACTACAGGCCAATTTGTCTAACACTTATTTTGGCAAAGATTGCTGAGAAAACAGTGAAGAAGGGATTGCTGCAGCTGCTATAGTCAAACGAGGTCCAGAAGCCGCAACAGCACGGTTTTATGCAAGGCCGCTCATGCATTACGAACCTGCTTGTGACGAGGCATGAGTGGTTGAAGGCAATAAGCAAGGGGAAGTCTGTCGACGTGATATTTATCGATTTCAGTAAAGCGTTCGACAACGTCAGCCATGAAGTTCTCCTTCACAAACTCAGGATGTGTGGTGTCCGTGGCTTACTGCACCGGTGGATCCGCGACATTCTTGTGGGACGACGACCATCTAACTGATTGGTATCCCTCTACAAGGGGCGTGCCTCAAGGCACTGTGCCGGGGCCCACTCTGTTCCTGATCCACATCAACTATCTACCTCAGCTTCTCCAGTTGCCGTGTGCCTTGTTTGCGGATGACAAGAAAATGTGGAGAGAAACTGACGCTCCCGATGACTGTAGCCTACTTCAACAAGACCTCAACCGCCTATGCACATGGTCTGCAGACGTTCCTCTCCCGGTCAATCCAGCCAAGTCAGTATTTATGAGCCTGGGGAAGGATGCTGACGGCCGAACCGACACATCACTCGCGGCGAAGCGCAAAAGATCGAACGAGTACAACACGTCGCCACCAAGTTGATCCCCAGCTTGAGAGGCTTATCGTATGAAAACCGGTGCATGAAACTTGGGCTCTACACCTTGTCGTATCGCCGTGTTCGAATGGATCTTATCATGACCTACCGTATTTTACATCTCGGTCATTTCCCCATGCTGAGGTCGTTACTCCACTTGCGAGTACCATGCACCACACGTGGGCACAGGTACAAACTCGTGGTACCTGATCTGAAGAAAATCCCACACCCCCTGTGTTTCGAGCGGAGGGTTGTGCACGCCTGGAACAGTCCGTCAGAACACGTCGTCGAGTCCGAAACTGTGAAGAAATTCAAATCTTTGTTTGATTTACACTTCGCCAACATACGTTTCAGAGAACGGTTGCCACTTGACAACGATATCACCCACTTGTGACTCACTGTGTGAACAAGCATTTTGTGTGCTACAAAAGGAGTTGCTGAACCATCTCAGGATAACCACCGGACGTGTTTATTTATTTTTTTTAAATGTTTTTGATTATCACCCGATGGAGTTGTACAGAATTATTTTCTACTTGCTCCAAAATACAGTATTCAGTATTCATCATCATACACGTTAGCTAGAGGCGGGGAACACCTCAGCTACTGTGCCGCAGCGAACCAACACCCCTGATGGCCAACCGCTATATCCCACACCCTCCGTGAACGACCTAGGTGTACTCTCACGCTACGATTTGAAGTCCATGCACAACACGAACAGGCTATATCGTAACGGACTGCGCATGCTTTGGGCGCTCAAAAGTAGCTTCGGCACACGGTCTGAAGAGGTTGCCACTCGCCTCTTCTCTTCTACCATTAGACCAACGCTAGAGTACGTTTCGCCCGCCTACTTTCCGATTACCCGAGGCGAGGCACAAAAGATCGAACTGGTCCAACACGTTGCCACTAGGCTCATCCTGAGCTGACGTGGATTGGGGTATGAGGACCGGTGTGCAAAACTAGGACTCTACACCTTGTCCTACCGTCTGGTGCGAGTCGAAGTCATTATGATCTGCCGTATTCTACATCTCGGTGACTTCCCAATGCTGAGGCTAATGCTGCACTTACGAGGGCCATGCAGCACACGCGGACACAGATACAAACTTGTGGTGCCGGATGCAAAACGTGTCCTCTACCCACTGTGCTTCGAACGGAGAGTGGTAAAAATTTGAACAGTTTACCTGAACATGTGATGCAGGCAACATCTGCGTAGCAGTTCAAAACGTTGTTAGATTTATATTTTACCACTATTCGATTCAGAGAACGATTGCACACTTACGATGACACATCAAATTTGTGAGTCCTGCAATACTGTGAGTCAGCTATTGTAAATGTTACATGAGAAAGATAACGATATTTGCTGCTGACAATTTTTATAACGTTTTTCACCATATTTCGAAAGAGTTGTACATAATTCATTTCTACTTGCTCTATAGTACAATATTCAGTAATTATCTATAGAAGCGTATGTACGTAGTGAATGAGGTGGAGAATAGCCATTGAAAAGAGTAAGAGTGGAGTTGGAAAGAATTGGTGAGCCACAAAAAGTGATGTGGCAGATTGAAAAAGAAGCAACACGTGAATGCGACCACAATAGAAAGTGGGCTAAACTGACGACTTCTCTGGGGGGTGGGGGAAATTTTAAGGGACTTTCAGTGTACATCATGTAGCAAGTTTTGAGAAACTCTGTGGCACCGCTCCATCGAACCATGCCAAACAGCCGCTCGAAGGGGCATGTAAAGCAAAAAGAAGCGAAGCCACAAACACAAGGAAGGAAGATTAAACTGAATCAGCTGTTATGACAGGGAAAATGGTATCGATTGCACGTCGTACGGATGCGTCGATGTCACGAGAGCATAAGCGGTTGCGCGCAAGCATGGCAGATTGGGTGAAGAGTATGAGCATGAAGGGGGATGCACAAAGAGACTCGGTTTCGCAAGCATGATATCCCGAGACAGTCAGTTTACTTGGGGGCATAGCACTACACAAAAGCAAATCTCGGTTGCAAGTGTAAAGGACTCGAGAACATCACAACACTTAAAACCGGAGGGCATACCTTCATGACGTGTTCATTCTCCGTCCCCGCCATATTGACTGAACTGAAGCAGAGTTTGAGCAGACGCATGTACAACACCGACTCATCTGTGCCCTCTGTAACAACAAAAAAAAATCAATCCAATTAAGTGGCGAACATAGGTAAGGATAACGCCACATTGGCAAATGCAAAAACGGAGCCGAGAGGGGACTCACCGCCTAAACGCTCGAGACGATCCACCAGATAGGAGAGGAGAATGTGGCAAAAGTTGGAGGTTTTGTTTGGCTGGGACAACAAATGCAAAGCCATATTTGTGTACGAAGGGCTCTGACGACACCAGCTAACGAAGTCCTGTGAAAAGAGGAGGTAACAATACCAGAGGTCAGGTGGGTAAGCTGTTAGCAGGGAGTGTTTCCAAGATATTAGTGACCGTGGTAGTGTGACATTTACCAGCCGTGATGGGGGCAACATGCCAATTCCGTGAAGAGCAGAAATACCAGCCGAAGGAAGGGTTGCAGGAATTTCTGAACGAAGAACGACCAGATCATCGTGAAACCACCAACCGTTGAGCACGGGTAAGTGTTAGGTGGCTAATACCAGGTGGATGCCAAGGAATGGTGGTCATTAATTTAGGGAAACAAGCGCATACTAAAGGTAACAGGCAGTGAGAGGCTGATCAAAAGTCAGTCGTTTACTGAATATAGGCACATCAAAAATCGAGTGTCTTGAGGCAGGTGAAGTTACAACGACAAGCTTCACCATACAGCGCAACGTGGATGTCAGCAGTTAATAACATATGAGCGATTAACTGAAGTACGACATCTTGGCCAGTAGTAAACCAGGACAAAAAGCAGTCCAGCAGATGGACCTAACCGGTAAAGGTAAAAACGCAATGGATTCGCAGATGTCATGCGCAAATCAGTTCTCAGAGAAAAAAGTAGACTCACGTGTATCTTGCTAGAGAATATTTCGTGGAACGAAACGGGACTGAGTTGGGAAAATGTCAGAGCAAAGGTCTCGATTAGGAGCCGCTCTTCAGGTGACTTTGCACTCGGCTGACTGCAAAGCGAAGAAAAAAAGGAAGTGGCGGTCGAAGAAGCGGTAGTTGTCGCAAGAAAAAACAACGACGAGGAATTTCAAACTGTTTAGACAATGAACACAGTCATTAAGATAGTTTACCAGCAAGGCGGACAGTAGTCATGGGATTACGACGTAGGGTAGTTGAAAGATGTGAAGAAGTCGTCTCCCCGAGGCTCACTTTATCCTCATACCACCAAACCAGCTAATTAGGATTGCGTGATGCTGGTATGATGTGGATATCTTGATCTTCAATGTTTGTTTTGTGTGTTTACATACCACCTAATACCATCCTCTTCTCTTACTAGTAACTGCCACTGACACGGCCACTGCGATCGTGATGCACTAGTACCGACTATTGTTGGTGGTGATGACAGTAGTGCGCTCACTACAGGGAAAGTCAGCACACAATGAGGTGCTCCGAAAGGTTGAATGTATAAGAGCCAATTACACTACTTGGTTTTTGTTTAATCGAGGTATAGCTGGTTTTGCTGTTGCATATGGAGTTGCTTTACTAAAACGCAACAAATCTGCAGTAGTGGCTAGTGGTAGAGGATACCACCGTAGTGACACGCATAGAAGAACTAAGACCACCAGCTTTATGCGACAAAACCTATGCAACTAGTTGAATGAAGGAAATAATTCACAACCTTGAGGAGGAATCAGTTCCACGTGTACTGAGGGGACTTAGACCCATCGACGAAAGTCCTTAATTTAAATAAGTGTATTATGATCCAGACTGGCTGCACACGGTTGCTTTTGCTCGTTTTTGGCCTGATAACAGTAAAGGTGACAAACTGGATTAGCACCTCAAAGGGAGATTCAGCCCTATGGTCAAAAATAAATAAATAAACTTTTATTCTGGAATGTTTCCAGGCACGCCATATCAGGCATGATCAAAATTGTGTAAGCAACGAGGTTTCGCGAAGTTCAGGATAGATTACATGCAAAAACGTGATAGTGTTAGGAGCACTTGTGAGAAGCAACATATTTAGTATTGTGTTGATAATGAGGGTTCAAATATGTTCAACGAGGGTAAATTATAAATATATATATATATATATATATATATATATATATATATATATATATATATATAGTTCTTACTTATCGCGGATTCGTTGCTAACCAACTTACTTCATATGGTAATTTAGGAAAGAGTTATGCCACCGTATCTGTATGCATTATTGGACTTCTTTTATTTCAGCTTGTCGTTTAAAGTGAATGGTTGTTGCTTGATATTTCCGGTGTGGCTGCGCTTGATGTGCATGTTGACAAGGTGCCTACCTGTCTATTACCCACTACCTCGTCCATACTGCCTCCAGGAGACAGTTGGTCGTTGCTGGAAGGGACGGGGTGCACGGTTCTTGTGGCCGTGTTAGGATCAAAAAGTGGTTCCATGCAGTCAGTGTGGAGTGGACTACGGTCCAGCCACCGCCTTGTGTGCACTTAATTCCCCAAATACAGCGTGCTTGTGTTTGCCTGTGAAGGAGTGTGGCCGGCTCCGTTGATGAAACGTGGCTCCCATTCACATGCCTCCTGGTCTTATTCCTTCGGGTTTACACTGGATATGGGGTGTGTGGTTGAAGCTGTGGGTGGTGCAGCGCAAACGCCCCACGGTCCTTCTGTGGGCGCAGGCGTCCTGTGGCTGGCCACAGTGACAGGCAAATCCGAAACCAGATGCCGCCAACCATATATACATATATATATATATATATATATATATATATATATATATATATATATATATATATATATATATATATATATGTATTAATAAGAACCTGTGTGCAGAAAAGGTGCTATCGGAACCACGGAAGAATAAGAAAACAGGATTAGAGTAAAAGAAGGAAAAACAAACAAGATATATTTTGTCCATTTTCCTATTCACAGTTTTTGGTGGTTCTTTATTGGGAGAGGGAAGAGGGATCACCGCAACAAGCAGAGATGCACGACCGCCACTGAGTTCGGTTTTGAGCCATGATTTTCAAGGTTTCCAACCAGCAGCACCCAGTATGTTTGGGACCGCATCTAGGGAGTCGAGAAGAATCAACCGAGGCCAGCTGTTTAATCAGCTTTTTCATCCTGCCTCTCCAAGTTGTAGGCTGCCCACCACGCCGCCTCCTCCAGCCCTGTCCAGCGACCGCGATCAAGCACGACGCGGAAGACGCTGAACGGGCATGCGCTGTACGTATCCAAGTCATCGTAGTTGGCGCAACGAGACAAGCGTCTCGAGAAAGTAGCTGCCTCCACCCAAGACACGCTGTCTGACTTCAGCGTTGGTTATGTAGTGCGGCCACCCCACACAGGCGATGGACCGCAAGCTACGGTTCTCGAAGACAGACAGTCGGCGCAGGTCGTCGGTACGAACAGGTCAAGTTAAACAACCGTACAACAGTACAGCGCGGACGGCTGCACTATAAATCCGCCCTTTGATGAAGAGACGAATGTCATGGCGGCGTCATGAATGCCTAGACCTTTAGAAGGTGGGACGAGTTCTTGAGATGCGCATCGGAATCTCATTTCCAACAGCCCGACCAGCAGTGATGCAGCTTCCCAGGTAGACTAAACTCTGTACAACTGCGAGCATTTCACCAATGACGGTGAGTGCAGGTAGGGACGTATGGTATTCTTGAAAAAGCGCTTTGCACTTAGATGATGAAAACTGCATGCCATACTTCAACGCTTCAATCGCCAGTGGTTAAGTGCAAGTTGGACGGCCTGCGGACCGTCAACCAACAAGACGATATCATCAGCGTAATCCAAATCAACCACCCGACTATGTGGTAGGAGCTCAACGCCAGCGTTCAACAAGTCTTTGAGAGCATTTGTAAGGGCATCCTCTATGGCAAAATTGTCGAACCCCACCAGTCACAACAAATGAAAGCGAAAGGTTGCCACAAGCCCTAACTCTACTCGTGGTCATAATATACAGAGAACGCAGTACGCAAACGAACTTCCCAGGAATGCCATTCCTCAACAGGCAGTACCACAATGCAGCACTGTCGACAGAATCGTAAGCAGCACGGATATCCAGGAACACAACAATCGTTGGCTTTTGATACACATGACGGAGTTCGTAAATCTGGCGGAGGGTGAAAATCTTATCGATGCAGCCGCAACCAGAGCGGAACCCAGCCCGTTCTTCTCGCTGTAGTGATTCACGCGTTGGGGATAGCTAGAGAAGAATGATGGACACCTGAATCTTGCAAACGACGGGAAGCTAACTTATGCCCCTGTAATTGGAGCACTTTGTGCGCAGACCATTTTTAAAGATGGGTACGACTATCAACTCACTCTAGGATGGTGGAACCGCCCCTATTGCCCAGACTTGTGAGAACAAAGCGGTGAGTTCTCGAACCAGCGAAGAGCCCCATCTTTAAATAGAGTAAGAGGTAGACCATCAGGGCCGGGTGGCTTATAACGTTTTAGGCAGCAGAGTTCCCGCTAGGTTTCCTGACGAGAGGGAGGATCAGTTGGGATAGTCCACTCATCACCACTGCGCGCACCAGGCAAAACAGATGGAGCTGGCGGCCAGGAATACTGCGAGCGAAAATGTTCGTCCCATCGCCCCAACCGTCGTTGAAGATTAGTGATTAGGGAGCCATCCTCTTCGCAGATTGTTTCGCATATTCCTGAAGGGAAGCCTTCGGTGACTCGGATGTGGTGGAACAGTTTTCTGGTAGTACCAGAAAGATTAGTAAGTTCCATCTTTCTAGCCCGTTCATACTACCAGGTCTCACGGTCCTTCTGTAAGCTCCTACGCAACGCTTGATCCAGAGATCGGCGTTCCTCACTACAGCTGGTATCGGCGTCTGTCTATCAGCGACAAGGAGGCAGGGATGATCCAGCTTTCCGGCGAGTGACAAGCAATTCCACAACTGGCAGCACTGGAAGAAATTAAGGCGTCTTCGATGCGCATCCATTGCGAATTCAGACCATCGTCAGAGAATGAACCAGACAATGTTGAGAGAGAAGTCTGGTACTTGGCTAACGTCGCAGATGTTCGACGTTCGTTTAGTAGCGCGTACGTCTGGGTGATTCACCGAAACGCATGCAAATCTTGGTCCGAACCAGTACGTGATCGGAGTCCAGGCAGATTCACCAGTACGATCGGCAGTCTGTTACGCTGCCGCACCATCTGTAGCTTATTACTATTTGTTCAAGCTGGAACCACTCATGTGTTGGAAAAGGCGGGCGTCATGTAGCAGTCTGCTTTTCGAATGCCGAAAACTGGTGCTCGAAAGAAATGTGTGAGAACGTACGCATCAGAATTAGTGGTATGTAGTGTCGGACCGGGACACTCACGTTTGAGCTAGGAGGGTATGTGTGCGGTGCCACTCAGAATTGGAAGAAATCTACTTGGCATTCAACGTTTTCATTACGTTTGTTAATTTTACACATTAATTTATATTATTGTTCACTAGTATTGCTATTTTGTGTAGCTTTTTTCATTTTACTCATCACTGCAACTAAAATGTATATTTCTGTACGTTTCATTGCTTGTACATAACGCAATATGTATGTTTGCTCATTTTCATTCAATATTTCCTGATTTAATTTACCTGATGTGTATTTCTTCATATAAGTTATTTGTATTGATTTTTTGACATACGCAATTGTACTGCTGCATGCAAATTGCCAAAACCCGTTCCCGCCAAATGTGAACGTCCAGTTCCCGTGAGGTGTAGAGAGAGTTGCCAATGTGATGCAAATGGCAGTGACTTTATTTGGTGGCGAGTCAAATCCGCCACGTCGCATCTTTGTTAAGCAGACATTTGTGGCTTTTTATAGGGAGAACGCTTGTCAGGCGAAAACCTAGCACGTCCCGGACCACTGCCGTCAATCGTAATTAGAAGCAAGAGTCTCTGGCAACGGTGACTAATGAAGTCAGAGATGGATTGTGCAGATTAACCTCGAATGGTGATATCTGCGAAGGTACGCCACATGAGAAGAGTAGAGAAATTATCGGCGGAAATGTCTGAACGGATGACTCCATTTGAGCGGGTGCTTTTGTCTTGATGAATTCAATTTTAGCTTATAACTCAACAATCTGACTACGCAAAAGTGTGCGTTATGGAACGTGACAGGGGCTCTTGATTGCCGCCCATCAAGAGTTGCCAGAGCTCAGTCACAAGGATGACTTGGAGGAGCCAGATAATTCCGTTAGATTATTCGACTGTGCTAGATATTACACGCGACCATTAAGAACAGTGAGTGAGCCTCGGTGAGTTTGTACTTTACTGACATGTGATCGGTTGTGTTTGCACAGACGTTAGTAAACCAGTGAGCACCAACCAACCCTTCTCGCTGACACAGGTAACCAGTGACGCTAGTCATTTTATGCCAATCGTCCTGAGCTTATAATCTGCTGCCTGTCACTGTTGCGTTTTGAATCAGGGAAGCAGCCGACTTCTGTGCAATCACTAGTGCAGAAGATGCTGACTCTAAGGTTACCCGGTCTGAGACCATGATCCAGATGACATGGGGTATTGGATGTACTCAGGGTGATACGGAGAACTATTGTCTGAACTCGCCTGTCAGTGAGTAGGCATGTTTTAAGAGAAAACAACTGATGCCCGTAATATGATAGGATACTTTTCTCTGAAGCTGCAAAAGATAGTTGACATGAAAGATGTTCAAGTTCAAGAGGCGTAGAATTCGTTGATTGATTAACTGGATGCAGTGCAGTTCATACTGTGGATTGCGAAGTATACTTCCAAAAAAACAGAGTACCAATTCAAGGGTGGATCGACACACAAGCAGGTTCCAAATACCAGCAGTAACTTCCCAAGGTATTCTGCAGGTGCACGTATGTAAACGGTAGCATCGCGTCCAATCACAAGTTTTTAGAAAAGTGAATGTCTCAGGGCAGGAAGGCTTGGGTAGTAGAAAGGGCTCTGTACATTGATAGAAATGATTGGGTATTAGTTTGCAAAAATGATACAGAGTAAGCCACGTCGCTCATACGAAGAACGGCACTGTAAGCACTATGCATCTGATCGTCGCGTGTTGCAGAAAAGTAGGATAGGAAATAAAGAGTCAATCGTTACGTGATGTTGATGCCGAGATCAGAAAGGTTCATTCGAGTCAAAATTACTTTGACATCTGACTAATATATTTAGTGGTCCAGTGGTGGATAATCAGACTGACTGAAAGGAAAACCGGTGAGGAAGGCAGTTAACATAAAGAACAACAAGAATTGATGAGTTGACGAATAGAGTGGTAGCTCAGATAAGTGAAAAATGGCAACCGTCACTTGAATGAATATGAGCATAATTGTCGTTTAATAGGCCATACAATATGACGACCGAGTGGTCGGCGGTGGTGAGCCCTAGACTGAAGGTAGTTGAGGAATCCAAGTGAAAAACGACCAGGCGACGGTCCGTGAGAGCTCGATAGCCCTGTCCGGCTTTGATATACAGTAGTGTGAGGAAGAATGTGACGAGTGCAGTAGTGTCACATTTAGTGGATATTAAGCACAAAATAAAGTCAACAGATTCATTCCAACCGATCTACTGTGTACCAGGACACCACATACGAACTCAGATGCCCTCTGCTGTCGACAGCAGAGGCAATCGCAATTCGGCTCTATAATCTGGACTTGTGCACACAGAAGAAGTTTGTGCAGACCCTCTGTCTACCGTGGCCACAGACTAACACAAGTAATCATGCCGATCATGCCATTCCCCTGAACCCACACAGGTCCGGCTAATCAACTAGCCTGATTGATGAGAATTTTTGATTTATCGACGCCTATAACCCACGTGTTTATTTTTGATCTACATACTTGTGGATGTACTAGCCTGAGGATGAACCATAGTGGAAACAAGCTTGTTCGTTACTTTCTACTTCTAATATTTTCTCAAGGTGATATTTCTCAAGTGAAAAGCTGTATCCCGTCTAGCAGATGCTTGCGTCACTTTAATGGATGTAAGATATTTCAGCAAGACCGAGTGTCAAATGAGTAACAGCAAAGGTTGAATATCAAACAGTACACGTTCGTCTGCGTCAGTACGGGGGGAGGAACACAGCACACGATTGGATAAGTGACAGGGAGTGTGGAACGTACTTTTTGATAAATAGCTTTCCGTCGCGGCTAACGATTTGAACGATATCGATCATGCGCATCCCGTAGTTGAAATACTCCGAGAGAAGGGCCAATTCATCCGAGCTGAGGAATCGCGATGGACTGGATCCTGGCGATGGAGGCGATTTTGTCATGTGAGAAGGTTGTATCACTGGGCTTATCGCTGAAGCAGGCCCACGGGGACATTGTATCATGCTCATGACAATCGTCCGCACGCCAGTCATGAGTGCTTTAATCAGTGAGCGTAAATCTGCATGACTTAGATGCCCTCTGGATGAGTCTGTTGCTAGAAGCTGTACATAGGCCAGCAAAGAAAATGTGAAAAAATAACGAGGCAAATTATGTCGGCACCAAGCGTCCACATACGTAATGCAATGAGATGGAAAGACACACAACGGTACACTTGAGGCAATTTTTGAGTGCTGATTCAATAAAAGGATGGTGTTGAAAATCCTTCTAGAGTAGAACAATATATTCTGTTTAAGCAATTATTTGAACATTCTTCGCAACTTGCGAAAATGCCATTATTATTCCTCGTTGCTCACTCCCAACATTGAGAATGCGTGCTGCGGTAAGTCAAAAATGCGGCCGGTACTTGAAAACTAGACAGAAAATTGTCACCCATAGTGCAAAGTTAAGATCGTAGCGGCCCGAAGCATGGCAAATCGAGTGAGTGCATGTCTGCGTTGGTATGCAGTCAGAATAAAATTAAAATAAGATAAATCGCCAGCTGTACACCGAAATGGCGCTTCCCTGCCACGCGACCACCACCAGTCGCGCGCGTGCTGAGTATACCACGAGGATGCCCAACTCTTCGTGGATTCGAACCGGCGACGTTGGGGTTTCAAACAAGGCGCGCAGACGATTCGGCCACCGGCGGTCAGATGTTCCCAGCGATTGTCGAGCACTCTTGCTCCAAAAATTGTTAACAAAACATACAACATTTATTCGGTGGTTACGCGAGATAAACCTGCACAGTATGATCAAATGGCGAAAGGTGATATTAATCATAAGTAGACCGGAATGCTGACGCGACAAGACTGGATCTAAAGGTGATGCGACGGTTTGGGTAACTCTTCGACCAACCGAGTAACACTGGGTGGTGCCCTGGGGCCCACTGAGGGCCGCTCTTACCAGATTAGCCGACGATCAAAATACTGATTAATGAAAACATAGAGCTAATTGATGTACATCTGTGTCGTCCCATCACTTTTAGACGGGGCACGTGCGTGCAGTCAAGCCACTGATTCCTGCGCGTTTGGAGTAGATTACAGCTGCACCACATGTTAACCGGGTGCGATGTGGTTTGTAAATCTGAAATCCGCAAAGTGTGCATCTAGGAAGTGTTTGAATGATTACACAGATTTCGTCCCGGTTATTGTCTTGGGCACACCGTTCCAATATTTCACCACTCGGCACTTGAGGCATAGGTGAGCTACGCATTGTAAATCCGGCAATAATAGATTGTACCAGTGGACGCGAGTGTTGCTTGGTGCGCGAACGTGCAGCAGCGGCCTCAACGAAGGGAAGTTGCTCAGACGCAATATCGGGTAAGTCATTATGAGGTACACTCGAAGCCGACCGTACGACAGGTTGTACAACCCGAGAATTCCATCGGTCTTCGTACGACATACCTCGTAAATTGGGGATGAGTCTGGTATATACATGCTGAACCCGTTAAAGTATCTGCACCTCGCCACGAGCGATGGAACGATAGGCGGGTGATATGTACTCGAGCATCAATCATATGATGGAAGAGAAGAGGTGAATGGCAATCTCTTCATATCAAGTGCAGAAGCTAAGTTTGAGCGCGCAAAATATGCGCAGTCCTTTTCCACATGGTTTGTTAGTGTTGTCTACGGATTTAAATTCGCAGCGTGAGGATGTCGAAATCCTTAACGGGGTGTGGCGATTAGTCGGAAAGTATATACGTATGCCCATTACCACCCTAGCCCAGGCTAATAAATAAGGATTTGACTAGGTTGACCGGCCCCTGCAAACCACATGGATAGGCGGTCAAGGTCCTGCTGAAGAATGCACAGTAGCCGGGAGCATCAATAAGCCTCCGAATCCTCAGGTTGCTTGCAAACAAAGCACAAGACGACCGAAGAAACCGAGGTACTTTGTTGACGTGAATCAGAAACAAAACGGGTCCCCGTACTGCACCCTGGAGTACGCTATTATGTGAGGGGAAATAGTTCCTTAGATGGTCAAAAGTCAGGCGAACTCCGTCTAGTGATCCTTCAGGTTGGAGATTGAAAATGAGATGGCACCTATTTCTGCAAAACCGATTCTTCTCGTTTCGTTGCGATCAGGTTTTCGACCCAGTCCCTGATTGAGGACCCTAATCGTTCCCCTGGTAGAGTGATAAAAGGATTACCTGAAAGAGGATCATACACGCATGCTGACTTAGTAGACGTTGGAAGTGGTTCAAAGTTCTCTGTCTGAGTAAAGTTTACTAAGTGAAGAAAAAGTTCACTTTGCATGTCATAATAATGTCTCCACGACGATGACTGTTTAGGCCTATTCGTAATGCTTGATGCGATGCGATGCATAATCATTCTTGTCGTACAATGTCACGGTGCTCCACTAGAAGAGACCAATGTAGAGCCTGTGTAAATTACTATATCATGACATAACATAGCAAAGAGTATCAACAAAAGTACGTCGATGCTTCGTAATGGTGATTCGCGCTCATACAACTATAAGGACACCACCGATGAGAAAAAAGAAAATGAGTGGAAACGCAAATGCCTTGAACAAAATTTCAGGAGCTATGTGCCTACATCAACACGACATGACCACAAACAGCTACCTATCATGTACAGTTGAGGCGGCATCGGCGAGACAGTTTTCGCCAGGCTTTCGCAGTCCCGGATAATAAACAACAATGATCCACGCAGCCCAAGAGCATGAAGACTTTCAACAGGCAGTCCGAAAAGGTAACACCACTGTTGACCGTTAGGTTCCATATGCAGCAGCTTTTCAAGCCAGGCACAGAATAGGTCACGTGGACCGAGTTCTTGGAGGCGAGAGGTACCAATATGACGCAGTTTAACTTTTGAATCCGCGAACCCTACGCCACCAAGCAGTGAGTGCCCACAAAACAGGGTCCTCTAAGGTAAACAGTAGACAGGTATATGCAAAGCACGTCCAAAGCAACTTAATTTCTAGGCTGATACATTGGTAATATGAGTGGAGCTTATCACCGCAAACGGGAAATTCCCTTGAACGATTCGTCGACGCGGAGTTTTTGCTGCCACCCCACGAAAAGCGGCGCTTCGTACGTAGATGACAAAGGCCGGTGGCGGAGCTGTACGCTATCGGGCGCGTCGCCAGGTTGCGGATCGAAGAATGCCTTCCTTGTGGAGGTAACTGCGAATAAGTCTCGTTTGCTTTGCAGACGAGATGAATAAACAGTCGCGGACAATCAGCGGCAGCATCTCAGAGCGTGGGGAGTTCTAAGCTGATAACCCGGTTCTTCATTAAATACCACGTGCTCGTACGGCGCTTTGTCAAAGCCAATGTGACCGGCTATAGGGTCACTGACCACTCGCTCCCGTACCTGGGGGTGTATCGAACGGAGAGCGGATGAACAACCTTGCTGACCACCGGCTTCTCTGTGGACTACTTCCGAACACAAAGAAGGTGAATGAGCCATTTGGCTGTCAACGGTCTTCGTGAATCATTCCGCTGCCTTGCGGGTCAGGTCTTTAAGAGCAAAGGCTCGGGATGGGGTCCCTTAAGCCAACCCTCTTCCTCGGCCTGGGCAACCAGGAGGCTGAATGTCCACACAGCACATGGAATGTTCCACCCATTCAGCTGACTCTCACTTTCTCTTTTTTGTTATTGTTACTCATGTGTTGTGGCACACTGTTAAAGGTTTATTGGGCCTTCGAAAGAAGTGGCCTTGTCCCGCTTTCGTAGAGAAGGTCGGCCATCATAATGCCCCAGATAGGAGATGCAAAGAACAATGGAAATCTTTTTCTAATACCAGGAAGATCACAGGATCATTAATTTTGCTGTCTTCGTAATAACTAATTGAAGAAGTAAATGCTTTATCCTGGGCAGTGCGAGGCACGCCTGCAAGTGCATGATCAGGATAATACAAACAGGTATGGTCTGTAATTGCACAAAAATGTCGCAAGCTGACCAGTAACACCCCGGATCTATGTGTGCATGTGCATATGTAGGGGTATGTGTAAGTCACGCTGACGTATGAGCAAGTGAATATGGTGAGTGCATTTGTTAATGTGACGCTGAATGCGTGCTTTTGTTCGTTGTGTTCGCCATCGTATGAAGGGATCAAAGGAACCCTTCTAAATGGAGGATGTTCGTGAAATGGGAAAGAACCTCCGGAAAGGAAAGAGGCAGTAACTTGATTTAGTGGCGAGTCACATCCGCCACGTCACAGCGTTGTTAAACGGACCTCTGTGGCTTTTTATAGGGAGTAAGTCAAATGCAGTGATCACGCGCCCGTCATTGCTAATGAAACTGTGGAGCTGTTTCCAACTCCTAGTCATTAGAGACAAAAGGTTAATAAGTGACTCGTGGTTGTGCAGCTGCAGCTAGCAGTTCTGAGGTGCGAAGTGTAGGCCAGGAAGCCAGATAGCTCCAGACACTTGGTCTGAAGTCAACTGAACCGACTGCGACTGTCAAACAGCAAGCAAATATCACCCGCGCAAACTAGATCAACTAGTTTTCACTCGGACATAACCTACATTTTTGTATCAAGCGACTCTATGAGGAAGTGCTACATGGCGGGTGTTGAGGCAAAAGTGAACAGAGATAGGAAGGTTGCGGCCCAATTCTGACGAACGTCCCTAATTACAAGGAATGAGCTCGACAGTCCGCCGTAGGCAACATCTCGAAAAACGGTGTAACTGAATGCCCACAAATGTAATCGGGCTGTCCAAAACATTGGGTAACGCGCACGTCAAAGAGACAAGACTAACTGGAATCCATGAAACAACTTCAAATATGCTTCAACCACAAACTCTACGAAGAGATGTACAGCAGCACGTCAAAATTCACGGTGAGTACAACAAAAGCGGTTGGAGGGACAGTAAATGTGATGAAGCTGTTCCACGTATTGTCCTACCCACCACTGTGACCGGAAAGCTGAGAGACTGAACATGTAATCAAGTCATTAGGGAAATGTTTTGTGCACCCGAAACGGGTGAGTATTCAGCTAATAGGTGTGAAAAGCAAGATGAAATGACAGATCTCGAACGTACAAGAAAGGGTTGCGTCTTGACACTGTCGGTGGTGGTCGTGGCGGCCGTTTTCAGAGTGTCACTGGATGAGCTTTCGGCAAGCAGTGAACCGGATTCGTTGAGATTTGGAATTTGAGCAGCTGAAGGACCAACAGATTCTGGTCGTGCCATGCTCGGTTGTGCTTCGGGAAGTTCGGGAGTGCTTAAAGGACAAATAGATGGCGGAAGGACGTTGCGTTAGCGCCAAATAGTTAAAGTAGACTGAAAAGTGGTTAGAAAGCCTGTTAATGAATGAAGAACATCCAGAACGCCATTCATGTGGGCACCGATAAGACGCATACCGAAAGTACACACGGGTTCAAAGTAGATGGTGGGTTCTGAAAGGCCCTTAACCACAGGAACGTGGTGTCACAGTCTTTTGAGAACAGGCACAACTGAAGATTCATTCAAGCACAAACCAACTGCCCACAGAGTATACTACCGTGGAGGTCTGTAAAACTAAGTGACCAGCATATTCCATCAGGGTAGCCAGGATACCAATAAACCTCAGATGAAGCGGAGTCGGGTTGGAAGATGAAACGTTGAGATTGCAATGTGAAATTCATGATAAGCAAAGGAAATTGAATCTACTCCAATGATCAAGGAAAGTTGTCGCATGTGCAGTACACTAAGCGGGCAGTAGGAAGCAATAGGACTATGGACAGTAACAAACATGATTTGGAAGATTCCGGTGAAATCACTCAAAAACACCGTCAAGCATACAAAATATGACACCCAAAATCCACTTACCAAATTGCCTCCAAAGCAGGCAAATAGTGCTCCGTGACGACTCGAGCTTTGAGCACACACAAACAGAGAATCTGCAACAGTAGATGTCTGGCGGTACCAGATGATATTCCGGGACAGGAATCCAGTACAGGAGTGGATGTCGGTGTGGTCACGGCAACAGCGCGTTGACGAATACACTCAACCAAATTCAACAACAACCGAAGGCTCATTTGCTGGATGGAGAATGGGAGCGTGTCATCGTGCATGTTCCGACCGTACAGATCAACTGCACGAGCTATCTTGGCCAAACTGAGCTCATTGCGGATGTGATGCGTGAGATCCGCCAACGTACTGTAAGCCAAAGGTCTGAAGATTGATAGGAATAGAAAAGGTGGATGTGTGGGAAAGCAGAAATCACACATCGATCGTAAGAAAGCAGGGGATGAACGATTCTCGAATCGGCGCAAACTTCAACGAAACCAGATAATGTGGCAAGAGAAATTGGCAATATGCCTGGTTAGACATGTGAAGGTGTTGGTGAGCACAATAGTCGGAAACAAAAAGTTATCGAATCCGTTCACGGAATTCATCAAATAAGGTACGGCAAGTTCCGCTGTCTCAAGGCAGCGAAGTATCAGTTCAAATGACTGATGTAATGCCTTTGATGAGGATGATGATGAGCTGTCAACAATTATGTAAGGGCCTAACTCTGATACTTTGCTCTACAGTGTGTGGAGTTAACTTTTGCGGTTCATGTCAAGCGTGGTCGGAAATTGGTTTCGTAGAACTGAATGGTTGCTCTATTGTTTAAAATTTATTTGGTTTTGTGGCAGCCTGACAGTCCTAGTACATTTTATTCGTTTTTGTAGTGGAAATTACATGAATCTGTGTATTATTTTACAATATTGAGTGTATTCCGTATCATACTGATCCGACATAGATGTTGGTACCAGAAAGTAACGTCAGGCCTCAAGCGTTAAATTAACAATTAGAGCCTTTACTGGGCATAACGGTGGGGTGGGGCGCAAAATTTAGAGATTTGAAAAATTTATCCCTGCAACAGAGAGTAATTTGTTTAACAGCCGAGAAAATCTTCATTTTTACTGTCGTATACACATATTTGTGATATAAGTGTATACTAAAATTTTTATTTTGTAGGTAGTAATGGTGTCGAGCCGATATGAGTGGTTATATTTATGCGTTTGAAGTGTATCAAAACAAATCAAAGGACACTCCTGATTCTGAAGACAGCTTTGGTTTTGGTGAAGTGTTTAGGACAGGGTGACCCAAACAGAGAGGTGGTTATGTTGTGGTGATGGATACTTATTCCACATATGTGGAACAATTTGAGCGTCTGAAGGTGAACAACATTTTTGACTGTCTCAATAAGAAGCGTCTTCCTAAACGCCAAGAAAACAGGGGGTGAAGAGATGTGATTTTGATTATCGCTCTACTGATCAAGGAATTGTTCTTCAAGTGCGAAGGCAAGTGTGTTCATCAGCTGTCCAAATGCCATGGAAATTAATCATTTACTGTGAGGAGTAAAGAGCGGTTTGGAACAATGGCCGATATAGTGGCACCTAAGATAGTACAAGGTTACAATTCAGTCATGGGCAGAGTGGACAAATATGATAGGAAATCAAACAATGGTGGCACAGAGAGTATTTTTGCAATGATGAAAAGGACATATGCTAATGTATATGTGATGTATCAAGACATGCATCATGACAGCTCACTGCTGGAGTTTCGGAGAAATTTGGTAATGGAGCTTATCGCTATGAGAAGCAGATCAGTGAAAAAAAGAAGTCGTCCTACAACCTATACAAGGTCACCACCAAAAGAACCAAAGGGACGAAGGAAATATGGGCATTATAAGCCTAAAGACATCAAGGACACAGAACCTTGGCGCTCAGTGGCCTACATGTGTTGCAGAAAGTGGAAGATATGTAATGTGTTCCAACTAAAAAATCCAATCTAGACCACATTCAAAAGGTTCTTTTTGTGATGTTTTTGTGCTGAAAGGACTAAAAACCGCTTTCGAAAGTAGCACTTTCAGTAATGTACCTTCATGAAGACAAAGTTGATGACTTATGTACCTGTCGGCACTTAGAAGTACTACCTTAAAAAGAAACATGAACCTTTTTACAAGATTTGACCAAAAGCTACCTTATTATAGAAAAAATAAGGAAAAAATTGTAGGTAAATTAATACAGGATTGAAATGGTTAAAAAAGCACGTGGCGCAAAAGGCAACATTGACTCATTCGTTTAAGCTAACCCGCAGCAGTCATCGCAAGTAGCATTCAAACAAAGTCCTAGAAACCTGCAAAGACTAATGTGGAGGTGTAAATGGATGTGGATAGCTGGGCGTAAAGCATGGATCAAGACGATGTGAGACAACCGGAAGTAGCACCACCATGAAGTAATCCAAAAAGAGTGGTAAAATTCACCTCAAAGCGTCTCTGACAGTGTATCCTTGTCCAATGAGGATATCTTCATTCATGAGTTCATCCAACACGTCCAAGAATTCTGCGCAGAAAAAAGTAAGCCAAAATGCAGAAAATAAGTGGTAAAAACAAGGCGAAGGAGCGAGCATAATGGTCACAAGGTACGCTGCAGTGGACGCGCCGCAAACGGACATGGGCGCCCAACGAGGAAGTGTAGCTTAGTGAATCAAAAAGAACGACCAAGGGGATACTGCAATGAACATTAATGTGAAAGCTGCAGAATTAGGGCCTCAGATCAGATGCGTGAGGAAGGAAACGGCTCTATGCTAAGGGAGAAACTGATGGAACGGTTGTCGATTCTTTGTTGGTTACTGACAACTTTTGTAAAGTCGCCGAAATTACAAACTATGATACTGATCTGGTTCCGCCCTCCTCCGCAGTCCCACACGCGTAGTGAAATCTGCACATTATGGTGTCAAAGGTCTTCATCTAAAAAGTGACGAGCTCATACAATGCAAACACCAATCGGCAGCCTGTCGAATTTCGCTTAACAAAATCATGGCGACTCACAGCTCAAATCAGTTAACTACAACTGGAAACACACCAGGCCAGATGAGCAAAGCATTCTGGCTGCCAAGTTGAAAACCAAAACCATAACCGGTCGCTTCTGCTACTTCGAAGTACGGCATTTTGTGAGAAGATGAGCAAAAAACAGTACCCATCGAGGCTTCCTTACGCTACTCACTACACGCTACTCAACAGCGCACTGAGGATGCCACCATGATTGGTGGCAAAACGTCTACAACAAAATTCCAAAGCTCAGAGAACGGTTTAACTGCCACTAGAAGACACAAGGTATACTTAACTTTACTACTCAGTAACTCAAGTAAAGCGGACGAATCTACGTAACCGCTTGTATCGTTTCGCAGAACGACTGTTCAATTCAGACACTTCTCGCTAATAATCTGGCCGGATACAGATACAATAGTATGAACATCCCGCTCACACATGAAGGGGTATGAGATACAGTCGATATTGGAAATGCAGAAAGCAAGCAGCATAGAATCGGACTGTTAAAACGTGTGGGGGGAAAACGGAGCCAACGAGGAGGATAGGTAGCAATAACGAACTTGGTCTGATTTCTTGAGCACTCAGTATGTGGCGAGCAGCGATGAAGAACTCTTTTCGCATGTTGGTAACGCAAGGTGGACAATTATACAGTAAATTCATCATGCCCCGAACCAGGTTAGCTGAATAATGCTCCACTATGTCCTGAAAACGAGAAAAGGTTAAAGAATGGTAAAGCGAATAGTGAGAATCGACGATCTGTCACGATACGGAGGTGCTACTGTCACACAGGTAGACGGTTAGAAGTGTGCACTCTGTTGGGGTACTAATCTCTTACATCTTCAACTAAATAGCGGTTATTACCTTCATCTTTCATATAAGGATGACGTAAAAATGGTATCGTAGAGATAACAAGAAACGAATGAAAACGAGGGCATAAAGAACGGCCGCAGTACCACGCAAGTTACGAGATGCGCGACCTAGCAATAGGAAATTTCCATAAAAGCTAGATCAGCCAATGTCACCAGGCCATTAAACTGCTTCTAGCGCAGTTAACTATAATCCGCTGCTAGTAAAATAAATCCCACACGTCGTTAAGGATTAGTAAAAAAAGTAGGACGGAAATAACGCAATAACTTACAATGACAAATGGTTACAGAATTATTACGAGCATGTTACGCACATCCGCTTATAAAACAAGCGCAATTTACTGCTCAATGGAAGGTGCTCCGTGTGGTGTGAAAATGTGATCAAACACATTACCAGGGTTGATGTGACACGTTTGGATCCTCTGGTTGAAACATATGTAGACAAGTAACCCACACAGTTGACTTAGATAATTTAGAATGTATTATCTCGGGCACTTAGTTCCACGTAAATGAAATGCCAACCATACCAGACGTGCTTAATGTTATCTGTATATAGTTGCACGAAATCTGCAGTACGCACTTGATATGCAGAAAAATTTGTCCGGACATAAATCGTGCGGCGCTACCATGCTAACGTTTTTGCTGAAAATCTTATCGGGAAATAGATGCTTCAATTATCTGAAACACCGTCACCCGAAACACAGCGTGAAGCATCCGTATATACAAGTGGATTCCTTGGAAAACTGTCTCAAAGTGAACCGGTTCCCTGCTACTTATTGTAAACGAACGCTAGGAACTTGACGCAGCTGTCTAGGAGCTTCCTTGAGGAAGCCACCGAGGAAATGAAACAACATCGCGAGTCTTACTTGTCGTAAAAGATCGGAAGTCTACAAACTGAACTTGGTATGTAACCACAAGTTCATGAACTTTTATCGCGATATGATAAACGAAATAAGAACATGGTTTGAGCAGTCCGGGAAAATATTGAAGTACAAGCTTTTTGTATCTAGTTTACCTTTTGAACCATCGAAATATGTTACCAACCTTTTCTCTCTCCATTTAACGCGACTGCAACTTCAGGCTCTATCCTGCCGCCTGAGTAACAACACAGAAACTCAAGCGCAACTCGAGGTATTTTACAGTCAACTTACGGGACTCATGCTAAGTCCAGGGACAAAGAACAGTACAGACGCTTCGTTGCCGCGCAAGCACCATCGGTCGCACGTAGGCTAATGATATGGCAAGAGTCGTCCGGCTCCTACGTAAGCTCGAACCAGCACCCCCAGATTACAAGGCAGGCATGTGATCCTTAAGGCTACGGGCCGGATTATGAATTCTAGATAAAAGTACCCACTCGAATCGTAACATTTGAAGGTCTTAAAGCAACACAGATCAGAAGGAAACGCAGTGTTACTTCACCAATATAAGAGATCAGGTGCTGTAGTGATGGATAAATCCGATTGTGTTGAAAAGATGATGACGATACATAATGATCGCACCAAATTCGAGCTAGACTGTACGCCTGACCACCCAGGTGAACTGGAGAGGAGCATAAACGCATGGTTACAAATACTACTAGCGGGAAATTTTATGAAGGCTGAGACCACCAAATCCTTCAGAACCCGAGGCAAGTAGACAACACAGCTCCATGGGTTGCAAAATTGCACCAGAAAGGTGTGCTACTTAGACCGATCTTATCTATGTGCTATTAGCAGCATTATAAGCTGGCTCGATGGTTAAACAAGATAGTTGAACCAGTGAGGAAGTTAATGGTTAAGTACAGCCCGAAGGACCCACCCAAATTAGTGCAGCTACTGGACAGCGTAGAGTTGAAAGACAAGGTCATGCCCAGCATTGGCATTATCGAACTGTTCACAAATGTGTCAATGATAAAGACCGTCCAGATTATATGTAACTATGTGACCAACAGTCAATTGGAAATAGGCCTTCCAGTATCTAAAGTGGGACAACAGATATTTCTGCGTACATTGAATGTAAAATTTTATTTTAAATAACAAGGCTATCGATAGGTGGATGGTGTGACGATGAGTAATCCGCTCGGACCACTGCTAGCGGATATTTTCGTTTCACACCTCGAAAAGTAAATTAGGAACTAAATTAGCCACGTCGAGTGATCTCGAAAGTAAATGAACAAAATGCTGTTCATTTGTAATGAAATGATCCACGTTACGCAACAGAGTAACAAACCTTATAGCAGCGGGTAAATGCTCATGTGATAAATCCAAAAGCCAACATGGACATTGTGTCGCTGCGAAATTTCTAGAAATTATCAATGCTCACCGGAACATAATGAGGCTCGCAAAGACCTGAGGGTAAAACTTAGTGCTAGGCTGAAGAGAAACCGCGAATCCTGGTGGTCTCAGCCCGCGTCAAAGATAGAAGTGGTTGTTACCCTTGGTAACCATCGGAAGTAATTCTGTCTGACATGGAAAACGAACAAGAGACTTGACGTTAGTGAAACTATGTATGTCGGCCCGCAGCCTAGAGGTAGTCGGCCCGTAGCCTGGAGGCAACATAGTCGTCTCGTAATCTTGAGGTGCGGTTTCGAATCCGCATATGGGTGGGCGTCCTCGCGGTATACTCAACCCGCAGGCGACTTGTGGTGGTCGCACGGCAGTGAAGTGCCGTTACGGCGTACAGCTGACACATTATTAGGTTATTATTAAACTATGCATGACGAGAATGGACAGCCTATCAACCACTTGTTAAAACGCTTAGAGCATTGGGCTGAGCATTACGAAAAACAATTTAATCGGTAAGAAACGTTAGATTTTTCACAGGCTCTCCTCCCTGGGTCGTCTCTTTGGGTTCGCCCCCTCGCTCAGAAGTCGAACGTGAGATCGGACTGCTAAAGTTTAATAATGCCGCGAGACCAGATGACTTTCATCCTGCCCACTTGAAATCCGGGAGCCCCGCTCTTGTTGTTGATTCATACGGAGTACTAGTGAAACTGTGGGAGTGCGAAATCGAGACTGCATTGACCACATCTTCAGTTTGCGTCAGTTTTTGGAACTCCGTCACATATTTTGACTGCCCACCGTTGTAGTGTTCCTAGACATCAATAGTGCCTTCGATTCTGTAGATCGTTGTGCCATTTGGCACTGTCTGATAAGCAAAGGTGTGCCCAAGAAATATGTAAACATTATCCGAGCGCTTTACGTGCGTAGCTGGGCAAGGTTCCGCCGCTCCCGTCGCAACGAGACTGGACCTTAACGTGGTGTGACGGTTTGCATACCTCATTGACCCATTGAGCTATACTGGATGATGCCTTCGGGCACCTTGTGAGCTACTCCTACCAGGTTGGTCAATGGTGAGAGGTCAGACAAACTCAGTCTCCTGGTCCTCCAGGTTGGCGGTTTGAAATGGGATGGCGTCCATTTCTGTAAAACTAAATCATTGCCACCTCCCCGCTGCCTTGCGGGACAGGCTTTTGAGCCAAAGGCTTTGGATGAGGACCTTAATCGTCCTCCTGTCTAGGTCTGGGTGCCCTGGCAGTATCTCAGCTCACATACAACCATGACATTTTCTTCAAACATTAACTTCATCCTGCATCGGCCGTCGCGCAGATTATCAAGGGTCGCCTTATCTGCTGCATACAGCAGGGCGGATAAGCGAAAACATGCTACTGCTGGCGCCTCCCTTCTTTCTTTTCCACCTTTTTCTCTTACTCCCATCCCGATCCCCATTACTAACCTTCCTTCTATAATTCCCAGGTTAATTGAGAGCAACCGAAATGCCACTGGAGTAGAACCATCTGCAGCCACCATCCCACAGCACCTATCGGACGCCTATCGCCTTATAAGGCCACGTTATCCCGTTTCCATGACGACATTCAATGTTCGCACTCTAAGACAAACAGGTCAACAGGCTGCACTCGCACGCACCTTGGACACACTGGGTATTGATGTGTGTTGTGTGTCCGAAACTAGGATCAATGACCCTAACGGGGTTATTGAATTAACTGCACCCGGCTTATCCTCTCGTTATTGGTTGCACACATCCGGAGACGCCGATGTAACACTCACGGGTCAAGCTGGTGTAGGTATCATTCTAAGCTCCAAGGCTGAGCCATCGTTGGTTGATTGGATTCCGGTGAACAGCCGTTTATGTGCAGCCCGTTTGACGACATCAGCTAAGGTTGATTCGCGAAGTAGTACAAAACGCTGTTTGTTCGTGATTTCCGCTTATGCTTCCACCGACTGCAGTTCAAATGCTGTCAAGGAAACATTCTATCACGAACTGAATGCGCTATTACGCAGTGCTACTAGTTCAGATATTATAGTACTTGCAGGGGATATGAACGCACAAGTAGGGCGTCTGAGCTCTTCAGAAGCTCAGCTGGGCTTAACTCCGAACGGACTGACAACGGTGAGCGTCTGCTGCAACTGTGTGCGGAGCACCAGTTGTTCCTCAGTAGCACTGCTTTTAGAGAGAGTGGGCGCCGAAGTGCCACTTGGCGTCCTCCTGTAGCTGACCAGCGATGGACCCAAATTGACCACATAGCCATAAGTTACAGATGGCGTGGTTCCATCCTGGATTGCCACTCGTACTGGAGTACCTGTATCGACTCTGATCATGCCTTGGTGCGCTGTCGTTTCTCCATGAACTTTACCGGGAGGCGCACCAAGCGTCCCCTACGATTGCAAACTGAGAAATTGTCTCAGTCCTCGGTCAGGCAAGCCTATCAAGGCGCAATGCATACTGAACTTCCGCAGTCTTGTCCTAATGACGCTGAGCTTCAGTGGAATAGGATCTCGGCCGCCATGCACGACGCAGGAGCATCTGCTTGTGGCACTATCAATCGTCACCGCACCAGTCACTGGATATCCGAGAGGTCGGTGAACCTGTTGGAGGCTAGAAGACACCTCCCGGCTGGCTCTGAACACAATGTGACCAGACGGGCTATTAGGCGTAAACTAAAGCAGAGCCTAGGTGCTGACAAGGAAGCCTGGTGGACCAATCGGGCTCAAGAAATGGAGGAGGCAGGAGCAGTAGGCAATTACCGCAAGCTCTTCCAGCTTACCCGCACCAGTGGTCCCAGAAAACTAGGCATCAGTGAGACAATCCGAGACAGCGCGGCTGCGCAGATACACAATAAGGAGCGCCGTATGGCTCGTTGGGCGGAACACTTTCAAGATCATTTCAGCTGGCCTCCTGCTCCCGGACCTCTTCCTACTCAGGTGATGCAGGACGAGCCATGGACGGTTAGTTTAGAGCCTCCGTCGGAGGCCGAGGTCCGAAACGCGATCACAACCCTCAATCGTTTTCGTGCCGCTGGCCCGGATTCCCTCCCACCTGCACTATTTAAGGATGGAGATGAGGTCCTCTGCAAAGCACTGATCTCCTTATTCGAATGTGTCTGGGAAAAAGACAGCGTCCCGGCTAATTGGAGCGAATCGATTATAATGACAAAGGGCAGTCGCACAGACTGTTCTAACCACAGGGGTATTAGCCTAACGCCAATTGTGAAAAAATTATTGGCCTCGATTATCGCTCGTCGCCTCACTGCGGAACGGGAATCTCGGATTAGGGAAGAGCAGGCTGGTTTCCGCCCAGGACGTGGCTGTATAGACCATATATTCACTTTGCGGCAGGTGCTAGAGCAGCGCCACGCATACCGCAGACCCACAATAGCTGTGTTCCTCGATTTCAAGAGTGTGTTCGACTCAGTCGATCAATCGATTCTGTTCGAAATACTTGCGCGACAAGGTGTTCCCACGAAATATGTGAACATCCTTCGTGCTCTATACTCGAACACTACAGGCCGCGTCAGGGTTTACGGTGTCCTATCGGACAGCCTTCCGACCACAAGTGGCGTTCGTCAGGGTTGTCCGATTTCCCCGTTTTTGTTCAATTTCCTCGTGGATTCTATCATGGAATGTTTCGTTGCTGAATCTCACGATGTAGGTGTTGAAGTGCTGTCTGGTGAAAGGTTAGTTGATCTTTATTATGCGGACGATATCGTCTTGCTTTTCGACAATGTTGGGGTGGCCTAATCATCCCTGAATAGCTTCTCGGTAGTGGTCCCATTATTTGGTATGCGCTTTGCACTTTCAAAGTGCAAAGTGTTGTTGCAGGACCACCAGCCACTTGATGACCCCTTGACGCTTGCTAACGAGGAACTCGAGGTGGTTGATCATTTCACTTATCTTGGCAGCTGCATCAGCAATGATGGGCGCATAGAAACTGACGTCAGCTCACGCACTGCAAAAGCCAGAGCTACCTTCTTGAACCTGCGGCATCTTTGGCGACAGAAGGGAGTTTCCCTTCGTCTGAAAGGCCGGGTATACAAGGCCACAGTGAGGGCCGTTTTGCTCTATGGTAGTAAGACGGCCCCTTCGGTCTGAAGAGCTGAGGCGCCTTCAAGTCTTTGATCATCGTTGTCTGCGAAGCATTGCTGGAGTCGGATGGCACCAGCGTGTCCGCAACGATGATGTGCGTAGGCGAGTGCTAGGTAATGAGAATCATGCTAGCTCCCTAGAACAACATTTAGCACTGAATAAGTTGCGTTGGCTCGGGCACGTGCTATGTATGCCTGGTCACCGCTTACCTAGGAGGGCCTTGTTTAGTCTGCCAAGTGTAGGGTGGCGCAAGGCTCACGGTGAACAGAAGTTGACTTAGCAACGGGAAATGAAGACACTGACGACCAAACTGGGTACCGTTGGTCCGTCTCGCCTTCCGGGCTGGAGTCCACGTGACTCGCCTTGTGCTTGGCTCGAGACTTTACAGGATATGGCTCGCAGTAGACACAAGTGGCGCGTCTGCTGCAGTCTCCTAATCGGATTGCCTGTTTAAAGTATGTTTGGTGCTGAGTTATCTGCGGGATAATGGCTGATTATGACGCGTGGCAATGAAAGCCGCAAGGAAGCTGTCTCGCCGATGCCGCCTTATCTTTGCACGATAGCCAGCTGTTTGTGACGGTATGCTGTCTACACAAGGTGTAGGCGCCTTGACCCTGAATGTTTGCTTAGGGCATTAAGGTTTTCAGGTAAGTCCCCCTTCTCTCCCTCTTCTTATTCTTTATTTCATAGGTCCTCATGGTTGTATGGCAGCGAAGCATCAGTTCAAATGGCTGATGTACTGCTGTTGATGATGATGATGCCCTTTAATATTTCCAACGGTGTAAGACAATGATGCTCGCTGTCAAACTTCCTCTTCAGCTTCCCCAATGACAAAGAGATGGAGATTACATTTACAAGATACGACTTAGAAGGTGTGGAGCTGCTCCCAGATGTAGGACTTCTTGACCTGGAGCATGATGAGGATATTGCCATCATGTGTGAAAGCTCACAAACGTGCCAAGAGGCACTGGACAGGTTAGCACTGGCTTTCAACCATATCGGGTTGTGCTTTGCGCCCTGGTAGTACAAAGCGCGCCTCCAAGATTGGCATGGACCGCCTGCTGCGCTGACCCTTAGTTGGAAACAGGTAGAAGTCGCTCAAAAGTTCAATTACTCGGGAGTTGTATCAGCACCTGTGGAACCGAAGAGATCACAAACCGTCTAGCAAAAGCAACGGGCACTGTTGCTAACCTCCGCCATCTATGGCGCCAGTGAGACATCACTCTCTCCTTGAAGGGTAGAGTGTACAATGCAACCGTACGTTCGACCCTCCTGTACGATTGCGAAAACTGGTCCATTAGATCAAACGGCGTAAAGAAACTAGTTACATCCGACCATCGCTGCCTTCGCAGCTTAGCTCATGTAGGGTGAGAAGATCGCGTGAGCAATGAGCGTGTTCGACACCACATTTATGGCACGGGAAGAAAAGGCGAACCGGTCAGCACCGTTATTTCACACACCAGGCTCCGATGGCTGGGCCACGCGTTGCGCATGCCAGTCCACTGACTCCCGCAATGTGTATTGTTAGCTCGCCGGGAACGTTGGTGGATTAAGAGGAGGGGTGAGCAAGCGATGACTTGGCCAAGAGGAATAAGGGTCCTCAGTTTAAAGTTGGTCTCGGTTAGAGCCTCTCGGCTCCCTGGTTGGGTTCCGAAAGACGATGAACACGCTTGGCTGGATTCACTTACTGATATGACTAGGAACCGACCTCAACGGCGTTGGTGTTGTGAGTTACTTTGTTCCTCCCCCTCCAACCGCGATCGCATTTATTAGGCATAATATAACTCTTCGTTGCGGCATAACAGCTGGCTGCTGGCCTTCCGGAACGAAGTCCATCCGTTACCGGTAATTCAGTCGGCGTGCCTCTGCTGCATTTTTTCCTTCTTTTCTTTTCTAGTGCGGCACAATAGCTGAGGTGTTTTCTACCTGTAGAAAACGTGTATAATGATGATGATAATGAGTAATAAACGAAGTAGGCTGCACCAAAACACCAAGGTGATAACGTAATATGAACAGAATGATAGGCTGCCGTCATCATCATCATCATCATTACACGTTAGCTGAAGGTGGAAAACACCTCAGCTATTGTGCCGCAATACAAAAGACAAGAAAAGGAAAACAGTGGCACGCCCGCTGAGTCCCCAGTAACGGATGGACATCGTTCCGGAGAGCTAACAGCTGGCTGCCGTAAAAAGAGAATCATATTATGCCTAAGAGATGAGATCGTGATTGGAGGGGGATATTAAAAAGGAGGGGGATGGGCAAAGGAAATCACAACACAAACGCCATTGGTGCCGTACTTAGACATATAGATAGAAAACGGGAGGGACGGATTAATTACGCAGATCTGTCTACCGCAAACCTGAGTGGAGAGGACAGTATTTGAATTTCGATAGCTTCCTCACAAAGCACTTTGTGCGGACTTTGTTTAACAGCGAGAAAAATATGCATACCAGCCATCCTAGAACACAAAATGCAAGTGCTCATCAACACCTTGACAGAAAATGGGTACCCGCCTGCTTTCGTCGCTGAAAATTAGCAATAAGATAGTGGAAAGTATACATCGCACCGAAATTGAGAGTAACTCAACAACTACCGTTTAGGGGGAACGATGTAAGTCAAGCATTTCAACGACGTCTGGAATCGGCAGTGGCGCGTGTGTATTCCGTGGCGCAACCGGTATTACTGTACAAAACGACTCGCATCCCTACTCTGTTCACACGTCGTTTACCAATTTACATGTAGTTGTAAGACCGACTACGTGGGCAAGACAGAGCGTCAACTGCAGGTAAAAGACGCGAAGTATGTGCCGAAGTTGGTGAGAAAAGACGTCTCGTAAACGACCTCATCAATCGCCATGAGTGGTAACGATTTGGTATACAAGGTTTCAGCCTCATCAATCATCGTCACCTGTTGACAGACAAACACAAGGTGGACTCCGTGCGTACGTTCCGTATGATCATCGCGTCAAGTAATATCCACATTTTACGATAGGGTAAAGCGGTGGCCAAACAACTGGGCGGCACCCTATACTTGCAAAAGGACACCTTCATCACATTGGCTCTACCGTGGTAGTAGGCCAACCGGCAGACGAAGAACTGACGTGAGTGTTTATCTATGTAGGTGTCGATGTATGCCATCCCAACTATACCAGACGTTCATGATTTTATGCAAAAAAAAACAATTGCATGCAAACCGTAGTAGGCACTTGATAATATGTAGACAAATTTGTCCGGACGTAAATCGTGATAACGTTTTTGCTGGAAATCAAATAATATTTGGAATGGAGTGAGGTGAGCAACGCCGGCTCGACAAGCATCGACAGACCAAAGTGCAACATACTTGATATATCTTGATTACGTAAGCCAAAAATGACAGCGTTTTCACTTGAGCAGCCATGAAATCAAGGAAAATATCTCTATTGAATCCGGGATGTCTTCTGAAACCATGAAAGAAACGGATAAGATGGCAAAAAGATTTTGATTTTGTTAAATAAAGCTTGTGTAGGCAAAAATTCAGTGGCCAGGTTATACCGAGATTCAAAATGAAGATAGGCTTACGGTAATCTGAACCAGGTCTGCAAGCGACCACGCATAAAAGGTGTACAAATGGGGCTGATAGAGCTCAGCAGGTGGACCCACGCGCAAGAGTCACATCGCTTGTTACTTCATTTAGCACAATGATATGCGTAAAGTGAAGTTTAACGCCGGAAGCCCTTCGTTCATTGGGCCTAAGTATAAACTTAAAAAGGTGACTTGATGTCGTCTGGAATTTCGTCGTTAGTGGGAATCGTCTTAAGTTGTACCTTCAACAATAAGCTTTCCATGAGAGAATGACGAGTCAAGCGTTGTTGCTTTGTAGTCCAATTAATACAAATAACCACGGATACTAATAAAAATCGTCAGAAAGCTTCAGGATAGTAGCCCGATTTTCTTAAGCTTAAAACTCTAACGGTTACCAAACGGAGCTCATAGTTGCCTGACAGCATACACATTGAATACACTAAAATATCCAAAGTGTCTGTCTGCATGGACGGTAACTAAAAGACATGAAATTTACGTGCACTAACAGGACCTTCACGTACGAACATGCAGAACTCAATGATGATCCATTTGTTCCAGCACTTCTCTCGCTGAAGCCTGTACAAAGTAATACATAAAGGAGCCCAGCTGTTTCGCTGCGGCACACCGCCTACGTTCATGATGGTGGAGGATATGATATAATAAAATCTGTGCAACTTACCATTAGAAACACAATTCCATTATAAATATTCGCTTACTAATACCAAACTGGGGACCTCCACACAATGTTTGTTCCTTAAAACTCCCCACAATGTATCACTAAAACATAGTGAACATCAGTTTTTTGACTTTTAGCTGAATGTTCTAAGTCATCAGTTAGTTCAGACGGATTGAGAAAGTAGTGGAGATGGTAATGGATGTTCTATTTGCATATGCCACGACATCCTCAGCTGACCAATTAGCTTTTAACGATATGGAAGACACACTATGGTTGAGAATTCCGACCTAGGAAATGCTACTGGAATGCATTTAGAGACTTCCTGATGCCACCCTCTATGGATCTGGTTGATAAACCGCAAAGTTGGGTGCATACGGGTGTGCAGGAGCGTGAAGAAAGTAAAATTATGACTGGTCCGGGCAAAACTGGGAAAAACATAAAGTGAGCGACCGAGTGGAATTCAAATTTTGAAAAAAGAAAGCGTCATGGTCATTAAGTGATTTGTCAAGCCATTCAAGCATCACCAACAGCAGTACATCAACCATTTGTACTAATGCTCCACTGCCGAACAGTCCCAATGACATATGGAGTTAAGGATGGTGGTAATCGTTACGATATGGCTGTTCACGGAGGACCGTTAGGGCCGAAATAGACTCTTGTTCGCCCAGTAGATAGGTGCCTGAAAATAGTGAAACAGTCCTCAGTTTCGGCAATGATTTCCGACTATCTACCACCTGAGTGGATAAGATGATATCGGAGTGGTGGTGTCGTATCAAAATATCGGCACGCAGCTGAGAAATCACGTGTCGCAGAGCACCTTAAGTGGAAATCTAATGAACACGATGATGATAGTCAAAAGAGGACACAAGCATCTGTCGAAGGAGGCAAAGCAGGATCCGGAGTGCCGAGATAGAGTTCGATTCACACCGTTGCACTGTCTATATTACTATGTTCCTAAGCGACCTGTACTTTGAGTCCTCCAAAGCCGCGTGTAAATTTGAACCCGCCCCAAAGTTTACCTTGCCTACTCTTAAGGGTCCTAAACAAGGATTGTCTCTGGCAGTTGTTCCTGCTGGTGATTGCGACGACATGATGGAATAGTGATATTTAAGTAAAACATCTGTAAGTTTACTGCCCAAGAGACTGGATCAGTGGTCAACATGTAGAGGTCTGGATTCCTAAGATTTATGAGTGGCATTCAAGCAATGAAGAATAAAACGGCCAAGTTAGAGTTGTCCAGGATATAGTGGTTGTCAACTTCAGAGCTTTTACTGTAGTTCGGAGTACAAAAGGCCCCAATGATAATCAAGGGTTGTGTTGAGGATTGCTCCGATGCAAATCACTCACAGCAATTAGGTCAGTGTGAATGGGTCCCTCAGAAGTTCGAAAGGTAGACACCCGGGTCAAAAATGATGGGACATCGTAATCATTTACCAACCAGTTTCAGGATAATCAAACAATAGATATGTGAATGTGTTGGCGAAATCACTAGGTAAAAGAAGTGTAGTGATTGACCAGGACATAACCTAACTTGTGCCGTAACATGCTGTGTCGTAGGATAGCATGCGAGGAGTTTCAAGAAATAGCCTTAGGCTAAGAAGGTACATCCCAGCCGACGGCAGTAGTACTAGAGTTCTATTACCAGGCAGTTGCTGTTTCTGCCGTGCTTCTAAAATAGGTCTGGCAAGTTACCCATTTTATGCTCTGGCGTCATCTAATCTGCAGGTCAGCCAAGTTTCAGTTTCTCTGAGCATACAACAATCGCCCGGGAGAAACAGGAAGAGGCACTCCGGTCATCCCAAGTGGTGCTTTGAATTGGTACAGTAGAACGTAATGCGATCCGCCACAACAGTGTCCGGCTTAGCGCACCAATTGTGAACGAATGGCGTTGAATGTAGCAAACTGTCACAAAGTATAAACCACGTAGACACACAATACAGCTTATTTCATTAACGTATTCACAAAATTTCAGTAAATGAACATGAAAGCTCTACAAAATCCCGATGCAAAACCACTTAAATCTACTAACCAAAGAAAAATTCAAGTTCACTTAATGCCATACGAAGACCGATGTAAGAAACTAGGGCTGTACACCCTAGCTTATCGTCGGCTGAGGGTTGACCTCATCATGACGCACCGGATATTACATCTGGGTGATTACCCCATGTTGAGACAACTGCTTCATCTGCGCACACCAAACTGCACGCGAGGACACCGGTATAAACTTATCGTATCGAAGTTGAAGCGGGTCGCTCACCAACTCTGTTCCGAACGCAGAGTGGTACATTGCCGCAGCATATAGTAGAGGCGAACACAGTGTCCGAATTTAAGAAGCTCATAGACAAACACTTTGCAGAGGAAAAATATAGAGAGTGGAACGAGAAATGAGGAGCAAATGTCCAAGAGCGACGAATGATGCAGCTACACAGAGAAAGCTCTATTCGCTGCTTCGAACCAGTATTCAGTATGCTAATCGCTCACCTTTGTTCTTCCGTCGGACTTAAGTTAATAAAATCCATTATGAGAGGGATGAATTCCGAAACGTCTTGATGGATATGTTGCTTGAACAGTTGATACATTAGGACGACGAGGATGGGGATCTCCTGCATCACTTTTAAAGAGAAGCACGACTTGGGGAGTAAGTGGTACTGAGCGGGAGTAAAAGCTGAACAGAGAAATACCGTAGCTAGGGATCCATCAGGTAAAGCTTCTTCAGTGTAAACAGATGTCACCGAAAAAGTTTTCAGGATCGCCATGTTAGTATCCAGGTCATCAATGCAAGTAACCTCCAGTGCACAATGCGGCTCGAAAATACTAAGAATTTCACTTTGGAGGCCACGATAAACACGCCTCACAAAAGACAAAAAACAGGTGACCTGCGGGATGTAAGCACAAGTTAAAGTTAACATACATCGAGTGAAAAGGCCGGGCGATAGTACTTGTGCAAATCGATGATCAACTTGATACAAATGAGCACATTCTCTTCATTTTCCAGCTAAAATATGACGTAGTAGCATTACTAGATCGCACTTCCACAAGTTTAAAAAGGAGGGAAATTATCGAACGTGCATATGGCCGAAGATGTTCGCCATTTGGGAGCTTCTGGAGAATTTCCAAACACAGGCGACGGAGTTGCTGGACTGATGATTCTTGTAAATGCTGGGGCTCAGTAGAAGCCATAAACTTTTGGACTTTCTCGTAAATGGCGTGAGTGAGATCATGTATTTCTTTATCACAAGCGGCAGTCTAATGCAAGATTAAAAACTGTTTCGGCCTACCTCCAAGCCATAACAGAATTGTGAACCACTTCGAAGTCTATCAGCAAGAGCTAAGTCAAATTAAAAATGTTTTTGACGGCTTACGTAATGAATCGTCAAATACATCATTTAATTTTAGGTGGAGAGACGCACAGACATTCGATTGCTTCATGATAGACCAGTGGAATATAAGCCGCAATTTGTTCAAGGTCACATCACAAGGTCAGATCAGGTTCCAAGCACAAAGTATTCTCAGGTTGAGCTTCACGCTGGACTGGAACGAAAGGATTACCCCGTGAGTGTTCCTTCGTTGGCAGGTCGTTGAACTATGAGTTGGCGGACTTTGAACCACTGCTGGACCTAAAATAAAGACCGCATCACACCCTGTCTAACCAATTAATGCCCATGTACCCTGCACTAGCGGTCCCTGCTGGGTCGGTTACCTGAAGTAAGAAAGAGAAAAAAGAAAACTCAGAAGGCAAAAGAGAAAGTGGAAAGAAATAAGCAAGTGGAATACCAAGGTATTTGAGTCATTACTAAAAGAACAAGGAGTGAAGGTGAGTCTGCTAGGCAAAAGGAAAAGTTTGCTGTTGCCACCCAAGAGCATCGAGCTGGCGCGCAAAACCCTTAACCGTAGGTTCCCTAACCGCGTGCTCTGGAAGCGAATTTCAGTGATCTATAACTTGGCGCGACAGACGAGTTCCCGCCCTAATCCGATCAGACCGTGGTTTATGCAGATTCTGTGGGTGACCGCGCAGATTCAAGTTCACGTTCAAGTTCAGTTGGGACCGGAACGATAGGATAATCCCGTGAATGTTCCTTCTTTTGTGTATCGTCGGATCGGGAATTGACAGGTCTGCTTGAGACGTTGAAAAGCCTAAAACAAAGACCTCATCACACACTGTCCAACCAATTACTGCCCGCATTTTCCTGCCCAGCAGTCCCTGCCAGGCCGGTTTATGTGAAGTAAAATAGTGAATGGTAAACTAAGAAAACAAGAGGAGGAATGTCAGCTAAGTAATGATAATACCAAGATGAGAAGAAAATTAAACAGAACGAAGGGAAAGTTGAAGATACAAGTCGGTTAGGAGAAGGGGAATGTTTGGTACTGCCACCCAAGAACATCTAACTGACGCTCGAAACCCCTACCGTATACTCCCTAACCACGTGCTTCAGAAGCGAGTTCCAACGTTCAATAACTCGACGCGACAAGCGAGTTTCCGTCCTTACCCGGTCAGAACGCTGTGTGTGCAGCTTCAACGGGTGACCTCGGAGACTAGGCAGCTTGGCGGGACTAAATAGTCAGGACAAGTCTGGACCGATCTTACCCGTTAAGATACGGTAAGTGAGGATCAAGTCTCCTCTAATGCTGCGGTAGTGCATTGAGTACATACCCAAGCTAAGCAAACGTTCGGGATACGTTTGCCCCTGTAATCCTTGCACTAACCTTGTACCCACTAGCAAAACCCGTCCAGTTCCATTTTGTCCCTTACAAGACAAGGTGGACAAGCCTGGATACAGTACTCTAAGTTAGGTTGCACCAAAGCTGAGAACAGCTTCACAAAAATATTGGCCGTTAGGACACCGAAGGTGCGGCGAATAAACCACATCATACGGAACCCTCTACAAGCATACTTCCTCCAATTTTCCCCAGAGCGAAGCAATGAGTTATGGGTGATACCTAGATCAACCTGCTGAATGACAACAGGGAGTTCACTTCCACCAACTACGTCGAGCGTGGGAGGACTAGCACCTCCAATGCGGAGGACAGAACATTTTGCCAGATTTATGGGCATCAACCATAAGATTGACCAATCCCAGAGCCTATGAATGGCACTCTGAGGTGCCTCAGAGCCACCAAGGATATCCACAATATTCCAGAACTTGAGGTCATCAGCAAACAATAACAACGGTACTTCAAGATCCTGGGGTAGCTCATTGACACAAATTGCGAAGAGCAATGGTCCTAGAACCGAGCCCTGCGGAACGCCAGTAAGAACAGCTTATCTAAGAGAAAGGCTCCAAGCCTACACACTGTTCTCTGCCCTTTAGGAAAGCAGAAACCCATTTAAGGGCGGCTCCAGATATCCCATACGATCTCAACTTCAATGAGAGTCGTTGATGTGGGACAGTATCTAAGGATTTCGAGAAGTCAACGAAAAGCACGTCGATAGCGTGACCGTAGTCCACTGCCTCAGACCAGCTTTCACGAGCTACAAGTGAATTTGTCAGACATGAAACTTCCGTACGGAATCCGTGCTGCGCCACACTGAGGTGGTTAAACTTAATCAGGTGATTCTCCACCGAATCCCTGACCAATTTTTCAAACAACTTAACTACTACGCTTTTTAAGCTGACAGGCCGGTAGTTCGCGGGCAGAGCTCTGTCCCACCCCTTTAAATGTCGGACAGATGATTGCCTTCTTCCATTCCGAAGGTAAGGCACACCTGTCGAGTGATGTTGTAAACATGCATGTCAGAGGGCCACTTAGCTCAGCGATGAATTCATGCATCAGCTTTGGAATCACGGCCAGAAGCTTTGGAATGATTTAGCCCTTGCAATAGCCCGAAGACTTGTGCCTCCGTTATGCTGATTTCAGTTAGGCAAGAATCTTCTGGAACTTTTGTGACCATTTCAAGCTGAGGTAGAGAGGCTTCACCAGTATTCTGCTCACTAAGTAAAAAGCATTATCATAGTCAGTATGCTCATGGGTCCCGTCCGCTCGTAGTAAAGCCGGTATAGACGAGTTTGTACCGCCGCGTCCCTTTACCAAGCAAAGAACTTTGGATCTGTTATCGCCGCGTTAGCCAATTCCTCCTCGTACTGAAGGCGAAGAATACTAACATGTTGCTTATATTTATTTCTAACCCCTCAATAGCTTTCGTAGGTGGTGGTTGATGAAGCTGCCCTGTAAGTTTGCCAGCACTTAGGGTGCTTCCTGAGCAGGTATTTAACTGTATGATCTATCCAAGGAGGCTGCGCCCGTGTTACTCGTCTCTTAATGAGTGTGATGTGTGGAGCAGTGATCTCCGTGTGGTATGCCTTAAATGTCTCCCAGACTGTCTTAACGGTGTCAGACACGGTGATCGCGTAGCGCAGAACTGAAGCTTTGTCTCGCATTGCGTTAAAGTTTGCCCGCCAAATATTTGGACATGTCTCAGCGGTAGCTTGATGACACTTGGTAGCGGAAAGTAGCGGGACTAAACAGCCCCGACAAGTCCGAGCTAATCTTACACGGCTAAATTCGATAAGTGAGAATCAGGTCTCCTCTTATCCTTCGGTAGTGCATTGAGTACATCCCCAAACTGAGCAAACGTTCAGTATACGTCTGTATCCGTAGACCCTGCACTTACCGAGTGCCCACGCATAACGCATTCTCCAAGTCCATTTTGTCTCGGTTAAGACATGCTGGACAAGCCTGAATACAATATTCTAGGTGGGAGCGGATGAATGCCGAGAATATCTGCACAAACAAATTGGCCGTTAGGAGTCCGAACGAGCGGCGGATAAACCAGATTATACGAAACCCTCAACAAGCAGTCTTCTTCCAGTTGTCTCCAGAATGAAGTGTTGATGCTTGTACGACTCCTAAATTAACCTGCCGTGTGACAACAGAGTTCACTAATGCCGACAACACATCGGGTGGGAGGATTTGCAGCTCCGATTCGGAGGGCAGAGCACTTGTCCCTATTTATGGGCATCAACCATAAGGTAGACCATTTCCAGAGCCTATCCAAGGCACGCTAAATTGCTTCAGGACCACCTGGGCTATCTACAATATTCCGGATCTTAAGGTCGTCAGCAAAAGTTTGTGATGATACCCCTAGCTCTCCCGGCAAGTCATTTACATAGATCGCTAACAACAATGGCCCCAATACAGAGCCCTGCAGAACGCCACTAAGGACAGCTTCCCTGAGCGAAAGGCTACGCCCCACCCGTACGCACTGTTCCCTCCCCTCAATGAAGGCAGATACCCACTGGTGGGCGCGACCAGATATCCCGTAAGAGCTCAAAGTTAGTGTCAGCCGAAGATGTGGAACAGTGTCAAAGCTTTCGAAAGTCCACGAATAGCACGTCTACAGCCTGGCCACTGTCTACCGTTTCGGCCCAGCTTTCACGAGCTACAAGTAGATTAGTCTGACAAGAAAATCCTTTGCAGCATCCATGTTGCGAAACACTGAGAGGGGTAAACCTATTCAGGTGGTTCTCCACTGAATCCCTCAGCAGCTTTAAAACAACTTGGCTACTACGCTTGTCAAACTGACAGGCCGGTGGTTCGCGGTTAGAGCGCTGTCACCGCCTTTAAAAGTCAGACAGAGATTGCCTCTTTCCATTCCGAAGGTAGGATGCTACTGTCAAGCGATATTGAAAACACGCATGTGAGCGGACCACGCAGCTCAGTGATCAATCCATGCAACAGCTTCGGATGAATGGAAAAAGGACCGGAAGCTTTAGAGGGTTTAATACCTTGCAGTAGCTCGAAGACCTGAGTCTCCGCCATGCTAAATTCATCTAAGCAGGAATCCTCTGGAACACTTGCAACCAATTAAACCTGTGTTAAAGAGGTCTCCCTAGCAAAGATCCCAGTATGCTGACCACTAAGTATACAAGCCTTGTCATAGTCAGTTTGTGCACGGGTCCCGTCTGCAGGCAATAACGCTGGCATAGAGAGTTTGGTCCCGCTGCGTCTTTTAACGTACGCAAAACACTTCTTGGGATTAGCTGCAGCCGATTCCGCTAAACCGTGCTCGCACTGGAGACGAGCAGTTCTGAGATGTTGTTTACGTTTATTTCTAATCTCTCGATAGCTGTCACACGTATTGGATGATGGAGCTGGTTGGTAGGTTTGCCAGCAACTAGACCGTTTCTTGAGTAGTTAATTGCCCGCGGTATCTATCCATGGAGGTTGTGCCCCTAACCCTCTTTTCCTCATGGGAGGAATATGGTGACTGTAAACCTCCGTAAAATATGCCTTAACTTTATCTCAAGCTAACTGGACAGTGTCAGCCATTAAGATCTCACAGTTCCTACTTGAAGCCTTAGCTCGCATTGCAATGATTCCGCCCGTCAAATATTAGGAAGTAATTCAACAGCGGTCTGGTGGTGCCTTGAAAGAGCACATTGAAAGGATATGCACGCGTGATCGCTGCACCTTAGAAGTGCACCGTATGTAACTTCAGTCACGAAGTCGAGGGACTTAGCGAAAACCAAATCTAAAGTAGACGGTATTTGGTTGTCCATATACCTAGTGGGAAAGGCCACGAACTTGTGCAAAGGCACTTGGAGAGTCAGTTCAAGAAAGTCTGCGCCGAATATTCCTGATGCCGAATCGCAAAAAAGATCGGCCCAACAGACTTCCGGGAGGTTGAAATCCCTAGAACTAAACACTTATTCGCAGACTGAGTGCGAATAAATTTAAGTACCCCCTGGAAGAACTTCCAGGACTTCTGTATATCACTATAACTGTAAACTGGGTAGAGGAAGTCCACAAAAAGCCGATAGGGCTTCAACATTCTGATCAGACGACTGGAATGTGCAGGTCCTCAACACACCTAACTAACAGCTCACGTACAGTACAACGCCTCCGCCATGGCGACCAACGGAGCGATCAGTTCTAAGCATCGCGTAGCCAGGTAAACATACCTCGTTGTCCGTGATATCCGAAGACAACCACGTTTCAGTGAAAGCAAGTATGTCGGGACGAGCTTTGTATTCGAGCAGGCCCAACGCGTGCACCTTGTTCCTTAGGCTACGCACGTTGCTAAGTACTACCTCAAGGAAGTCGGGCACGACCCTCCCTAGGTCGTGCGCCATCAAGATGGGTTCTGCTAGGGCGGAAAGTAAGTTCCGGCTGACCACGTGAAAACCCACCAGACGGAGGCCTTGCTCACCAGCCGCCCGTCTAGTTTTGAGGTCTCTGCTAGCCTGCTTTAACTTCAATCTATCTGCCAGTAGTAGGTCAGGCTGAAAGCTGACACCACAACTCTCAAGTTTGAAGGCAAACCCTAGTAATGATTTGCGTTCCTCCGGGGTAGAAAAGACTACGCAAACTAGTCGGTGTCGTGGATTTTGCGTGGCGATAGGGAGGTTCCCCAACCTGGTCAGCTTCCTGACAGTGACACCAGGGAAGTCAGATGGAAGCAGCTTGCTGCCATGCGGTTTCAGCCACTTGATGTCATCCAAGATACATTCCCTTGGGAGAGCAGCCGCAGATTCAGTAAAGTCACTGAATATAACGCTACTTTCCGTGAAAGAGTCGGCACGACGGGGAGTGTTTACCCCACGTGCCTTGGAGTCGACGCCTTTACCAGCTGTTTTCACCACGGACGGTGGAACTGTTCCTGTCTTCACAAACGACGCCGAAGCAACGGTAGCGTATGTTTGCCGCTCTATTGCCAGCGTTTTACTAGTTCCTGGATCTTCAAGCCCCTTCGAAGTTTTAAGAGCGGAACTAGTCCGCTTCTTCTTTTGGTTCACTGGAGCAGGGGCCGTTGACCTTGTATTGCATTGAGCAGTTATCAGCACTTCGTCAGAACGGGCTGGTTCACTAGCAGCCGGGACGGTCAGCATCTTCGGAAGGTTCTGTGTACGATCGTCAGACGACCTTACGACTGTGAAAGACAGCATCTTCTCGATGCCATGGCAACTAATTCTCTGGGTTTAGCATAGGGCATTTAGTATTTCCGCACCCTATTTTCCTTTACTTTGATCGGCTCATGAGGATAGCCTGCAATTCTACCTGGATTGGCCTTTAGGATATGCGACTTCATGACAGAGTGACAGACCTCAGTGGATGGATTTTCAGCAACGTTGCCGTCTATTGCAGTGTCTACAATCGAAATATTCAGGGATTTTAAAACCAAATCTATTTTTGTATCGAGCGACGCAATAGAAGCGAAGTTGGCTATCGCCCTCTCAACGTCTGCCAACCTTGAAGCCAGCGCTGAACGTTTAGCAACGGTGATAACCGGGCGCGTCGATCTTTGGGCGCAGCATTCAGCACAGCTGAAAAAAGTGAACGCTTGATGATAGCATTTTGTACTGGGCAGCTTGTAGGCCGGTACAGCTTTCGTGACACCAGTGGAGGCAAACGTCACACTGCATACCGCCAGCTAACTCTTGTACTGGCTATGAACATTTAACCTGTCCGCAAGCTTCAGTAGACTCATCAAACGAGGACCCCATAAGTCCATCCGTCTCGGTGTTTATCGAGACAGCCGTGTTCATGTGGAAAACAGAGTAGAATTACCACACGTATGCAAAAGTAAAACGACCGCAATAAAACGGCAAAAGCAGGGTGCAAAACGGGATTAAAACTGGGAACAACCGGAAAAGTTACCAGTAAGCGCCAAAGACGCTTTGGCTAGTACCACTTAAATCGATCCAAAATATCTTGGATCAGCGAAAGTTTGATAATAGCCAAAGTTAGTTTCAAGGTGTTTATTCAAACAGTTTTCCACGTTATTTCAGCTAAAATGCTCGATCAGTATGGCACGCCATAAAATCGAGTTACTGTCTGGTACTCACAGAACATCCTAACGAGTGTCCTGTTTCATGTACCGGCAAGCAAACCATGACCCCTGGTGCTCCCACTTTTAGGTTGCTTCCCATTTTTCTGCGAGAAATAAAACATGTACAAATGCAACCAGTGAGCTTTCTTGGATCACCAAGATCATTGCGTTTATTGTTGTTGAGAGCAGGAGGGAAAACCTTGGTCCGTTCCATCAATTCCGTATCATACTGCGTTTTGATGCGGGTCATTCCGTTACGACTTTCTTCGAGTGTAGGTCGCAATTGCCGTGACAGCTGTAAAATTCCAGCATTCTCAGCGAATTTTTATCTGGCAGCTGCTTGAAACTTGCCTTGCGTGGCGCGTCCCGGAGACTGTTCCAATCATTTACCATTTTAGTAGATAGGGTTACGTCCAGGCGATGTCTGCGTCTTGGTTTTTTAAATAGTTTCTGTGTGTGACCTCGCGTGGCACAGCAAGTGTTGGGCCGGTGGAAAGTTGTAAATCACTTTCAAGTCCTCCTCGGATGATGCCGCTAGTATAGGTGAGATCACCCGGACGACAGCGGAGTGCCAAGGACGAGGGATTCGGATGGGTAATGGGAGATCACAAGGCTTCCGAAAAGCTTTCGATTCACGTCTCTTAATCTTTTCCAGCAGAGCGCATTCAAACTTGGTAAGCGGATGGATGGCCGGTAGGCCATATTCTAAGACTGGACGGACATACATAGTGAAAAAAGGTCAAAAATTCTCAGGTGTCCTTCAAGCGAATGACCTGCTTAAGGCAGCCATCAGTCTCCTTCCAGTGATCACTGTCCTCAACTTGTCCTGCGGCGTTCTAAAGCCATAAGACACGATAACCCCGAGGTCTCGCATGAGTGGTACCTTGAGGAGTATGTCACAAAGGTGGTATGCAGTGTACTGTTCAGTGCTATCCAATGGAAGAACAGCGCAGTTATCTCGCTTTACAAGCAATTTCCACTTGCTGAACCATCCGTGTAGCTGGTCCAGAGCCCCTTGTAATTTGTATGCATCCTCAAGACTGGATACTGCTGACCATAGCTTGAGGTTATCGGGGTAGATCAAACAGTCGGTATGAGGTGCAGTCGGCAAATCTGTAATGTACGATTTGTGGATCTCTGGTTTACGAAGAACACTACTAGTTATGGGTACAGGAGCAGGTAGGTTTTGGTTCACCTGCAAGCGCATTGTCCTACCTCTTAACAAGTCGGCAATCCAGTAGAGGAACTTTCCTCTAATGCCAAATTCCTGGAGTTTATGCAGCAGTTTTATGTGTGGAACTTTAGCAAAGGCTTCCCAGTAGTCCATAAATTTTACTTCAACCTGTTTTCAAGCTTCCGTGGCTTTTGCCCTTGTGTCCTAGGCGTTGAGTAAGTTTGATGCCTGAGCTTGGGCTCCAGGAGTCATATTGAACAAGTGAGATGACGTTTAGCTTCACACAGCTGTAGCTGGGTGAAGCTGGAGGACGCACTTGACTATTCGTTCCATGGTTTTGCATACGACTGATGTCCGGCATATTCGTCGGTAGTATGTTTATTATTGTTGGTTGCATCTCTTGAATCTGGGCAGGAAGGTACCTGCGTTCCAGCCTGTGGGCAAGCGGCTGACTTCGAGGGATTGGCGAAACACTCGGCAGAGAGGGAGCTAACGTACTCAGCTGTGGTTTGAGGAAGCTGGGATGCAATCCATCCGTGCCTGGGGTGAAGTTCCCGTCCAGTTGGGGGAGTAGTTTAGTGACTAGTTCAGGGTTTATTTCATCTTGGTCCATGGAGGAGTAGTGTGCAGGCAAATAGTTGTTGGGCAGCAGGGAACCAAATGAGCAGACCGAATAATATTGCGCAGCTGATCGGTTTGTTGTTCATCAGTGCAGTGAATAAATAAATGATTATGTTCTCGACGAAACGAGACACACCAGTATAGGCATGATCAAGTGGTTGACAGAGCCATAGAAACACTAAAAGCTGGTGTATATCACACGACAGAAACGTGTTGGCAAAATACATGGCTTGAAAATTGCACATAATTTTGCACAGGAATGATGCAGGGATGAAGAGCTTGAGCACTGGTGTCAGAGAGTAAGGTGGCGCCGAAGCGCTGTACGATCACCGTTTCTGATATGGAAATGCTGGGTGCGGGTTTAAATGGTTCCGGAGATAGATCTCCGTTTTCCCATAAACGTAGGCGTCCAATAGTGTTTGATAAACACGTGCCCGCAAACATGGGGTATTGAGATCATTCTTCTTGTGAAGCAGTGGGCAGTGAATTTATTCTAGTGGCGAGTCACATCCGCCCTGTTGTAGTGTCGTTAAACAGACATTCGTGGCTTTTTATAGGGGAAACGCTTGCCAAGCGATAGCTCACCCCGTCCTGGAACACTGCCGTTAGCCACAATATGTATAACATTGAAATAGTAAAGCTCTGTAGGACCGATTTTCCGAGTAGCTAATCGCAGTCATGGGACACTTCATTTTCCGTTGGCTCAGCAGAAGGCTTAGTCAGGATTCATCAAGAACGGTGGTGGACGGCGGTACTGTTCGGAGATAAGCTGTGTAGATTGCGGCGCTGCGTTATTCAGGTGAGTATAGAACTGAAATCATAGGCAGTATCCTTGTATGAGCAGGTAACCCACGGGGCAGGTGTGTGCCGCTGGTAGGTCCACGGGAGATAAACCTTGCAGCTAAGTGGGACGTTTGCATGGAGAACGGTATCTTCCGTAGAAGAGGATAGAGAGGGGGCGCCAATACCCGGTATGGCATTTCGCTTCAGGTAGGTAAGCGTATTTTATGGCAGGTTTTGCTTTTCATGGACAGTCCTAGTTCATATTGTAGTCTTATTTCTCGTTTACTTAGGGCGCAGTTTCTAACAGCTTCTTACTGTAAGTAGCATGATTTCAGTTTTGCGACTCTTAAATGGTCACGTGATATACGTCGTGTTTCATTAAAGACCTTACTTTATCAATCCCTTAGTGGTCTTGTTGATGCTGTCTGCTCTAGTAGTTGGAAAACAACTGTTTAATTTACCGCATTACCATATCTCATAGGCGTTCCCATGCGTTATCAAGCTCCAAGTATTACGGAATGTTGCAGCCCGGGTTGCACGCAGCCCACCTTACTCTGGGCTGGTCAGTAGGCCAGGAATTTCCACGCATTTTCCCCTGATCGCTGGTTGTTATTCTTCGTGTCCGCAAAATGGAGAATCTACAGTGATCGCATTTCCCAAGCGGTTGGAAGAGCGTTATATCTGAATCATCAGATGAGGCCGAGGTGCGAAGCAGGTCTAGAAGGTTTGGTCTCTGACCAGGGACCGTACGTGTTATTGTCAGTACATGCTGTGTAACTCGAGCAGACCACATAGTTGGACTACGATTTTCATCTCCAAGGAATATAAAATTAGCTACTCAATTTAGGTTGCACTCTTGAACGGTGTCAAAGAGTCTGGTACGAGATCACTGTTATAAAGGTCCCAGATTATATCCGTGGGGTTGAAATCAACCATAATTATACAATTTTTTATTCTGCTGTGGGTAAGCGCGGAGCGTAAAATTGTGAGCAAGTCCTGCAAGGGCTCCGACAGTCAGCAGTTGGTATCCGTCATGAATTCGACACCAGAGCATTACTGACATCCCCAGCTTTTCCCCCTTGAGTTCGACAATGTGGGCTTTGTGCCAGTTTGGTGAATAGAGTATTACTCCGCCTCCAGGCATCCTACCAGTAGTAGCATCAAAGCAGCTGATAACCTGACACGGGAACCTCTGTGTCAGATATATCAGACGACAGCCAGGTTACGCTGAATGCCATTAGGTCCGGTTGCTGCTCGGAGATAAGGAGTGGGCTCTCACCTAGGTTTTTGCTGAGGCTGTGTGCATTCGTGGATCTCACCCTGTAATCAGCTCTTCATGTTTGAGGTCCGGGAAAACGAAGGGGTGGCCTCCATCGTGCTCCCTGAGTTGTTCTAACTGCGCGCAAATTTCTTATATGCACACCTGTTTCTCTATTTGCTCCTTGCGTACGCAAGTAGCAGACAGCCTGCCTCATTGGGACACGGTCCACCGAGGGGAGGCCTTCCAGAACATAGGTATCTTCCTTGAGGCGCGAGGTCCGTCAAGGTAGGCGTTGGTATTCCTTTTCATCTTGACCGACGTGTTTCAAGGGACGGAACTTGGATGGTTCCTCTTGTTTTCTGCCTATGTGAGAAGCAGAGCCTAGGTTTATCCGTTGCTTACCCTCAGCAAACAATATAGTAACCATGCACTGGAATACCTTGGTTAGATTCTGGGACGTTTGCGATTATCGGCTAGCTTTGTTCTGGTATTGCTAGCTTAGCCCCATACACTTAGATACATCTGTTTTTTAGGTGTTGATCACTATTAGAACCGATAGCAGACAGGCATCCTGAATATCAGATCCTCAGCTGCAACAGCTTTTGCTCGTATAACATCCACATTTCCAGATTCCATTTCAGTAGCACGAAAGCTAAACAGCCACTGAGAGACGCTCATCCCACAGGCTGGCTGAATAACCGGAAAATTTTGACCATCCCTTCGATACATCTGGTCCGTTCGTGCGGTACATTATCGGTTACCTGCCTCCAAAACCTATCAAGCGGTATGCGCAGTGGTGGGCAAACAACTAATTTCCAAGCTTTTGTATTTACTTACCTACTCTTGATATTTATTAGCACTATTTTCTAAAGGCACTAGAACATCACTTATCAGCAAACAAAGTAATAGCTGATGCACATTGGAGTACCAATTAACCGTGCCGCCTGGTTGTATACCGCTGGCATTCGCTTCCGAACTTAAACATAGAGAAAACAAAGCTCGGAAGCAAGCAGTGATACACATAGTGTGTTTCAACACAAGAGGCACAATAATCCATGTAAGAGATACCTCAATCCACGGAAGCAGTGTTGTTAATTCCTTAGCTACGCAGAACCAAATGGATTTCACGCACCGAAGCATTTTGCTTAATTTTCCACATGCGTTTCTTTATTATTAGCGACAGGCTCCGCTAGCTCACTGTTGTTCGTGACCTAGCCTTAAAGATATAGAAATAGGCTCCAAAAGATAAGGCACGTTATTTATCGAAAATATGTGCGTTTTTCATGCCTTAGCTTGCCAGGTGATCCCATAGGTTGCCAGTATTATTCAGGAAGACCAGGCTCATACAGTATTGTTTTAAACTTGGCGACCACTTCGAGGTATAAAAATACCGCGCTCTATTTTCATAGTGGATTTTGTTACACAGTATGCTCTAAAAGTGTTATACTGAGGCCTTCTGGTCGTGGGCTAATTATAAGTCGTCCTAAAGTCCCTTGTATACATAACGTTCTTTACTGGATGTATAGCGGTTTCGAGAAACATTGGCAATTATTTGCCTATATTTGCTACGTGTGCCTGAAAAGTTTGCTTTTCTGACACACGTCGTACTCCGTTAATGCGGGGTATTCCGGGTTGTATAGAGCATTTTTAGATGGGTGTGGCCATTTAGAACTTATACCGCTTCGCTAATATTAACTGTACCTTTTTTCTGATATCTGTTTGAGGATCAGAAAGCCATTTTGGCAAAAAATAATGGCGTATTGGTAGGCCGCCATTCAAGCGTAACTCACTTGCTAACTGCTGCACATAGGGCGTTGCGTATACCTTTAGAGTAACCGGTAGCTGAAAAGTTTTCTAAGTAGCGTATCTTTGTGCCACCTTTTGCAATATGCACTCCTTTGACTAGGTTTTCATTTCTTCTAAGGTTTACTCGGTTTAAACTTTAACGGCAAAGATCAAGTTAAGCACAAACAATTTTTGTTCTTGTTTTTAATTTATATTTTCCTAGTTAAGTATGCCGCCCTAGTATGCCTAACAACAAACGCGTTCCATTTTTATTTGCATTTCTAGAAACTATCCTTAAACTGTTCCTTGTTTGTTCTTATTCCGCCACGCTTACTTCTTGGTATTTGCGCAACATTAAAATTGACGGCTGAGCTAGCGGAACTAGTCCAAATCATTTAGCTTGAAGCTCCTGGTGAATTGGATCCTGCTTCCAAATTAAAATTGCACAGCCACTGCTTTGCGCAATCTTTTGCCCTTTATAAAATCGACAGCACAACGGTCGCGTGAAAAAGCTGGCAGTATTTCAAGTCCAAAGAAATTAAAAAGAAGTTAGTGGAGAAATGAATCCTGCAGCCATAGAACACGTGCACAAACGTGGTTCTGCACGACCTTTTGTCACTAGTGAACGTAAAGGTCTCAAAAACTTCTGAAGGTGCCAGATCCACTTCCCGATGGGCGCATACAACCCATTCAAGTGTAAACGTAAACAGGCCTTGCATTCGTAATTGCGATCAAGGAACATGCACTCCCCACGCTAGAGCGTGGGATTTTGGAATCATTGATTTGATCCCTTGCGAACACAGCACCTCTAAGTCTAGAAATGTAACTTTAATCATTTTTCAATTTTTGAGCGTTTTTTCTTTGACCAGTTACTTAAACAGCTCTACCCTCTTTAGAACAAGCATTATCGCGTTTTTGGGTTTTAGCTTATCTCAGGCCCTGAGGACAGCTTCGAGGCTTTCTTCTCAGCTGTGCTTAGCTGACAATTGTCAATGTACCTACTAGATTCTTTGGAAGTTGTTTAACCGGCGTTTTTCTAAGCCCCGTTTTATAGCTCATACCATAACGCTTCTACTCAAGACAGATAGAAGATGGTTTCAACTAGAAGCAGCCACTTGATGCACGAATAATTTAGTTCGCACTTTCAGCAGGGACCTCCGAGGTATTACTTAAGGTAGCATCCTTGCGGGTGGTCATTGGCAGCTGGTTTAAGCATGGCAGCAAGTACAATACCAATGAGGCCCTTTATAAATATGAGTCTTTTCAGTACGTTGTCTCTTATTCTGCGCCGTTTCATAAAATAAAACCCTCAAGCTCCAAGGACGCTTATCCTATGACTTTCCACGCTGGCACACGACCATACTGTTGCCCAAGCTGTACATTTTCTATGCAAGTAACTTACTTCCGGAGTGGCGGGGCCCTAGCCTCTAGACAGTGTTCTAACTGAGGCCCTCCACCACTTTGTATTAAAGTAGGAATACCTCAGCTCTAGCTTGCACAACGCTTTCTGGGAAGGAATAGCTTTTACGTCACACAGTTGCCTGCAAGCTGAAAGGGTGCAGACGGTCTCAAATTGTTCGGTATAAAATATGTAGACAATAGGATTTATCACCGCAACCCAACTTCAAGGTACCGCCAAAGTTCGTACAATAACCCCCTCGACGCTGGAATATTACAGTTGACATTTTTGTCGTTATAAGACAAGTCCTACAACACCGATGATACCGCAATGTAAAGTACTTTTTATAGCGTGTTTTGATCGCCCCCGTTAACGAGGTTTATATCTTGCACAAAGCTAAGGCAAGCTCTTGCTTAGGGTAGCCAAAAAATTTATACACACGATGAATAACCTCGGGCGTACTACGGAACCCGTGGTAACACTTTGTGAGCGGGGCCCTGCTTGCGCTTGCGTCAGCGGCTCTAACACATAGGCGTCCCATGCAAATTATTCTGTTGCCCAATCCAATAACTGGGAATGTACTTCAAACCATTGCACCTTTTCCAGCCAAGGAACGTAGAGCAACGAAGTCAACAAACCTTGCCAACTTCTAGATGACTACGTTGTACTGAACTTTCATCTGCAAGACAGCGGGTCAATGTTAAGTGGGATACATAAGTTTGCTGGGAACGTAAGGAATAGCTTTAGTCCATTCTACCGTTCCCGAGCGACGCAAAGAACATGGCAGCTGTGCCTCCCAGAGCTAACAAAAAACCTTTAGGCTCGCCGTGCTCAAGGTTAAATTCATGGATTAATAGCAAGCTGAACGCGTGGTTGCGTAAGTCCAATCCCCTTCCAGGTTAGCATGCTAAACGTTCGGATGGATCACTAACTTGAACTGGACAGTATCAGGTAGCGTGAAATGGTCAACACTTACTACTGGCTGGTTTACGGCAGACGAATGAAGCATGCCAGAGGCGACCAATGAGGTTTAACTGTCATGCATTCCAAATCGACGGCACCCTGAGCCATAATTATCCACCTACAACCACCGGCCAATAACATCCAACTGCCTCGTACCTACTGCATAAATAATACAATAATGGAATTTACTTCTGATCCCCGCAACAAGTGTTTTCAGTGTTGCAACTTGTATGCGTTACCGAAAGATGAATTTGTAATTGCTATGGACTGGTAGGCGCCAACCTACGTTGTATAAGACCGTATAGGTTTACCGTCTTAACAATACTTTTTCCCTCGTACATAAGTCAATGACCTCTGTGCCAACCGATCAGCGCATGAGCTCTCCAACTTTTCGCCGACTACTGTTTGCACCGTATCCCATCGCAAAACCAATAGATGTGTTAAGAGTAATTGTCTCAAACGAATAAGCCGGTTGCGATGCTGCTTTTGAACTCACGTTCTTTTAGCCAATTGTCCTGGCTGCTGTGTAAACGGTGAGGGACAACTAGCCACGCAAGTCCCAGTGTAATACTCTGAGTCTGCGGCTGCCTCAACTGGAACACGTCAATTTAACTATGGTGATGACTGGTTAGTTCAGATCTAATGGAGGATAAGTTAGCTGCGAGAAGAGCCTCATACAATCGCATTGGACTGTGAAGTCACGCAGCTCGTCACTTTCAGTTTCAATGGTACGCCAGCCTGTAATAGTGGAGATGGAACAGTAATAGCCGGCAGTACCGCTGTTGAATACGGCGGTGCGTGTGGGCATAGTTAACACAACTTTTAGTGGCTCAAGGAGTGGGGGCTAATAATTAGTAAGGGAGCAGTGTGCTTGGGTGGTACTTCCGCCTTTCACCTCCAAATATCCATAGTAAGCACTTGTAAGGTCGCTTAACGTTCCACACGACAAAGCCTAATTAATACATCACCTGCTCCACACCGAGTGGTACATACACACAGACATGAAAACGGCACTTGAGGCCTGTCCAACAACAAGCCGGCATGTCCAAGCACGAACGTGCATAAAAGCGTTTGGTTCTTTACTTCACACGCACTTGCACACCAGCGTCCCACGCAAATACATGAGAGGGTACCAATACGTGCATACCCATGGTACGTCGCGGCAGACGTGCGCAACCGCTCCGGAACTGATATAAACTCTCGACCATCATACAAGTGTTCTTAATATGTCCCTGCCTTGTGTTTTATTTTTATAGTTATATATTATTATTTATAGTAGTGTATAAACTTTTCTTTCTGTTACTGGTTTCATTTTAATTGGTGCTGTGACAGCAGACACATAGTTCCATACTGCTTTCTGACTGCTGTTGTTTCCTGCCTAACCTTGCGACCGTTCTAGTATAGCAGACTTAGTGCGTACACTCCTTACTGTCAACTATGGACTTAGATTCTTTCTTGCTCCCGCCTTTTGGCATCATGACTTACATATACAACTTACCTAGATCCTACAGGTTTGCCATGCGCAAGTACATACGAACGTACGAATTACCACCCGTCAGCCGTTTTGCTACCGGATGGCTACTGAGTTACAAGATGCCTTGTAGTAACCGGATGGTACTGAGCCTTATTTTCAGCAGTCATTCAAAGAAATCACCATTTCCGAACCAAAGGGCATGGTGCAATTTCTCAACTGCGGAACGCTTGATGCCCACACCCCCTCTCAGTACCACAAATGCTATAACAGTTTCTTTGGAGAACGCAAAATGCATCACGGGCGATATTTTTAGCTAATTCGGAAGGGATTACCTACGCAGGTACCGGCTATACAGGCCAGCGCAGCTGGTTCCTTCCCTTGACTTAACTCGTTCGTACTGGTGCTAAGAGGTAAGAAATCCAGTCCAGAAATCTGGCATTCTTGTTGTTCAACCACACAGTGATGACCGAAAGTTTCTACATTTTGGTGGAGCCCATAGCCAAACCTCGATCAACTCGAACTGGTTACATGTTTCGTAAAGTACTATTGCTTGTACGCCAACGAATGCTGTTCCTCAAGGCATATTTCTGGTATTTTCTGATATCATATTAGTTTCCGGCATCTAGATCGCAAGTGCCCTTAGCTTTGCTCCCTCCGTCAAACGCGGCCGCCAGCGAAACCGCCTTCTGGCAAAGAATCGGCCTGACGATAAGGTCGATAATGTTCTATGGCCGATTAGCTTTTGTATACCTGAGCACCGTTTGCCGTTGTCTTTTCGATATTGGTGCTGACATGGGCGTCCTTCGTCTACTAGTCTTTTGTTGACCGCACGCTGTTATCAAGTTGCTTAACAATGGCCAATGGGACCCGTATACAACGTTGGGCTTAAGAACATTCCTGCTTAACCTCGGTCTACGGCATAAAGCAAATAAATAAGAAGTAAATGTTTTAGTCTTGACAGAGTATGGTGCTCCAGTACAGGTACGATCAGACAGAAGCTACAAGTTTGCGCAGAGGAATGGCTTAAAGCCTTTGACCGAAACCACTTGTAGTTTGTATATAAGAGTGCTTAGTTGAGACCAGTGATAATAACAAGCCAACTCGATTATACAAGCGGCCCACCATGTGAACACGTTAGCAGTTTTTATTTATAACTATGTCATTCGCAATTTGACTAATGATGCATTCGCACATCGCAGCCGAAAATATTCCTAAGGCTTTATGACCTAAAGTTTGGTTTATGATAACAGCTCGTGGTGTGTAAACCTACTTTTCCGCCTGAGCTGGATTACTGTTAATAAGAATGACAAAATGCTAACTAGCCGGACAACCTCCTCGTAGTACCAGCTGAGTGTTTCGGGTTTACACTGTTCCAGCCAATAGTTCGGCAGCCGTGTCCAAGGAGGTGGTGGGTTTTCACTTGGGAAGCCTTCTCCAAATAACAAGCTACAGATGTCTGGTTAACAACACTGTGACGTAGCGGTTGTGACTGGTCACCAAGCAAAGTCACCCATACGTATCCGGACAACTGCTACAAGTGCACAACTATCCAGCATCCCTTTAGCACTGACAAGCCCAACCAAAGTGCAGCAAAGCATTTGCGAACACAATAAACACATCTACACACGCCTACATGCAAAGATACATTCATATTTCAACCTAGTGACGATCTTGTTGTTCCATCCTACATTAACTGAGCACATTTGGTATTCTTACCATGATCACGACTTTGCAAGTGTGCTTCGCGCAGCCGAGAATAAACAATTTATTTCTTTATTTATTCACGTACCTATTTTGTATAACCGTTAATTTACTTGTTCTGATTGTGCCGTCACTGCATTGATTGTCTGCCCGGATGTTCATAGTCACCAGTCGCTTTTTGCTTACGGTCGTTTGGTAACGTTTTATCGGAATCCATTGGAAAACATAGGAATGGTGTCGTTGGTCAAAATTGCAGTGAGCTCATATCTGCATTTTTGATAGAACCTATGACTTTGTGTTCATTTATATTTCCTTTTAGAAATCGGATGTGCGGAGTTAATTCTAGGATACACCAAGGAGTGGTTGGCATCGTCATATGTATAGCGGAGGTAAACTGATTGCAAGGCTGATAAGAGTCAGGTAGGTAGATGCCGTATAATCAGTTGAATGCTTGTGAGTGGAAGCTGAGACTTGTTTAGGAAACTAGTGGTCATGTGTTTCGGCTATAGCGCTGCGTTCGTAAGCTGGTGACCTCATACGTCAACCAGCGTGTTGCTGTGGTCCATTGTTAATTATCAGGTTGAAATAAGACGGTGGTGGGTCAGTTGGATAGGTTGACTGGAATCCGGTGATGAGACGCGGTTTATTTAATGGGTGTGGTAAATATGTTCGGGCGCATAAACACTGGACCGACAAGGTCGCAAGTAAGCTTTCCACTGGTGTTTCAGGGGGTAGCTGGGGTTGAAATATAAGAGAAATATGACATTCAGGCTACAGTAAACAGCAATTGCCTACAGGAATTGGACAGAATTACTCCAGTGGTGTTGTAATATCATCCAAATTTTATCTCATTTCCTAAGTGAAAATTATAGGACACGCCATCAAAAAGCCTTCTTGTAAATGAAAAAGCAAAACCTTTTGGGAAATGTAACTTTCCAAGTGAATTATTCGACGGCTAGTGAGCAACACCAAGGCCGTCCAAGGCAGCGTAAAACACACGACAAAATCCTCTGTCATCATCATACTTTCCATCAGCAGACGTTAGCTGATGGTGGGCAACAAACCTCGGCTAACGTGCCGCAATCCAATACGATAAGAGACTAAAAATTACAATACACCTTACAAAGGTTACACTAAAAATACAAAATGATATAATATATTATGCCTTTTGCGTGATCGCGATTGGAGCGGAACCTAAAGGGAGAGGGATGGGCAAAGAAACGCACTACAACCTCACTGGCGCCAAATATTCACAATAGCCGCAATTGTATCCAACCATACGTGTTCAGTGTCTTTACTACCTCAGCCCGGCAGTCGGGGTGCGCCAACCGACACTAGATTCGGAGTGAAGATATTCATTCCTCTTGACAAAGTCACCGCTTTGCCTCCCGTCCTACTCTTTCAACCGCACCAGGGCGCGGAAACAATGCACGTCGAGGGAGTCAGTGTGCCGGCTTGCGCAAAAGGCGGTCCAATCCTCGAAGCCTGGTGCGCGATATAATGGTGTTGAGCGGTCCACTTGCTTTTTCTTCACCAAATACATGACTCCAAATGTGCTCATTACTCACGCAGCGCCCCTACCAGACAAGAGCTGGGTTACGAAGAGAGAGGTGGTTTAACTTGACGAGCCTTTTTATGCCTAGCGGCCTGTTGGCTCAGATCTAGAAGCCATATAGGAGGGTCCAACGGACCGCTCGCCTTTCAGGGTGCGAGTAATGTCGCGTCTGCGCCACATATGGCGGAGATTGGCAAAAGCACGTCAAGCGTTTTCTGTACTGTTCGTAATAGCATCTTTCCTCCCACGGGCGCTAATATAGCTGCCAAGGTACTTGATTTCCTGGACGACTTCTAGCTGCTTACCAAAAAACGGTAGCTCAGGGTTGGGTCACTGCAGAGCTTGGAGAGGTACTTTTCATTTCAATAGAGCAAAGCTAGCTGAAATAGACGGACAGCCTGAGATAAAACGCATTTATCCACAAAGAACAACAGCACTCATCAACTGACACGTCCGGTGTGAATAACTGGACACGAAGTCTTGGCGCCAGGATTAGTATATCACGAAAAGCCAAGTCCATTAATTGGCAATCCCCACACGTCTGCATAACCGTTCACCCAAATTTTCCGACATTTCATTTCTAGACCGGGTTCAATGGCTAATGGCGGAGTTTGACCGAGCAATTCAGTTAGCCAACTCAGATTTGCAACTCACATGACTGCGAATAGACGGCTGTCCAATCGGTTGTAAGCTACCTTTCCAATTCAACATTACCATTTAAACCGTTTGACGGCTGTGTTCCAGGACGTGAGTTTCTTTTCACGATCCTTCTCTCAATAAGAAGCCACCAATTTCCGTTTATCAACGCTGGGACGTGGCAGATGTGACTTGCTACTGAATAAAGTCACTGCACATAAAAACGCTCCGGCAAATTAACCAGCGAGAAATTTCACATCATATCAATATATTTTGGATACGTAGGCTATAAAGGCCCTTCCCTGTTTCCACCTCCCGGATCCACTCAATATGTTACACTTTTACACACCTTTGGCCCAGCATTTCACCGCATCATTAAAGGTTCCGTTCCTGACCAGTTCATCCGCCATTTCGGTAATTTCTGTAATTGTGAGAATAACGCATTTCATGAAATGCAACGTGCCTGTTGAGATGCAATCGGTTGTAATGGATTGATCGCGCCAACTTAATATGCCTCGAAGTGTTCGAGAAGAAAATATTTATTTAGTCATTTAATCTGTCGAGTGCTGCTTGACATGTTAAAGCGCTGTTACATCAAGGCAGTACCTTCCGCATACGCCAAGTAAAGAAGTCGCTCACCCGAAAGTAGCAAAGGTTGTTTCCATGACTGCTTCAAATGCGAAGTTAAATACCAAGGGTGACAGCGGGCAATCTCGTTGCACACAGCTGGCGCTACTGAAGAGTAGCGACAGTTGGCCATAACCCCCCACTCTGCGCAAACTATGCGCGTACAGCCCTTAGAATTATTTTTACATATTTTTCAGGCACACATTGCTTCAGCAGACAGTCCCAAAGGACACAGTGATCGATTGAATCGAAGGCACCTTGTATGTCAAGAAACACGACAACCGTGGTTTGCCAATAAACATGGCGTTGCTCCAACAATTGAAGCAAAATGAAAGTAGGTGGATGCAGACTGAGCTCAACCAAACCCGGCTTCCTCTTCCCGGATCAGCTTTTCACGAGTGTCAGTCAAACGGTGGAGAACGGCAAACGCAAGTAATTTGAAGGCAGGTAAGAGCAGACTGGGCCATCTCGCATTGTCGCATTCCGAACCGAGGCCCGTTGAAGATTAAGACCACGACGGAGCAGCTGCGGTCCCAAGAGACAATCTCCTGCTCCCAAAGTGTTCGATCCGAAGCTCTAAGCGCTTTGACAGGCTATGGGTCGACTGTCCACTCTCGTCGCGTATGGTCTGGCTAACACCAGGTCTCCAGATGTCTAGTTCCCGTATACAGAATAACTGACAATAATTATTAAAGGTGGTGACCGCATCCTTTTCCGAGGCAAGATGCGATCAACGGGCTTTGCGGTCCCTTCAGGCTAGCCCGCAGTTTAGCCCCAAGATTATTACTAGTCTCGTATTCGCTAGCAGCCGGAATACGTCGGAGAGCAAGCATACTTTCCAGTGACTGTGTAACGAGCAAACGTCCAGTTCCGCAATCTGAGTTGCAACCTGAAGGCAAGCCTGTTGATAGTAGCAGTTGGCGAATATGCATCCAGTAAGCTTTGGGTGTTGAGTGGGCGCTTACTCAGGTTGGGTGTAAGCGTAATTTGATACAGGTTCAGCACACCTGCATTCGCCAGCCGGCTGGTGACAATAGTACAAACCGACATTGCAGACGTCCATCGAAACGCACCCGCAGGTAGGCACAAACAATACGTGGTCAGGGTCCCCTTTATGCTCCTAATCAAAGACGGTTTCGGACTTAACCTCTCCAGCGGTAACTGACCGCAATATGATCGATTTCGGTCCACGGCTGGTGCAAGGCTTGTGGGCGCCAAGGCATGCTTCGGCGGGTGGCGTTGTCGAAAACTTTCGCTCGCGAGAAAGAGACGAGCATGTTTACACAGCAATAGTAATCGCTCACCGTTAGCATTACGAAAGCATACACCCCCAGTTTGGCCGCCCAGATGACGCTCATCAGAGTACAATTACCCGACGGGCTTTTATATCGGCAGCCAACACCACAGTATCCGTGCTTCTTCTGTACCGGAGGAGATCGTTAAGGTGCTGATAGAAAACAGCTTTCACCGAATCGGTGCTACCGTTTGTAGGGGAGTAGGCCGCAAGGACAAAAAGACACCTTTTGTTCCCGCGCGACTTCTTAGCATGGTTGGACTGCTAAACTAAAGGCGCACACCCGACTGTCGACTGGGGTCCATTTGAACAAGGCAGCTTCCGCCAGGGGACTCAAAACAATGCCGGTGTTAGCATGACCGGAATCTGAAGCTGCCTCATCACCAGTTAGGCGCCAGTGACGCCAGTGTTGCATGCAGGAATCCCAGGGTAAGCTTGGTGCTCGAAGCTTGCAGGCGGGTTCCTGGTACACATAAATACCGACTGATAGATCGCTATTGTGCCAGCAAGTGCTGCCAGTTGGCCAAGCCGTAGCAAAGTGCGCAGCTTGAGGCCTGCTCAAGTTAGTGTGGATCGAGGACACAAAATTAAACGGATAAACTGACGCTGTCGTCTAGTTGAACATGGACTTGTCGGTTGAATGAAAGCGACCAAACATGAATTTGCGGGGTTGAAACTAGCGACAAGCGACAATGGAAACAAGGTGGGGGAGAGCCAATAAGTGAGATTTAAAGGCAGAAGATAAAAGTAAATTTGAAGTGGGACCATAACGATGAAAAGACGTAAGTAGGGGCACAAGAAGACGGGAAGGCTTGAGCAGTAGCTTCTAAACCTCTATCCACCCTGCTGGATGCAGCATTTGGGGCAAAATTGTTTATCCTTGCGACGGTCAGAACATTGGAAAATCGCTGGTAGGATGGTTCATCTGTCATCCAGGCAATACAAGGGATTCATGCAGCGCGTAATGCCTAGTTAGTAAATGGTTGTAATGCCAATTCAAGGCGAGTTATACCGATTTGTATACACACTTGAGAGCTATCTTTCCAAAGCGACGAAGATATACTACCTTAAGAACAAAGGTAGAATCGTCAGCGTAATGATGAAAGTTTCATATCCGGGTGTATACTACAAAGGTTTCAGGTAGTCTGGCCGGTAATTAGGGATCAGCCAGCCCTGGAGGATGAACCAACCTGCGACGTTTGAGGTATCCAAGTAAACCTCGGGAAAAACGTGAAGCAAACAAGAGGCAGTAGAACAGGTTGACAGGCAGGAATGAATGTCACATTCATTATGCAGGCATGCATTAACCCATATGCGAAGCTAATAACCAGACATTTATCTGTTAGTAAATCTACAAAACCAGCGCTTTGCAGAGGTCAACTCACAACCTTCCTTCTCTAGTAACGTAATACGCACACTTTCGATATGCCAGATAACCCTCTTTCAAAGTACTCTTCTCCAGGTTAAAACTCCTTTAAAGTTTTTCAGATCCACGGAAAGCAAATTTTCATCACTCAAATGACACGCATACTCTATGTCACCACCCTACCCACAGTGGTACGCTAATGATTATTCTTACGCCGCGCCTTCGTTTGGAAAGTGCAAATAACTAAATAGGACTTCCAACACATGCTACGGTTGGGAGTAACTATGCCACCTAAAGGCATGTGTGCAGCAACATTGCGCAAGGTAACAAGAAACATTGCTTCCGACGGGAGGCCTTTTGACAAATACGGCGCAATTAATCTTCTCACCATTCCTGTAAAGCACCCGCTCTACTATTTTATGACCTTTTATCATATTCTTGGATTCTCTCTCATTACACCTTTGGAAACTTGCGCGCCTGTCACAAAATCAACCTTAGTCCTGGTAACGTTAAACGTCGGATACAACAACTTAAATCGTGTTGTAGGAAATTTACTGTGGTAACCATGTGAGCAACATCGATTGACTCAATCTCATTGGTTGGCTTGCTGACTCATTCCTACCTTACTATTGGTCGTGTGTCTGTCGCTTGACTCTCAGTTTAACAAGGGATTGACTCAGTTTTACTTGGTTAATTTACGAGATACATTTTCTACCTCTCCTGCGGCTTTCTTGATACAACACTGTGGCGTCGCGGAGGCAAAAATGAACCATTCCATCAAACCCCATCTCCTTTATGGACTGATTGCCGCAGTAGACGGACATCGGATGCCTGGTTCCGTTGGAAATCATCCGTCCTAAACTACTTGGATTTAATCAGCGATCTCCCTACTGCTCTTAGTGAGGATAAAAGATTGAAGCTGCTTCGACATTTACTCGGAGAGGAGGGACAGCGGCAATTCGATGATTTGGGTCTCCAGGGATGCAAATCGGTTATAGCCGCCTTCAATGCTCTCGATCGTGCATGGGTTACCAAATGAACGTGTTTACCGCGCGATATATTTTCTCCCGAATACACCAAGAAGCAGGCGAAACCTTGAATGATTTCATTGCTCTGCTGATTCATGCAGTACGACCATGTGCCTACTCGTCCATTCCACAGAAAAAGATTGAAGGCTGTATGCTCACTAAGCAACTGATCCCTGGAATCGCTGACAATCTCACACGTGAGGCGCTATTGCAGGAAGGCGCTTGCACAGTAACGTGGGATCGAGCTTGCGAATTAGCTCCAGTAAAGACGGAAATTTCGTTGCAATCGAAGCAGTTTTGTTCAACCAGCTAAGCTGAAGTGGCGAGAGTACAATCGTTCCGGCAACGTCCGACGGACAAACTGTCTTGCTATTTTTGTGGAAGCACGTCACACAAAGCTAATTTTGCCGGTTGTCCCGCATGCAGCCTCAAATGTAAAAACTGTGGTAAAATTGGACACTATACCCGCTGTTGTCGATCGCAGGCTGTCACGCTCATTAAAGTGGATGATACACCGCAATGCCATGCTTTCTCACTCTGACTTTCAAGTCATTGATAAATTAATTGTCGACCGCTAGTTATAGCGCAACATGCGTTCCGACGTCTAAAGGAGGGCGAAGAAATGTGTGACTTGTCCGGCTAGCAAGATACATCTGCCCAGGATCACCGTACCTGGCACGTGTGCATTACGCGGTGCTAGATTGACAGCGTTGGACGCTTCCTCCATACAACGGTTTTCAGTATTTCTTGATCCGTGTCACCTATTTCATCCGGTGGCCACAAGCAGTTCCTTTTCGAGACGTTGCCACTGAAATAGTTTCAAGACACGTCTTTGGAACCTGTATATTCGTGTTTAGCACTCCAGCCATGAGCACCATCCACAGAGATCCTTAAGTAAATTCCTCCTTATAAGGATACCCAAACCCTTTACTCGGTCGCTCTCACCTGCGGACCATTGCCTACAATCTAGACGCCGAAGTTCTTGTTGAGCATTTTCAACGTCAAATGAAAACCGAACTTGCCGCACCGCAGTAGAACACGCAATGGTCAGAACGGTTACCACTTATCTTTCTCATCATTCACAACGCGTTCAAAAAAGGCATAGGTTGTTGCCCTGCTGATCCGTTTTTTGGCACAGCTATCGGACTTCCAGTTGAGCTTGTATTGGGCGCCAGGAACACTTGCGAAATAGAACTGACTTCCAATGTGGTACGATTGCGACACGATTTTGTTTCAGTCCAGTCAACACAGCCTCGATGCAGCCCTCTGCTTTGCGTACCTGCAGTTTCTCTTTGGTGCGCGTCGAGGCGGTGCGTAAACTCAGAACAGCGCCGTACAATGACCAGATCAAAGTTTTGTTAGCAACGAGCTGCACTTCACCTTTGATAGAAACGGCGCTGAGGATTCTGTGAGCTTTGGTTGCTTGAAACCTGCCTACCTTGAAAAGCAAACACCACAATATGCCACAAAACACAAATTAGCAAACGCTCCTCCAACCCAGCCGAATTGTGCATCCCACGTGCCCCCTCTACCTCCTCCATCAAACCAATGAGTGAACCCTGCACACCAAACACACGCTCGGGACGCGCTATTTGTTGCCTTCCGAGCTGGCAAATACCAACAGCTCTCACAAGTATCGATCGTCCGTACGCCCGACTCACGCCCTAGGTGACTGTCCTGCAGTGGTTATTATTCCATTAATCTTTTCATTGTAAGTTCATAGTATGGTTTCCTTAAATTGTTGGATATTCAGTTTAACTCGCGCATTCAGGTAGAAAATTCTTCCAATTTCGCTCTGTGGTTGCTTTTGGTGACGCTGCAGCACGGTGGATAGACATGTGTGTGCTTTTACTTAATTGTCGGATCTATATGTACTGTTAAGGTTCGATTTCTGCGTTCGTGCCTACAGGCAAGTTTGTTGCTTTTTTCCAATGTTTACCTGACTGTGAGTAGGCACATTAGGGTTCTTTTCGCCGTACACGTTATCCAGCTAATATTTCTATATCGGGCAATAAAATGCCGTCTGGAGTTCTTGAACCTTATAACTGGTTCCGTGGACCAAATTAAGTTATACTTAAGTAGTTTCATGGAAATGCGGTACGCCTTTAACCAGATTCCTTACGACCAGTTGTTGGTCAAATTACCCGTGTACGGTATACAAGACCTGGTGCTCTCTTGCTTTAGGCCATACATCACCAACCTCACAAGCTGACCAACTTGGCAGTTATCTATAAAACCGTAGACCAGTTACCAGTAGTGTCATCCAGGAAAGCGTACTAGGCCCATTTATATTCCTCACCTACGTGAACCTCGTATTTACGACCATTGAACACGGATCGGCATACCCGTTTGCTTATTACATCAAGGTTACCTATACCTTCGACTGCGCAAACGAGACTACTATGCAACTCTGACTACAAACAGACCTTGACGCCTTTGGAAATTAGAGCACCAACTCCAAAAGAAACGGCACTACCCACAAACGCTTCAGTCTCACATGAAAATGCGACACTAACTCTTGCCCCTGGACAATTTAGGGGGCACCACTTATCCATTACAGCCAAATCCGCGGTTTAGTACTGCGTGGCTCCAATACCCTAAACTTTACAGAACATGCACAGGTTTCAGCAGCAGAAGTCAAACGTTGTATCCTTTGCTACCTAAGACGTTCAATTCAATCAGAGCCAAAGTTCTGATAGACAAGACGTCTACACGTTTAGTACTGGAGTACTGCTGTATGGTCCACTGCACCACAAGGAAGGCTGATATTCATGCACTTGAACGTGTTCGGCGCACTTTGACTCGGAAGCCACCATGTATGACTTAGCTACTCGATCCTATGAGAGCCATTGTACCTTGATACTGTATGGTTTTGAAGGGTGAAAATCAACCTATTGCTTCTGTTAGATATTAACTACCAGCGTATCTACTCTCCTGGCATTGCCTTCCATTTTCGTAATGAGCCGCGCTGCAACATCCACAACACAGTTGGTACTCTGAAATTTTCGAATTCGCACACGGACCTGCTTGCAAAACTCTTCTTAAACAGATACCCAGCTATCTGGAACACGCGGCTTTCCTATATGTGGTCCTGCATTTCTTCATACCTATTCCGGCGTCATGTCAACTAACTCTCTCTTTTACAATCTAGTTAATTATTCCCCCACCATCTAGCACAAACCGAAGCCTACCTAAACGGCCCTGTGGGCATCTGACCCAGAGAACTACCTTCTCTTCGACCTATATGTCTTGCTGATCAACTAACGCCACGAGAAAATTCTGCTCCGTGAATCTGCTGGCTACTACTGACTATATTCCCGCGTCTATTTGCTTTACTTGTGACAAGGTAGGTCTCGACATTCCAGCAGATCATTTGACCACTGCCTTTTTATTCTACAGCTACAAGTTCAAGGCATCGCTGATTTCCCCACCCTACATAAGCTTTAGCTGCGGCGTTTTACCTAAAATAACAGCTCTTAAGTTTAAATGACTGGTTGGTCGCCTGCTTTTGTTTTTCTCTCAATCAAGAGCGCAAACTGACTCGTATATAATCCAACGCTTAAACGTTCTGTTCTCCAAGTGTATTTGGCTTACCTTTGACTCCGTAGAATGGTTTACCACACCACCCGTGGCACGCTGACCTATTTTATTTCACATATGCTGCTCAAAGAATCGCTATCAGTTATACCCTACCTTTCCGTCAGGTACAAACTTACGTTTTATAACACAACGCCCCTCCTCTTTACTGACTTCTCGACAGAACGCATCCCATGGTCTCTCATCCACTAGCGGATTGTATGAAATACGTAGTGCTGCTTTTCCCTTCTAGTTCGATCTCCAATGGACTAACCTGAAACATTGCAGAACACTAACATCGAATAGTTCAATTAACCATATTAGTAGCGCTGCCCCATTTTATTCCATCTGCATTTCATAGGTCCGCCAGCTTCTTTATCCTATCTTTCCTTCAGTCACGGCAATGGTTCCTGTAACGCGCTGTTCCTGCTCTTAAAGGAATGCTTGGCGGTATATGTCCGCCAAGCTGCCAGTAAAGAACGGAATTTTATACATACTTGGCCTGCTATTTACCTCTCTTTTCTCTGTGTCCATTTGATTAATATGTGACACCGCAGTGCTCAAATTTCTAGTGGTGTACAACCGCTTTGGCACAGGCCCCAATTTACTCATCATCTGCACGTACGTAGGATCGTTGGCGCTTCTACCTTAACGCATCTTTACCTACAAACATTGGGCCAGAAAATAGACGTTCCCTAACGGACCTTTTAAAAGTCAACGTCCCTCCATCTTCAACCAACTTCATGAAATCGGCCCATAACAACGCTGTTCAGTCTGCGAAACCTTAGTACCCCAAATTCAAATGGAGCATTAACACTATTGTAACTATGCTGTCCAAGCTTATTCCACATCTGTAAGTTACTGTCATCGATAACTTTACTACTCTATATTGTTTCAGCGGTGACAATAATCTCCATAAAACTCGCCCCCCACTTACCTGAATTATCAGCTGTTTATTTCACCTAAACGCTCAACCACAGCAAATATTCCGTATAATTAATGCAGCTCTTGCTCTCGGCTCTCCATGTGCATTCGAAATGCCTGTGCTACCGTAATGCCCCACATTCCAGTAGATAAGTTAATCAGCTGTGGCGGACCATCCAGTATATTCCATTTCCGCGGATTCAAAGCACCGAACGTCACCACCCATGTCGCTCCATTAGCCAACGAAATTATCCCTGTAAATCGACGCTCCTTGACTTAAATGATGGCTCGACAGTGTATGTAAGTCAATATCAGAATTTAAAGCGGGCTCAACTACATAACTACTCCTGCACTCTCCTTGTCTGTTCTCTGTTCATTTGACTAACGTGAGTACCAGCAAACCCTTAAACCTCAGTATTTCACTTAAAGAGTTTTGCACAACTGTCCCATTTTATACCACAGCCGCAAATTCATAGCGCAGCGCGCCTAACTTAACTTTAACATAGCCAAAGTACCTGCCACTGCATATCCCTACTCCACTTATTAACAGACTGCAGAGCAGCACAGGTATCCTTTGAACTTAACTAATAACGTTTTCATCTATATACGTAATCCTGCTCTTTCCCTCCTTGTTCTTTGTGTCCATCTGCCTTACCTGTGAAACAACAGTGTTCCAACTTAGAGAAATTAAATTATCCGTTTTGGCACCGCTGCCACTATTAATTCACATCTGCGAATTCCTAGCATTGCTGGCTCCACCACCCGATCTTATATTTAGCTACAGCTATTGTGCTTATAAATCAATGCTCCAAATCTTAGCCGGACACCGGTCAACGCAGGTCACATAATCTCTCAGTCGAGAGCGGATCCTGTTACGACATCCATCTGGCTCTTAACCACTCGGTTTTCTAGGTGATAACGTAGAGCTCAATATTTTGCTGATCTTTTAGTCTATTGCAGCAACGCCACCCAAAATTATCCACAACAGTAGATTCCTGGCATTGTGGGCTTTACTATACTGGCTTTCCTACAGGTAAGGCAATCGTCCCTATAAAGTACCGCTGCCCTACTTAGCCTAACTCTGGGCAGTCTTTTTTCCATAATCTCACCTAGAGCATGTAGCTCTAAATGATTATTTCGGTTACTCCCCTCGGTTCTTTGTGTTCCTTTTACACCATAAGGCTCCAAATACGCATGGCATTCCTAAGCATTTTAGCTATGCTGCACCATTCTATTACTTACGTAAGCGTACGTGGACTTGCATGACCTCTACCCTTTCTCCCCTTCATCTAGAGCAACTGCTTTCGTAAATCACTGCTTCTTTCTTAACGGAAGGCAAGATAGTGCATGTCCATTAAGCTCCAAAATAAAGCAGATCTATTTACCTACTTATTCCTGCCGCTTCCTTTTAGATCCTCTGCGTCACGTTGACTTACCTGCGACGCCGTAGAGCACCACGTTGTTGTGGTGCACTTAGCCATAGTGACATGGCTGCCACATTTTACACCACATCTACAAGCCCAGTATCGCTGACACCTCTACCCTCCCTTGCATGCAACAAACTACAAAAGCTCCTAAAAGGCAACGCTTCTCCTCCTAGCAGAATGCTTATCAGTCCATGTCTCTTAAACTTGTGAGTGAGCGTGGGCGCTGCTACTTCATGCATGCGGCTCTTTACACCTTTGTGTCCATTTGACATACCCGAGACACCGTAGAGCTCTACATTCGAGTGATTCCTTTAACCATATTTACACCCCTGCCCCATTTTATTTTATTCCACATCTGCGTCTTCATAGCCCCCGGGCGGTGCTACGTTATTGTCCCCACAGCTTAAGCATTAATTCCTGTGAACTTCTGCTCTTCTGCTTACCTGACTGCTCGACAGTTCACGTTGTAAACCGCTTGAACACGAGCGGGTTCTACGACATAATAAATGCCGCTATTTACCGATCTGTTTTGCTGTGTCCAATTGACTTATCTGGGTCTTCATAGTGCACCGATTTCGAATAGCTTACTTTTATTCCACAAGGTTAGCTCAGCTGTTTTCATTGCACCGCCGCTCTGCCTTTGCTGCAGCAACGAATTTTGTTTATAACAATTACCGCGCTAAGACAGGTGTTTCTTTGTCAACCCACCCATGTATTGCGCCAATTTAGCTTTGCTGCAATTCACTCCACAAATCCTGGTACCTAGCTTTTGTACACAGGTTTTTTCTTTCACAACTTCAGGTATAAAAGTTGCACACAAACAGCTGACGCCAAGGTTTTATATATATACATATAAACAAGGTGAAACGGTTGGTAAGGCTTTAGGTCGCCAGCTGCTCTAACTCCCATCCTTACGTACAAGATCCTTCATTTCTCTGAATTTTTCTTTCTTGTGCTCCACCAGACTTGCATCGAAGTGTTGTATTAACTTACCTGAATAGTCATATCTAGGTAACGTTCTTAAAGTTAACCCACGCATGTCCAAAGCAATGTAGACCAACCGGAACACAACCTCGGGGATTCTGTCCCCCTAGGTATGTATCGTCTAAGAAGTTGAACGAATACCTTCCCACCATCCTCACCCTCGTCCTCACCTAAAAGCTTTACTATGTATTAGCGTTTTAGGTTATTTACGGTGCCAGGACCTTAGGCTATGTACACCTCAACAGCGGATTATTTCTCCTGGTATCAACAAGTTTACCTGCTTGGCTTCTGTATCCGATGGATACAATATCCACCAATTCGGCGTACGTTAGCACCTATCAAATGCCCCTGGATTTTTATCGCTTATAAAAGCATTTTCTCTCTATTTATTACCGGTTTGGACAACTGAGTTCAAATTATTATCATCATGGAAACATTTCCTGAATGACAGCTTCATCTCCATGAAAGTGTTCAATATACCTGCGATGCCATTGAGTTTTGCGCCCGGGCGGTTGATCAGCTTTTGGTTATCCGAATCTTCATCTGCTTGGCGTCAGTAGTCGATGGACACGATGATCTGATATCAATTCTGTGCCACAAGTGTTTACTTATGAAAAATAAATGGGTTATTATCAAAGGGACTGAACAACCTTTAAAAGCAAGGTCAGGTAGGTACGATAGATAAAATAAATAAATAGTTCACTCAGAAAGAACGACACACACCAGTACAAGTGTGAACAAGTAGTTATCAGTGCCACAGCAACAAATATGTGTATATAAACCAAAAGGCGGAGGTTGGTGTTTACAAAATGCGTTATTTGAAAATTGGTGCATACTTGTCATGATGGACAGGTTCATTGAAGTCATCTAGAAAAGTAGCGCGTAAGCACAGTGAAAGCTATGTGTTTGCGTTTTGATGAAATTGGACAGTGCACTCCAATAGTTCCAATAGTCCGAGCGCGTTGAAACCAGCTTGAATGTTCAATGTAAGCTGCTGGCAAAAGATCAGAATTTGTTCATATGCTGTTTTGCTAACAAATTTCGGCTAACCGGATCATTGCCAGTGTTTAGCCTTGGGCACTGACTTAAATTTGGTGGCGGGGCACACCCGCTACCTTACCGTGTTGTTAAGCAGACATTTGTGGCTTCTGTGAGGAAAAGCCCTCACCGCCTCCCCTCCAACTACGATCTCACTATTTAGCCTTATATCATTTTGCGTAGTGCTGTTTTGACGCACAGTAACCGGCTGATAGCTTACCGGAACGTTACCCATCTGTTACCGTTCGCCCAACCGCCTTGCACCGATTGCATTTTTCTCCATTTTTCTATGTACTTCGGCACAGTAGCTGAGGTGTTTCCCGCCTCTAACTGAAGTGTATGCTGAGGATGAGTTAGGAAAAATGCTTGCCAAGCCAAACCCCACCACATCCTAGAACGCTGCCGTTGACCCAAAGATGAATAACAGTAAGTCACTGGCAAAGCAACGTTACGGCTGCTGTTCCGCGGGGCTAATCGCAGTGCACTCCTTTTTCCGTTGGCTGAGCAAAACGCTTAGTCTGACTTCACTAGCAACAGTAGTAACAGACGGCAGAAGACCAGCAAGAAACTTTAATTATTGTAAGTCGGATATTTCATACTCCGTATAATAAAAAAATAAATAGTATATGCTCAAATTTGGCGAGACACACGAAAGCAGGCATGATCAACATTTACATGCAATATTGTTTCGCAACAAACACGTTGCTATGTATATAATCGGCAGTAAGCCAAAAGTTGTACAAGTTTTGAAAATTGTAAAAGTAATCATAAGGAACAAAGTCGTCAATGCATGACGACACGTTGGGTTCGAGCGTGCGTAGTGTAAATAGCCTGGGCAGTACATTTGTATTGAAAATGATACATGTAGGCAGGGAGTATCTTACTCTTGAACGTGTCAGGAAAATATTAAATTATGACTCTAGTCGACTTGCCAGTACGTAGTTGTGGGCAGTAACTTTATTCAGTGGCGAGTCACATCCGCTACGTCGCAGCGTTATTAAGCGGACATTTGTGGCTTTTTAAAGGGTAAACGCTTGCCAGGCGAAAACCCATCACGTTCTGGAACACTGTCAGAAATCCGTTTGTACACTAAGGTAAAACTGGCGGAGCAGCTTGCCGACTGATTTCACCCTCGGTTATCCGCAGTCAATTGACTTCCAATTTCCTCTATTAGTCGATCAGGTATCTTTAGTCAGAGCTGCCATAACGGCTGAGGCAAATAAAGGGTGAGAGCTTCACGAAGAGTCCTCTTTGTGAGCCTCCAGGTGAGCAAAATATCAGTTTCTTGAATCTGGATTTTAGGTTTGTGTAAACTTTTCAGGAGTGTGAAGGCTTCGTGTTCATCTATCATTACTGGACAGCGGTCGTGGTAGTGGGTGCAGTTGTTTCCATTTGTTCTACAGCCATGTTCCTTGTAGGTCCTTGTGGGTTATGTCTTGTACCGGGCAAAAACTCTTTCTCGGTCCAAGCTCAGATCCCCAAGAAGTTCCGGACCTCGGAGAAAAGGGGAGGTGAGAGACAAACAAGGCCGCAAAGAACAGGCGTGGAAACAAACATTGTTAAAGTCCTAAGGTATAACATTGTTGAGACAAATGATGTACGAGGTGCAACAATGATTGTGCTGAAAGTGTCTTTTGGATGTTCTACGAATGCAATGGCCGTATAGGTTGGTTGCTACTATCTACATGGAATACAGAGCGTTGCGCCATTGAGCAAAAAACGCAGTATCGGTTTGCTATGATGCAACTATTGCGTAGGAAGACAGAAAGCAGAATTCAAAGACCAGCGGCATTTGTATGGTGGCTGAACAGCTGGTAGCCAAACTACTTCGATAGGGAGCGCAGAATAAGTAAGCGAAAGTGTAAATGGCTTGGGATGAAGGAGATTCAAAGGTCAATTGGTGGTAAGTCAGCGGATAGATAGGATTCAAGCACGGAGTAAAAAGCTTCTGAGGATCAAGCCAGAAAGCCGACACTAGGGTATTAAGAGTATAGTGCTATGGCCGACTGAGATGGGAAAAGCCTGTGAGAGAGCTTACTTCTTACATAAGTAACTGTCGAATCCTGTGCTGCGAAAACGGACACAGAACACTGGGTGAGAAAGGACTGATCGAAAGAAGTAAAGTAATAAATTTTAGTTAAAGGAAAACGGACTTGCGGAACAAATGTATACATAGCGTCGCGCAGAGCAACGAGTTATTCTAGGGTGCTAAGAAAATAGTATAAGGGTATGCTGACCCAGGGAAGCCAGTGAGTCTGTTGGACTCGTACATGGATAAGTGTCGCAAACATAGCAGCGAGTAAGTTTGAAAAGAACACCTATAAGTGAGAAAGTAATGGGGGTTTCTATACTGACCAGAGGAGAGGAGTGATTAACTAAAAAGCTAAGAAAGTTTAATTGACGGAAGGGCAGCGAATAGCCAGAATGCAAGCGTACATTTAGGTTGCTGAGGATATCAGAACATGATGCCTAACCGCAGCAGCTAGGGTGCTAAGATAATAGTACTAAGCTGGATAGAGCCAGAAAGTGCTAGCCCGAGAGCTGGAGGATTGCAGGTAAAAAAGAGCCTAAGACAATACAGCAAGTAGGGGATAACTGAACATCTAGAAATGTGAGGCAAAACAGCGGCTTGCGCTGAATACATGGGTATGCTTGCACGACAGAAGAAAGCTTAGAGAGGTTTTGTGATAGAAGGACAGCGAACGAGAGAAGCGCAAGCATACAATGAGGTTGTTAAATAGTGCTCAGCATAATAGACTAGGACGCATCGACGCGCAGCTAATCAAATCATGCTGGGTTGCTAATGGGATATAACTAAGGAAGCCTGAGCCGGGCGAAGCGAGCAAGAGAGCTGAACTACAATCATTTAGGTGTCGCAGATGAGTAGGTGACAGCTGTGCGTCTAGCAAGGAAGCCTGGGAAAGGGAAAAGCCGGTGCGAGAGATGGACTGCAGTATAAGTAGGGTTCATAGACGTAGCGGGTAATAGATAAATGAACGTCTAGAAAGAAACGCTGTGCGCGGATTACTTGAGTTATGTTTACTCCAAAGAAGACAGCTAAGAAAGTTTTCATGAAGAAAGGACAGCGAGCGGCTGATGCGCAAGCATACAATACGGCTGTTAGATAGTTCAGAGCGTAGAGGCTAAGACACAGCGACGCGCAGATAATCAAATGAATCTAGGGTGCTAATGTGATATTAAAAATGTGGCTGAAGCTGGGTAAATCCGGCCGTCCAAGTAAAAACGGAATGAACAAAGAAAGCGATATAAGAAAAGGTTAGGGTCTGGATGAGACGGTTTTATTGGTAAAGGTGGGAAGTCCACGAGGCTTTCCAGATGATGTAAACAAAACGTTGGGTCAGTCGAACCAAGATTTGTGACGTCGAAATCTGGGTGAAATGGGATAATAAGTGGCCGATCGGGCGAGACTGGATTAGTCAGCGCGTGGAAATATCATGTACAATAAGGACAGGGAAAGGGCCGCAACAATAGAGGGTGAGCGCGTCTAGCAGTCTCACGGCGTAGGGAAACAAGAGCCTTGCGTCTGCTTAGCGAATACCGCTTAAGTCTGGGTAGCATAGGAGCAGTCAGCGAGAAAGAAACTGATCAGTGGGAATAGATCATCACAGAGCAGTGAGACCTGGCACTGCAGTTGAAGAAGAAAGGAAAACTGAGCGCGATAATAAAGGTTTGGGTCAGGATGAGAAAGTTTATTGACGAAAGGTAAGCAGAGCCCACGAGGCTCTCCAGGTAGTGTAAACGGATGGTAGAGTCAGTCGAACCAAGAAAAGTGACGTCTCAGAAGTTTAAAGAATTCCGGAGAGCAGGAGGCCGATCGGGTAAGACTTGATTAGTCGGCGCGTTTGCATAAGGACATATATTAAAGGTGAGAAGAAAAGTAACAATAAATGGTGGGCAAGTCTAGCAGACTCAAGAAGCAAGGGAAGCATCTTGTTTAGTTTGCGGAGCGTATACCGCTTAAGTCTTAGTAGCAATGGAGGAGGCAGAAAGAAAAAGACAGATTAGTGGGACTTGACCACGGCAGTGCGAGCTGGCCATCTAATAGAAGAAGGAATGGAAACCGAAATCACATTAAGTCGTACTAATAAAGTGCGTACATAGACTATATACCAATAAAGAGTGAAAAATTCTAGCAGGATCTCGTGGGGGAAACAGCGTCAAGTCCCTAGAGCCTAGACCGTTTGTGTCTCTGTAGCATAGAGGCAACCAGAGATAAGGAAATTGAGCCTCGACAGGGCACTGAGAGGTGGCCGTCCGATTGAGGCAGGAAGCAATACAACGACCTCGATTATGGAAGTACTGGGTCAAGATACATGGTGAAGAATCTAAGGAGGCACACATAGCTGTCCGTCAACCAAACGTTAACCGTTAACGTCACAGTAATCTGAGAGAGTTCGGAGAGTAAAAGATCTTTCAAGCGATACTTGATTAAGCGGCGTACAATAAAGACAGAGAGCGCAGTACGGAAATGACAAGGGCAAAATCGAGAGCTTCACTGATTAATAGGAGGCATACTGTTAGAGTGTAAGCTAATCCAGCAAAGTTCTCGGGGTGAGGGAATTGTTGCGTTTGATATGTAGTGCCTAGAGCCTTTAGGTCTTGGTAGTATGGATGCAGTCAGAAAGCAAGAGACTGGTCAGATGAGATTAGATTAAGGCAAGGCACAGCGTTGACGGTCTAGTTAAAGGAATGCCATCAGACGCGACGACAAGGATAGGGCACAGTAGTGATGCGAACGGTTTTATTGATAAAGAGTGTAAATGTTAACGAGACTTCCGAAGGAATTTGAATTAGGTCAGCCGAACCAAGGGAGGCAACGTTTCAGAAGTCTGAATGAATCCGGAGAACAAGTGGCCGACCTGGCAAGACTGGATTAGTCGGCGTTTTAGGATTAGGACGTACAATAAAGATGAGAAGACAGCTATAACAATAAAGGTTGAATGAGTCTAGGAGGCTCACGTAGTTAATAAGTTAATAAAAGTTAAGCAATTTTGCAGGCGTTTGAGGTGAGGGGAACATCGCATTGAGTCAACAGAGCCCAGCTTGTTAATATCTTTGTAGTTTTGAAGGCAGTCAGAGGGAAGTAGACTGGTCAGATGAGACTCGGTCAGGGCAGGGTACTGAGAGTTAACATTCCGATGGAAGGAGGAATGAAGACAGCGTAGTAAGGAAAGAACAGGGTCAGAGTGGAGAAAGCTTTACTAATTATGAGTAGGGAAGCCAACGAGACTCTCTAAGGTAATGTGGACAGGGTATTTGGTCTGCTTAATATTGGTCGGTAACGTCACAGTAGTGAGAGAGGTCAGAAAGCAGGAGCCGTAATACACGAGGCTGTATTAGTCGGCACTTTGAGATTTAGTAAACAGTTAAATTGGGTGGAATAATAGTGTCAGCAGAAATGGACATGTTAGATATGGGAGAGTTTGAATTAGTTAGGTACAAGCCCTCGGGTTGAGGGAAATGGTGTTTTGTTTGTGCCGAGCCTATACCGTTTGCAGCTCAGTACTCTGTAGGACGTCAGGAAGTAGGAGACTGGTCAGAGGAACCTAGGTCAGCACACAGCGCTGGGTTATTGATAAGGTGGGGAGAGGCAACGAGTGAGGGGCACAGAGTGTTCAGCCTTCTGAATAATGACCAGTACCGTCACAATATTCAGGGAGGGTCAGCAGAAATGGACAGGTTAAAGAGGGAGGTGGCTATGTTAAAAACTAGGGTGAGCATGACCAGCAGGCTCTCGGGAAGAGGGGGCATAGCCAGTACTCTACAGAATCGTGACCGTTTACATTTCGGTAGTCTGGAGTAAGTCAAAGAGAAGCAGGCCAGTCAAATGAGACTAGGTCAGGACAGGGCACTGACCAACGGCAGTCAAATAGAATAGGAATTAAAAGCGAAGAGCGTGATAAGGAGAGGACAGGGTCGGTTTGAAAGGAGCCATATTGGTGCTGGGCGTATAGGCTAACAAGGCTATTGGCGCATTGAGATTCTTTCGCACAATTATGGCTTTGTATGAAATTCTATATATGATCGGGGCCGTTCTCCCACAGCTCGTCCTCAGGGATGCAGTTGCCCATGATGTCTGCTACCTTGTGGACACCTAGTGGTCTATTTATGACCGAGGAGAATTGTCCGGGCAGACAATCCATGGGCCAGGTTTGCTTCACAGTCAGTCCTAAATAGAATAACTGTAACATTTAAGTAGAACGCTTGCATGGAGGTAAAGCATCTTTGGAAGAGATGTTTCAAATGTATAAATGATATGATGCCAATTAGTCAAGCCAGTAGAGAACATTGACCAAGAGCCTTGCTCTGAGCGCCGGAATAACCGAGCAATTGATATTCATCTAAAGGCGTGAGAACTTTTACGGATCACAATGGCGAGGTGGGTAAGTTAACCATGGTATGAATGAGTCACATAAAGCTTTCCGTATTATGATGAAAGTGGTGATGGGCTTGAGCTTTGATGGATATGAACCAAATTGTTCAAAACAGCAAAAGTTTGAAGATATAGATCATAAGGGACAATGTATTAATTAGAATACAGGTCTGACCGAAAGCAATAGTGCAGTTTATAGTAGCAAAACATCTACTGTGCGTGGGATTGATGTTACACCACACTGGCAGGGTATGTATCATATCCATAGGATATTGATGCCAAACATTTAAGGTTTCAGAAACCTGGAGAAGTAATCTACTAGCGAGGTGGATGGAGCATAACGCCATGACATCGCAAGTATAATAATGAGCCTGAAGCCTTATTGCCGGGATGTAGGACTGGTGACTAGGATTTGAACGCAGTCGTTCAAAGCAGTGTAACCTGCAGAACGATGGGACAGAATGCAACAGCTAGTGGTCCGGGCTGCCCACCTAAGACGTTGTACCTAAGAGGATAACCTTAGAAGCATTACAGACACAACGATCAAGGTAATTTTACTTACAGATTTTATACAAGACTCGAGGAGGTTCAAGGAAGAGGTAGGCAAGCGAAACGATTCTGAACTGTAAGGAGAAAGTGAGGAGAGCTGTTAAATTGAAGCCACACTAACTAACGCATTTTGTGTGCATATACTTTTAGGCTCTGTTGCGTTCAACTCGCGTGGCCACACCTGTCTGTGCTGATTCCTTAACTCTCTTAAACATTTGAGGCTTAATAGCCTAGTTTACCGTGGATTTTTACCATTTAGCTGGATAACGACCTTTCACCTTACCTTTCCAAGCCCTTTCATCATGAGCCCATGCTAACTTGCTTGAGTACTCTATTATTAACCTAGCCGTAACCTGCCCTATGGACCTGTACATGTCGCCTTGGATTAACTTATTATAACCTGCTTCTCCAACCTTCTGACTGATCGGTTACTGTTGAGATCCACGCGCTACTTTACCCCTAGATACGTGATACCTCTCATCTACTTTTCTACTGTCCGGTGCTACTCCCCAGAAATTAGTAGCTGACTTTGGGTACCAAAGCATTGCTTTCATCCTTCTTTTCCCCCTTCTAGCTTAATGTGGCAACTTGCCAGTTTTCCATAACTCTTTGCTATAGATGCCAACCACCTTGAAAGCATAAGTTCAGGGAAGGTGTTACATAAAAATTTATCCTATTTCTTGGCTTCCCTATAAGTTCCTGTTTTCTCCTATGGGTTGCTTCCGTCTTCTCTTTGTCTGTACGCATTTACTCATTTCTGTTTCTGGGTATTAGCAACCTGCGCCTACATAGATTCTTTAGATCAGCGCAGAGCACAAAATACAGAATTTTAGCTTTGCATCTTAAGTATCACTATCCACCGGTTGTAACATGCATAACTTTTACTTTCACGCCGTATGAAATCAACGATTTCCCTGGTTGTATCTGATTCTCTCCTTTTCCTTTATCCTCTCTTTCTCATGGTCTGTTGTTATCGACAGGGCATTGCCAAGGTACCCACAAGGCCTGTAGGTCTGCTATTGAAGGAACCTACAACGACAAAAGTGCTTTAAACCAGACGTCCAACTCACTCTCCCCATGCTGGTACACTAACACTGGTCAACTGTATCTGGACGCACATATCCAAATGATTGTATCAGCTATGGCCTGCCTATAGCCTTCAAAACATATGACTACCACAACATACCTGAATCAATCCATAGCTACCCAAACCCTGGTCCCGCGTGTCACGTTTTCAGTCATTCGCTGCTGGTTTTATCAGCAAGGTAAAATTGCATAAGAAACAACAAAAATATGACTAGCCCTTGGCGCCAGTTAGGTGGTCCCGGTGTACTTCGTTCCACCAAACTTTTAGTGACAATGCTCCAGGACATGTTGGGATTTCGCCTAGCAAGGGTTCTCCTTATAAACAGCTACTAGTGCCCGTTTACCGGCACTGCAACGAAGCGAATGTGACACGTCACCAACTAAACTCACGGCCTATGGTTGCCCAAGCAACCACACGCCACCACGAACGTCACTGAACCTTTCTCACAACATCCAGGAGGTTAATCGCAATTGCAGTGGTACATTTCCAAACTCAAATAACAGATAGACACATGCACTCTCCTACATGTATGAACTAACAGCACCAATATTCATAGCTAGTTTGCACCGTATTATCTACATTCACCGACATTATTTGTACCTTTAAACTGCTTATGCCTACATAGGCGTGAAGCGCATTGTCCGAGAAACAAGAATATATTTATTTATTTACTAATTATGGTGTCAGGTGTGTGTGGTTTTTATCTTGCTTTTGCGGAAGGAATACCAGTATACAAAAATTAGGAGTCAGTATATGTGGAACTAGGCAGAAAGGAGGACAAGGTACCAGGGACTGATGATAAGGGAACATCATTCTCTGAGCGGAGCGTTAATTAACAGGGAAAATTCTGCTGCAGGCCCCAAGGTAGGGTTGCAGGGCAAGCTTCACAAGTAGCCAACAGTTGAGAAACAAAATACCCAACGGCCCTTTAATAGATTGTGAGGCAATCGAAGATGGAGTTCTACGGTGTCATTGGAAACTTAATTGGATGCAGAGGGCCGTAACGATGAGAACCGGATTGACGCCCTAGCAGAAGCTGCTCGTGGTTGGGAATCAGGCAGCATGGACCGTCGAAATTCAGTTAGTGGAGAAGAGGCAATTTATAGGATCAAATGTCATGGCTAAAGTAATGGCATGGTAAGTAAAGTAGGTATAGTAAGAAGCAACGGCTGAGGAATAAAATGGCCCACTGGCGCTTCAATAGTTTAGCTAAACAGCTCGGTGTCACTGTTAACTCATTTAGACCCAAAGTACAGTAAGTTTAAGCGTCAGATTAAATGCTTAACCTTTTTTGCTCATAATCAAAAGCTTGAGTGAACGCCGGAGGTAAAGGGACAAGAGAAGGTTTAGGATTAGGCGAGGGATATGAAGCAAGGTGAAGGAAGAATATGCAACGGTTTAATGGCTTAATAGGGAAAAATTATTCGAAAGAGCGAGGTACACTAGGAGAACGATAAAGGTGGGTAGCATAAATAAATAATTGCTGAGCTTTATACTAAAGAACAGAGCTGGGGTCAAAGGTACGTCGGTGCAGCAGCAGAATAAGTTGTGTTTAATAGGAAAGTAAAGCCAGGGCCAATGGGATAAGGCAAGGACTAAGGCAAGGCAGGGAATAAACTAGGTGGTGAATAATCATATGCAGTTTGGTTAAGGTTACATATAGGAAATATTAATAATGATAAAGAAGACAGTTTAGATTAAGGGAGGTAGTAAGGTAACCGAGCCACAGTGTAGAGGGAAAGTCACTGGAGCAGCGGCGGTACATGATGTGTTGGTGGAAAAAGCCAGCACCAATTGGTAACAGAAGGTGAAGGACTAGGCGAGGGATTTCATACATTGGGGAGCTAAAAGTACCGTGTTGTTAAATAAGTAAATAAATAAATAAATATTTTATTCTCGACTATGTGAGGCACGCCCATTAAGGCATGATCAGGTATGTACAGCTGTACAGACATTTTATGGGAACTGTAGTGACAGTAGAAAATTGTTCATATGTCCATGCTTGGAACTGTGCAATAGTGAACATGCGAAACAACGATTTGGTTGTAGTGGGATCGGGATCCATTTGTTTGGACATAATCGCTCTGCCATATATCGCAGTCATACCTCGACTAATAATAGATTGAGAATCCTGAGTGATCCTTTGGAAGCTAATTGAAGAGCAAGCTATCCAGTATGATGATTCTAATTGAGCTGCCAGTGTGAATTTATGGGCTGTGACTTTATTCGGTGGCGAGTCACACTCGCCACATTGCAGTGTTGGTAAACGGACATTTGTGGCTTTTTATAGGGAGAAGGCTTGCCAGGTGAAAACCCACCACGTCCTGAAACACTGCCGCCAACCTATTGAATGGCAAGTTGTAACTGGTTATGTTTATTATTGAACGTTTTTTTGCTCCGTTATTCGCAGTCAAGTTCGGTCCCAATTTTCTGCTGACTGATGCGTTATGCGAGTGGCCATTGCGTGCCTTGGTCCTCTCCTGTGCCAGGAACTAAGCATTCTTTCTGGATATGATGTGTTGATCATCTGCAGAACCACGTGAAGTCTCGAAGAATATACGTTGAAATATGTTGAAGTCTTGGAGGATAGGATAGGTCCTGAAGAAAGAATCGCAGATCCCCGGGGTATGTAGTGAAATTGATTAGAAATATGTGAAACCACGGCCATTTGAGCGGTCAAAGCGGATTGAAGAGCTTAGAATGACCGTTTGTTCAAGCTTTGTATTGGCAGGAGAATGTGCCTTCCGTAGTCGAAAGTCCTCCAGTCAAGCGATATGTGGAAGAGGTATTGTTAGGTAAATTGAACTCAGTGGTTCATGCCGCGGAAGAACTGTATCAGTGCAAGATATTGAATGATTTGTCCGGTTAGTAAGTTGTAAAAAGGTTAATAATTTTCCGCTCATGTATAGGTAAAGGAACTGTATGCCTTGTATTGTTGTCGAAACGGAGGACATAGTGGAACTGTTAATATTGATAACGAGGCCAGCACGTTGAAAGCGTTTAGATAGGTAGCATAGCCAAATACTTCAGGTCTTTGCACAATTGTGCAGCGCTACGGTGTCATAGGTTAGTCAATGGCCCTGCCGTAGTAGGCACTCAATAGGCAATGAAAGCTAGAGTAATGGGCAGAAAAATATGCGTACGCCTAGGCAAGGGATAGGAAGTTAGGTAGTGGATGAGGATGCAGGGTTCTTAATGGCTATCAGACAAAAATTATTAGTAATAACCATGTTAGCTAGAAGGAAGGAGTCAGGTAGGCAGCACAGCCAGATACTTGAGATCCTTCGCAGCCATGTGGGGAGCTACGGTGTTAAAGGTCAGTCGGTGGAGTAGCGGTAGGTGCTGCGTAAGAGGAAATTAAAGCTAGAGCCAAAGGGAGAAGATAAGTACAAAGTCAATGCAGGAGATAAAATATAATTAGTATATTGTTATCTTAAATTATTATATATTATTATTGTATCACGTTCTGTCATGGCTGTATGCTGGAGAACACAGAGAGTCCCTTGTTACTTATCCTCCAATGGCTTGAATAACTGGGTTAAAATCATTATCACCTTTGGAACATGCCGCAAAATACCTTTCGCTCCCTGCACGTGTTCGACCAACTTGCTGGCTTTATGCCCCATCCACAACTTCAGTGGATTACGGCGCGTATAGTACCAGAGGCCTATTATACTTAGCGCCATTCTACGACGCAACTTCATCCAACTTGCTAGTATGGTATGCAACTGAGTTTGTACCTTTCTGCTTTATAGTGCCTGCGGTCTGTACTACCGCTTAAGGCCATACTGGTTCCAGCGACCTCAGCCACCTCAATGATCTGTATTCTCCACTGGCTTGAAACATTGGCTACCAATTCCTTTTAATGCGGTAACAAATTCTTAACCAAGCTTTATCTGTACGCCACCTTCTCACTTTCCTGCTTTGGTTACCTCTGAAAAACCTGCCTGCGGCACCCACATGGCCCGTGGGTTCTCTGCTCGGACGATGAACCAGCATATGAATTATGACGCTCGCTCCCATGCGTAACCCTGCTGTCCACTCTCCACAGCCATATATCCGACCGGCACCGCCGGCCCCAACGTTAACTAGCGTATCCTCACTAAAGCTTTCTGCTGAGCCCACGGAGAATAAGATTAACCGTGCGTGATATCAGACGTTCGGAAAATTGGTCTTGCTGCAGCGATTCCGGTACCACAATAATAGTTAACTTGAAAGCAGTGGCAGCGCTTTTGTCATGGTGAGATTATACGTGGCATGAGTTCATAGAAAAAGCCATGAATGTTTGTTTAACACCCCTGTGCGTTGACGGATATGCATTGTTACCAAAATAAAGTCACCGCTCAGTGCTTTACACATAGGTTTATCTCAATATATGATCCTTTTTAGCACAGCGGGTTTATCAAACATTCCAACTGATTACTAAGCACAAGGAAAAATGGTGATCCACCATTATCTAAAGAAAGACATATACGTTGTCGACATTTATTTCTGTCCTTTGGTATATAGAATTTTAGGTTTTCTGTGACGGTCAACTATTTGTTCAGAACGGTGCTGGCGCATCTAATTGGATCGAAAATGTAACCATTTATTTCGGTACAGTCAATGGGATGGAAACAATGAGGCTTGGTCAGCTTTTACGCGACATTTGTAACGAAAGCAAGTGCACATGTTATCCCAATTTTTTGCAAAATAAGTAGCTTCCATAATTTTGCAAATATGTTGGAAGCCCTAGTGAATTCGGTGAACCTTACACTGATTTGGTTTAGTTAGTTGCAAATTTTGTCGATGATGTTCTGTTAGTATTTATGTTGCAGGTGCAAAAGCTTGTTCTCAAAAGCTGTATTAAGCGTAAAGCATAAAGTTTGCTTTTCACAATATTGCTTTAGCGCGCGCCTAAATATTCGTTCGGTTGTCTTGCTTATGTGTGATGAATAGCCGGTATTGCGCTGTATATTGTTATTTTCCCTTTAACGTTTGAGCCCCAGAGTGTTCGAACTTCCATCTATAACTTTGCGCTTAACCTTTGGAAATGCAGTAAGACTAAGCGGACTGGACTAGCGATGTACACAATTAACCTTTTGAATAATGTAAGTTAAATTGTTGGGTTCTGGAGGGGGATGTAGGTCCAGCTCGTGAACTTGGTTACATACTTCCTGTTGTTTATTTTTGAGTTGCTCCATCCAGGATTATTTTGCAGGCACGTAGTTGTACACAGCGGTTTCCATTGAGTAAAGAGTGTTATGCTGCCAAGCGAGTGAGTATACTACTTTGATACTGTTGTCTATTAGGTTTCAAGCAGTTGTTTACAACCCTCTCACTTTATACGCTAAAGACTAACTTAGTTACTTGCCTCCGTTTCTCGCAGCACTTGTTGATTAATTATAAGCAGGACGACTGCAAAGCGTCAGCAAATTAAGCAGGCCCCAGCAGTGGGCTGGCGTCGAACGATTCGCAAGGTCGATATTACCGGAACAGCTTCTTAACATCCAATCTTAAGGTAGATCAGATGCAACCCGTAAGTGAAGAGAACCCAGGAAAACAAGTTCAACGATTTAAGTCCTAGAAAGTAAGACAGGTTCCGTAGATTAGGACAGAAATAGCCCCGCTGCTACCTGCTTTTAACCAGAGGGCGCTCAGAGTTAATGAAAGCCTAGAATGCCAATATTGCCTATGCACGTATCACATGCGCTTGGGACCTAAAGTCTGGTTACCACCATAGTCATCCAATAAAGTGGTCTTGGGAAACGCAAATGCTGTTGGTGGTAAACTTTACTCAGCTTGTACCATGTTTACGGTAGCCTAGGCGATACAAATTCCTCAAAATATTTGGTTGTGGTGCTAACCTTTAATATGCCAAACACCAAATGCAGCCGCGGCACGTATTGTGAGAACCAACTACTTTTAGCATTTTGTATATAGCAGGCACGTTAACTTAAGCAGTGCTACTGACCTAGCATTACTCATAGCCGGTTACCCTCTTTAAATTTGTGCACTTCTAGCAACAAATGTTACTGCTCGACGAATAAACCAATAATCTTAAGGCTTAAGGTTAAGCTAGCTGATAAAAGTGGAAAGCTTTCGAGAACAAGAACAGCGTCTTTCTGGTCACATTCTTCATAAAAGCAACCGCAAGGCATGTTTTGCTTAGTTCCCTTGCATTTCATACTCGTTCATAAAAGCATCTGTTCTAAATGCTACCTTTTGTCAACAATAATAGCCGGATTAAACACCTTACTTTATTTCTTAAGTAGGCGTGCAGAGCGATTCAGCAATCACTAACTTACTGCGTAGCCCTTTATCTTTTCTGACAACAAATAGATGGAATTATGCGAATGTGAGTTTGCAGGATATGCTAAGTGCACGGTATAGTTAAGGTATGCCAACATATAACATTTTGCAGATATATATCCTAGATTGTTAAGTATTCCTCTTTTTGCCTTACAATGCTGGGCTATCAATTAGGTGGACCGATAGTAGATAGTGTTGAGTGGAGCCTGGGATACTAGCCGGGGAGCAATAACACTTAAGATGTGTCAAACACGAGCCAGTATAGGAGTCGGAGGCGACTGAACCCATAGTATATTGTGCGGGCTACAAAAATAGGAAGCGAATCAGCCAGAGCGAGAAACGGCGCAGCAGGGTACTCACCAAGACGCTTTGTGTCAACGGATGTGCGGTCAGTAAAACAAATGGTCATTTTGAAAGTTAAAACAACTATAAAAGCCAACGTTGCAAAATACTGTAAGTGGTTGTTTTCCGGCACAATACAAGGGCATCCACCCAGGAGACCGAAGGATGGAAGCCTTCGATGGAGTTGTTATTGGAGGAAAACGGAAGGTGAGGAGAAGTGTGAATATTTGCATGGGCTTGAGTAAGGGCTTCTATAGTGGGGTGTGTAGCAGGGTTCACCGTGTCCATTCTTTTGATAGTTACTATATATTATGACCGCTTGGACCAGTGTGCATCATCTGTGGCCGTCGGGGCGGGCCGGTCGGACTGCAAAAGGCTGGCTAGTCCAGGAAAAAGGCCGACAGGACCTTACCTTTGCTACAGGCCCGACGGTGCGCTTGGTAGGTGTCACTCCCCCACCGCACTCCAGTCCACGATCCTCGACCGGCGAAGAAATCCTGCGTCCTCGTCGGCAACGCCTAGCTAGGCTTTTATGGACCAACCCTTCATGGCTGTCTGCGGCCGAGGGCGACTGACTGCTTTGGGTCAGAAAAGAGGCTCTGGAACGGCTGGCGCGTCAATCGGGAGTTGCGCTGTGCCGACCGGCGTGTCACGCAAAGATTGTTTTTTGCAGTTCCGGCAGTTGAGATTCTGAAAGGTAGAACTCAGAGAGGGGTGGGCGACGGTCGCGCGACATGGCTTTACGCCGAAGAGGGTACATGACATGCACGATAAAAGCAAATACTCTTTTTAAGTTTTCAAAATGTGTTGGGTTTTCTTGTCGATTTCGCTGAACGTTTGTGGATGAGCCGCATTATTGCCACTAGAGGCAAAGGGCGCGTTAATGGAAATAGCAAACGCTTACAAAATCTATAAAACGGTCCGGACACTTGACCAGCCTACCGCGTCGGGCGTTGGTCTGGAGTTGTGGAGGGGTAGATTCAGGGGCAACAGAAACAGAGAGTTCCGGGATATACAGTGCTCGGTTAGTCACGGCAGGTGCGGGTGCTTGTGTAAATATCAACAGGATGGGTGACAAGTGGTTCGTCAAAGAAAGCCAAGTTGAGGCTGTTGATGGACACCGTTGTTCGGGGGCCATACTGCTCTTAAGTAAATTGTTTCGGAGTCCGTTGCCGAACTCTGAAAGGACCAATGTAGGAAGGCTGTAGAGTTCGCCGCAATGCTTCGGTGCGGAGGAGGAGGTAGGTGCAGAAAGACAGTCTGCTGTGCATTTGCACATCTCTAGACGGTTCACGAGGCGGAACCCGGCGTAGTGCACGCTTACGTTGAGCTAGAAGGGACGCAAAGTTAAGCGGAGGCATACCAGAGGATGCGGGGTGTGAAACGAAGTCTCCTGGTAACTTGCGTGTTGTGCCGTAAAGCAGCTCTGCTGGTGCTCATTGCAAGTCAGCTTTGATGCTGCTGAGAATACCTAAGAGTGCAAGCGAAACCTTTTCGCTCCAGCTAGGATCTGAGGAAGGGCAGAGCGCAGCTATAAGCTGTCTGTGGAAGTGTTTAACTAACCCGCTGGCTGTTAGATGATATGTTGTGGGATGAGTGCTGCGACAGGCTAAAATTCTTTAGAACGTATAGAGTTGTGAAGCCTCGATAGGCATTCATCCGTCAGTTGTAATGGTAGATGGGTAGCCCTACTGCAAGGCCCACCGGTCCAATGAGGCCCGGATAACAGTCTCAGCTGTGCAGTGTTTTACACGAATGGCTTCTAGCCATCTGCTGAAGCCGTGGACAGTGTAAGAATCTGTACGAATCCGCGTGACGGAGGCAAGGTACCTACTAGATCTATGTGCACATGCCAGAACCGAGAGTCCATGACATGAAATAAACCAAGAGGACTGCGGATGTGACGACGTATTTTGGAGCGCTGGCACTAACAAAGGCGTGAGCCCAGGTACGAACATCTTTTATTACGCGTGGCCAAACGAAACGTTCGGTGACCAGTTTCAAAGATGTGCGGATACCGGGATGTATTAGGGAGTGCAGTTCGGCAAAGACTGTGCGACTGAAGATGGGCACGAGGGGTCTAGGACAACCTGTGGAAGTGTCACAAAGAATGGTTCCTTCCGTGGTTTGGAGAGGAATAGATTGCACATGCATTAAAGTGAACTGCAGTGTGCGTTGTATGTCGTCATCTTGAGCCTGAGCCGATGCCATGGCGGCAAAGTCGACGGTAGGCAAAAACCGGAGATTGAGGTTGACGCGTGAGAGGGCGTCGGCACCGGGATTGTCGACACCTGAGAATATGTCAGTAGCGAATTGCGGGACAAAGCCTAGGTGTCTTGTTTCTCGTGGTGAGTATTTGTCGGAAGCAGAGTTGAGGGCGAAGATGAGGGCTCGTTGTCAGTGCAGACCTTGAAAGCGCGGCCTTCGAGTTTGTTCCGAAAGTGACGAAGGGCTAGGTAAATGGTGAGCAGTTCTCTGCCAAACGTGCCGTAGCGGGATTCCGCTGGCTGCAGGCGCTTGGAAAAGAACCCAAGGGGTTACCAATGCGCACCAACGTCTTGTTGGAGGACGGCGCCTACCGCGACATCTGAGGCATCTGTCGTAATAGTAAGAGGTGCAGTCGATTTAAAAGGAGCGAGTAGGGCTAGGTTGGAGATAGCATCCTTGAGCTCGGCGAAGGCTGCCTGCGCTGTGTCAGGGAAAGCAAACTTACGTTCATTCCCTATTAGCAGTTCGGTCAGAGGCTGCATGAGCTACGCGCAGCGCGGAATGAAACGTCAATAGTATTTGGCCAAGCCAAAAGGTCAACGGAGTTACTTGAACGAAATCGGAACTGGGAAGTCTTTGTTTTCTTGGACCTTATCAGTAAGGACATCGATACCACAAGTTGAAACGAGGTGGCATGGGAATTCTACCGTCGAATTGCCGAGTTCGCATTTAGTCGGGTTAACTGTGACACCGAGATGGGTCAAGCGCTGGAAGCGAGTTCGAAGACGCTTTATGTGCTCTTGTTCCGAGGCACTGGCTAATAAAAATATCATCAAGGCAGGATAAGCGAAATCCAGGCTACGAGAGACATCGTGCATGAAGCGTTGGAAGGTTTGTGCGGCGTTGCACAGTCCAAATAGCATTCTTAAATATTTAAACAAGCCGAAAGGAGCGATAACGGCCATTTTAGGTATGTTAATTTCCTATACATGTATCTGGTGATAAGCGCGAACCAGCTCGATCTTGCTGAAGATTATCTTAGCTGTGAGGCATGCGGTAACGTACCGCATGTGTGTGATGGGATACCTATCTGGGACGGTTAGCCGATTTAGTGCGCCGTAATCAGTGCAAGGGCCTCAATCACCAGATTTCTCGGCGACCATCTGCATGGGGCGAGGACCAACGGCTGTCGGAAGGGCGGATTATTCCAAGTTCAAGCATGTGCTCAAACTACGCCCTAGCTATCTTTAGCTTCTCCGGCGATGGTCGGCTTGGACAGCATAGCATAGGTGGGCCATTCGTCCGTAGGTAGTGCCTGGCTTGAGCTGCCACGGGCAAAGCTGCGTTCGTTGGCCGAACGAGCTTGGAATACTAAGAAAAGATTAGCGTGGTCTGACGAGGGCATGGTAAATGCATAGCCGGTGAAATAGATGCGATATCGGCGATGATACCACGCACACTGGTTTTCGTTGCAGTGTAGACGATCCTCTGGCATTTTGCGTCGACCAACAGGTCGAAATGCCTGAGAAAGCCAATGCCGATGATGGCAAAGTGTAGTACAGCGACGGTGAATACCCAGCGGAACGTGCGCCGAAGACCTAGATCCAGGGTGAGCGACAGATGACCATAGGTGGCTACTGGCGTGCAGTTGGCGACACTGAGGCTTGTCGACAAAGAAGCGAGATGTTCACCCGGTTTAAGGAGAAGGAGGCTTACTTCCACCCCGGCATCAACTAAGAACCGGGTCTCGGAGTCATAATCACTAACGTAGGTGAGACGAATTTGGGCTTTGCCTACACCGTTAGTCGTCATTACCAGCCGGCCTGGCAGACCGTCTGTGGCGGCGTAGATACAAAGCGGTACGCACGTACGGGCTTTATTAACGAACTGCGAGTGGTAAAAGCAGTAACCTGTGGCATCAGATTTGGTGCGACGGGGCGATGATCCAGACCGGCGGCGAAGCTTACGGTTTAAAGTGACTTCCTTGAGCTGGCGCTGAAGCGACGCTATCCGCGATGATAATGCGTCTACTGTTCACGGCCGGCTAGTCGCACTTGTCGTTGTGGTTGCGCCAGCACAAAGCTGCCCAGGTGCATTGGGTTTAGACTCTGGCTAGTGCCGTTCCATGACGCCGTCTGACAGATCTGCAACTGCTGTAATAGGTAAGTCACTTGCTACTGCAAGGATAGCCTGAGTGCTTTTAGGAAGGCACTGCATCCACTGCCCGCGGAAAATCCCTACGTCCATAATGGAGTAACGATTAGTTGTTGCAATTCGCGCAACAAGGCTGAGAGCATCCTATCTCCTAGTTGCAGCTCACTAAATAGTAGCTGCAGACGGACCTTGTCAGAAAGCGAGATTCGCTGAAGAATAGCCCGTTTAAGAGCCTCGTATTTCATAACTAGAATGGGGCAAAGATGATGTATATCACCTGCTAGGATATACTCTGAGGAAGGAGTGATATTAGCTGAGTATACATTGCAAAATCATAAGAAATGCTACAAATATAAAATAAGGGTTCTAGGTGCAAAATCCATAACGAAGAACCATTCTCCCAAAAGAGGAAGGGGCTAGCGCAACAGAATTGGCCACGACAGGCTCAACGGCGTTAACCGAGCATGAAGACGGCTTGTCCTCTTTATTATTCATTGCAGAAAGCAGCTAAAATTATGGCAGGTGAAAAAACAACATGATCACAAGTAATGGATCACAGAATCACTGGAACGAGCTCCTCAGAATGCAAATGCAAAATGGCGGACAGCATGTTCCTGCCAGGTGTCACTAATTGTCGGGTGGAGCCTGGGGTACTAGTCAGTAAGCAATGACACGAAAGATGTGGCAAATACGAGGCAGTGTAGAAGTCGGAGGCGATTGAACACGTAGTATATTGTGCAGGCTACAAAAATAGGAAGCGAATCAGCCAGAGCGAGAAACGGTGCAGCAGGGTACTCACCAAGACGCTTTGTGTCAACGGATGTGCAGTCGTGAAAACAGATGGATGTTTCGAAGGTTAAAACAACTGTAAAATCCAATGTTGCAAAATACTGCAAGTGCGTGTATTCCGGTACACTACAATAGTATCGGACAGCCACCTGCCTTAGAAATAAGCCACAAAATGCACCATTCCAAAACATTTGAGATACTTCTGCATAAAAAGCGCTCCGAAAACTTGGCAAACCTCAGCTGATATGTTCTGAGCTAACGTTGCCTAGAAAACATACCGATGCAGGAATTCGGTAAAGGGTTTAAACGAAACTCAAACTCGCAACACAAATAAAGCATTTTCGATTTTTATGAAATGGTTTGGATAGAAATGTATTGGCAGTCCATGGTTAATGCAACTTACATAGAAAATACTGTAAAACCCGGCACGATCAGATAACGGATGATTTATTAACCTCATGGCGTAAGGCAACTGTCTTGAATAAAGGTATGGCAGGTACCTCAATCCTGGAAGGTATGCCTATCTTGAGGTACAGGGAAATAAGTCGGAAAGCAAACCTAACGCTAGTTGCAAAAAGCTTTGGCAGTGCGGTTTTGTTTCTTATTGTTGGCTTGCACTGTTATTAGCCGCCTTCTGCCTGATATTGTCTAGGGCCTATTGTGTGGACTTAAAACTACTTCACAAAATTCGCCTTTTTTATCTGGTTATTGAAAGTGTGCTAGATTCGGAAGTAGCCGCTAAGCATATTTAGTTCTGTGTATTACACTACCTGACTGTCGTTTGACATTATTTGTGAAACCATTTTCTCACACTTCTGCCGAAGTCCTAACCTTTTACTTCAGACTGTTTGCCTCTAGAGTGTCTAGCAGCAGTGCTTTTATGAGCAGTTTGGTTTTTTGTTATTTTATTTATAGCAAGCTGCTTTTTATTGAACGGCGGCAGCGTTGATTACTGGGGTTGAGTCAGCGGGTACCGGAACTAGAATAAGATTTCGCACTTTATATCGTACCTGCGAAGTGCGCTATATAATTGAGTGTTGATATATGCATTTTCAATGCCAACAAATTCAAGCCAGTTTCCTTTCCTTCCTAATGTATCGTTCTCTTAATTACTACATTAATACCAACGTAATTTGAGACCATTGGAAGCACCGAACTAGTAAGTTGAGCGTGAGTATTATCACCGGAGATCCTTTGGTGACATTAAACTGTCATATACTTGCTCCCGGTTAAGAATATTGAACTGCCCATAAATCGACTGATAACTTTGTACTCATTGTTGCCGAATACGCTTGTATAATTTGGAAAGTTATCTAGTACAAAGGCTTAAAGTCTGCAATGTAAATAAATAGTCGCTTATTCTTATTGACGCAAGGCAAGCACAATGGTGCGCGCACTGACTTCCTACAGGAAACCATTCGTTCTGTCCTAGCTAAGCGGCCTTCCGTCTTTGCCACGATGGATGTTTTCACCCAGTTCAGCAGGCTTCACGCAAATGCGTCTGATAACAGTCTTTCTTTCAGGACAAATAAATTTTCTCCTGCGAAGGACATAAATGTGATTGGCCTTAAGGGAGTTTGCCTGGCCCGCGTTTAATGGCTGCCACGAGACGCAGGCCTTGCAGCCGATTTTCCAACAAGATCTAGCAACGAAATCCACTACCACTTAGAATCAGTCTGGGGACATGCAACCCAGCGCAAACTCCAGTTCAGCCTGCTGCAGAGCTTCTGGCTCGCGCAACACAAGCCGCGGCAAGCACACGACTGCAGCCGCACGTTTCAAATTAAACCGCTACCTTACCCGTTTATGACAAAGCTTGCTTCGCATCAAGCTTAAGTCACCTGGCATTTAAGGATATGGCTAAGGTGCTCTAGTCCTACAACTTGCGACTTGCAGGTGGTGTCAAGAGCTGGCGTGTACTCAAGAGAGTTGGCCATGCGCCGCTACGAAAACCTCTCACCATGGCTTAGGGCGTTTATCCGAAAGCCGGTCCTAAAGTAACTTAGCAAATGGTTGTGGCTAAAGCACATGCGTTCCGGTTATTCACAAAAATTGTCTGAGCGAACCATTTCCGCACTATGCTGCTCTAGGATGTAAGCATGGAGTAGCTGTGAAGACACCCTTTGCTACCTGGAACAGACCAAAAGAACCTCGTGAACAGCCAAACCGAATCTCGGTCGCCCAAGTATACATTACTGGGAGCTAAGCCATCAATTGCTCCACAAATACTGAAAACCTACCTGAGTCTAAACGTATAGTACGAGATTTAGTCTTAGCGATTTTGGCAAAGACTCGATGCCGCTGCGTTGGGAACTGCACAAATTTGTGTGATGAAGGCTGTTAGCGGAAGAGTTTGCCTTTGCTTTCAATACATGCCGCACGACGGCGAATAAAAAAGCTTAAAAAGAAAACTAATTATGCTATAGCAAATACGGACAAATTCCAATCGCGCCAGTTGTGATCTGTTGCACTTCAGATACAGGTTTAAGGTGGGAAAGACTGCTTAACCAGGCCACAACATAGACTTGGCTTGCCAACTGCATACTTTTTCGCTTACGATAATTAGCGTGTTGATTACTCCTGCACTAGTACTATTGGAAAGTGCTGGCACTATAAAACGTTGCATTTATAGTAGCGTACATTTGCTGTTTAGTTAAAAATACGAATTACCGCAAACAGTTTGCACGCCAGCCACCTATGCTACTTGTCGCTGGGCAGAAGGGCGAGGGTGTGCGTTGTAAGTAAACGGTCAGTTGACACAAACCAGTATATGCCCAATTTCCCTGTTACGGTAAACAAGCATTTGACAATCACGGTATGGTCATGCTGCGAGCTTTATGGATTGCGAAGTTGCCTGTTATGGAGCACCACTCGTAGGGTGGCAAGATGGATAAGGGGCATTTAATTAACAAGAATAGATGCTAAGGTGCTAAAAGTTCCAGGACACAGTTAATTATTAACGGTTTCAGCAACGCAAAGCATACTCGTTCTAAATAAACACGTTCAATATATTACTGGTTCAAATGTATGGTAAACGTGTTTTTCGCGGTAGGGCGGGCGATTGGAAAATATGCACCGATGTCCCGGAAATAACTGCAATATGGGCAAACGTAATTTTTGCACGGATTGTCCGCTGTACTAAAATAACACGAAACTTGTACACTGCGCTGACATTGAGCTTCGACGCTAAGATACACTGAAAGAGGAAGTTGGCAAAATGGTCGGAGGGGAAGTTTAAGTCACAGAAGTTTATAGGCGTAGTCCTTCGCTCATGTTTGGCCGGATTTCACCGAGCAAAGAAGACGCATTATACATCGGATTATTAAATTTTAAAACCGCTGTTTGGCAGCTGGTGGAACTTACTTTGCTACTGTGAACCACGATACACTGGCACATTATTTGCCCTAGAGTTAATGAAACAATTAACCTAAAAATGAATTTACATCCTTCTCAGGAAATGATAAGATTCTTACGTACACGAATCAATGCTAAAGCTATTTGTAGGCGGCACCATCACGAACGCAAGTAAAAGGCTTACCTAAAGCGAGGTGGGTATCGCAATGCGCAAAAGCAAAGCCTGTCAGAGGTACTGTTTCAAGTGCACACGTCAATGTATTCCGGTGCAGAAGAAATCCGCTTAGTGACAAACTACACTGACCAGGTGGGCGAAATTGTAGCAAACGTCTCTGCAAAAGGACAAGGTTGCACTAAGTTGTTCTGTATAGCAGTTTACCAAAGCAAGTAATCCCAACTCCAAATGTAGCGTTGAGTATAAAGTATAGCAAACTTTAGTGCCATATAAATGTAACAATGTTACAAAGTTAGTAGAAATCCTACTAATATATCAAGTTTTATGCCAGGAAGTTGAAATGAACGAGCTAGTGCTGCATAAAGTTTGTAAGTCAAGCAACATTTTACAGCTTTAGGGCAAAATCAGGATCAGGAAAGCGGATTTTTAAAACTGGTATGCTGAACCGACACGTCCTTCAACGGGCGAAGAATACACTTACGATGGTTCTAAGTAAGGAAGACCTTGGTATGTCATACAGAACATTTTGCAGAAGTATTACGTTTGATGATTAAAAGTTAATTGATCAACGCATCCAAGCGCAATAACGGTTAATAGCATAGTAACGTGAAATGGACTAGTGAATGGGAAAAGTAAAGTGTTATCTGTACGATACCCAGCAATGTTCTTGGTGTACTTGCTAAATATGGCACCACGTGTTTGCCTTTTAACAGGGAAAATAAACTGCAATAACCATGCTATATTAACCAGATGGCAACGTAGGTAGGAGTATAGTGCATTAAGGTAGCAGAGCTAAGGCAGTTCGTGTGAAGAGCAAATATTACAGTGTTACATCAGTGGCAGTCGCACCGTTCGCGGAGATTAGCAAGCTTGTTGTAAACGTTTCGGTACTAAACGTGGTGACATCGTTGAATTGCTGTGTAGCTGGTAGACAACAGCGTAGCTTTAGGAAACCCATCTCTCCGAGGCTCACCAAGTTCAGCGAAGAGTTTGATTACCACCAGGACATCCTGAACTACCTACCTTTGCTGTTATGCCTGTAGGTGGAGAGAAAGCAAGAAGACAAGAAAAGGTGTTGCTATTTGCCCACCATAATGAAACAAACGTAACGGTAAGAAGTTAGAGCAAATGGATTATTGTATACGAATTTGGATGAGCGCGTAGCAATGAATAAGCTAGGCCAGTACTAGAAAGTAAGTTGCTGTAGCTACTGGCAATGGAAGCACTTCGTAAACATTTTGAGAGACAGCATTGCGTTAAGGGATAAAGTACCCCATTAAAGCGATAGATATCTAACACGCTTTGTAAACATGGTGCACAAAAGGGGAAGTTTAAGATAAAAAGAGGTAAATTGGATGGAAGGAAGTACAGTCCTAAGTTGTAAAGTAGCTTCAGTCAAAATTTGCACCCAAGCTGATGCGCCGATAAAACTGGGTCTGCAATTATCGAGGTGAACCCAGCGGCAACAAGTAACTTTAACCGCGGAGCAAAAAGTTTGTCCATCAAAAGCACATAATGACAGACGGTAAAGGGAATGCAGCTTTAATTTTGATGAGCTGGTGCTAGAGATACGGCCTTACACTTAGGTATGCATCAATGTATATTTGGATATCCTCCCCTCCCAAACAAACGCAGCAATTGCCTGGGTTCTACTGTTTGACAATACACAAATCAGATATGATTTAATTCTAAGCAACTTTGCATAAACAAGTTTACATGTAAATAATAAGTAACAGTAACACGTTAAGTAACAAAAGACACGGCACGGAAGGTGAATAAAAAAGGCGTACTACTGGGGATGCAAATGCGAAAGCAACCCCCAAAAACGAATGCATTAAACACCTGGAACAATTTGGGCAGCGAGAAACAAGGTACGCGTGGGTTGTTTACCAAAGCGTAGAGCATATTTTGTCAAAATAATGTGTTAAACGGTATAAGGCAGGAATATATGAAACCGCAAGGAAACGATACACTCTTTATTAGCAAGAAAGCAATATATGTAAGACCGACCCATTGCGTCATATGCGCTAGGGGGCTTGGATTTGCCCATTGGTGATAGACGAGTAAGGTATGACTAGGATACTGACATGCATTACATCATTTTGTCTAGATAAACGAATTTTCATGTGTTAGTCATTGTGAGAAGACAAAAAGACAATCTCCGTGTTGGTGATAAAATGTATCATCGGCGAGGAGCAAAGTAGGGAAGAAAGATTTCGCATTTGCGATGGAAATTGCATCACTTCAAATGGTGCTGTGCAAAGCGGATGCGTCAGGAACCTGGGAAATGCCAAGCAGAAAGTGACGGATTAGTCGTGTCACATATTTTTACATGCGAAGCATAATGTTGTCAAGTTTCAGGGACTAACGGTTGGAGGTAGTAAAGAAGGAGAGCTCCATCACGGTGAGTAGCGAGACGACAATGAATTTTGTTAGTCTACGTTGGCATGGCCATTGCAGGTGAAACGGAAATAAATGCCTCAGTGATCCGTGAGCCACCTGCTGGCGGTAGACGAGAAAGTTGAATAATGTACTGACTTCCACGGCCTTAGGTTATGGAGAGAAACTAATAATCAAGGGTGCGTAATGTAGTAGAATACAAATGCCTGGATCTATTAATCGCAAGCATTGTTATCCTTGCAATCCTCGACTGACGGTCCTTACTCTACTAACTGTGACGACGCTGTACAGTACCAGCTATGCTCTTTGCAAAATAGCAAAACATTTTAAATGGTTACTCTTATTTAACGGGTTACGTTAATTAACAATCAAACCTTATGCAAACCATTCCTTCTTAAACAACAAAATATATTGGGTTCATAGTGTAGCATAATTCACAAAGCAATGAAACACCGTGGCGCGTGCGTTCACTGACTGGATACTTCTTGCTTATCTAGATCTAAAGTGTGTAATGTTGCGAAACCTAAGCATCGTTCCTATACCTGCAAAACGGAGGACGATTTCAGTTTTAGCAGTACTTACACACTCGTCTAAGTACCCGTAAAACAAGCTACCTAGTACTCACGTACTTTGTAGTGCGCTAGTTTCCACGAATGCGTATCGGTGCTAAAGATAGAAATAGCACCTCTTGGTACCTGTGTTTACCAAAACAATTATATGGAACCCAGAACAGCCGTCGGGAGAAAAAGATGAAAATGAAAACGGTTTATCTTTCTTGAATTAACAAGTTCTCCGCAACGCGGATGGCTCATGTAGCAGAAAGGTACACAGAAAGCGTAGATTAAATAGACAGTACACTAACTTTCACAGCGCAGTGACTTTACAGCATAAGAGTTTAATCCGATCTCTTGTCTTCAGGGCGCTCAGTAGTTGCACTCCGGATACGGTCAACGAAGAGCTACAGAGTATCAGCGGCGCCCTCCGTGAAAATGGACACCCCGATATTTTTATCATGCAGCAACTGAAATAAGGAAAGCGAAGGCCACCTAAAAACATTACTCCCAAGAAACAGCTATTCATACCTTCGCCATTTAAGGGCGGTACTGCAGCTGATACTTTATCTTGATGTCTGAAAGTTACTTTTGAGAAAACATATTTTGCCGCCCGTTTAAATTGTTTACCACAACAAGTCATTGTTTGCAAAACCCTTGAAAGATAGTCTGCTAACGTTGACACGTTCAGTGCTCGTTTATTATACTCGTGCTTCTGTGGTGCACAATACGTGTGTTGCACAACGAGACGTCTAACCCATAGGATTTGCGAGCACATCCCGGCTTGGTTTTACAAAAGCAAAAGAGGTCCTCAGACAGCTCAATCATGTCGTACCTCCTAGTAAGTGGCCGTACCGCATTTGAGGATGAACTTATACTCATCTGCTCACTGGCTGAACGCGTCTCGCAAAGCTTCCGAAAGTAACTGCTGCCTATTGCCGAGGCTATTTACATCCCTATCTGAAGCCGGAATAATGTGTAAAGAAACGTGTCGTACGGCCGATATTATTACCACGGCTGACTGACATGGTTACTTAATTCCCTTCGTGACCTATCCCAGTTACTTTAGGTTGCTAAGGGTTTGGTATCAAGTTTCATTTGGTGCACTTGCTTGCCCTGGGTAGCCGCATTTTGTCATCGATCTTGACCGTATATACACCATAGAAACCAATTCCAGCCCGACTTGACACTTACCCCACATAAGCAGTGGTGTGTAAAAGTTTGGGTCTGAAGAGAATTTACCGGAAAGAGTTCTTAACCCTTAACTGATTGCTGGGCTTCATTCATCAATAAAGGATGAGAAGAAGGTTGGCATGTCCCGATAGGCTCCTTTGTGGTCACAAAAGCCCCATTATATTAAGACCCGCTAGACGTAAGTAAATAACAGGGGCCTAAGGGCTTAAAACGAGATTTTATTTTACGTTGTTCTAATCCACGTAGACCTGAAAGCCTCTAGGTTATTATGGCTGAGTTGGGATAGTGCGTACTGTCCGGTGCAGCAAAGTTGCTACTGACAGGGCGTAACGCTTTTTTCAATGCGCGAATTGAAACGGGGCTTATTTTTGGGTTAATATTGGAAAAGTGATTGCGGCAGACTTTGAATAGGTGTAAAATTGGTCGGCTGTTTGACTACTGTAATAACAAGCTAAGCTTTTAAGTTTACTATCAAGCGTTATTACTGACGTGGCATTAAATCTATTTGGTTCCATCGTGTAGACTTCTGTTTCTTTGCTTTTTGCTGAAGGAAATGCATGGACTTTGGAATTGTAAACTGGTTACCTACCACTACAAGGAAGCTTATAAGTTGCGCATAATCCAATAGATAGATATAATTTTAGAAAACGCAAGTGTAATGTGGAAACACCTGCACACACTTTCAAACGCGACTTTGCAAAACATAGTGTAAAATGTTATACGTTTCAAGAGAGGCAACGAATGTGTTTTAGTTAAGTGGGACAACTTAGTGTATCATCGCGCCAAAATATTACTTTGAGGTTGTAATACGCTTAACTTTAGCTTAACTAGCCAAATCGGGTTAAGCTACAACAGTGTGCAGGATGCAGTCATGCTCTAAAAAGGGCATGCGGACTGCTTTGTGAGACGGCGTTAATATGGTTTCGGTACTGTTGAATAAATGTCTTACCTTGCCGGATGCCAATTGCAAGGTTTTCACGCGGGTGTGTACAAGCCTCAGACAGTATAAAGTTGGCATTATTTAACATAGGGTTTCATTAACAATTCAGTTATCCTTACCTTTAACCTTGGTGATTTGCACACGTTTGGAGTATTTATGACTGATAAAGTAGTAATATTTAAGCCTTAGACGTTCCGATATTAAAGGTACTTAGTTATATACAGGAGGTTTGCCGTAGAATGTTACCCCTTGGAAATTTGCACCCCGCTTTAAATGATATAAGGTTGCTGTTTTGAAGGAAGAAGCCAGTTTAGATGGTAACACCGTCCTTTAAACAAATTTAGATCAGGTATAGGTTTCAAAGGATGAACTCGTGTTCTAGAAGATCAAAAGCTAGCACAGTATTTATATCACTGGCAACTAATTGAGGTCGGCCTTAAGCAATAATGTCCAAAGTTCTATTCGCGTACATCAGGAATACAAGTGTTTTAAGTCGCCGTTTTGGACGACGCTACTTGTTTTCAGGGATGCTATAGGAATAGGTACCGCTCCTACTTTGTTAGATTTTGTCAATTAGTAATAAATAAATCATGAACGCAGAAGGTCAGCCATGCTGTATCCTGCTTAATTGTGCGAATGCTTGCGTGATCTTAGTAAGAGTACAACGAGTGCGAAAACAATGTACAAAGTAGAACAAAACCGTCATTGCTGTGTAGCTAAGATTTTTGGTAAGTGCGAATGTGGGTGGGAAGGTAGCTGTGTTGCTTGGCTTAATAAATGTGTTGCAACCATTTTGACCGTGCGCGAACCCGCCGGATGTCAGCAAGACTCTACGAGGTCTATGGATCAGATATGGTTAGATGAATAAGCTAAAGCTATTACCTAATACTACGTTGTGGTCTTCTGTGTAGATTCCTGGATAACCTTCTCCCTAACTTGACGAATTATAGGATATAGGCTCATGAAAGGAAATTTGCAGCATCCACCTGCACCTGGACAATGACGCTCCAAAAGTGTTAATGCCATTAACTCCAAACAACTGCCTGTGCTACTTAACACCAAAATGTGCAATAGTGCAATAACCTTACGTTATACATATCCTGATAAAGTAACAACTATTTCTATGTTCCGCATCCCTGCAAGAAGTTATCCATGTAACTGCTGCTTGAGTATGCACTTTACATTTATGCGGCTAGTATGCCAACTCTACTTTCCGTACCTTAGAAAACTTAAGGGAGCTAATGCATACGTAAATAAAAAATTTGGTTTATTTTTGCTGAAAAGTGGCATACGAGTAAAGGAATTAAGTGGTTGACAGTGTTACAGAACCACTTACGCGTATATATGTCACAAGGTTAAGGCGACTGTTTGCAAAGTACGTGCTTCTACCAAAAAGTTTCGTGCGTTTGTAAGCGAATGAAGTAAAAGTGGTAGGCATGTTCACTGGTGTCAGCGCAACATGTGGCGCAGAAACGTGGTGATATATGCTAGCGTTACTGTTATAAAAATTTAAAGGGGGTTCGAATTGTTCCGGAGATAGAGCACCACCTTCTTCGTGAGCATACTAACCCAAGAAGCTTCTTGCGCTGCACCACTGAACGCTAGGTTGCGATTTCAGGGTTACACACAACGGCAAGAATACATTTATGCGAATGCCATTGTGGTCATGAACTTTAGATATTGAAAGCGTCGTCAGTGTGAAGCGGTAGGTAATGCCCTTATTTTGGTGGTGAGTCATAGCTGACACGTTGTAGTGTAATTACAGAGCCGTTTGTTGCTTTGCACTGGAAGAATGCTTGCAAGGTTGAAGCCTGCTAGGCCCTGGAACACTGAGTCGAACACAGGTTAAAGAAGAATAACCCAATTTCAACGCTACTTTAGTACCAACTTTCGCAAGGCTCATCGCATTCAGCTTGCACACAATTTTTCCTTTGGCTTATCAGAAAACTTAAGCAGGATTCACCAGTAAGGGACCGACTTAGGAACGATACGCGCGCATTCCAAATACGGGTAATGTCCGAGGATGGCTACTTTCGCGGATAGCCGGTGTTAGATAACGCATGAGATGTTTCCGTACATCTGTAAAGGCAGAAAGATGAATTAAGGAGTGTGTATTGCAACTAATGTTATGAAAACTTAATAAGTGGTATATTGTACAGTTAAAATAGTCCCAAATTTATTAAACCTATAAAGTTAAAAATGAAGTTACGTTGCAGCAAATATAGGTTATATAGAGCTACAAGTTAGAAGGTTACATGTCATAAAGTAGCCAACTTTGCAAGTTACCAAATACATCAGAGATATGTATAAAACTAGCCTTAATGTAAAGTAAAAACGTTTGCGTTACATGCAAGAAATCTTTAGCAATGCAGCGAGTGTTAGCATGGCTACCGCCCAAGAAGTGTATTCAAACATAAGATGCCTTCCATCCTTGTTAGCACCTCCAAAAATCCTGGCTTAACGACCCGCTCAAATATATACGCATAGGATTCACCTACGGTTCCAGTCCAACCTGAACTCGAACAGGTCAATCTTGTCGCAATTTACGACGGTCAGGTTTTATTGAATCATTGGAACCACGACCTACCTTTTATCAAGGTAAAAGTTATAAAGTTTGCAACTTGCTTGGTACAACTTAGCTATACGTTAACTCCATCTATGCAAGTCACCATAGTCTATGCTATCACGATGTCTAGACCATAACAACGCGGTCAACACACTATTTGTTCGTCGTGTGTAACTTAATTTGTCCTATAAGCTTTCAATCGCTCGTCATCAGTCAGTTGCTTCTCAGCGATAGCCGTTAGACCCAGTGGTACTGAAAGAAGTAAGAGCCCTGGAGACTAGGATGCAAGATTGCGTGGTTAGCAGGAATCCCAACCAAATAAATTATTTATTCTTGGAGGTGCGAGGCATACCTGTAATAGCATGACCATGGTAATGCAAACAAGTACGACCGATAATTACACAAGAGAATTATAGGTTAGCCAGTACCGTATGTACTTGTATGCATGTAAAAGTTTGTGTGTATGTGCAATTAGTTATATTGAAGGAGTTTGTCATTGTCACATTAACGTTTTGGTTTAGCTCGCCGGATTCTCCAACGAAGAAAGATCAATGGAAGACTTGGGGTTAATGGACGAACGTGATGTGTATTGCATCCTTCAAAAGGGCAGGTAGCAGTGACATTCTTGAGTTCAGTAGAACATCCTCGCCGTCGCATTGTTATTAGACAGATATTTGTGCCAGCTTCTAGGGAGAAGGATTGCCAGGCGGAACAACATCACGTCCTGAAACACTGCCGCCGAACCCTTTGCTGGAACGAGATAATCCCCGAACCACCCAGCTGGCATCAGAAGGTGGTAGTTTGCTTAGCTAGTCAAATAACGGATATTTAGCATAATTTCATTGTGGTGGCAGTGTCCGAGCAAAACGTTCACAGGCCAGGTGGGCGTCACAGGCTAGTACATAAGGAATAACCATCGGAAGTAGGTAAGCCGGATGCGGTGAAATGATGTTTACTCCTCAGGAGACTGTTAATGTGCAACGGAATAACACAGAGCATAATAGATATGCGTTCGAAAGGTGTAAGAAATTTGAAAACTTGCGGTAGATATAGTATCAATGGAATAATGCCGCCAAGAGGAAGCTACTGGAAAAACTGGCAATAAGTTTCTGCAAATGGGTTACTGGATTTGCGCTTTGACGTCGCAAGTAAGTAGAACACTTGCAGGGATGTAAACATTTTTTTCTTGGTCAAGAACTTTTCGAAGTGAATGAGGTGTGTTCACGGGTATTTAACCACTAAAGAATACAGTTCAGTGGGACAGTGCCCGATATGGCGAACCAGTTTTTTATCGTGGGTCGAGATACATTGAATCACGTAACTTAAATAGACTACGCATATTCACTCGAAGGACATAAGATACTTTGCAGATCACAATAGCGTGGTGGATAAACTATTTATGGTGTGATGGCGTTAAGTAGCTGACGTTTACGAAACACCGGAATATACTGCATGACGAAGCGGACTGAGCAAACTGTCATGGCATTCTAAATTATTGCCACTTTCGCAGGCAGCTAAAGTGCTTTATAGGTTTTTTCATAAAGGGATAATTTAAAACCCTTCTCAAATCAGTGCAAGGTCTGGCACAAAATGTTTGCACAGTAGATATGCATCCGAAGGGAAGAAGCGTATGGGCGATCGCACTGGGGATGTTTGCATTATACCATGGAATAAATAACTAAATAATAATATTGTTCGCGATGTTGCAAGACACAGGTACATGAATGTTGCAAGTTAACCTATACCTACTAGATATATGCTTGTATTTATGTGTAGTCTATAGGTGAATCCATGTGCAAGTCACCAACTTAAGCAAAGTTGTTACTATTAGTGTGCTTTTGTAAGTTCGTTCGGCACGTTCGTCAGTTAAGTAATGGATCAGATGAAATAACTTAAGTAATTGGCGTTTGCTACGTGGGTAAGACCCACTGGTATGGCAAGAGGCAGTGACTTTATTTTGTATTGCGTCATATCCGCCGCGTCACAGTGTTGATAAACAGCCATATGTGCCTATTTAAAGGAAGAACGCTTGCCATGTGAAAACCCACCATGCCCTAAAACCCTGCCGTTGAACTAGAAGCTGAAGCGGGGTTAACCCGAAATATCAGCTGGCTTCACGTGAAGGTTTCTGAGCTAGCCAGCCAAGTTGATTAAGACTCTGACAACGTAGGGAAAGCAATCCAATGGCAAGCCAGGCACAGCATAGTGTATTGACATATAAAGAAAGTAGATGACGTGCAGGGAGAGGACGCTTTCCGTTAAGGTGCTAGTTGAAAGCTGAAAATGATTTGAACCTCACTGTTCATAACACACTGTATTTATATCGAGGACATAAAAACCTCTGATTGTTAGACCGGATTTTCAATATAAGCCTTAGGCATCCGGGGATTAACTTACTAGCTTTACCAGGTAGGTTAATACAACACTTTTACGCAAGGAAAGGAAGCATAGGTCAAAGAAAAAATGGCTTTTAAAATACAGGAATGAGGATAGCTGGCGACCTGGAGCTAGTGCAAACGTTTTACTAGGTTTCATGTGTACACGCAAAGTGTGGTGTCGTGTGTATGTCTATCTCTGCATGGATAAAAGTGGGAATGGAATACCTGGGAACCGTAACTAGGTGGCAGAAGACGTGGAGGGGCATAGCATAGAAAGGGAGGCGGGGTATGCACTGAATTGATGGTAGAACAGTTGTCTCGGAAGAGTCAGGGGAAGGGATGAAAATGCTAATAGATATTTCTACAGTCGGCGCCGTCGATGGATCATGCAACTGAATCGAGGGTCACTTGTAAGAGAAAAGTAGCCCAGTATGTAGGCCGGTATTTTAGATGTTGGTTTACAGCAGGGCATGAGACGGCTACGGTAGAACGGCACAAAAATAACTGTAACTCTCAGGACCAGGATAATATTGGCCCGCCGCATGAGTTAAATCGGCCGGGCGGCGGAAGTAGGGGGTAGGTAGGAATAAAGAAAAGCCAGCTACACAGAGATAAGAGAAGGAACATAGCTAAACTCGGAGGACCAGGCTAGACAAAGGGAGCCTACACGTTTTTACTATGGTTAAATTGGAGTATATTTATTAGTCGTGGCAAGCGACGTCAAAAGAAGAAAGTAGGATCGAGGTGAGCGCATTGCTCAGTAGTGCAGGGCTACACTGTCAAAGATAAGCCGGTAAAGCGGCAGAGGCAGATGGTTGTACGAGAAACAAATCCGGAGCCATAGAGGTAACGTAAGTATTTAAATTGGACCCAGGAGAAAAGGCGTAGTAAAAAGAACCTACGCCCTGTTGTTAGTGGTGAATAGAAGTGGAGATATTACACCTAAAGAGCAAAAGGAAACCTGTAAGTTATCCTCGCTTATCTGTACCATACATTGTACGGACTGTATGAACACGCTTTGCCTATGTTGTTTTGCGAATTACTTCAATAATATACGCTATACTACAAGCATAAGCCTACTGGTAATGTTTGTACTTTTTCCTAAGCTGCGCATACATCTCCTACCAAGCATTTTACGGTTTTCCCCCTGTTTATCAATCCGTTTCTCTTCGTTTGCTACTCACAATGATAGCCGGAAGTTGGAATCCAAGGTTATCAAAAGTAGACTAACTAGGACAGCAACAAGATCTTCATAGACAGTATAAAACTACCTGATGCATGATTGCTGGATATATCTGTCTGAAAATCCTTTGTTTGCCGGTGTATAAGTCTAAGCACACAACTAATAACATTTTTTACCTAGACGGACAGAGCTGATTGTCAAGCGGATTGCTGAGTGCGATTGTTTACTGACTGGCGCCAATGTATTTATTGCTCGCTTTGAGTGCAACGTACAATCACCTTGCGTGTTGTGTTGCTTTTTTCTCTCAAAGTTAGCAGTGATCCACGGTGTCAGTTTTTATGGCTAGTATAACAGGAAACCCTTTGATTTATAGAATGTAACTTCCGTGCAATCCGACCTGCATTCTAAAATCGCTACCCAAGCTCCTCTTGAAATTGGTGACAAGCTCCGTGCTGTTCGAGCGGTAGGTGAGCATACGACCACTTGCATCAAGTTGCAGCTGGTATGTGGACCATTAGCAAAGGCAACCTATTTCGTGCCTGGCATTAGACACCGGTGGCGACAAACGACATTTCCAAAGCCGTGTCTTTGAACCGTCCGACTTATTCTAGTACATCCGAAGGTCGTATGAACTTAGCAACGCTGCTCAATATTTTCAGCATTTATTTCCCATGGTAATGCGGGAACTTAGACTTCTATCATTTCCTTAATAGCATGCCCAGCACCAGCTATTCTGACGATGATCATCTCCGTCAACCTGAGGCAATTATCCAACAATTGACCTAGCAGGGATTTATAGTCTAACTCCACAAGACCATTGACTTTTCGGCCACAAGATATCTCCCGCTGGTAGCAACCGCTACGAAACAATATCCAGACAATGAATGACTATCCTGTGCCGAGATTCTTCAATATGCTGCGCTGAGTCCTTGGCGCGGAGAGTTGTTACCAAGGTTTTATCCAAACCTGCGCAATCTTAAGCAATCAATGAGCAGCTTGCTTTGCAGTAAATATAGCTTATTCTGTTTTCCGACGACGCCAAACGAGCTGTCGAGCAGCTCAAGTTGATACCTTTCACAGGGCTATTTTAGCTCATTCAGATTTAACTGCGTTACATGCTAGTACGACTAACGCATCAGGTACCACCAATAGGGCAATTATCATAAGTTTCAGAGACCAACGGTTGGCGCCACTAAATTTTCTCGCCAGTCCTCCACAATCTGATAAATCACCCCATAGCATTTTGGGTATAGAAGTACTAGCAATGTACATGGTGGATTTTCTTTGGATAACGTTTCCCATTAAAACGCAACAACTGTTCGTTTAACAATACTGCAACTTGACGGATGTGACTCGCTACTAAATAACCACTTTGTCCAGTTAGCAAACTTCTACATGCAACAACTGCGCCCGGGGCCAAGAATAGCCATCACAGCCAAATTTGCTATGAGGCCCCGGGCATTCCAAACACTTAAAAAAAAGATTGCACACAGCCAATGTTTGGGCTTCTGGGCTCATGATATTATTAAGTACAACAAGGCAATCTCATGCCAAATTTTGGCTGTTACTAATACAGTAGTAACTTTGATATTGCTGCGCAGCAGTGCCCCCATGATCCTGGATCGCACTATTACTAGACAAAATTACCGCGTGCATAAAATACGATCATTTTGGTTGTGCAACTTTCTTAAACTAAAGGTTATAGCATTCAAGACTATGCATGCTTGTATGTGTACTTGATCTCGCTTACAATAGAATACCTTCTACTATCAAGAATACACCTTTATTTATTTATTTACCCAGGTATGAGCCACTTTCGTCAATATCTCGTATGTCGACACCTTACAGTTTTCACTGACAACCAACCATTGATTAATAAATTAAATGGTGCAACAGGTACTTATGCTTCGTAGTTGACGGGAAGCCTGAACTACCTTTTCCAGTTTAATGCATACGTACGATATGTCTCAGGCGATCCTAATCTAGTCGGGACTTATATTTAGGTATCAAGCAGATCAGCTCAACCCCTGGCCACATATTCGACCTATTTGCGTTGGTTGCAGTGAAACCAGCGGAACCCTACATATAAATGTTTCAGCGCAAATGCCTTGGATTCTTCTGTGCTACAACCACAATCTCTGCTTGCGTCATCAAGACCAACCCCGCAAACACAGACTCGTTGGTCCGCCACTGTACCGACCACAAAACTAGTATAAGGCGGAGTGGTAGGGAAGTTAAATTTTACTTGTGTTTCTGCTGCTTTGTTAGCGTTTGCTATTTTACCTAGTACAAGCCTGTCAAGTGTTCCGATATTACAAATGTTTCACGAAGCATATAAAGGGCTAAAAGATTTTCAACTTTACAACCCATGGCAAAACCTTTTGAAAACCTAAAGCCGTTCCTCTGAGTATTGCTATGCATTTACTCTGCAAATTTTTACTTGGCCTTCCATATAAACTATCATGTGGTCGGTCCTCGGTTATCCGCAAGGGCTGCGCGCTTCACTGTATCTGTTAATCTCAACTGAAGGAATAAAAAGCTTCTAGCACAACCATATACGTGGATTTTACTAAACGTAACCCCTACAAATACTTTACGCTTTCGATTCCTATGGAGGAAACAGGTAAGAGCCCTCTATTGTTGGACTGAATGGGTTTCCCCGGCTGCTGCATCAGGCTTCACAACTTAGCCTCGCTGATGGCTGGTCCGCTACAGGCAGCCCTCATGTAGTTCGAGCTACTGCACACACATTTACTTTAAGGGTGAGCCATGTAGCAGTTAGTAGTTTTGCCGGTTTGTCCGTACAAAATTCTAACAAAAAGTGTTATTGCATTTTACACTTGGGCGACCGAAGCCGGTTGTTGAATTGCTTGTTGAGTTTGATTGGTTGTGTCCTGCATCGCTAGTTTGCATAGTGCTTGCTTCGTTTGACAAGGGCCACCACCTTGTGCGCTGTGTTGTTTTTGTTTCCATAACTAGCCGTGTTCAACCGTATCGTGTGTTTTATCTGGGCTGTGTAAACTTTTACTGTATAACAAGTAGCTTTTATGCAACCGGACATTCATTCGCCAATCGACAACAGGGAGGTCGCTAAAAGTAACATCCATATTGCAGTTTAGTGTAACTGAGGTCAAGTATAACAGATTAGAAAATTAGATTAGCATGCGTAATATGTGCTGCTTATGGCGACTGTAACTTTAGAGACCCATAAAGCGCTATCGTGTCTGTCGGGCTTAATAAATTCCGATAAGGAAAATGATTTAAACGCAGCAGAGGAATTTGCAGCGGTACTTAATAAGGAATTGACAAAAGATATTTGTCGCACTAAAAACCTCAGCGTATGGAAGGTTCTGGACCGTTTGCTACTAACAAATGAAGCGAACTCTTCTGAGGTTATGTAAAAGACTACTAGAGCATTGTGCGTGCAAGCGGATAGGCAAAGCTGGCAAATGTCAAGCAGTCAATTTAGTTTTGACATTTAATACACCAGAACTATCTAAAAGATTTGTTGATCGTAGGTTGACTATGTTCGCCGAGGCGCAGTTCGGGCCAATTACCATTAGGTCCGATAAAACCTCCCTTCAAACATTGTTAATGTCTTATATCAAGTCCGCAACAAGGCACGATGTTCTTAATGACCTTTCTTCAAAATCGTCAGTCCTATCGTCTATCGCAATAGTAGGATGTTTCGTCTTGTCTACAGAACAAGCTCTCATTCCGAATGCAAAAATCGTAATGACACGAAGCCAGCTTCCGATGAAATTTAACAAAGGATCTTCGTCTGCACTGTCTGCTATAACGCTCGAATCTGCTAGCAAGTTGTCTTATAGCAACTCCGACTTTCTTGAGCCTGGCACAGACATAATCAGGCCAGACCTGTAATCAATTAAGAAAGTTAGTATTTAACTCGGCTACTGCCTTGCCTCCTCTCTTCGGTCAGCAGCGGCAACCTCCTACCACCGCGTAAACAAGGCTAAGAAGAGACTTCTTTCCGGATGCTGTAAGGTGTATCTCTCTCACTCACGGCCGCCACCGCCGTTGATTCTGCAACTGCTATATCTCAAACCTACTTGGACATAAGTGTTGACTCCACTACGTACCTACGATATTATCGCTTTCAGACTTGCAGGCCTGATTCTGTTAGTCAGTTGCCCACTTACAGCAACTGAGCTAATAGTCGCCCAAAGCCTTAATCTCAAAATCCTTAATCCACCCACGCTAGCTTAACACAGAGGACCGCCCAGGGCAAGTCACCCAACGCTAGCGTCGTACAAATCAACGCCGAATCTAATACTTTTGCTACAGAATTACAGATGCGCAGGTGGTCACAGTAAGCAACTTCATCTATGGATGTAGTAAAGTCACAAGGCAGGTTTTGCTTTGAAAAGCTTTGTTAATTAAAACCCAATGCCGCTGTTTATTTTCTTAATTATACTAACGGATCCAATAGTCGCGCATGGCAATAATCTCCAAGTAGCGTGAGAAACCCATGCCAACCAAACTACGAAGGACCCTCCACAGAATGGCTAGGAAAGCTAAGATGGTAATGCAGTAGCGGAGAATTTAGTAGTTGCAGCGCATAGGCATAGGAGCGCAGGTCCTTACTACAATCACTTTTAGTTGTGAATGTGGTAAAACCTCAACGCATCCTTTCCATTTATTACTTGGAAAGCCGTGCAGTACAGGGTTTAATTGTGGCAGCAGCCAGACGAATGAAAGCAAGTGCCTTCACCGCATCTCCATGCTCTATTACATACACTAACTTTATCGATAGAATTATCTCCGAAACAAGTCAACTCAAGCTGCAGCACTGCTCACTCGCGTCTCCAGAAACTTCACACACCGCAAACGAATCGTGGTCGGACAAAGCCAAATGGTTTATCTAATAATGCAAGCTCCTTGCTTGCACCACTGTCGTCTACGCAGAATAACCTTACAAACCAGCCGAAAATCCCACCTCATTTATGGCAATTTAACGTGCCCCATAAGCATTCCACTCATTTTTATGGGACGACACAGGACACGGCACACCCTAAAAATATGAACTTAGGCAACTCCACCTAGCTAAGTTTTGTAGCTTCTGCAGGTAACAGATTACAGCGTTTCATCTTCTTAGCCGTTTCTAACACCTCCAGTTTGTAGCTTCAAACATTCCACATATAGACGTTCTCCTGAAGGATTCCACTTCATGACAATGCAGCCAGCCTGCCTTGCAAGTTAAGTACGTCTGCACATCTCCTGCAATTTTTGGGTCGCAGATAGATTACCAAACAATTATTATAACGTTTATCGCACTGCTGCTGTATTTTTACACTCCACTTACACTTCTACTCTAGCTTTTGCGTTGAACATAATGAAACTGCAGTGCCCATATCCGCACCATTCCACATGGTGGATACCTTACCTGTTTGCAACGTATAATTGACTGACCATAAAGACAGAGTCGCGGAAATCCCTCCAGCTTTTTCAAACACATTCTTGTGGCCCTTGCCTAGGCAGGGCTCTCTATGTCAGCTTCGTTAAGCACTCGCTCATTCCATCGCTCACCTTTGTTGACCCCTAAACCGGTTGGAGTTATCCACATACAAGTAGCACCAGTACAGGATGCCACATTACCTGAGTTATACAACTAGAGGACTGCAGGTGACAGCGCAGTAGAAGAGTCTACAAGAATAATTTGTTGCGACACTACGGCAGTATCTAACGATTTGACGACGGCGCCTACGGAAAAGACTCATTTACATTCTTTCGTCTTAATGCGCGATGGATTAAAACTAGAACGCACTTCCTAGGTCAATGCATTCTTCTGTCAAGCTCGCATAATGTGTTGACAACAGAAACATGGCATCTGGTGGATGCTTCTGAGTCACCACACCAAGTTACAGTATACATAATTTTCTGTAGTCGAAGTGCCAACCAACGTGATAGCAGAAGTCTCGTATACGTTTAAAAGGAGTTTTACGCATTACCCTTCTAAACCATTTCCCTCGGCAATGCTGAAGAAGCATTGCGGATCCCGGCTGTCAACGGTCAAGTTAACATTCTGATAGACTGTTTCTGCAACCCACCGTCCTCCATTGTGGTGGCGTGCACAAAATGGTCAAGCTTTTCCGGAAAGCGTCTTCCCTACCTGAACACAATAATTTTATTATGCAGAGTTCTACATGCTTTATGTTTCTTGGCGCAGTCAGTTAGCCCCTCCTAACCATAGTACGTAAGCAGATACTATTTTCACGCATGAATTAATGCAGCCGGTGAACGCATCGATTGGAAAGTCTAGCACATTGGACGTAGTACTCACAACGGGATATCCCAAACGTGCTGCCGTTCGTTAGATACCACGCCTTGCCGCAATAACAAGGCGGTGACGCTGTCTATTGCTCATCCTAAATTCCTTCACCAAAAAGACACAAAATATACCGTAATTTGGCCCCTCCAGCACATCAAATAGAAAAACTTATCCTTCCTTTTCGAGCCTTACTCTGGAACAACTTTTAGCCAGTATAGATATTGCGATCAGCGGGCTTCCTAACTTCACGTACTACATAGGTGTCCTTATTTAAAAACAAGGGAAGGTATGTAAGCCTCAGACATTTGACGATGTCTTCACAAGCGAAATGGCTGTACGTATAGCAACTTGCTAACCGGTAGGAGACGTTAATAAGGTATTTCGCGTACGTCAGCCGAGCATGCAGCGCTTTGCGCTGACAACAAGGCAGTCTGTTAATTGACTAATAAAAAGGTTGGGTGGAAGCGACATTATACTGTAAAATACGTTTGTGTATTTTGGTATAGAATTAGTTACTGGTGCCGTCGATCTCTGCAAATTTATTAAAGCGTAAGTTTGAAACTCGTTTACCAGCATGAACTTGGCGTCGCTATGTATGACTTCCAAGTTCAATGAAGATCAAGTTCACGCTATTGCGTATGACTTAAACAACATCAAACTATCAATACGCTCGCTGAAATTGCTATACTACTTTGGTCCTTAAAGTGTACCTTCTACCGTATTGATAGATGGAGCTCGGAAAATCCTGTCCTCCTCCCTAATGTGTACAGTATTTGTGTAGATCAGACACTACCTGTCGGGATAGAAGCACGCCAACACCGTACTACCAAACACACATGACGGTCGCCAAGCTAGTGACAATTGTCTTAGCTGTCAACATGCATCGTGTGTAATCATAGAAAGATTAAAACGGACGTGTTGCGAACATTTCTACTGCAACGCAATTAGTTCACTTGGTACCAACACGGCTGTTGCCAACTTAACCCTGCCGAACCTGCCAGGTTGAACTGTCAAACTACAGGATCCATTCCACTTACCTGGAACATGTAGTTATCATTATATTCCTGGACATGAAAAAGCTCTCAACTGGACTCCACACAAGAGAATAATGACAATAGCAGTATTCTGTGTCTTAATCCGCCTCATTTTATGGTTTTCCTTAATTTTCGAACAAATAAATTCATAAAAGACATTTTATTATCGAAGGCTTTGAGGCCTGCAACATCGAACAGTTCTACTCTGGAGCTTTCTTCCAAGAGGGCCTCCGTAGTGAAGGTGGGATTTCCGCTTTCTGTATTTCGCTACAATGGATTTTAGTATTTGTTGCATATGCTGATCGCTTATTACTTTTACTGAAGAAGCTTGGCGTTTACTGTCGCATAATGGCGGTTAAATACAACTTTTATGGTGCCAAGCAGCACATCTATGGTATGGCGTAAATCACTGGCCTTCTGAGTGATATAGTTGGATGGTTTAATTCATTAGAAACCGTGTATTTGCGTTACAGGTTAGTAATATATCAGTATCATACTAAGGCAAAGGTGGTGAAATAATGGAGGCTAATTTGCTGCCAAAATTTCCGCAGATGCGAAATTGCGCAAAATGCTTGGAACATGTAGAGCAATTTTGTAATATAGGTAACGTTTTGTAAGGTTAAATCAGTGGTGTAATATGACCAGCAATTGTAAAAAGGATTTACGGCTTGCAGTGCATTAGGAAGAAGGTTAAGAACGCCACATTGCATGTTTTTGCACAAATAATGTAAACGGAAGGCATTAAATAGAACCTTTTACGGCAACGTACGGACCTACAGTTTTCACAAACAGCCTGTACACTTAATGAAGAGTGGTAAAACATACCAATTGGCTTTTGAAGAAAAACCTGAAGGGAAGGCACTCTGATAAGTTTGGCGAAATCCAAAAGGAATGACTGCTATGACAAAGGCATCACTATACGCATCGTTGATTGCGTATATAAAGACGTGCTAGAAAGTTATACCCATTTGTCAATAACGGGCGATTTATATTATGGCATTAGTTAGTACACATAGGCGGATTTGAACGTGTGCATGCGCTGTAGGTTATTTGTGGTTGATAGTAATGCATGGAAATAATTACAACTGTTTAACATATGTTGGTGTGCGTAGGTGGTATAATGCTACTACCAAATCCGTAATAAAATGCATATCTTCAAATGCGCATGTACGCTGGGATAACTGGAGTTAACAAGGCGTTTAGTGGGTCGCCTGTACCGGTAGCCTAGAAAGCGATTCGAGAAGACAGATCGTGTTGCAGGGAAACATTTATTGGTACAGTAAAAGATTCCCTGATATCTAGCTATAAAAGAACGACACCGTGGACGCTCTAGCTAGGAAAACGGAGCATGCACTACACACAGGTCAGTCGCGAGTTGCAACCGAAACGCGCGCCAAGCAAAAATGCCGATGAGCAAATCAAGCATTCGAACTCAGCAAGCAGTTCAACAAACCACATCGGTTGCCTAGGTGTAGGATGCAATAATTTTAGTTAGAATTTTACACAGGCAAAACGAGGAATCTCCAGACTGCTACAGGCGTGCGCTTATGCATGCTTATATGCTATCTATATGTACAAATCACCGTAAACCACCGTATGCGCATGCTTAAAAGTAAACACGGCTATTCAGCATTACTTAACCTAGCAATGGATCTGAATACGTGAGAGATTGTTTTCGTCAATTGCACAGCTTTTGGAAACATGCCCACTGTGAAATTTTACGCGTCGTGTATATGTGCTGTTCAAAGTGATAACAGTTCACCAACCTAGGTTGAGCCTAATCATCTCTGTCTTATATGCTTTAAATAAACTTATATATATGCATATGTATATGTATGCCATGTATATATGGCATACTAAGGCAGATATGGTTACGCGCAACCTATGTTGGTTAAGTGTTATCAGTCAAATTTTATCTATATATATACGTATATGGATATAAATAAATGAAACGTGAATGATAACAGTTAACCAACATAGGTTGCGCCTTATCGTAGTTGCATTACTGTGCCATATAAATACATGATTATATATAGGTATATTTAAAGCAAATTAAGACAGAGTCGATTATGCACAGCTTACGTTGGTGAACTGTTATCAGTCACTTCGAACAGCTGTAAGGAAACATGATTCAGGGCCGCATGCGATAATTGATTGTATGGCACATGCATCCTGCATACATTAATGGATTAAGAAGGTAATGAAAGGTTCTATGTGTTACACATGCATGTGTTACATTCGTTGTACATACGCCAGCCATCTGTCAGTTATCAACATGGCATGTCTATATACCAGTATGTGCTTTTCTGTTGTTTTACCTAAGCATGTGACTTCTTGCTAAGGACGTATATGTATATATATATATACATATATATGCATATATATACATATATATGTATATATATGCATAAACATGTATTTCTCTCTATCTGTATATATAAATATCATGTAAGTGAAAAGTACAGGTATTTATTAAAGCATGTTTGTACAATTAATGAACAGACGCGATGAAGTTTGTCTTAAATTATGAGTGGTATTTATGAGATTATGTAAACCATGAATTTCAGGCATGTAACCGCTGAACGGTATATTTGATGCATTTGTGATAGGACGAAGACGAAGTTACACATCGGAAATTGAAATGGGAAATATACTTATAGGTTTGTATATGAAGTAAGCTGATCCCTGGATATTTGTGTGTACGGTAGGTATGCTTCTCAAATACATTTAAAGCCGGGTGATTTAGCACTATTTTCTCCACGAAGTAGAACAACACGGAATATTTTCGTTGCTGGACGGGTTCCCTATGAGCGAATGGAATTCCTTTCATATGGTCATTATGTAGAGGACACTGGCCTGCACAATTAGTGCTTCGTTATACAATATATTTGATAACATGAGGCATAATAATTAGTTGCATTTCACTCAGTATGACAGAATGCACGCTGCAACACCGATGTTGTTTGCTTTTTTCCTATAGCTGCCATGGGAGTGGTATCAATACCCGCTCAAGGAAACCACAAAATATTTGGCAGGCGATCGTTAATCTTCCGTTAAATTAAGTGCATGTATGGCTGTGGGCATTGCTATCGTTCTGTCTGATAAGGCGTGTAATGATTACCGTCTTACGTCTATGCCATCGGGGTTCAGGTAACACATAATGGCCCCGTAGTAGCGTCATGAGCATATGGTTACACACACGCTTGTGTATGGACTACCACAAACAGGCTGGTGAAACTATAAGCTCTCATATGGGATAGCACTGCAAACGTGCGGACGTATGGATATAATGTAAAACTGACCGCAATATTCCACTAGTGTTGTAGGTCTCACGTACAACTGGATGCAAGCAATACTACCGTTGTTGGTTAGTTTGCATTTAAGCGTCGAGCTAAATGGTAACCATGAATGTGGTCTGAAGTGTGCTCATCAGCAATAAGTAGAGACGGGTAGATTGCTAGAGAAGCAAAGGCCATCAATACGGTTACCAGATGACACGCTGCACAAATAACGTGCTACCTAAACCAGTAGTGTCTGATCGTTAATGTGTGCTGCACTTGCCTCCAACTATATGCCTTAGAAGGCGGCAATATGACAGCTACAGTGATCACCGCAATGGCACGCTCACAGAAAGCGTACATTTAGTAAATGCTGCTGTGTTCTCTCCTATAATCGGCCTTGGAAAAGGTGCTGCAATTGTTTAAGCCAAGTTGTAAGAGGTGGATTGCACAGCATGCAAGTATGCAACCGCTGGCCGATATGGCTGTATACTCAGCTGCAGCGACAAACTGTTTATATAACTGACAGGCACGTTGTGAGTCTCCAGTTGCGCGTAAAGTCTGCCTTGTGCAACGAAGCGAAGAATAGGAGACGTTAACTACCGTACAAATAGGCGCAGTGAAACTAAAGTGCAATATGTACCTACCTCAGGCCTATTACAACTAGGTTTTTGCAATGTCGCACACACGCATATACCTGGTTTGCGGTCTTCCGTTTCGGATTCGCCTGTCACGGCGGCCAGCCACAGGACATCTGTGCTTCCAGGGGACTATGGGTTGCTTGCGCTGCACAACCCGCAGCTCCAATGACACAACCTTGACGCAGCGTAAACCAAAGTAATAAGACCGGGGGGCATAGGGATGGGGCCACATTTAATCAACGAAACCGGCCCACACTCCTTCACGGGCAAACACAAGCATGATATATTTGGGAAATCAAGCACACATATGGCATTGGATGAACCGTGTTCCGCTCCACAATGTGTGCACGCAACCACCCTTGGTGCCCAAGACGGACAGAAGGACCGGACACTCCGTCCCTTACAGCAAAAACCATATATAAGTACATATACAGAGTGAAGATTAGATGGTTGACCATTAGTTGCAGTAAGTGAACACGATACACAATTGACCTTGTAAAACCTGCTAGCATTAACGTCGGTTTAATTATAGCTTTTTAGGAATGGTTTCCAATCCGATTTCTCAGTGTCGGTTGAGCCTCACTCTGTCATAATTATGGGTAGATGTAATTTGGGAACTATGCCGCAGACCTGTGGGTAAACAAGTATTAGCAGCCATAGACCTGTGCATATCGCATCCGGTGAACACGAGGAATAGGCAGGTATATATCCATGGTGTTTGGGAAGCATATGCACATGTGTTGAGGATGACTAAGGTACAGCGGAATCAAGTAACTAACTAAAATGGACATGAATTGATTCCATTAAAATGACCCTGCCTTATCTAGGTGGCTTGGTGGCGAAGGTTTTCAATTGGTTGCTTCAGTTTCATGCAGCGATATGCAACTCTTGGCGCTGCATTTGCGCCGACAAGTAGCCATGGGAACGAGGAATGGCAAGGCATGGAAAGCTGACATTCATACAGATTCCCAAAAATGCAGACCGTATGAGGGAACGTGTGAAGTGCTTTGGACCAACAAAGACTGAACCCTTAGTAAGCGGGCACGTGCATGTTATCTAGGTGCGCATGTTAGCAACGAATGATGGCTGACAAACAGCATCATGATGTTGGCAACGAGATGCACAAGCACATTGAGGAGCTACTGGTTACCCACGTACTTTAAAAGGTAACGTTACCTACAGTACCAAGAAACAGGTGGGCTAAAGTGAGTCCGGAGAAAGAGTCTTATGCCTGGAAACCTTTAACGGCGGCACACAAGAGTAGAGTATTTGGAAATGAAGCAAGGTGACATTCAACAACCATGGGTTTACAAAATGTTACTACCGTGCGGTTTTCCAAGGTACCTTATGGGGTTGATCGCGCCGCTCAGGTAAATGAGAACGGTGGCCTACCAGGCGTGTAACACAACCGCCACCGCCCTTTACGAACACGGTGATGCAAAGCTTGATAACGGGAGCTTGACATCGCTGTCGACAAGCAGTATGAAAAGTGGATGCACTGGTCGGTAGGGATGTTTAAACCGTTCACGATATTCCCGACCTCGCGGGTAAGCTCGATAACGGCCCCAAATCCACGAAGAGAACAGTAAGAAATGGTTTGTGCTTCCTTCAAATAGGTGCCACCCCATTCTCCGTAACAGGTTTACAAGGTGTCTACATTAAAAGGATGCACGATGCGTTATCGCGGATCGATATTGAATACATGCACCGGTACACACCTTAGCATATCGCTGAGACGGCGTTGTATTGGGGAAGATAATGGGAAGTGGATACCAAAAGTAAAATGGTTTGCAGCAACAGCAAGGCGTAACTGATTGTTGCGGACACCTCGATGCCATGTCAATTGCAAGACGTATAGAATCCGGAGTAAGGAAGTGCATAACAGTGTCTTGCGTGAGAACCTTAGTGCCCTAAGCAAACTAACAGTGTCAACTTGCTGAAAGCCTTTATTAACCGTACGCAGTTACAAATATCAGACCATGAACGCAGTGTTCGTGCATAGGGGAGTTGCTTTTTTAGCGTTTTTACATGATCCGCGTTATTATCAACTGGTATCTCGCTGAGAACTGGGTACGAAGTTCAGTTAGAACAAGTGATTCCGCCTTGTGCAGCGTGAGTAGGGGACGCGCTACTGAGGTCCGTGGCTAGAGACATCCTGTGAAGTTGCCAGCGAAGTCCAATGCTGGTTATTTCGACTGCATGCAAGAAGGTTAAGCAGGTAGGGTGGGTAATTGTCCGTTACTTCATTTTCATCTGAAAACTGGCGTGTTCTTCTGCTGCCGTCTGGCTGTGCCTTATCCTTGATGGAGGGGCAATGGCTTCCTAGGTTAGCGGTCAACATGCTTAAGTCGCAAGTACAACGAGCAACCCAAGTGATTTCTTGCTGTTTTTATAATGTATTGGGGCGGTCATGAGTGCCAAGTGCGCTGATATACGTAGTTTGTTTTCGCAGCCACCCGATACAGCCGACACTGAATCGCAACCAACGTCGATGAAGCACCATGAGACGAACCGCCGTGAAGAAGCTAGGTATATGCAATATCAAACCGCCGCATAGGGGCAATCCTATGTGAGCCACTGTGTTCTGCACAGCTTGAGGAATCACAACCTATGCGTGCATTGAGTCACCAAGTAGGAATAGTCTATCACGCAATGGCATAGACATTGTAACAGGGGCCAATTGTGCCTAGTGCTTATCTTTCGTGTTCACTGCATAAATCATGGTGGGACCATAGGTGCTAATAAATCTTGCGAACTTACCACGTCAGAGGCATATACGTTGGGACAGCAACCATGGGCTGTTACCAGTGGGCTTCCCGTCAAGCTGCCATTCAGGCGGTCAGTACTTGCAAATCCGACGCCTTGTTCTAGTGGTGCCGCATCGGCATATCCAATCCTGTGGAACGTGTACGCAACACCATTCTCTCGCAATTTACCGTGATTAGCTAGTGGAAGCTTGCACAGCGCTGCGCTATCAATATCATATCGCGCAAGCTCCTTGGCGACTCGTTCGTCTCGTAGGTAGAGGCTTAGTGCCCTGGTCGTGCAGTGAGCGCACATTCCAGCATCCAAACTTTAGTGTTTGACTTGATGGCCGGTGGCGACATTTGGCTCTTGATGGCCATGGCAAAGGTATGGTTGCACTTGGCCCATTTGGAAATTAAGAAGAAAAAGTTGGTCCAGACGAACTAGGGACAACGATAGAAGAATGTGGAGTTCTATGGAACCCAAAAGCAAGCAAATGAGCAATGCCGCTTAACTGTAGCTTAGGCACCATACAGTGTGTGAGGGATGAGGAGACACGTACACCGCCATTGCTCGACGAACTACGTCGGCGCAGAATGCTATTCCGTTGCATTGGACTGTACCATCAGTTACTGTATAATGTAGATACGGTCTGCTATACGCGTTAGTAGGCGATAATAGCATACATTATCTGACGGCCCGTTTGACGCTATCACATTAGTGCCGCATGTAGTAAATTCCGCTGCTCCATCTTATACAACCTGGGAAAGTAGCAAAGGCTTTCTAGGTAAAAAAAGATACCCATCGATAGCGTGATCGTTATCTGCCGCTTCAGCCCAACTTTCACAGGCTACACGTAAATTTCTCAGACACGGAAATTCGTTTTGGAATTCGTGCTGTGTCGCAATGAGAACGTGAAAATTGAGCAAGCGCTTATCCACCGATTCTGTTACCAATTTTTCAAACAATTAACTACGGCGCTTGCCAATCAAACAGGCCAGTATTTCATGGACAGAGCATGGTCACCACCTCCGGCTATTCAGTAGGTAAGACACGGCATGGGGAGGTATGAAAAACACGCATGTGAGTGGGCTGCTTAGCTCATTGGCCAATTCATGCATCAGCTTTAAGTGAATTGAATGCGGGCACAAAGTACTGGAAAGATTTAAACCTTGCAAAAGCTAGAAGGTGCCAGTTGATGAAGCCGCTTTTTAAGTTCGCAGGCACTCATCTTTATGGTTTACCCAAGAAGGCTGCTGCTGTTACCTATCGCTTATTGCTTGGGATGAGAAGAGCGGAGATCAGAGTGAGGTATGCCGTCAATTTCCCCCAAGCTGTCTCAACGGTGTCAGCTACGGTGTTCGCACAATCCAGAACTGAAGCTTTGTCACGCGTTGCGTTAGACGCTCTCCACCAACTAGTAGGTTTCCACATATCGCAGAGGTAAGTAAACCTATTAAAATCTAAAAGAAACTTGTTGGCTGCCAGTGAGCTCAAAATTATAACCAGTGGGGTTATTAGACGGAACCGAAAACGAGCCCAGGCGCTGACAAGGACAGTCCCGCAGACTGTTTCAAACAAAGGGTATTAACCTAATCGACGATTGCACCACAACTACTGCCGTGCATTCACAGTCGTCCCTTCACCATAGTACAGGAGTCCATGGTAATGGAAGAGCAGGCATGTTTCCGCCTAGATGGCTAAGTAAAGAGACGGTTTTCGCTAGGCTTCAGATGGTATAGAATTGGCACCCATAGACCAGGCTGGCAGCATCTTTGTTTCTCGAGTCCAACAGAGGTCTTCTCTTACGTTGATTGGTGCACAAGGTTCTAAGTACTTGTGGAGAAAGGTGTTCCCACGGAAGAGATTGACATCAGATCCGCCCTTTAATGGAGCATACAAGGGTAAATTATTGTCGACGTTGAGCTATGTCTATAACTGCAGTATCCCACAATCCTTGAGTGTCGACGAAGTGTGTACTCTACCGCTTACCAAGATGACGTCCATTACAGAAAATGCCCTCCTGACGTACAAAAGCACAGCGTTTTACAAAGCATCCACTGCGTCGAACGGGAACCGAGGTCGTCAATTAACAGACGAGAAACTCAGAGCGGTATTCAAGGAAACACAAGTAGGCTGGCATTATCTAACGCACATACTGACCGACTACAACGCCGACCAAATGTCCAAAGTACGGCGGCTCACAATTGCAGACAGTGGCTTGCCCAGCGCTTGGAAAGTAGGGATAGTAATGCTTTCTTACAAACGTACTGACCGGCAGGACCCCGCGAACGTCCCCTCGATATGGCCGACGTTTGTTATCTGCAAGATAATAGGTGAAAGACTGAAGCGTTCTCCCAACGGTCAATTGGAAGAATTATGCGCAACCTGCTCATAACAGGACGGATGCCGCAGGGCGCCATCCCGCATCACTAACCTGCTTGCTTCCCGAGAAGCATGAGTTCCAGCAACGGACGAGAGGAACTACCTTGATGACGTCTCCATTGACTTCCGCATGACAGAGTGCCTCATGAACGGCTTCTGCTCGTACGTAAAGGAGTTGGTATATGCGGAAATCCAGGAGGCCCTAACCGATCATGCGAAGGTGAACCAAACACTTTTCGTCCTTGTGCTTATGCCCAATGGTGTTTCGCATTGCTCTGTACTTGGACCAACACACTTTACGCTGTACAGCAACGACATTCCAGCGGCAATGCAAACACACTGTCCATGGTAATCTGATGGCCTGAAGGTGTGGTCTACGGCAACTTGCTCCGAGGACACTGACAGACTATAAGTTTCCTTTTGCCAGATGCTAAACTAGTCCGTTTAGTAGCGAATCCCGAAAAAACCGTGAAAATGTGCCCTTCTCCCGATACCAGACTGGATCCTTTCGGTGCGTACCATATTGGGCTTACCTCCTCAAGTCTGTCACGGATAAATAGGACCTGGGAGTCGTCGTATCGCAGGATCTCAAGACACCACTTGAGCCGCAGCAAATGATCGCGGCATGCAACCGGATGCACAGGGTGTTGCGAACATCGTCCTATAAATTTATGGCGATTTTAGAATGCTGTTCCCTTTGCACGTCCCTAGGATCCTACAATCTTGCCTCCCGGCCGCTTACCCCTAACGTAATCTGAACATGATGTGATACAGCAGGTACGAAGGGGCGGTTCAGTATCCATATCGGAGTTTCGGGATCTTCCCTGCATCACTAGACATGGGACTAGAACCGGTTCCCCATGGAATATGGCCGTTTTCCCTGGAGATCTTATCAACACTAGACGAACAATTACTTCCGTTTGTACTTGTACCACCAATGCACCTGGTGACGGACGTATTGGCCATCTAGCAAAGTAGTACGAAAAGGACCCATACTTGACGGTAAGGAGAACATCATTGCGAAGCAAAACATATATCTGCAGGGAAAAGCCAAAAATACGTTGGAAATGATATCCAGACTGCAAAATGCAAAAGGGTGTATAAAATGTACACCGAGGTTCACAGCATTACAACCGTTAGTAGTAGGACTGCAAAATTTTACTAACAAAAGCCGTCAGCGATCGCGGGACAGTTCAGCCAAGGCATAAAGAAACTGCATACGGTGGAAGTACAGCAATAATATAAAGCACCAAAGCGTTCCGGACGCAACGTTCACCTGCAGTAGGAGGAACGCGACCAACGGACAAAGCCCTGGTTACCATGGTAACAAACATGTTACATAATACCCATGCCTACATACATCACACAACCCAGTCGATGGCGTCACCATGACTTTCCACGTCATCCGCCCGCTGACAAACGCCGCACACGTCTTCGGAAATGGTTTCCTGAGTACCGCGCTTGCTTTTAACGGCAACTCGGTAATAGGAAGATGTGGTGGTGTGTAACTGCAGATATTGCGAGCCACAAAGAACACATTTACGGGGACCCACCTCCGTGACACGACATTTGAGTGGTGATTTCCGTTTCCCAGCTCCGGATGCTTAAGTAGAAGGGCAAGTTGCTTGCGCTGAAGCTAAGTTGTCTAAATCACGCCCAGCAGTTACTTGCCAGTGCGACGGAATGTTACCTACGGAAACAGTAGACACAGCGAAGATTGAGTGATCATGTGCGATTTCCTCCGGCGCTACATCACATAATTTGTTTACGTTTTCCGCAGTGTCCATCAACAGCGGTGCAGGCCACTTGAATTTGTAGCAATACAGTTGAAAGGTGCCTTCTTTTGACATTAATGAGCCCAGCATGTTAAACTCCTTTAATGCGGACAAACATTTTCGGATCAGTAACCGCATAAATGAGCGTAAAAGTCCAAAAACGCTTCTTTTGACGCGCAATTATCAGACGGAGTTTACAACAAAAGCATCCTCCGCAGCCGCACGATCTCGCAAATTCAACCCGCAACGCTCTTCCACACCGTCATGACCAGCTGGACGAGGTTGCCGAGGAACACCTATCGACAAACATACAGGCCATCCGCGGAATGACCGTGAAGGCGAGCAACATAACAAATGTGACAACATGGTAAAAGCCACTGACGGTGAAATTCGCAATCACCATCACTTCCCCGGATGTTGCACACACGACGGAGCTTGGAACGGGGACAAGACACCAACCGATAGGAGCCAGCAGACCGGCAACGGAGAACAGAGAATGCGCGAAAATGGGCTAAAAACACCGCTTTAGAATCACTCAGCTGTTTGTAAAGGGCCGCCACAGCAGCAAATTTCAATGGAATAGCTACAATGCTCAGTTTATGCTTCCATATGCTCACGTTACTTTCATACATAAAACTACTCACACAATCAACAATACAGGGGAAGAGAGTAAGAAGCGAGCACCTCTCGGACAAATACCCTTTTAGGAGTTTGTTTTAATGCGGCACTTGGTTCGTTGTATGGCAACCGAAGAGCACAACCTTTTTCTGCTTGTGAGCGGCCCAAAGGTCAGCGTACTTCAACCACGCTTCCAACAAATACCGGTAACGCTCAGTATAATATAAGCTGACCGTCGTTAATAACCTATCAAAGTGGCACACATCACGAGTTTAGGTTAGATCATTTAACCACGCACGTACCTGAATTTTCCGAGCAAATGATACCCCACGTAACTGACTGCAACCTCGATCCGTGTCATATTTAACGTGATAACAGCAAAATACAAGTCTTGCACTCGGATACCAACGACTAACTACATTCAACTACTTCGCACATTTATCCAACTGCACAGCACGGCAATACCTGGTGCTTGACACTATCTGTTGCACTGCTTCAACCGTAAGACTGTAGCTGTACGATCTTTTTCCGCTAAAAGGGCGTAGAAAAAGATATTCCTAGACCACTCACGTCAACAAAAATGCAATGCTACAGTATGTGTTTACTATAAGTTAACTGGTGAGTTGCATCTCAAAAAAGCATCTCACCATATCGTTTCACGATGGGACGCACCAAAAAAGGCGAAAATAATACCTACCAACTCTGCCACCTTTCAGACACAAATTAGCCAACTCCGTGACTTTCTAACATCGCTCGACGTTTGTAACCTCACGTGTTGTCTTACTCCGATGACGTCTCGGCAAAGTACTTAGCTCCATGCGCTGGACACGCTCGCCCTACTGATAGAATAGAAACGGCCGCAACTCCGGTGCTCCGTGGAAGCTTTCCTTTAACCTTAGAATCTCCAAATCTTGTCCCGAAGAGGGCCGGCAGTGAGGAGAGTATAACCATAGGTTTCCAAGTTGAACGTCATGTGTGCGAACTATGCAGAAGCCTCCAACTACATACGTTCCCTCCTTCAAAAGCACGTAGAAGTAGGCCCTGCAACCATGATATTTGTATCTACCTGATTACTTTAAGTTAGATGATTACCATGAAAAGTTAGCTTTTGCCAGGAGATCATGTCTGTTTGAATGCACACAACGGTACCGGAGGTAACCTTAAACAACTCCATCGAGTAACTTCATGCCTCTTCCACACCCGTGTGCTGCAGCGGACACCGATGTAACTCGGAAAAAACTTGTCACCATTTCCATTTAAAAACGTCCCAACTGTTCCTCCAAGACTTCCCACTGTCCCGATTTGCCGCAGCAAAAGATCTGAACAGACCACCGTCACCCACAATCATTGCAGCAGCTGCACAGCCAACTATGGTCACCGCAAAAATAAAACAAACAACATGCACATTCACCCTTATCCAAAGTGCTTGGTGGTGCATCACCTTTCACTATACTAAACCATTTCATGAATAGTTTCCACTAACACCCTTGAAAAAGTTGCTGTATTAAGCTGCATCCATGTATCACTTTTACCACCGAACTTTCTTAAGCAGCAGTTTTTATTGTGTAATCAAACGGTCCCGTCGTGTCGTTTATCATTCTGTGCTTCGCTAAGTATTCCAAACTTGGTGGTACGTACGACATACGCTGGGTTCGGTAACGTTCACTACTGAATACAAGATATCCGTGATTGGTCATACAAGTAATTGTTGGTACCAGTAACTGCGTGCGGCTTTGCAATGGTTGACGGGTCGCGAACGCCGTCGCCACCATATGGTATCTCGCACCCTGGTACGACCAAAACTTGTCCTTTTTGATGGGTTTTCAAAATTTAATCCTTTAGCGTTCTTGTAGTACGTTTGATCGGAATTTCAAAATTCCTGCTCCTGATTTCCTTGCTGTCACTTATCCAGGCACGCCCTTTATTAGCAGCAATTGACATTTTTGGCTGGTGTTGTTAGAGTCTGCGTTCATTCGCTGTTGGATTATCTCCGATTCAACAAAGTGAGGGCGACTAATCTTTTGTAGTTCCAGCAAATTAACACGGCAACATAACTAGCTTTTAATTCAACCCGTCTCTGTGCAAGGTTAAGGCAAACTTAAGTAAGTCGGCACTAGCGGAAGCATGCCATCCAAGCGGACGATATTGGGGAACTACTTCAAGGTCTGCAACTGGGTGCCAAACAGCTCTCAACACTGTATAGTCCAACTGCACCCTTTTATCACTTGGCTGGCCCTAATGCCCCACTTATCTCGTTGGCTCTGGCTCTTCGCTTCACTTATGGTCTATGTACCTCCGCTACTCCACCGACTTCACTGCCACAATGTAGATGCGCGCCTTAGTGAGTAGGATCTCAAGTAGTTATATTTACTTGCACACAGTTATCTTTATCCGCAGGCCGACATTGATATCACTAATAATTATTTATATATATTTAACCATAACAACACAGCGGCGTCTCTCTTCACCTTGTTTCCAACCCCTTATCTCGACCTACTTCAGCACTTATTTCTTATGCTCTGCATTTCATTCTCTCATATACTCCACTAACCATCAATGTTCCATCGCTCAATATTCGACAAGTGAGCTTTTCACATTTATACGTAGGACCTCGCTACTTAGCCACGTTATTCGCCTATATACTTACTCTAAGCCGACATCTACCTCACTGATTATTTTGGCTATGTACACCCTACAATACCGTGCCTAGTTCCCTTCCACCTTGCTTCATATGCCCTGTTTCGTTCTATTCATTCACTTATCTTCTTGGCTCTGGTGTTCCTCTCATTCTGGACTACCTACCTCTGATGCTCTATCGAGTTACCTGCCACACTGTAGCTCCGTACTTTTGTGCGTACGAGTTCAACCATCTAGCTATGTTCCCCACCTATATCTTAATCTCGTCCCACTTCTTCATTTATCTCTTTGGCCCTGGCATTCTCCTCTCCTTATGGACCACTAACCCCCGATACCTTATCAATTAACCTGCCACATTTTAGATCCGCACTTTTATGCGTAGAACCTCAAGTATTTAGGTTTTATTGCGCACCATTATCCTTCTCCGCAGGCTGACATTGATATCCTTACTTTCTGCTCCTATAGTTAGCCATAAGAACACTGCAGCGTCCTTCTTCACCTTGCTTCGTACCACTTGTTTATTCCGGCTTCTTCACTTTTCTCTTCGGCTGCTTCACTTCCCTCTCCTCTTATGCACCACTCACATCCGAAGCTTTACTGACTCACCTTTGTGATTCAAGCGCCATCCCTTTGTACTTACGGCCGCAAGAATTTGGCTATGTTGCTTGCGTATATCCTTCTCTTTAAGCTAACATGGTCTTCCCTAAGCATTGTTTTTTGCAGTTTTGCGGTTTTACCTTATATACTTTGCAGTACAGCACACATATATCCCCCACCGGCAGACCTCGTTGGATATTCTAGTAATTTTCTTTTAAGCACGATAACTATGCATAGAGTGGTTTTACCTCGCTTTCGCTTAATCTTTTACTCACGAATGGATTCTACTACACAGCCAATTAGGCTTTAACCCTCCCCAGCCTCTGCATCCAACGGCCTTACTTGTGACACCGGACCTCCACCCTGAAATGGTTCACTTAAAGCACCGCCTTTTTCACAAACGTAGGTTCATAGGATTGCTTGGCCCACAAATATATCTTCGTTGCAACTACTGCAGTTCTTCCTAGCATTACCGCCTCTCCTTTTTACTGGCTGCTTGGCATTCTTTATCGCTTAGTCTCTCGACCACGTGAGTTCTCTGCTACGGAGCTAAACCAACTCCTACCGTCACTACCTCTTGTGACCAAATGATCTACGAGTGGCACCGTAGGACGCCACCTACAAGTGGTTCAGTTAATCCACTTCAGTGCCGTTTGGTCACTTCATTCCATAACCGCTAATTCCAAACATAACTTGTTATGCAACCCACGGGCGCTACAACCGCGACACTTTTTCTAACAAATAAAGCACCTCACCCAAGGCCGTTGCTGTTTTATCACCCCACCGCGCCTACCGCGTCTTATCTTTGCTAAACAGTTCCACATATTCTGATAACTAGTTCCTGTATACACATATTCCTTTCACAACGTTAACGTAAGAAGGCACACACGTACACAAGGCGCCCTAGCTTTTATATAAAAAGAACGAGGTAAAGCGCGTAAAATGGCTCCCGGTCGCCAGCTGTGCTCACTTACTCCCTTCCGTTTGGAATTGACCCTCTCACCGACCCTTTCCTCCCGGCCCCTCCGCCGGCCTACATAGAAGAATTAAATAGATTTATCTTGACGGCCGTATCCCGGGAAGGAACTTAAAGGCACTCCTTGTCGGTCCCAAAGCATTAGTAGATGGCCCGGAACACCAACCAGAGCACGCTGTCCTTGTTTCAAGCAGTTTGAACATTTGGGTGCAACTCATGTTCATCATCAAAACATCTCAACAAAGAACTAGCGGCCTGCAGGTGTTCCAATTACTTGCGATTCCACGGCGTTAGGTTCCGTCCACCGAGCCAGTATATTTCTCTAAGTATCAGAATCCCCATCTTCTTGAAGCCACTGTCCTACGGATACCTTAGCCACCCCGCCAGTGTAGTCTACTGATGAGTTTATGCCATTTATATAATATCAGCTGTGACCACTATCAGGACATTGCTTTTGACCTCCCGGAGTCCACCACAAGCCATTTGATCGGGGTTTTTACTGGCCCAATGCGTTGGAAGCAAAATTACTGTACGTCTGCAACACCATACAAAAACATTCTCTCTCCATAGGTGTTCTACTTACCTGCAATGGTTCTTCCTCCTAGACCACTCTGAGGATCCTAACCTGCCCGTGTTTTATCTGCTTGGTCGATTATACTACGTTTGTTATATCCAGCCACCATTTCTCTGAGATTCTTGCTCACCTACAAAACGGCATCTTAATCTACATAGCCCAATTCCTTCCTGCACCGCCGGTTCCAACCGTTACTTGTGTAACTTGACTAAGTCGTGCTCCGCCGATGGCAAAGCGGGTACACCATGACTGCGATTAGCCGTGGGGAAAACCGACCGTAACGTGGCATTGCCAACTGCGCATTTCTAATCCAATTGTGGTCAACGACAGTTTTCAGGACGTGGTAGGTTTTTGCCCCGCAAACAGACCCCTGCTAAAAAGCTACGCATATCTGCCTAACAAACCTGCTACGTGGCGGATGGGACACGGCAGCGGAATAAAGTCACTGCCCAATGCTAAACACTGACAGGATCCCGATAACGGAAAGCAGTGAACACAATGACATATGAAGCAGGCCTCACTCATTCGTCAAACAGTGTGTTGCAATCATTCTAGTATGTTGATACGCACGCGGAATGATTAAGATCAATATCCTGAACTATACAAAATTCCAACCAGCATTTCAGTAACGGAAACACTCATAGATTTGACATTGCATCATTGCCACGCATCTAGCTAACTTCAATCAGCATGCTCGTTAGCCTTGCAAGTTTTCCTTTATGACAGCTTCTTTCCATTTGTTCAACCGTACATTTTGCTTACACTTATCTATCTCTTTAGTGTATAGACCCTCAGTACGTTTCGGTGGATAAAACTCTCCCTTGATCATGCCTTTATTGGTGCGTCTCGATTCATCGAACATAAAACTATTTAGCTATTTATTTATTTACGGGGTGGTTTGCGCTATATGCTCGGCACATAAATAAATAAATAAATAGTATATTCTCTGTATAACGAGACACACCTCTAAAGGCATGATCAAATATGCATACAAGCATAGCTTCTTTGGAATATTAAAAAATTTCGTTTCAATGGAAGGAATAAACGAAAGGATGTAGTCTATATGAGCGAGCATATTGTCAGGTAATAGTCAGATCAAGGACCAGGATGGCGCTGTGGCGCGCAAAAGCTGTTGCGTCAAGATACAAGTGGGGGGTAAATTTGCCATGTAGTGATCCATGAGCACAGGAGCCCAAACAAGGTTTAGTGCAATCAATGACCATTACGAAGCCGGGATGATCTGTACTGCACTAAAGCATTCTTCATAGTAAAATCAGTTGCACAGGTTGGATGTAGGAGGCTGAGGACTGCGTCAGTGTGAAATGTATAGCTGTGACTTTATTTTGTGGCGAGTCACATCCGCCACGTTGCAGTGTTGTTAAGCGGACATTTGTGGCTTTTTATAGGGAGAACGCTTGCCAGGCGAAAACCCACCACGTCCTGGAACACTGTCGTATTTTCCGTTGAACTGTAGTGCTAGTCGGCTATGCATCGTATAGACCGATTTTGCACTCTATTATTCGCAGTCGGTTGAAAGCCAAAATTCTTCCTTCGTTGGCCGAATGGCTTAGTAATGATCCGGCAGTAGTCGTTGAAGCCGGTCAATGATGTAAAAGAGTCGCAGAGTCGAATGATATTGATGCAGGTGAGTAAACACATTGTTAATAGAGGCCGGCTTTTTCTATTATATTGTCCGGCTCGCAACGCGTGTCCAGCTATCCATACTGGACTTGTCATAGGGACGGTGAGTGCAGTTGTTTCTTGTGTCTGAATATGTCCATAACAGGAAAAAATGCTATTCTCCGCAAAGTGGACTAGTAATTCCTTCAAATGTAAGTGTAAGTGTCTCCATGGCCAAGTGAGAACTCCATGAAAGATCATCGGAAAAGCCGCTTATACGCGCGCAATGCTGTCCGTGAAATGACATCAGAAAAGCTCCAGGTGACTGGAGAATCGGAATGTTTGAGGCAGTGAAGGTAATCACGCCAGAATTGTCTGTCTTCGGTTGTGGAACAGTGGATCCATGTAAATACATTATTCCAGGTGAGTAAATTGTTCTACTGTGAGTACGAGGCGAGCTAAACCCATTTGTTTAGACCCCGTGGTGGTAGCTTCTCCAGAATGGCGGAAAGAGCTCCATTTGGAACGATGTGTGGGTTCTTCATCTCCCGGAGAAAAGATCAAGCATGTAAACCAGCTGGCTATTGAGGGTGGGTCGACCAGTCCCAGTGGATAAACCTTCTTGTTTTGGCGGATGTATCTGTGGAAATCTCGGGAGAAAACGGGCAACGGACAAGAGGCAGCCAAACAGAAAGACAGCAATGAATCAAGAAGCACAAACACAGACTGGTGGCGCGCAACGGTGCCTATGATACATTAAAATTTATGTAATTTTGTTTAGTATACATGATTTGCAAGCGCGTTCTTTACATCACGTCGCTGGTGTGACTCAGACTACAACTACTAGGTAGAAAGAAGGATCTGCACGCGCAGGGTCAAGAGACGGATATAACAAAGCGTGTTGACAATGTTAAGCGATTAACATGATTGTTGGAGAGTAACAGGTAAACCGATGATGATGACAGCAGTCCGAATGCGAGCGGCATCTTAGGTGAAACTAAGGACAACTAGGTTGAGACCGAGTGCGGGAGCAACATAGGTAAAGCAACGTTCCAAGAAGAAAAGGAAATTTAAAGAATCAGCTATGAGCGGAAGAATCCGGACGGCAGTGCGAAGAGTAACTCGTGAGAGCAATTAGGAGACGATAGTCAGGATGAAAAAGGTTTACTACTAAAGTGTGGTGAAGCCAAGGACGCTCTCGTGCGAAGTATGAATCGATCAGTTCTGAAAAATCACCGGTAATATCCCGGTAGTCTGAGAGAACTCTGAGAGCCGGAGACCGAACAGACGAGACTTGAATAGTCGACACATCCTTAGGCCTCGTAGTAGTCCCAGAGCATTTCACTGATCAGATGATGACAAAGAAGGGCATGGCACTAAGCGTCGGTCGTCCGATTGAAGGTTAGAGGGTACAGGTTACTGATGGAAGTGCCTATATTAATAAAGGGTAAACAAGTCTACCCGGCTGTCAATGTAAGCAAGACATAGTTTTGAGTCTACAGAGATTAGATCGGTATATCTTGCTAGTCTGGAAAAGGTCAAAGGAGCATAACGGTCAGATGAGACTAGGTTATTACAGGGCACTGAGAGTTGGCAGTCCGATTAGAGAAGAAATGATAGTAGAGAACGCCATAAGGAGAGGAGACGGTCCGGATAGAGAGAGGTTTACTTATAAGGTGTGGAAAAGTCCATGGGGCTCGAGGGGTAATGGGGGCAGAGCGTTCGGACTTCTCATCAAATGCCGGTAACGTCACAGCAGTCTGAATGAATTCGGAGAGCAGGGGACCGATCAGACGAGACTGGATTAGTCGGCACATTGGGAGTAAGTCGAACAGTTAAGGTGGGAAGATAAATAAATAGTCAGCGGAGACGGATAGGTTTGGGATGCAAGAGGCTACATGAATATAAGGTATGCAAGTCAGGCAGGCTCGCATTGTGAGAGAAGTTGTGTGTTGTTGATACAGAGCCTAAAACTACATTTTGCTAGTTAGGAAGCAGTCAAAGAGGATTATAGGGCTGGGCTCTGAGAGCTCGCTATGCAGATGAAGAAGAGATAAAGACAGGCCGCGATAAGGAGAGGACAGAGTCGAGAGTTTACGTTTACGGATAAGGAATGCGACAGTTAACGTGGCTCTCGAGGTAATGGTGACCGTGCATTCAGTCATCCGAGTATGGCAGGCAGCGTCGCATAAGTAGGAGAGAAGACCGAGCTGCCGAGGTTGGACTTGGTCGGCGCATTGTGATTGAGTCTTATGGTTCATTTGGGAAGGTAAGTGGAGTCAGTAGGATTGGACTGGTCAGAGGTAGAAGTGGTTATATTAACATAGGGCGAACAAATTCGGCAGGATATCAAGGTGAGGGAGGAAGTGCTTTGGATCGACGGAGCCTAGGCCGCTAACATCCCGGTAGCCTGGTAGCAGTCCCATAGAATTTGGCTGATCAGCTGAGGCTGAGTTACGGATGACAGAGACTCAATCGTCATGGATGACTCACTATTGCCTGAACAATTGTTACAGCGTTTTCAGAAACTGCGCAAGCTTTTCTTACCGCGCTTCAGTTTTACCCGCTGTGTGCCAATGTAGTTGATGGTTTTCCTCCTCAACTCAATGGCATCCATTTACCATGGCCACAGTTACCCATACTCGCAGTAGCGTTTCTGCTCCTTGTTGTGCAAGCCTCACCCAATATGCCCATATTTCACAGGGCTGCACGACCATTTTAACGGAAGTAGCTGCTTAGCCTCGCCAGTTTAACAACGTGTCCAATGATAACGTATGTTGTTTACCTAACATGTCGCCTAACCTCGAAGACTCTACAGGTGGTAACCAGTGCGTCTGGTAGCACCGCCGATGCAGTGCAAAAGCTGCGTTGTACAACACCCTATAAGTTCCATGCGACTCAACAGGGACACTTACAGGACACAACGTAAATGTGACTAGCATAATGGCTTACCCGACAGTAGCTGCCTGTTTTATGTTAAGATGTGCAAACCTGGATCCCCGTATCTGCTCGACACCAGGACTGAAATTAGCGCGGTTCCGACCACACCTAGAGAGGCCACTCCTCCTACTCTCTCAGTTGGTATGCCGCCAGCTGCACACTAGGCGCAGCTTTCAGGCCAGCGGTTTCCAAAGCTTTACTTGGGTCTTCGTAGAACATTTCACTGGGTGCTCATTATTGCCGCGAGCGGTTGCATGGACTTCTTAAGACAGTTCGTCCTAGTTATCAATGAGGTAGACCAGCGTATAGTAGACCTCATAACGACGCTCAGCGTCATCAACATCATAGCCGGTATTGCAGTCTGCACGCCAGTCTACACTTGTCCACAGACGACCACTGACTATCTTCAGCTGTTCGCTCAGTACCACAAGCTTGTTTAGCCAGTGAAGGTAGCCATCACCTTGGCATCTCAGGTCGCACACCGTATCCGTACCAAAGGCTCACCCGCCTATCCTTGCCTGCGCAGCTGTCACTGGAAATCTGACGCGGGTTAAAGTGGAGTTTGAGCACATGCAGGAACTTGGAATACTCCGCATTTCTAATTGCCTTGGGTTCGTTCCCCCAGGTAGTCCCAAAGAAGTAGGTAGGCTGGCGCCCTTACGTTGACTACCAGGCCCTAAAAAATATATTGCAGTCCACTACCCCTACGGTATTCCATATATGTAATGCCTTACTACGTCAGCCGTGAACAATGGGATTAGATTCCTAGCCAGGCTGATGCTATGGCAATCTGATGGGTCGAAAGCAGGACGAAACCGTGGTTATGGTATGCTTGTTGCTAGAGCAACATCACTAAATATTTTTATTTCGGATCCGGGTCTTGCGGTCGGAATACCCGAGGTTTAACTGAAACTAAATCGAGGTATCACGATAAGTTGCGTGTTGCAAACCAACGACGCTGCGGTTTTCCCAAATTCAACTTTTAATGCCCTACCGCGCTGTCATGCTTTGATCACGGATCACAGCATTTCAGTTTTCGGGGCGTCAGGCGTGTTCTACCAGGGTATAGGTTGCAACCCAGCTGAGGCTAACGACAACTGTTGCGCCCAAACCAGGACAAACTGCAGTCGCGGTGTGTTCCTGTTTGGAGAAGCCCCACCTAACTATTTTCATTTCAGAAACGGTCCTCGCAATCGGAATGACTGAGCTTTAATTTAAAGCAAACAGAGGACCCAATTGAGGCTACTTGTCGCAAACCAAGAACTCAGCGGTTTCCTCAAAGTTAACCTTAAATTCCTTTCCGTTGTGCAAAGCACTGCGCGCCGGCCTTAGTAGCGTAGGGTTTATGGCGTTTACCGTGAACCACAAAGCATTGAGTTGCAGCTCAGCTGAGGATGTTTACAACTGATAGCTACGAATCTGGACGAAACCGCAGTCTGGGTGTGCCAGTGTTGGGCAGCCACCGAAATATTTCCAGTACGGATACAGTCCTCGCATCGGTGTGATCGAGGTTTACTAAAAGGTGAAGCGAAGTCTCAGTAGGTGATGCGTGTCGCAAAACGACGACGGTGCAGTTCCCATAAATTCAACTTTGCGTTTCTTACCGCTGTGCCAAGCGTTGCTCGAGGATCTGCGTAGTGTAGTGTTCAAGGTGTCAGCCCTGTACCAACAGGACCTAGGTTGCAGCCCAGCTAAAGTTAACGCCACCTGCTGAGACCAAAGCAGAATGAAACTGCAGTCATGGTGTTCTAGTGTCGGAGGAAGCGGCACCGAAATATTTCCATTTAGCGTACGGTCCACTCGATCGTAATGATTGAGGTCTACCTCTAAGTGAATCGAGGTCTTAATAAAAGTTGTGTGTCTCAACTCAACGACGCAGCAGTTCCCATACTTTGAAATTTACCACTGCACCAAGCGCTGCTCGCGCATCTCAGTGGCGTAGTGTTCAGGGCGTCAGCTGTGAGCTACTAGACGCTCAGCTCCAGCCGAGCTGACTCCATCGGCTCAGATTTGTTCGAAACCGGGACAAAACCTCAGTCTATTGTACCTGTGTTGGGTGAACTAACTCCGAGATATTTGCGTTTTGAATACGCTCCTCGCCATTGGACTGAACTATAGGTTCCTCAACGTGAACCGGGGTCTTAATAGAGGTTGCGTGTCGCAACCCAACGCCGCAGCGTTTTCCCCGATTTCAAATTAGCATTTCTTTCCGCTCTGTCAAGCGTTACTCGCAAATTTCCGTAGCCTAGTGTTCAGGGCGTCAGCCGTTATCTACGAGTCTATGAGTTGCAGTCCAGCTGATTCAATCGCCAACCGATTAGAGTAAATTAAAGTCGGTGATGCAAAACTGTCGGGAGGAGCAACACCGAAGTACTTCCATTTCGGATACTATGTTTGCGATCGGATTGACCGTGATTTACTTCAAATTGAACCGAGGTCCCAATTGAGGTTGCGTGTCGCAACACACCAACGCAGCGGTTTTGCTAAATGCAACCTGGAATTCCTTCCCTCTTGGCCAAGCGTTGCCCGTCCATCTCAGGAGCGTGGTGTTTAGAGCCTTAGCCGTGAAATAATAGGCTCTGTGTATTTGCCCAGCTGACACTATCGGCTCATTGTGTTTCGCACCCAGGACGTAACGGCGTTCGTAATGTGCCAGTGTTGGGAGGGGATGCGGTCCGCACAGTCGGAATGACCGGGGTTTACCACAAAGTGTACCGAGGTCCTCAGTAATGTTGCGTGTAGCAACTCAACGACTCAACGGTTTCCCCAAACACTCTTTGAATTCCTTCAGATATGCAAAGCGTTGCTCGCGGATCTCAATAATGTGCTGTTCATGGCGTCTGCCGTTAATTACTAGGCTATGTGTTGCAGTCAAGCTGAAGCTATCGACAGATTATTAGTCAAAACCAGGATGAACCGCGGTCGTGGTGTGCCAGCGTTGGGAAGGGAGACACCGAAATATTTATATTCCTGTCTCAGCGCTGTAGCATGGTATAGTACGGAACTTAGAGTTTGTTACTTTAGAAGAGCAACTTTTTCTACTGGTGCTTTGTGCTAACAACATTTCCACCCCTAACATCAAACCACTAAATGACAGCTTTGCAGTGCGTGCCCTCGGTGTGTGCTGTTTCAGCTCGCCTACGAGACAGTCCTGCCAAATCCAGGTTTGGCTACATACTCAATTAGGTGAACTTGTGATAGATTCCACACATGCTTTAAAGGTTACTTGCCTGACCTACAATAGTGCACTACTTGGATTGCTTTTAACTTACACTAAAATATTTGGATGGTCTTCGAGAACGTGTAATAATCCTCGACTAAACGCCTTCTAGGATTATCCGCGCCCAGCTGTAAAGGTTGATTCAAGCAGCTTATTAGAGAACCACTTTGACTGCAGACACTTAAAATCAACCGTGTTTTCTTATATAAGCCCAGCAATACCACGGACGCAAATCTTGACTTTGTGTTCAACCCCTAAGCGATACCCGTTACCATCTACGCAAATAGTCAAACACATTCTCTGTATCCAACAAACGTTGCTGCATACCGTTCATCTTATTCTTCTTTTGTGTTGCAAACGTACTGAACAAGCGACCCGTAGCTGATAGCGTCAGAAAATATTACACAATTCTCCACAACCATAAGTGGGCGATTGTTAAGAGTACCCAAAATAGCAGTAATCTTGGGCACCTACATACCTAGGCACGAGTTTTGTGCGAACGGCCCTGCGCAGGTATGGCTTTCCATATAAACCCAACTTAATTATACGGTCTAATCGCAATGCGCCAACTACTTCAGCCTGGTCTGAAAGTGTTACTGCTCTCCAACTGCTCCCTGAGCACTTATAATGTATACATAAATTTGTCTTAAATGCGTCAGCACTGAATTCGGTGCGTCAGCTCTCCAGATCACACCACTTAGAACCTTTAAAGACTCCTGCTAGTGGCTGGATGTTGTAAGCCAAATTGACGTCCTGGTAAGCTTCATCTACGACTCAGAGTATTCCACTTGTTCTAGCGTCGACAAATTACCTAAGCTGTTCGAAGTAGTGTCATTCTCCTTTCCCCGTCATAAGGCGATCGGCAGAGACTCCAGTACGCCTCAGTCCTTTGGCCTGGTTCTTCAGCAACTTCCAGGTAGAGGGTCATCGTAGATAAAGTTTTCACACATGACTGGACTTAGCATTGCGCGTACCTATATGACACTCCAACAACTTAGACCAAATAATAACAAAGGGCATCCTCATGCAACTGCTACCTGGTTACCTGAAATTCCGGGTAGTGACAACAAGGTAGTAAGGTTTTCATTCCAGCTACACAACTTCCGTAATCACTTTAGCCAAGCCTGCACTGTTAATAGACCCGCTAACTGCAAAATAACCTCAGCTTGCCCTGATACTTTTACCCCAGTGCAGGACAACAGCACGAGATCTCAAAGTTTAAATGCAGCATACACGCGAATAAATGCTAATTAGCTTAAGAAAATTCTCTCCCACTACGATAGCCTTAAGGATTTTTACCATAACTTGTAAGAACAAAATCCTAGTTGAATGAAAACTTGCAAAGCACCAGGCAGGTAAGCAAGGCACACGATACTGCGTACTACGAAAAAGGCTGTCAGTTGCACCACTTAGGAAACGTCGCAGTGCCTGCTATAACTTGCCCATTCCTTCCCTCTTGCTTTCTGATAATAAGAATATCGTTGTCGCAGAAGCGTTGCAAAATATTATTGACATACTTTTCTCTGATGTCTTTATCAGCACTGATTGGCTAGAGCCAAGTACGGTTCCAAAGTTAACTGATAACCGGATTCACCTCATTGATCGCAGCTTGAAAAATGTCAGTCTGGCTGTACGCTGGCTGCTGTTGCTCTGCGGCCCCGGTCCTAAGGGAGTCCCCTCTTCTCTAATAATACCCAAACGCTCGGATGTTCCAATCCTTCGTCATAACTTTTTAAGCCTCGCTACGACGAGCGGAAACCATCAACTATATGCAACCACTCAACAGTCGTTTCATGATACGAACGAGGCTGTCGCCGAACTAGCGATCACTAGCGTCTTATAAGTTACATAACATTTGCGTTTAGAATTATAGATTGGATAAAAAGGGGATGCTTTCTTTCCTACTATAGTAAAACCTCATCACAAGGTCTCAACACAGATATCTACCAGTTAACGCTTGCCAAATATGCTAGTTTGGATGTTTCATCTACGTAACCTACTGCATTAATAATTGGATAAGGGCTAGACATCCTCTTCTTACACATAAGAGAGCGCTTGGCAGTGTTCCAAACAATAGATTACTGACAAGCTGTCTGCTTTTGTTGTCACTAACCATTTTCTGTTGATTCCCATTTAACCTTCCTAGCCGAACACGGTCAGTAAAACTAGGTGTAACACCTCTCAAAGAACACTTGTAACTAGCGAATTATTTCAAGGTAATGTCGTCTACCCAGTGCTGCAATTGTTATACATTAACGAAATACTCTAGAGCTTTAGGTACAGTAGAACATACATCATTTTTAACGACCTCAAAATTGTATTCTCATTCGACACGATGCATACAGAAATACCCCTCACTAATTCAGAGCTAACTCCGCGCTCTTGTATGTAAATACGTTAGTTAAAGGCTGGAATTCTTACCAATGATTTGCAGCTTTCCATTTTTACTTACCTCCCTAATTTTTAATTGCGCAGCCACAGGTATAAACCCTACCGTGAGCGACTTTGATGCGCATTACTATAGTATACTAACTTATGCCGAACCAACACACTACAGCAATGCCGGAGACATATACACTATTGAATATATACTAAAGTCTGTAAGCCAGGTAGCGTCTCGACGCAAGCTCTTCATATTTTGCGCTGGACGTCTTTTAGCGTACTTATTGATTGGTTGCACTAAGTTACGTAAGCTTGACAGGATGTGGATCGAGCAAATTTAGCACACACTTACTAAGGGCCTTCTTTGCCCATTTACGCTTAATTATCATTTATGCTGCGAACCGTTTGACCTAAGGCCTCCCTGGCAGCGCAGGATTAAATCCAACCACTTATTTCTCTATCAAAGCCTCAATAGCTCCGCTTCAAGGACAGTCACATATTAACCGATTCGCGACAACTTTGCCCCAAAACAAAAAGCCTTACTTAAACGCCCTAATTTCGTCGCAACCTTGGTTTAACCCTAATGCATACGTAGGGAACGAGCAACTAGAAGTTAGCAGGGCGTCTACAAGTGCAAAAGGACGCTCCTCGGCTCTAAAACGATTAATAAGTGCCTCCGAATTGGCAGAAGTTCTGGACCGTAGCATTACTTTGCAAGTAACTCGCGAAATACCTCACTTCTTGCGTTGTTTTCACTTTTAGTGCAATCAGTATTTACAATTTGTTTTGAGCAGTATATGTTTTTGCTAGTATACGCAATACTCTAGCATTTAGAGTTGTATTTTATTTTGCTGAGATTTACTGAGGTTAAACTTTGGCGCCAGAGAGCAATTTCAGCGCAAGAAACGTTTGGCTATATTTTTTGTTAATTTGTACTTTTCTAGTGAAGTAGGCGGAATTAACATGCCTCTTAACATTCCCGTTTGTTTTTGTCTGCATTTCCCGAAATTGTTTGTAACCTTTATGTAATCCTTATAATTCCGCTGCTCTTATTTCTTTCCATGTGCGCACCTATAATTTTGCATTGAGCGAGCCGAAATAGTCCATGAATTTATAATGACGTTGTGTTGAATTGGATCGTTTCCAAAGAAAACCTTCATAACTACGGCTCTGCGCAGCGTTCACGACAAAGAAAATCAAGGTGCTCAACATCGCCTGAAGGAACCAGAAGAAGTTCGAGGGGGCACCTACCACCCCGTCAGCTGAACCCCAAACAATGCTAATCCATTCGTAATTGCCAACGAGGAACTTATGCTCATATTTTTTGTACTACCATGCCAGAGCATAGGCATAAACGTTGATCAGATCCCTTAAGGGCACAGTCTCTAGACAGTCTAGAAATTTACCTATTTATTTATTTACCGTCGACGAGCTCCGGCAACAAACCCAATGTCATATAAAAATGTGTATACTTTCACCAACCGCGCACTACGTCTTTGAATATTGAGACTTAAACCTTGCTGGCCTACGAGTTCCATTCTACGCCTATCCTTGATGATACGTGGCATTCTACAAAACTTAATCACCTGATTCCGCATTCTACTTTTATTCGCCATCGTCTCTCTATTACGCAGTTTCTGCATGCGTCTGACTACATTAGTTGTCTTCCTGTCTCTACTTGGATTATTAATAAATAATGATCAGCACTTCCTTCTCATCCTCTTACAGGTGCTTTACATAACTACGTAAACTTTAGTGTATGAACTGCTGTCGTACTTTTTATGGCCCGGTAGGCATAGCAATCCAGTGGCTCCTCGACCATTCTTTATTACCACTACTTCCCAAGTTCCATTACCTTAATTGCAGATCTGAATAAGGTTCTGCTGCCTCACTCTATGCAGCGTCTTTCTTCTCCTCAATGATCGCATTACTGCCATCTTTTTATACATGTCCACGTGGCTCTCCACTATGACGCAAGCTACGCATTCCCGCGCTTATGTCTGTCCTCGGAGCCGGTTCCCATTACCACCCCTAGACACAAATCTTCCATTTATGTTGACACTCAATATCAGTATTCTTCACTTACCTGGGCGGCCTAACGACCATGCTGGCTAGCCGATCAACCTCCACGGGGTGCCAGCTGGGTGGTTCGGGTTAATCCCGTTCCAGCAAGTTGTTCAAAGGCAGTGTTCCAGGACGTGGCGAGTTTTCGCTTGGCGAGCCTTCTCACTATAAAAAGACACATATGTCGTTTAACAACACCGTAAACTGACGGGTGTGACTCACCACTAACTAAAGTCAATACTTCTCCCCCATTTGGATGATCACCCTTTACAAATGCCATCCAATTCGAAGAGTTCCATTGACCCTTTCATACGATAGCGTACACAGCAAAAAGTCACAAATTTAGTCACACTTTACTCATCTGCAAGACAATGCTCGTATCTGAACCCAGACTCACTCTATACAAGGTATGCGCTAGACCTCTTTTGAAGCACTGCTCAATAATATTTACCACCTCAAGGAAGGGTGACCGGATAGCCATTGAGAAAGTACAACGTTCATTCACAAACCGCATGTTTGTTCTTTTACTCTCAACTACCTTGAGCGCTGTAAACTTCTTGGTCTTGAACCTCTATAGTTACGAAGAATGAGATTCAACCTCACCTTCCTATTCCAGACGATAAATAACCAAAACACGAAGCTTGCAGGACTTATACCACAAAACGATGACTCTCGGTATCCACTTCGCCCTAGAACCCTACACTTTACCCTGCCTACAGCCCGCACCGGCGTACGTAACAACTTCTTTCTCTACAGCTTCGCTCGCGTCTGGAACAGGCTACCATTATAAGCTAGGGCAACCGAGAATGCTGCACAGTTCTGACCATCCCTGAACAGACGCCTTGATACCCTACCTAGATGGGAGCTCTTTAATACAAAAATACCGGAAGATGAACTTTGGGACATGGACGGAGTACCTCTAACTCCGAAAACACAACTTTTCGGACACAGGCACCACCAAATAACTCACCTTGACGCCCGATATATGTCCGCTAATCCAAATAAGCAATAACAGAATCTAACCCAGCAGCAAAATATCTGCACGTTCAACTCCGTTATTCCCATCTTATTTCTGAAATTCTGTTAACATCCTAGATACCTGAAACGGTAGTCTACTGCGTATATCCAACTTCATTCTCCTGGATTGCTTGCATGAGCTATTCTGTCACTGTCCGGAACTGCCTGAAGACCCGGGATTGCACTGAGGAACAGCTTTCGCCAAAGACGGACGTGGTAACAGACAAGGACGTACTTGCAGCGTTGCTTTATACCAAAGCGACTCAACTGCAATCCCCACCACAACCGTCGTCCAGTATGGAGAGCTGGACACATCTTCACACTCCCGAAAAATATACATCTGAACAATCCAGAGACAGGAGGTTTGAAACTTTGCTCACCTGGACACACAACAAGACGACTATTCGTGACGTCCTCATCCTCAACCGGCCTTAACAATTTTGGCGGTCCTGATCAAACTATCTCTCCGGCAAACAGAGGAAATTGGAAGCCATTTGACTGTAAATAACTGAATATGAAATCAGTTGTACAGCGGCTTTGCCAGTAATATAGTAGTGTTCAAAATGTCCTACGGCAGTATTGCAGGACGTGGTGGGTTTTCGCCTGGCAAGCATTCTTTCTATAAGAGGCCACAAATGTCTGTTTAACAACCCTGCGACGTGGCGGATGTGACTCGTCACTGAATAAATGCACTGCACACGACTACATACTGGCAAGTCGACTAGACTCATATTTCAACTTTTCCCGCCACCTACGAGAATATGATACTGTCAGTCTGCATGCACCGTTTCACTTCAATTGTAGTACCTTGACCGTTTACATTACGCACGATTGAACCCAAAATATTAGTGTGAAACACAAATTCGCACGCCAATCATCCTTGCTAGTTCCCTATATGAGAATTACGTACCAGTTATCCAACCGTACCTTTGGCGAACACTTACATCTGTGGTAAGTGTATGTAAGCTAAGTTTGTTTCGGTGACCCTGACGACCACTTGATTACGCTTGTACTGCTGCATCTCGTTTCCTCGAGAATAAAACTACTTATTTAGTTAGTTAGATAGTCCTGTCTGATTGATCTTTAGCTTTATGACCTTCTCCAGACTTCTAAGATGCAAATGCTTTAGGTTCTGCCAAACCGACGCTCCGTAAATAAATTGCAGAGCATTGCTGGTCATTTCCCTTATATTATCTTTCACATTAACACAACTAGTTCTATCTACAGTATTTGAGTATTCCATTTTTAACAACGCGGTCTGACCACAATGAGCCAACTTACTCGTCTCATCCAGACTACTGCGACCTTAACAGTGGAACTTTAGCAGACCATCCGGTCTGTCCACCAGTGCTCTGCACTGAAGTCGCCTCACATCGGTTTCTCGCACCTTACTTCTTGACGGTTTGCTCTTCTCTGACGTCGTTCCGCCACACGGACTAAAGGATGCTTAAATTGAAGGTACCGAGACCCATTTGGCTCCTTAAGGTAATAGTGTAGCGCCCTAAAAGATAACAGCTCTCTTGCATGTACAATTTAATTGCTGACCGATTGTACATTACTCCTTATTGTTTTAACTTCCTTACAGCCGTCTCGACTCGACAGCTTTGTAAGTTCCCGCGCTCAAGTGTTCGCTCTCTTCTCGCTTCATCCGTCCGCTTCTTATTGAAGCCCATCGAATACAATCCACTGTGTCCGACTACCATTGCATTCTGATATCCGCGCTTAATTTCGCGCACCGTCTCGGACTAGCATTAACCAGTCCTACAAATTAGTGACCCTGATTTGCACGCGCGAATTCAATCTTTTTTCTCGTTTGTATTTTTTGGTGAGTTCGTTCCTTTTTCTCGATTATATACCTGTAATCATTTGTTTCTTGCGTAATTTTTGTACTTTTATGGTATTTTGTTCATTTTTAATCTTTCGACTTACCTTTCGAGAGTGGCATCTGAGTCGTTTTACAGCGTAAACATGCTTACTTTGGCTGTTCCAAGTTTCATGGAACACAGCCCAGAGGTTTGGTTTACGATATTCAAAATCGAACTGGAAATTAAGGGCATTACTGCGGACCATCCGAGGTACAGTCAGCTCGTCCTATGCCTTCCTCCGTCGGTTGTGACGCTGATTGAGGACATTCTTCTCTGCCCATCGAATGAGGCAAAGTAGGAAACGATGAAGCAAGCGATTTTAAAAGAGTTACAGCCCAGTGCACGAGCTCGATTTGAGCAGCTCATTGGTCTCAAGCTTGGAGATCGCAAGCCGTCGGTGTTGCTCCGCGAACTTTAGCGCATCGCTGGTCCCTTATTCTTGAGCGAAGAAGGGATAAAGGAGCTGTGGTTTGCACGTCTCCCAGAGCCATTGCTGGTACTGCTGTCCATGTGTATAGATACACCCCGGAAAGAATTAGCTACTAAAGCAGACGCTGCGTTTGAACGTTTTCCGCAGCAACGACCAGTAGCTCCGGTGACGTATTCTCACCGATGAAAACCGTATCTCATGTTTGCTCCCAGTCGTTAAGCTGATTTGACTCTAAAGACGAGGAAATTGCGCTACTTCGCAGCAAGATAGCAGCAATGGAGGCTTCGAAGCAGCGTGTGCCACGGCCAATTGCTGACCACCTTTTGGCTACCGTTCATTGCGGCTCGTCTGTGCCTGCACCGAGTAAGTCATGTTCAGCACGAAAGCGTAACATTTTCCCTACAAGTTCTCAGTCAGATAATGTCGAACACGTCGATGAAGTATGTTGGTATCACTGCCAATACGGTGGAAGAGCTAGACGTTGCCGGGCTCCCTGCGTTAGGCACGACCCAGCTGCTTCAGGAAAAACGAATAGCCCGCATACCAGCACGACAAACGTATCATACATTAACCAAGCAAACCGACGGTTTTACCTTAAGGATGGACGTTTTTCCATCACGTTCCTCATCGACACGGGAGCGGAAGTCAGCGTCATCCCAGCGACCGCTAACGATAATCACTCAGAGCCCACGTACAATTTGCGTGCGACCAACGGTTCTCCGATAGCTTCATTCGGTCAGCGCATGATGAACCTGGACCTCAGTCTTCGCCGAGACTTTCAGTGGGTCTTCATGATTGCGTCTGTACCCTTAGCAATTATCGGTATCGATTTTCTCCGACCTTTTGGTTTGCTTGTTGATGCTGGTCGCCACAGAATTTTAGACGACTGTACTAAACTAAAGGTTGATGGCGTCCTTACGGACGCCCCGCTAATCAGTCCCGTTTTTCGAATCGCTAACGTACCATCAGGTTATGCGAACTTGCTGTCTGAGTTCGCGCGACTGGTACGACCAGCTGCAGAGCCTCCGCCAGTCACGACGGAGGTCGCTCATGTCATAGTCACGCGTCGTCAGCCAGTTAGCGCGCGACCAAGACGGCTTGCTCCTGACAAACTGCGCGCAGCACGTGCTGAATTCGACCACATGCTTAGCTCGGTATCGTCAAACCGTCCAACAGCCCATGGGCGTCGCCACTACACATGGTCCAGAAGAAGGTTGTGGGGGACTGGCGTCCTTGCGGCGACTATCGAACCTTGAATACGGTTACAACGCCTGATTGCTGCCTGATCCCACACCTAGTGGATCTCACCGCCAGTCTGGCGGGTAAGAGTATCTTTAGCAAAATTGCCTTGGTACGCGCATGCAATTAAATTCCGGTAGCCGAAGCTGACATCGCTAAAACTACCGTAAAGACTCCCTTTGGTTTGTTCGAGTTTCTGCGCATGCCATTTGGCCTAAAGAACGCCGCGCAAACTTTTCGGCGCTCCATCGACCAAGTTTGTCGCGGTTTAGACCTTGCTTACGCGTATCTCTATGACAATTTGATCGCGAGCTCTTCACGAGAAGAGCACCTGCGCCACATACGAACACAATTTGATTGTTTATCTCAACAAGGGGTGACTATCAACGCAGAAAAGTGTTCTTTTAGTATCGATTCAGTCAACTTCCTTGGTCATCCTATCTCCACTGCAGGCATCGTGCCACTGCAGGATAAAATTCAAGCCATCAGCGATTACCCCGAGCCTCATTCTTTCAAACAGCTCAGGCGTTTTGATGGGCTTGTCAACTTTTGCCGACGGTTCAAACCCAACTGCGTCTCGCTGATGCAACCCCTCACGGAACTTCTCCGAGAGAAACTCAAGAAATTCAAATTTCCTGCCGCAGCACGCGCTGCTTTTAAGTCGCTGAAAGAGGCTATCACCAACATAGCTTCTATAGCGCATCACGATCCGGTCGCCCCACTGTCCCTCAGTACTGACGCCTCGGACGTGGCAGTCGGTGCTGTTTTGCAGCAACGAGCAGCCGGTACGTGGCAACCCTTAGCGTTTTACTCCAAACGCCTACAACCTACCGAATCTTGCTACAGCAAATTCGGTGGAGAACTACTAGCCGCAAACCTAACGATACCTCACATTCGACAGGTCCTAGAAGGCCACTCCTTTGTCGTATTCATCGACTATAAACCCTGGCTTACGTTCCCGGCTCGATTACCGACCGATACTCCCCTAGAGAGTTGCGCCAACTTAACTATATCGCTCAGTTTACGACCGATATATGGCATGTCTCAGATGTGCACAACGCCGTCGCCGATGCACTATCTCGCATCCAAGCTATCTCCACGGACGCTGGCACTGCTATCGACTTGGCAACCATGGCCACAGCACAACTCAACGATCCTGAGGTTGATCTACTGCGCAGGTCTTCCGCAATGGACATACAACCCGTTCCGCTGACATCATCAGACGGAACGATACTCTGCGATTTTTCTCTGGGCACGCCGCGCCCAGTCGTTCCGCACGAGTTTCGGCAGGCTGTTTTCGACACGTTGCACGGCTTGTCTCATCCATGCGTTCATATATCGGTTAAACTCGTAACCGCACGATTTGTTTGGCGCAATGTTAATCGGGACGTTCGTACCTGCGCAGCTGCTTGCCTTCCGTGTCAACGCGTGAAGGTGCACATGCACACGAGAAGCCTACTAGGCACATTTCCGACGCCGGACGCACATTTTCATCACGTGCACGTCGATCTCGTAGGTCATCTGCCGCCCTTCAAAGGCTCTGTGTATCTACTGACCTGTGTCGATCGATCCACTAGGTGGCCGGAAGCCATTCCCATACCTAACTGCTCTTCGGAAACAGTGGCGATGGCTTTTCTGCAGCGTTGGGTAGCTCAATACGGCTGTCACGCCATCGTGACCACTGATCAAGAGTCACATTTCTCGTCAACATGTGCCACGTTGCTTAAGGATTTAGGATGTCGCCACTTTCAGACGACAGCGTACCATCCGGCCGCTAACGGTATGGTGGAACGTTTTCACCGCCAGCTGAAGGCAGCGCTAGGTGCGCACACAGATCCTTCATGACCTGAAACGCTGCCGCTCGTTCTCCTAGGCTTAAGAAACACGGTTAAAACCGATTTCGACGCCACACCAGCGCAGCTAGTCTACGGTTGCACACTGCGGTCGCCCGGACAGCTGGTAGCACCAGCCCTATGTACTTCCACTTTTGACTACGGAAGTTACACTGATCGATTGGCTCACCAGATGCGTGAGCTACGTCCACCCGCTCCTCGATCGCAGAAGACACCAGTGTACGTACCCGAGAAGCTGTCTACGTTTTCACATGTCCTTCTACGCGCAGACGGTGTTCGACAGCCTCTTAATTCGCTGTACGTTGGACCTTTCATGGTGCTACATCGTGCGAGTAAGGCGTATACTATTGACCGCGGTGGTCGACACAAAGTCGTCACCATCGACCGTCTAAAACCCGCCTTTATGGAAGAAACCACCTCGCCTGCTTCGTCTAGTAGTGCTTCGTGCGACGTCACAAATCAACGCACCAGCTTACAGCATCCTGGTGCAATCCAACGAGACCACGATCTCGGTCTACAGGCTTCAGCTGTCCCGACATCTCCCGAATCTAGTCCTCCGCCTTCCACGACCAATCGCCGTGGTCGGGAGGTGCGTAAGCTCGTTTGTTTCCCTGGCTGTGCATAGGATAAATATTTTAGATTTTTAGCTCTTGTATATATTTGCCTCAGTTTTGGTCGATTAACGTTTTGAAAACAAACAAAAATATGAAAATCATCCAAAAAAACCTTTTTTGAAAAAAATATTCAAAAACCAAAAAATTTAAACACGCACATCATTTGTTTTTTCTTTTTGGCGTTTTCTGCGCATGTTTTCCTACTTTCTCGTCTCTACGTGCCCAACCCTCTCATTTGATCGACTGGCCCACACGGGCAAGGTTTTCTAGGCCCCTGCCACGAACGCTGGTCGTTTCTCCCCCGGACGAGTGTCGCTTCTCCGCGGGACGACGGCCGCTTCTCCCCTGGACGAGTGTCTCTTCTTCGCGGGACAAGGGTCGCTTCTCCGGTGGAACATGGTCGTTTCTTCGTGGGACGTGGTTCGTTTTGGCACAGGTCGGGGTGCGGCGGGGGAGAGACCACTGCCAAGCGCACCGTTTGGCAGCAGCGGAGGTTGAAGTCCTGTCGGCGCTTTGCTGGACTAGCCAGTTTTTGTAGTCTGACAAGCCCGCTCCAATGGCTTGCCGAAATGCACCCTGCCTTGCAATCAATAACTAACAAACCACGAACGGCACAGCGGACTCCGACTGCCGGCGAACCCTCACTTGACACGAACGCTCATTCATTTTTACTCGACATGATTTTGCCTTACGAACCTCGTTTCAACAGTCCTTTACGATTTCGAAGGCTTTCTATGTTCAGCCTTCTAAGGGGAGCTCAGTAGCACCCTAAAAGATAACGGCTACCTTTCATGTACAATTTAATTGTTGACTGATTGTACATTACTCCTTATTGTTTTAATCTTCCTTACAGCCGTCTCGACTTGACAGCCTTGTAAGTTCCCGCGCTCACGTGTTCGCTCTCTTCTCGCTTCATCCGTCCGCTTCTTATTGAAGCCCATTGAATACACTCCGCTGTGTACGACTCCAATTTCCTTCCGATATCCGCGCTTAATTTCGCGCGCCGTCTCGGACTAGTATTAACTGGTCCTACTCTTCTCTGACATCGTTCCGCCACACAGACTAAAGGCTGCTTAACTTGAAGGTACCGCGACCCATTTGGCTCCTTAAAGTAATAGTAAATTAAAAGCGTTGTCCTCTAAACTCAGTGATATGCATCGGTTAACTCCGTCGGCTTATTTGTCTCATCGTACCCTCTACTCACAACCGTGCTTGTCGTTCCTAACCATTCAGCACCTGCTCACCATGGCCTACATATTCCAACTGAAATTAGACTCTTAATATTCAGGTTGCCGCAAGTAATGCTTTACAACTTCCTTCTCTGTGTTTGCTCCTCAGGTCTCAGTGGTCTTTCCTTGACAGCTTACGCGCGTCAGTCTGCTTCCAATTGCTTCAAACCCCACCTATTTTGGACTAGCTAGGTTTAGAAGAACACACTGTCATCACCCCTTCTAAGGAAGCCGCCTCGCGTTTAACCCCTCTGACTACAGCCATAAGCCTTCTTACTTATCAGCCCTCTCGCTCTATGTCTAACCCTTTAATACACACTGAATATTTAAAGGCTCCAAGAAACCGAAGCCTACTCTCTCCTAGCTCTTCTGCTCCCAATCACTTAAGAGGTCGGTCACGCATACCACCGAGTCCTTACTGCGGAGCTTTGGCCACCAATGCGTTCCCTCGTTCACTACCACTTTACACTTAGTAACTGAATCAATAAACTAGCGTTTTAGTACCGGCCGCGCGAGGCGCGCCTTGAAGACGTGATCATTATGTACAAGCAGTTGGCATCTATTATTGTAAAGGTATAACAATTTAACCGGTAACTTATCAGCTTTGTGGGTACGTTTATATGTATTTGTGTGTGTAAGTGGATGTCGGGAGTAAACTAGCGGATGTTGACATGATTTTCGAAATTGTTTGCTTTGTTTACCATTGTATGTGGGGCTCAAAGGGACTATTTGAACTGGATGGCGTTCGTGAAGTAAGAAAGTGTCTCCGAAATTGGGCGAGGCAGTGACTTTGTTTACTGTCGTCACCTTTAGTTGCTCTACTTTCATTCTTATTATTCCAAAGGTTTTTCCGAGGTTACCTCTCTAGTCTCCGGCTGCCACCGACCTTTTCCAATCCGACTTATATAGGAATATAAGGCTACGCACCGCTGCCACCTTTTCATGGATATGTTCATTTCATGTCCATCGCACTCATCCGGCCAACTCACAGTGCCTTGCTATCCTCTAGTCCCATTTGCTCAGCCTCGTTCTTCCGGACTGCTTCCCGACTACGAAGAAGTAAGCACCTTTGCTACCACCTCGATTGCCTTGCTGAATCAATATAACTTTTAGTGATATGGTTGCATTCGCAACGGTTCCTTCTTGCTTACTGGCTATAGTTGTGCTCATACTATAATTCCAAGGCTATTCTCAATATGCCTGTTAGCTTTGTCTCGTCAGAACGGTCTTCTGCTCACCGAACGTTTCCAGCCTACAGAGAGCTTACGTATTATGTTCGTTAGACCCAAATTTTATGTAGAAGACATTGATAGACTCGTTGGTTTCTTCATTTATACATATATCTACATTTTTATTAACATACGCTTTTCCGTTTAACGCCATATGCTTGGATTTCTTTTTAATTGGACTGTTAACTATCAGTGCTCTGACCTGCTACAATCACATCAAACAAGGTATCTGTTAACCTGCGGCTTTCTGAACACCGATACACAAACAATCAACGCTTTGCAGACCCAATATTGCTTCTTTTCCTACGTGTTTCTCCTGAAGGCTTTTAACGATTTAGGTCATAGCCATTTTCATGCACACCATGTCCACTGCTGAGGAAGCACCCTGGTTGTATTCCCAACACATTCGAATAGCCTGCTCTCAGTTCACCGAGTAAACCAGTCAAGTCTACGACGCCGCTCGCTCAACGACATTTACCAGAGTTCCGTTAAATTAAATACCATGACCCGCCAGGCGCACTAGACCAAATTCCTTATCTCCAGATCCATGAAGCCTCATATAAAATTTGGGTATATTGCAAGTTTTAACAGAACTCGTTACTAAGAATCCAGTAAGGAATGTTATATATGCAAGTTGCTTCAGGGCTACTTATAACTAACACACGGACAGCAGACCAATATGTACCATTTTCAATGCATACTGAGCCAAGTAAACTACTGGGACTATAGAGGTTGGTATTTATAAAGCCTCTAAGTGGTTGGAAGGTTTATATTAAGGCTGCATGATCTGACCCTACACGTATAATACAGGAGACCTTCAGGATCATTCGACACCTTTTGGCCTACGAAATGCACACAGTTCTTAGATAAATATCGCAAGTTTTATTGCTTAGAGACAATTTTCTCTATTTATATGGCTGTACCTCCAAACACCTATGAACTATGCGAGACTGACACCAATAATAAAGAGATGTGTGTAGGAAAGTTTAGCAAAATCTAGCGAAATGCTACGGGGCGTTAAATCCACTTAGGTGTGCTTTGGTGGGGCATTACAAGCTCTGCTTCTGGAGGTTGATCTTGCTCGTACATGAAAGACTGTCATGCCTCAAGTGTCGCTGCAAACTATTTTCTGGCTCTTTGGTTAAGTTCGAGCTATTTCGCTCCAATTCCGAGTTCTGAAGCACTTGCGAGCGACGTTCATCCAGGTGGCAATGTTAACTAATGCTGTAATGTCGCACCAGTTATTTTTTTGTTGGTTTTCCTGGCAAGAGCTGTTCTAGTACACTAAGCAAAAAGTAATAGGATAAATCACGTGCAGAATAGTAAATAAATAAAAATTAAATAAATAAATACTTTATTCTCGACTATGCGAGGCACGCCCATGGAGGCATGATCAGATAACAAGTGTGAGATGGTTGTGCACCCACCATTGCGCAAATGGCGTGGTAGGATTTGTAGCGAGGTAAAAGTAAATAAAGCACGAGCGGCCGAGATAAGGCGAAGTAGTGATCAAACTTCTCTGGATGGCCAGCAAGCCAGTGAGACCGGGACCACTCTGTCATCGGTTAGCTTCCGTGCCATCAAAATGGAATTTGGAAACGCGAAGGTCTCATTGCAAAAGCGGTTGAAAAAGAGGAGTTAGTTTTCCAGAAGTCTGTACTAGTGTTGTTAACAGTGATAGGCACATGTATATAAGACCAGGTTTAGTGAAGGAGTAGTCTATATTAGTCCGAGAGCGTTATTGCTCTGGTGTGGATACCAGAAAACCAGAAGAGCGGACAAAGTAAATTGGATGCTTGAACGAATACAGTCGAACGAAAAACGAACAAAGCGACGACAGGGTACATCAGTATCGATACTGATCGTCGACACACGTGGTGGGCCGGATGTATGCAAGAATGTCCTTAGGGTCGGCATTGAAAACAAATCCACCATTGTATGCTTGAGTAAATGGGTGTACATGAGATAAGAGATAACTTTTGTGTTGCTACAGAGCTTCCCTCCTAGATGGCTATCCGAAGTAGCATTTGAAATCAAAAGGTCGTAGATGGAAGTTCGTAAAATGTAATGGTAGGCAAAGGAATATCTGTACGTGTTCGTAAAAATGTCGACAGGACCTCAACCTCCGCTGCTGCAAAACAGTGTGCCTGGGAGTGCTCTCTATCCCCGCCGCACCCCGCCCCGCACTAAAACAAACCGTCGTCCTACGGAAAAACGACCACCCGCCTACGAACGAACGACATCTTCCTACGAAGAGAGGACTGTGGTCCCACGAGGAAGCAACCATCGTCCCGCAAGGAAACGTCGCTCGTCCTACGGATAAATGACCAGCGGTCACATCAGGGGTCCCGAAAACATTGCTCGTGTGGGTTGGTCGATCAAAGGGCAGAGGTGTGGCGTGTAGAGACAAGGGAATAGAAATCACCAGCAAAAACGCCGGAAAATTAAAGAATAGTCTGCTTGTTTAAATATTTCTGTTTCTGAACATCCTTTTAAAAATGTTTCCGGAGATTGTTGAATCTTTGTTTGTTTTCAAAAACTTAATCGATCAAATACGAAGCAAATACATACAATATCTACAAAGCTGAACGTATTTACATTGTACATGCTCGGAGAAACAGACAGCCTTGCGCACCACCCGACCACGGCGATTGGTCGTTTGAAGCGGCGCGCTTGATCCGGGAGGTGTCGGGACGGATGGAGCTTGTAGACCGCGACGGTGGTCTGGTTGAACTGTACTAGGATTATGTGAGCTGGTGCGGTGAGTTGTGACGTCGAACGCAACACTACTAGACGCGGTAGGCGAGGTGGCTTTTTCCATAAAGGCAGGTTTTAGACAGTCGATGGTGACGAGTTCGCGTCGGCCGCCGCGGTCAAAATTTACAACTTATTCGCGCGATGCAACACTCTAAAGGGTACTATGTAAGACGACTGAAGAGGCTGTGGAACGCCGTCTGCGCGAAGGACGTGTGAACACGTCACACCTTCTCGAGCAGATACACTAGTGTCTTATGCGATCGAGGAGTAGCTGGACACAGCTAACACATCCGATTAGCCAATCGATCAGTGTAACTTCCGTAGTCAAAAGCAGAGTAGGCGGTGCTGGTGATACCAGCCTTCCGGGCAACCGCAGAGTGCAACCGTAGACTAATTGTGCTGGTGTTGCATCGAAATCGGTTTTAACCTTGTTTATTAAGCCTAGAAAGAAGCGGGGAAATGTTTCAGATAATGAAGGGTCTGCGTGCACCCGTAGCGCCGCCTTCAACTGACGGTGAAAACGCTTCACCATGCCGGTAGCAGCCGGATGGTACGCCGTTGTCTGAAAGTGGCAGCTGCTTGACTCCTTAAGCAACGTGGCAAACGTCGAGGAGAAATGTGACCGTCGATCGGTGGTCACGCTGGTTGGACAGCCGTATTCAGCTACTCAACGCAACAGCAATGCTTTTCCTACCGTTACCGAAGGGAAATTTAAGATAGGGGCGGCCTCGCGTAAGACGATTGGGCGTAGCGTGCCCAGTGATTAATCGCAACTTATAGTTCCGTCTAAAGCTGTCAGCGAAACAGGTCGTATGGCCAGTGAGGGAGAGCTGCTTAGTAGCTAAACCTCAGGATCGTTGATTTGCGTCGTGGCCATCGCTGCCAAGTCGTTAGCAGTACATGCCTCAGGGGAGATAGCTTGGATGCGTGAAAGTGCATCGACGACTTTGCTGTGCACACCAGAGACATGCCGTATGTCGGTCGTAAACTGAGCAATATAGTCAAGGTAGCGCGGCTCTGTAGGAGAGTATCGGTCGGTAGTCCAGCCAAGCACGTAAGTCAGGAGTGTGTGAACGATGAAGACAGCAAGGAAGCGGAATTCTAAGATGTGTCTAAAGTGCCGTATCGCTAGATATGTGGCTAGTATTTCTCTACCGAAAGTGCTGTAGCGAGACTAGGTAGGTTGAAGGCGTTCGAAAAAACTCTAAGGGCTGCCACTTGTCGGCTACTTGTTGTTGCACA
>OX104062.1:42773594-42940046 GCA_944474145.2 Dicrocoelium dendriticum
TCGTACCTGCGCAGCTGCTTGCCTTCCGTGTCAACGCGTGAAGGTGCATATGCACACGAGAAGCCTACTAGGCACATTTCCGATGCCGGACGCACATTTTCATCACGTGCACGTCGATCGCGTAGGTCATCTGCCGCCCTTTAAAGGCTCTATGTATCTACTGACCTGCGTCGATCGATCCACTAGGTGGCCGGAAGCCATTCCCATACCTAACTGCTCTTCGGAAACAGTGGCGATGGCTTTTCTGCAGCGTTGGGTAGCTCAATACGGCTGTCACACCATCGTGACTACTGATCAAGAGTCACATTTCTCGTCAACATGTGCCACGTTGCTTAAGGATTCAGGATGTCGCCACTTTCAGACGACAGCGTACCATCCGGCCGCTAACGGTATGGTGGAACGTTTTCACCGCCAGCTGAAGGCAGCGCTAGGTGCGCACACAGATCCTTCATGACCTGAAACGCTGCCGCTCGTTCTCCTAGGCTTAAGAAACACGGTTAAAACCGATTTCGACGCCACACCAGCACAGCTAGTCTACGGTTGCACACTGCGGTCTCCCGGACAGCTGGTAGCACCAGCCCTATGTACTTCCACTTTTGACTACGGAAGTTACACTGATCGATTGGCTCACCAGATGCGTGAGCTACGTCCACCCGCTCCTCTATCGCAGAAGACACCAGTGTACGTACCCGAGAAGCTGTCTACGTTTTCACATGTCCTTCTACGCGCAGACGGTGTTCGACAGCCTCTTAATTCGCTGTACGTTGCATCTTTCATGGTGCTACATCGTGCGAGTAAGGCGTATACTATTGACCGCGGTGGTCGACACAAAGTCGTCACCATCGAACGTCTAAAACCCGCCTTTATGGAAGAAACCATCTCGCCTGCTTCGTCTAGTGGTGCTTCGTGCGACGTCACAAATCAACGCACCAGCTTACAGCATCCTGGTGCAATCCAACGAGAGCACGATCTCGGTCTACAGGCTTCAGCTGTCCCGACATCTCCCGAATCTAGTCCTCCGCCTTCCACGACCAATCGCCGTGGTCGGAAGGTGCGTAAGCTCGTTTGTTTCTCTGGCTGTGTATAGGATAAATATTTTAGATTTTTAGCTCTTGTATATATTTGCCTCAGTTTTGGTCGATTAACGTTTTGAAAACAAACAAAAATATGAAAATCATCCAAAAAATCTTTTTTGATAAAATATTCAAAAACCAAAAAATTTAAACACGCACATCATTTGTTTTTTCTTTTTGGCGTTTTCTGCGCATGTTTTCCTACTTTCTCGTCTCTACGTGCCCAACCCTCTCATTTGATCGACTGGCCCACACGGGCAAGGTTTCCTAGGCCCCTGCCACGAACGCTGGTCGTTTCTCACCCGGACGAGTGTCGCTTCTCCGCGGGACGACGGCCGCTTCTCCCCTGGACGAGTGTCTCTTCTTCGCGGGACAAGGGTTGCTTCTCCGGTGGAACATGGTCGTTTCTTCGTGGGACGTGGTTCGTTTTGGCACTGGTCGGGGTGCGGCTGGGGAGAGACCATTGCCAAGCGCACCTTTTAGCAGCAGCGGAGGTTGAAGTCCTGTCAGCGCTTTGCTGGACTAGCCAGTTTTGTAGTCTGACAAGCCCGCTCCAATAGCTTGCCGAAATGCACCCTGCCTTGCAATCAATAACTAACAATCCACGAACGGCACAGCGGACTCCGACTGCCGGCGAACCCCCACTTGACACGAACGCTCATTCATTTTACTCGACATGATTTTGCCTTACGAACCTCGTTTCAACAGTCCTTTACGATTTGAAGGCTTTCTAGGTTCAGCCTTCTAAGGGGGAGCTCAGTAGCACCCTAAAAGATAACGGCTACCTTTCATGTAAAATTTAATTGTTGACTGATTGTACATTACTCCTTCTTGTTTTTATCTTCCTTACGGCCGTCTCTGCTTGACAGCCTTGTAAGTTCCCGCGCTCACGTGTTCGCTCTCTTCTCGCTTCATCCGTCTGCTTCTTATTGAAGCCCATTGAATACACTCCGCTGTGTACGACTCCAATTTCCTTCCGATATCCGCGCTTAATTTCGCGCGCCGTCTCGGACTAGTATTAACTGGTCCTACTCTTCGCTGACATCGTTCCGCCACACAGACTAAAGGATGCTTAACTTGAAGGTACCGCGACCCATTTGGCTCCATAAGGTAATAGTAAATTAAAAGCGCTGTCCTCTAAACTCAATGATATGCATCGGTTAACACCGTCGGCTTATTTGCCTCATCGTACCCTCTACGCACAACCGTGCTTGTTGTTCCTAACCATTCAGCACCTGCTCACCATGGCCTACATATTCCAACTGAAATTAGACTCTTCATATTCAGATTGCCGCAAGTAATGCTTTACAACTTCCTTCTCTGTGTTTGCTTCTCAGGTCTCAGTGGTCTTTCCTTGACAGCTTACGCGCGTCAGGCTGCTTCCAATTGCTTCAAACCCCATCTATTTTGGACTAGCTAGGTTTAGAAGAGCACACTGTCATCACCCCTTCTAAGGAAGCCGCCTCGCGTTTAACCCCTCTGACTACAGCTATAAGCCTTCTTACTTATTAGCCCTCTCGCTCTATGTCTAACCCTTTAATACACACTGAATATTTAAAGGCTCCAAGAAACCGAAGCCTACTCTCTCCTAGCACTTCTGCTCCCAATCATTTTAGAGGTCGGTCACGCATACCACCGAGTCCTTACTGCGGAGCTTTGGCCACCAATGCGTTCCCACGTTCACTACCACTTTACACTTAGTAACTGAATCAATAAACTAGCGTTTTAGTACCGGCCGCGCGAGGCACGCCTTGAAGACGTGCTCATTATGTACAAGCAGTTGGCATCTATTATTGTAAAGGTATAACGAGTTAACCGGTAACTTATCAGTTTTGTGGGTACGTTTATATGTATTTGTGTGTGTAAGTAGATGTCGGGAGTAAACTAGCGGATGTTGACATTATTTTCAATATTGTTTGCTTTGTTTACCATTGTATGTGGGGCTCAAAGGGACTATTTGAACTGGATGGCGTTCGTGAAGTAAGAAAGTGTCTCCGAAATTGGGAGAGGCAGTGACTTTGTTTACTGTCGTCACCTCTAGTTGCTCTACTTTCATTCTTATTATTCCAAAGCTTTTTCCGAGGTTACCTCTCTAGTCTCCGGCTGCCACCGACCTTTTCCAATCCGACTTATATAGGAATATAAGGCTACGCACCGCTGCCACCTTTTCATGGATATGTTCATTTCATGTCCATCGTACTCATCCGGCCAACTCACAGTGCCTTGCTATCCCCTAGTCCCATTTGCTCAGCCTCGTTCTTCCGGACTGCTTCCCGACTACGAAGAAGTAAGCACCTTTGCTACCACCTAGATTGCCTTGCTGAATCAACATAACTTTTAGTGATATGGTTGCATTCGCAACGGTTCCTACTTGCTTACTGGCTATAGTTGTGCTCATACTATAATTCCAAGGCTATTCTCAATATGCCTGTTAGCTTCGTCTCGTCAGAACGGTCTCCTGCTCACCGAACGTTTCCAGCCTACAGAGGGCTTACGTATTATGTTCGTTAGACCCAAACTTTTATGTAGAAGACATTGATAGACTCGTTGGCTCCTTCATTTATACACATATCTACATTTTTATTAACCTACGCTTTTCCGTTTAACGCCATATGCTTGCATTTCTTTTTAATTGGACTATTAACTATCAGTGCTCTGACCTGCTACAATCACATCAAACAAGGTATCTGTTAACCTGCGGCTTTCTGAACACCGATACACAAACAATCAACGCTTTGCAGACCCAATATTGCTTCCTTTCCTACGTGTTTCTCCTGAAGGCTTTTAACGATTTAGGTCATAGCCATTTTCATGCACACCATGTCCACTGCTGAGGAAGCACCCTGTTTGTATTTCCAACACATTCGAATAGCCTGCTCTCAGTTCACCGAGTAAACCAGTCAAGTCTACGACGCCGCTCGCTCAACGACATTTACCAGAGTTCCGTTTAATTAAATACCATGACCCGCCAGGCGCACTAGACCTAATTCCTTATCTCCAGATCCACGTAGCCTCATATAAAATTTGGGTATATTGCAATTTTTAACAGAACTCGTTAATAAGAATCTAGTAAGGAATGATATAAGTGCCAGGTGCTTCAGGGCTGCTTATAACTAACACACGGACAGCAGACCAATATGTACCATTTTCAATGCATACTGAGCCAAGCAAACTACTGGGACTATAGAGGTTAGTATTTATAAAGCCTCTAAGTGGTTGGAAGGTTTATATTATGGCTGCATGATCTGGCCCTACACGTATAATACGGGAGAACTTCAGGATCATTCGACACCTTTTGGCCTACGAAATGCACACAGTTCTTAGATAAATATCGCAAGTTTTATTGCTTAGAGACAATTTTCTCTATTTATATGGTTGTACCTCCAAACACCTATGAACTATGCGAGACTGACACCAATATTAAAGATATGTGTGTAGGAAAGTTTAGCAAAATCCAGCGAAATGCTACGGGGCGTTATATCCACTTAGGTGTGCTTTGGTGGTTCATTACAAGCTCTGCTTCTGGAGGTTGATCTTGCTCGTACATGAAAGACTGTCATGCCTCAAGTGTCGCTGCAAACTATTTTCTGGCTCTTTGGTTAAGTTTGAGCTACTTTGCTCCAATTCCAAGTTCTGAAGCACTTGCGAGCGACGTTCATCCAGGTGGCAATGTTAACTAATGCTGTACTATCGCACCAGTTATTTGTTTGTTGGTTTTCCTGGCAAGAGCTGTTCTAGTACACTAAGCAAAAAGTAATAGGATACATCACGTGCAGAATAGTACGTAAATAAAAATTAAATAAATAAATACTTTATTCTCGACTATGCGAGGCACGCCCATGGAGGCATGATCAGATAACAAGTGTGAGATGGTTGATCACCCACCATTGCGCAAATGGCGTGGTAGGATTTGTAGCGAGGTAAAAGTAAATAAAGCACGAGCGGCCGAGATAAGGCGAAGTAGTGATCAAACTTCTCTGGATGGCCAGCAAGCCAGTGAGACCGGGACCTCTCTGTCATCGGTTAGCTTTCGTGCCATCAAAATAGAATTTGGAAACGCGAAGGTCTTATTGCAAAAGCGGTTGAAAAAGAGGAGTTAGTTTTCCAGAAGTCTGTACTAGTGTTGTTTATAGTGATAGGCACATGTATATAAGACCAAGTTTGGTGAAGGACTAGTCTATATTAGTCCGAGAGCGTTAGTGCTCTGGTGTGGATACCAGAAAACCAGAAGAGCGGACAAAGTGAATTGGATGCTTGAACGAATACAGTCGAACGAAAAACGAACAAAGCGACGACAGGGTACACCAGTATCGATACTGATCGTCGACACACGTGGTGGGCCGGATGTATGCAAGAATGTCCTTAGGGTCGGCATTGAAAACAAATCCACCATTGTATGCTTGAGTAAATGGGTGTACATGAGATAAGAGATAACTTTTGTGTTGCTACAGAGCTTCCCTCCTAGATGGCTATCCGAAGTAGCATTTGAAATCTAAAGGTCGTAGATGGAAGTTCGTAAAATGCAATGGTAGGCAAAGGAATATCTGTACGTGTTCGTAAAAATGTCGACAGGACCTCAACCTCCGCTGCTGCAAAACAGTGTGCCTGGGAGTGGTATCTATCCCCGCCGCACCCCGCCCCGCACTAAAACAAACCGTCGTCCTACGGAAAAACGACCACCCGCCTACGAAAGAACGACATCTTCATACGAAGAGAGGACTGTGGTCCCACGAGGAAGCAACCATCGTCCCGCAAGGGAACGTCGCACGTCCTACGGATAAATGACCAGCGGTCACATCAGGGGTCCCGAAAACATTGCTCGTGTGGGTTGGTCGAGCAAAGGGCAGGGGTGTGGCGTGTATAGACAAGGGAATAGAAAAACACCAGCAAAAACGCCGGAAAATTAACGAATAGTTTGCTTGTTTAAATATTTCTGTTTCTGAACATCCTTTTAAAAATGTTTCCGGAGATTGTTGAATCTTTGTTTGTTTTCAAAAACTTAATCGATCAAATACGAAGCAACTACATACAATATCTACAAAGCTGAACGTATTTACATTGTACATGCTTGGAGAAACAGACAGCCTTGCGCACCACCTGACCACGGCGATTGGTCGTTTGAAGCGGCGCGCTTGATCCGGGAGGTGTCGGGACGGATGGAGCTTGTAGATCGCGACGGTGGTCTGGTTGAACTGTACTAGGATTATGTGAGCTGGTGCGGTGAGTTGTGACGTCGCACGCAACACTACTAGACGCGGTAGGCGAGGTGGCTTTTTCCATAAAGGCAGGTTTTAGACAGTCGATGGTGACGACTTCGCGTCGGCCGCCGCGGTCAAAGTTTACAACTTATTCGCGCGATGCAACCCTCTAAAGGGTACTATGTACGACGACTGAAGAGGCTGTGGAACGCCGTCTGCGCGAAGGAGGTGTGAACACGTCACACCTTCTCGAGCAAATACACTAGTGTCTTATGCAATCGAGGAGCAGGTGGACACAGCTAACGCATCCGATTAGCCAATCGATCAGTGTAACTTCCGTAGTCAAAAGCAGAATAGGCGGTGCTGGTGATACCAGCTGTCCGGGCAACCGCAGAGTGCAACCGTAGACTAATTTTGCTGGTGTTGCATCGAAATCGGTTTTAACCTTGTTTATTAAGTCTAGAAAGAAGCGGGGAAGTGTTTCAGATAATGAAGGGTCTGCGTGCGCCCGTAGCGCCGCCTTCAACTGACGGTGAAAACGCTTCACCATGCCGGTAGCAGCCGGATGGTACGCCGTTGTCTGAAAGTGGCAGCTGCTTGACTCCTTAAGCAACGTGGCAAACGTCGAGGAGAAATGTGACCATCGATCGGTGGTCACGCTGGTTGGACAGCCGTATTCAGCTACTCAACGCACCAGCAATGCTTTTCCTACCGTTACCGAAGGGACATTTAAGATAGGGGCGGCCTCGCGTAAGACGACTGGGCGCAGCGTGCCCAGTGATTAATCGCAACTTATAGTTCCGTCTAAAGCTGTCAGCGGAACAGGTCGTATGGCCAGTGAGGGAGAGCTGCTTAGTAGCTAAACCTCAGGATCGTTGATTTGCGTCGTGGCCATCGCTGCTAAGTCGTTAGCAGTATATGGCTCAGCGGAGATAGCTTGGATGCGCGAAAGTGCATCGACGACTTTGCTGTGCACACCAGAGACATGTCGTATGTCGGTCGTAAACTGAGCAATATAGTCAAGGTAGCGCGGCTCTGTAGGAGAGTATCGGTCGGTAGTCCAGCCAAGCACGTAAGTCAGGAGTGTGTGAACGATGAAGACAGCAAGGAAGCGGAATTCTAAGATGTGTCTAAAGTGCCGTATCGCTAGATATGTGGCTAGTATTTCTCTACCGAAAGTGCTGTAGCGAGATTAGGTAGGTTGAAGGCGTTCGAAAAACCTCAACGGGCTGCCACTTGTCGGCTACTTGTTGTTGCACAAGGGCTCCGACAGCTACACTCAAGGCGTCAAATCTGACGGACAATGAGGCGGCGGGATCGTGCTGCGCTAAAGAAGTTGTTTTGACGGCCGCCCCTTTCAGCGACTCAAGGCAGTGTGTGCTGCGGCAGGGGGTTCAAATTGCTAGAAATTCTCTCGGAGAAGGTCCATGAAGGGTTACATCAGCGAGGCGCATTTGTGAAGGAAACGTCGGTAGAAGTTGACAAGCCATTCAGAGCGCCTGCTGTTCGAACGAATGAGGTTCCGAGTAGTCGATGATGACTTGTATTTTATCTCGCAGTGGCACAACGCCTGCGGAGGAGATGCGATGGCCGAGGAGATTTACCTCGTCGACATCCACCGAACACGTCTCTGCGTTGATTGTTAACGTGTTGAAATAAATGAGCGAAAGGTGTTCATTCCTGGCGCAGGTGCCCGTCTCGTGAAGCGCTCGTGAGTAAAATGTCGTCGAGACAAGCGTGAGCGAAGGTTGGGTCACGCGAAACTTGGTCGCTGGAGCGCTGAAAATTTTGCGCGGCATTCTGTAAACCAAGTGGCATGTGCAGGAATTCGAACAAACCAAATGGAGTTGTCACGGCAGTTTTAGCTACGTCCACTTCGGCTACCGGAATTTGGTTGTATGCGCGTGCAACGTCGATTTTGCTGCAGATATTTTTGCTCTCCATCCCGGCGGTGAGATCCAGGAGGTGCTTGATCGGATAGCGATCGAGCGTCGTAACAGTACTTAAGGTTCGACAGCCGCCGCAAGGATTCCAGCTCCATGATCTTCGGGACTATGTAGAGAGGTGACATCCATGTGCTGTTGGACAGTCTGGCGATACCGAGCTGAAGCATGTGGTTGAATCCAGCTCGTGCCGCACATCGTTTGTTCGGGGCAATCCGTCGTGGTCGTCCGCCAACCGGTTGAGCGCGCTTGACTATGTGGTGAGCGAGCTCTGTGGAGACGGGTAGGAGCTATGTAGCCAGTCGAACTAGTCGCTGGTATTCGGAGAGGACGTTCCAGTAGTCGGACGGTGCTTCCGCGTTCCGAACTACAGAGCTGAGTATCGGGGCATCTGAAAGGACGCCCTCAACTCCTGGTTTTTATGGTCAGCTAAAATCCTGTGGCGACCCGCAACGACAAGTCATTCGAGCTGGCGAAGAAAACCTTCGCCGCTAATTGCGAAAGGTACTGACGCAACCGCGAAAACCAAGGGAAAGTCTCTGCAGCGAGTTAAAGCCAACTTCATCATGCACTGAATGTATGAAGCCGTCAGTGAGCCGTTAGCTGCAAGTAGAATGTAGGTGGAATTAAATAAATAAATGTTTGATTCTCGACTATGCTTGTCTTGTGCGCTGGCAGGGATAACGTTCACTTCGGCTCCTGTGTCGACCAGGCAAGTGACATGGGAGCGTCTATCAGTGACGTAGAACAAACGGCCTGGTTTGTCGCTGCCGGACGCCTGAGCCGCGTTCACTTGTCAACGAACTCCTTTCCCTGTGCCACTGCACCACGCCTGGCGCAAGGTGAACGGCGACGTCGAGCATTGTCAAAATACTAGCGATGTTACTAACACAGATCATTCATTAAGTTAACATTTCGAGGTCGGCTGCGAAAGGGTGATGGACTGCGTCTGCGCGGCGACCTGGAGCTGCAGGGTTGAAACCGGGACTGAAAGGTAAGTTACGAAGGGCGGCTATCTCGTATTCGTCGTGCCTGCAGTATTGTTGACTCAAGGCGAGGCTCGGCTAACTCTTCATCTCTAGAGTCAGCTTGCGCGGACGATTACGTACTCAAGTCTTGAGCAGGTAAGATGGCAATAACCTTACCGGGAGCCTTTGTATGAGGGGTATTCTCTAAAACGCTGGGTCTGCCGTTAAGGTCAGCTATTTGAGTGCTCTACCTGGGTCAGCGAATAGCCTTAAAAGAAAGGGATCAGGTAGGCGGGAGAGATCGCAATGTTCAATCGTGTTCCCCATGCAGCATGACAAGCTATCTTCGTAATATTGCGGAGCTGTTGTGCAACAACAAGTAGCCGACAAGTGGCAGCCCGTTGAGGTTTTTTCGAACGCCTTCAACCTACCTAATCTCGCTACAGCACTTTCGGTAGAGAAATACTAGCCACATATCTAGCGATACGGCACTTTAGACACATCTTAGAATTCCGCTTCCTTGCTGTCTTCATCGTTCACACACTCCTGACTTACTGCTTGGCTGGACTACCAACCGATACTCTCCTACAGAGCCGCGCTACCTTGACTATATCGCTCAGTTTACGACCGACATACGACATGTCTCTGGTGTGCACAGCAAAGTCGTCGATGCACTTTCGCGCATCCAAGCTATCTCCGCTGAGCCATATACTGCTAACGACTTAGCAGCGATGGCCACGACGCAAATCAACGATCCTGAGGTTTAGCTACTAAGCAGCTCTCCCTCACTGGCCATACGACCTGTTCCGCTGACAGCTTTAGACGGAACTATAAGTTGCGATTAATCACTGGGCACGCTGCGCCCAGTCGTCTTACGCGAGGCCGCCCCTATCTTAAATTTCCCTTCGGTAACGGTAGGAAAAGCATTGCTGGTGCGTTGAGTAGCTGAATACGGCTGTCCAACCAGCGTGACCACCGATCGATGGGCACATTTCTCCTCGACGTTTGCCACGTTGCTTAAGGAGTCAAGCAGCTGCCACTTTCAGACAACGGCGTACCATCCGGCTGCTACCGGCATGGTGAAGCGTTTTCACCGTCAGTTGAAGGCGGCGCTACGGGCGCACGCAGACCCTTCATTATCTGAAACACTTCCCCGCTTCTTTCTAGACTTAATAAACAAGGTTAAAACCGATTTCGATGCAACACCAGCACAATTAGTCTACGGTTGCACTCTGCGGTTGCCCGGACAGCTGGTATCACCAGCACCGCCTATTCTGCTTTTGACTACGGAAGTTACACTGATCGATTGGCTAATCGGATGCGTTAGCTGTGTCCACCTGCTCCTCGATCGCATAAGACACTAGTGTATTTGCTCGAGAAGGTGTGACGTGTTCACACCTCCTTCGCGCAGACGGCGTTCCACAGCCTCTTCAGTCGTCGTACATAGTACCCTTTAGAGGGTTGCATCGCGCGAATAAGTTGTAAACTTTGACCGCGGCGGCCGACGCGAAGTCGTCACCATCGACTCTCTAAAACCTGCCTTTATGGAAAAATCCACCTCGCCTACCGCGTCTAGTAGTGTTGCGTGCGACGTCGCAACTCACCGCACCAGCTCACATAATCCTAGTACAGTTCAACCAGACCACCGTCGCGGTCTACAAGCTCCATCCGTCCCGACACCTCCCGGATCAAGCGCGCCGCTTCAAACGACCAATCGCCGTGGTCGGGTGGTGCGCAAGGCTGTCTGTTTCTCCGAGCATGTACAATGTAAATACGTTCAGCTTTGTAGATATTGTATGTATTTGCTTCGTATTTGATCGATTAAGTTTTTGAAAACAAACAAAGATTCAACAATCTCCGGAAACATTTTTAAAAGGATGTTCAGAAACAGAAATATTTAAACAAGCAAACTATTCGTTAATTTTCCGGCGTTTTTGCTGGTGTTTTTCTATGCCCTTGTCTCTACACGCCACACCCCTGCCCTTTGATCGACCAACCCGCACGAGCAATGTTTTCGGGACCCCTGATGTGACCGCTGGTCATTTATCCGTAGGACGTGCGGCGTTTCCTTGCGGGACGATGGTTGCTTCCTCGTGGGACCACAGTCCTCTCTTCGTAGGAAGATGTCGTTCTTTCGTAGGCGGGTGGTCGTTTTTCCGTAGGACGACGGTTTGTTTTAGTGCGGGGCGGGGTGCGGCGGGGATGGAGACCACTCCCAGGCACACTGTTTTGGAGCAGCGGAGGTTGAGGTCCTGTCGACATTTTTACGAACACGTACAGATATTCCTTTGCCTACCATTACATTTTACGAACTTCCATCTACGACCTTTTGATTTCAAATGCTACTTCGGATAGCCATCTAGGAGGGAAGCTCTGTAGCAACACAAAAGTTATCTCTTATCTCATGTACACCCATTTACTCAAGCATACAATGGTGGATTTGTTTTCAATGCCGACCCTAAGGACATTTTTGCATACATCCGGCCCACCACGTGTGTCGACGATCAGTATCGATACTGGTGTACCCTGTCGTCGCTTTGTTCGTTTTTCGTTCGACTGTATTCGTTCAAGCATCCAATTCACTTTGTCCGCTCTTCTGGTTTTCTGGTATCCACACCAGAGCACTAACGCTCTCGGGCTAATATAGACTAGTCCTTCACCAAACTTGGTCTTATATACATGTGCCTATCACTATTAACAACACTAGTACAGACTTCTGGAAAACTAACTCCTCTTTTTCAACCGCTTTTGCAATAAGACCTTCGCGTTTCCAAATTCTATTTTGATGGCACGAAAGCTAACCGATGACAGAGAGGCCCCGGTCTCACTGGCTTGCTGGCCATCCAGAGAAGTTTGATCACTACTTCGCCTTATCTCGGCCGCTTGTGCTTTATTTACTTTTACCTCGCTACAAATCCTACCACGCCATTTGCGCAATGGTGGGTGAACAACCATCGCACACTTGTTATCTGATCATGCCTCCATGGGCGTGCCTCGCATAGTCGAGAATAAAGTATTTATTTATTTAATTTTTATTTATTTACTATTCTGCACGTGATTTATCCTATTACTTTTTGCTTAGTGTACTAGAACAGCTCTTGCCAGGAAAACCAACAAACAAATAACTGGTGCGACATTACAGCATTAGTTAACGTTGCCACCTGGATGAACGTCGCTCGCAAGTGCTTCAGAACTTGGAATTGGAGCAAAATAGCTCGAACTTAACCAAAGAGCCAGAAAATAGTTTGCAGCGACACTTGAGGCATGACAGTCTTTCATGTACGAGCAAGATCAACCTCCAGAAGCAGAGCTTGTAATGAACCACCAAAGCACACCTAAGTGGATATAACGCCCCGTAGCATTTCGCTGAATTTTGCTAAACTTTCCTACACACATATCTTTAATATTGGTGTCAGTCTCGCATAGTTCATAGGTGTTTGGAGGTACAACCATATAAATAGAGAAAATTGTCTCTAAGCAATAAAACTTGCGATATTTATCTAAGAACTGTGTGCATTTCGTAGGCCAAAAGGTGTCGAATGATCCTGAAGTTCTCCCGTATTATACGTGTAGGGCCAGATCATGCAGCCATAATATAAACCTTCCAACCACTTAGAGGCTTTATAAATACTAACCTCTATAGTCCCAGTAGTTTGCTTGGCTCAGTATGCATTGAAAATGGTACATATTGGTCTGCTGTCCGTGTGTTAGTTATAAGTAGCCCTGAAGCAACTTGCATATATAACATTCCTTACTGGATTCTTAGTAACGAGTTCTGTTAAAATTGCAACATACCTAAATTTTATATGAGGCTTCATGGATCTGGAGATAAGGAATTTGGTCTAGTGCGCCTGGCGGGTCATGGTATTTAATTTAACGGAACTCTGTTAAATGTCGTTTTGCGAGCGGCGTCGTAGACTTTACTGGTTTACCCGGTGAACTGAGAGCAGGCTATCCGAATGTGTTGGGAATACAAACAGGGTGCTTCCCCAGCAGTGGACATGGTGTGCATGAAAATGGCCATGACCTAAATCGTTAAAAGCCTTCAGGAGAAACACGTAGGAAAAGAAGCAATATTGGGTCTGCAAAGCGTTGATTGTTTGTGTATCGGTATTCAGAAAGCCGCAGGTTAACAGATACCTTGTTTGATGTGATTGTAGCAGGTCAGAGCACTGATGGTTAACAGTCCAATTAAAAAGCAATGCAGGCATATGTCGTTAATCGGAAAAGCGTATGTTAATAAAAATGTAGATGTATGTATAAATGAAGAAGCCAAAGAGTCTATCAATGTCTTCTACATAAAAGTTTGGGTCTGACGAACATAATACGTAAGCTCTCTGTAAGCTGTAAACGTTCCGTGAGCAGGAGACCGTTCTGACGAGACAAAGCTAACAGGCATATTGAGAATAGCCTTGGAATTATAGTATGAGCACAACTATAGCCAGTAAGCAAGAAGGAGTCGTTGCGAATGCAACCATATCACTAAAAGTTATATTGATTCAGCAAGGCAATCGAGGCGGTAGCAAAGGTGCTTACTTCTTCGTAGTCGGGAAGCAGTCCGGAAGAACGAGGCTGAGCAAATGGGACTAGAGGATAGCAGGGCACTGTGAGTTGGCCGGATGAGTGCGATGGACATGAAATGAACATATCCATGAAAAGGTGGCAGCGGTGCGTAGCCTTATATTCCTATATAAGTCGGATTGGAATAGGTCGGTGGCAGCCGGAGACTAGAGAGGTAACCTCGGAAAAACCTTTGGAATAATAAGAATGAAAGTAGAGCAACTAGAGGTGACGACAGTAAACAAAGTCACTGCCTCTCCCAATTTCGGAGACACTTCCTTACTTCACGAACGCCATACAGTTCAAATAGTCCCTTTGAGCCCCACATACAATGGTAAACAAAGTAAACAATAGCGAAAATCATGTCAACATCCGCTAGTTTACTTCCGACATCCACTTACACACACAAATACATATAAACGTACCCACAAAGCTGATAAGTTACCGGTTAAATTGTTATACCTTTACAATAATAGATGCCAACTGCTTGTACATAATGATCACGTCTTCAAGGCGTGCCTTGCGCGGCCGGTATTAAAACGCAAGTTTATTGATTCAGTTACTAAGTGTAAAGTGGTAGTGAACGAGGGAACGCATTGGTGGCCACAGCTCCGCAGTAAGGACTCGGTGGTATGCGTGACCGACCTCTTAAGTGATTGGGAGCAGAAGAGCTAGGAGAGAGTAGGCTTCGGTTCCTTGGAGCCTTTAAATATTCAGTGTGTATTAAAGGGTTAGACATAGAGCACGAGGGCTGATAAGTAAGAAGGCTTATGGCTGTAGTCAGAGGGGTTAAACGCGAGGCGGCTTCCTTAGAAGGGGTGATGATAGTGTGTTCTTCTAAACCTAGCTGGTCCAAAATAGGTGGGGTTTGAAGCAATTGGAAGCAGACTGACGCGCGTAAGCTGTCAAGGAAAGACCACTGAGACCTGAGGAGCAAACACAGAGAAGGAAGTTGTAAAGCATTACTTGCGGCAACCTGAATATTAAGAGTCTAAATTTAGTTGGAATATGTAGGCCATGGTGAGCAGGTGCTGAATGGTTAGGAATGACAAGCACGGTTGGGAGTAGAGGGTACGATGAGGCAAATAAGCCGACGGAGTTAACCGATGCATATCACTGAGTTTAGAGGACAGCGCTTTTCATTTACTATTACCTTAAGCAGCCAAATGGGTAGCGGTACCTTCAAGTTAAGCATCCTTTAGTCTGTGTGGCGGAACGATGTCAGAGAAGAGTAGAACAAGTTAATACTAGTCAGAGACGGCGCGCGAAATAAGGCGCGGATATCGGAAGGAAATTGGAGTCGTACACAGCGGAGTGTATTCAATGGGCTTCAATAAGAAGCGGACGGATGAAGCGAGAAGAGAGCGAACGCGTGAGCGCGGGAACTTACAAGGCTGTCAAGTCGAGACGGCTGTAAGGAAGATTAAAACAAGAAGGAGTAATGTAAAATCAGTCAACAATTAAATTGTACATGAAAGGTAGCCGTTATCTTTTAGGGTGCTACTGAGCTCCCCCTTAGAAGGCTGAACATAGAAAGCCTTCGAAATCGTAAAGGACTGTGGAAACAAGGTCCGTAATGTAAAATCATGTCGAGTAAAAATGAATGAGCGTTCGTGTCAAGTGAGGGTTCGCCGGCAGTCGGAGTCCGCTGTACCGTTCGTGGTTTGTTAGTTATTGATTGCAAGGCAGGGTGCATTTCGGCAAGCCATTGGAGCGGGCTTGTCAGACTACAAAAACTGGCTAGTCCAGCAAAGCGCCGACAGGACTTCAACCTCCGCTGCTGCCAAACGGTGCGCTTGGCAGTGGTCTCTCCCCCGCCGCACCCCGACCCGCGCCAAAACGACCCACGTCCCACGAAGAAACGACCATGTTCCACCGGAGAAGCGACCCTTGTCCCGCGAAGAAGAGACACTCGTCCAGCGGAGAAGCGGCCGTCGTCCCGCGGAGAAGCGACACTCGTCCGGGGGAGAAACGACCAGCGTTCGTGGCAGGGGCCTAGAAAGCATTGCCCGTGTGAGCCAGTCGATCAAATGAGAGGGTTAGGCACGTAGAGATGAGAAAGTAGGAAAACATGCGCAGAAAGCGCCAAAAAGAAGAAACAAATGATGGGCGTGTTTAAATTTTTTGGTTTTTGAATATTTTTTTCAAAAAAGGTTTTTTGGATGATTTTCATATTTTTGTTTGTTTTCAATACTTTAATCGACCAAAACTGAGGCAAATATATACAAGAGCTAAAAATCTAAAATATTTATTCTATACACAGCCAGAGAAACAAACGAGCTTACGCACCTCCCGACCACGGCGATTGGTCGTGGAAGGCGGAGGACTAGATTCGGGAGATGTCGGGACAGCTGAAGCCTGTAGACCGAGATCGTGGTCTCGTTGGATTGCATCAGGATGCTGTAAGCTGGTGCGTTGATTTGTGACGTCGCACGAAGCACTACTAGACGAAGCAGGCGAGGTGGTTTCTTCCATAAAGGCGGGTTTTAGACGGTCGATGGTGACCACTTTGTGTCGACCACCGCGGTCAAGATTATACGCCTTACTCGCACGATGTAGCACCATGAAAGGTCCAACGTACAGCGAATTAAGAGGCTGTCGAACACCGTCTGAGCGTAGAAGGACATGTGAACAAGTAGACAGCTTCTCGGGTACGTACACCGGTGTCTTCTGCGATCGAAGAGCAGGTAGACGTAGCTCACGCATCTGGTGAGCCAATCGATCTGTGTAACTTCCGTAGTCAAAAGTGGACGTACATAGGGCTGGTGCTGCCAGCTGTCCGGGCGACCGCAGTGTGCAACCGTAGACTAGCTGCGCTGGTGTGGCGTCGAAATCGGTTTTAACCGTGTTTCTTAAGCCTAGGAGAACGAGCGGCAGCGTTTCAGGTCATGAAGGATCTGTGTGCGCACCTAGCGCTGCCTTCAGCTGGCGGTGAAAAAGTTCCACCATACCGTTAGCGGCCTCCAGCTGGCATGTTTGACATAGTCGTTTCTCTATAAAATTATGCTGAGTCTGGTTAATCAGGTTCTGTGAATGCAAATGGTTTATTGTTTTCTCTTTGACCATTCGCTCCCGCAATCGAAGGTCTGTGACTAATCTGGCGGTAGTTTCTGAAGTCTGCTTTTGGCCCATTTTTGTCCAGCTCGAATTTCCATTGGTTTGAAAAATGCCCGACTCCGTGGACATGGTAAACCACTTTGAGTAAAACTGGTATGTCATGGCTGCCGTATTTTAACCGTCGGGGCTAGGATAAGCCGATGGTCGTCCTCGGTCTGTGTGCTGCAGTTGAACGTCACTGTGCTCAGTTTTACAATGATAATGGGTGTATTAGGCAAGGATACGTCACAGGGAACAGTAGACGATGAGGTAAAGTGATTATTTAGTGTATTTGCTATTATGTAAGGACCCGAAGTCGGAGACTTGTCTGGTAGAGTAATGGCAGAAATGGTATCAGGTTGGATTTTATTTCGTGTCCGCATCATTTTGACTAAGTCTCTGGACTTGTTGTTAAACTTCAGAGCTCGTTTCTCTGCAGCCACTAATCTCCGGCCTCTTTTTAACACAAGTTCAGCAAGGAGGTTGTCCTGCTTTATTAATAAGGAAAAGTCAAGCATCCGTTTTATCTGACTACGTACTTTATTTGCTTCAATAAGCGCGGCGTTTTTAATGGTACGTTATTACTTGATCGTTGTTTGATCGGCGCAAGGGCGTTTAGGATTTGTTGGAAGTTTGCGTACATTTCACTTGCAGCTGTCTGTGGTTCTTTTGTGAGAACAAATCTGATCCAGTTCGTTGTTCGCGGAAAAATTTATCCCAATCTAAATTCCTCACTTTCTGCGTGGCGCTACTATAGGAAGAGGGTTTAGTTTCGAGAATATTACTGTTACTGCGAAACTGAGGTGTGCCACATTCTGATCATTAAATGGAAAGAGATATCACGTTAACAGTGGTGTTAGAAATGTCAAGAGTAAATATTAACTCTCGTCTGTTTTTGCACGGCTTAGGTCCATCCTAGTAGCTGGATTTCTGTGATTCGGCTCATGAGTCTAGGTGGTGCAGGAGACATTTGGCATGTTAAAATCACCTCCGATTGTTTTGTGGGTGAAAGTTCAATCAGAGGAGTATAAAAAAGCAAAAGAGAGACAATTTCAGTGGAGGGTGTCACACTGAGGAGGGATCTAGACAGCTTACTAGAATGTGGGTATTGTTCAACTCCACAGAAACCCAGAGCGATTCATGAACCTTGTTTAGCTGTGGTTCTGATATTGTGTGGGTGAATAGTTGTTACCGAGCATAGATGATGCACCCACCACCATTGACCGTATGACGGCTACTCACGAAGGAGGTGAAGCTCTCAACGTCAAAATATGTATGAGGTACATAGGTGGAGAATCATGTTTTAGTTACTAGTATTAAATGGGAAAATGAAAAACAGTGAGATGGTCAAAGTTGTGCATTTCACCATTCAGCGAACGTGCATTAATAGGAAGCATTATACTGTTGCTCGGCTCGAAGGCAAGTTTGATACTTCATGGCAAATAGGGGGTATGACTACGGTAGAATTTGTGCAATTAGCCATGGTGATTGTGGCTGAGAAACATTGAGGCCATTGTACATGTGTACTTGGGCTAAGTTGAGGAACTGGCTGATAAGACAATAGCTCCTCTCTGAATTTGTCAGACTGTGGTAAACGCAGTGGAAACCAATTTTGACGATAGGACTTTTGCTGAGGTTTGCACTTGTGAGTGTGTGGTTGGGACTCCATGGATTAGCTGTGGTGCTTCGGTAGTTTTCCGGAAATTGTGGGCTAGACATAAAGCTTCTTTTAGGCAATCTAAAAGCTGTTTCACTGAATGGGGTGAGTTGTCGCAGCTGTCTGTACTTGTGATACAACATCTTAACCTCAGATGCATCTGATAGATTAAGGAGCACAGGATCGGAGCAACGCATAGCACATGGCTTAAGCCTGAGATTAGCTGCCCTTTCAAGGACAAGTTACTCTTTAGTGTGTGAACGATATTTGCCATTTCGTAAGATGAAGGTATATTTGCAGCTACCACTCTTCCGGGTCGAGTATTTATCCGGGGATGATGTGTTTCTGATTCTTGAGTTGGTTTAACACAATTTAGCGATAAAGTAAGGCAATTCATTCTTACGTATGAAATTTCGTGCATAATCGGCGTTGTGCTCAAGTCAATTGAATTTGGGGCATATCTAGGTGCGTTTTCGATCACAGTTCTGCAGCAAGGTTAGATACAACCTCTGCTGTGCAATCTTGCAGATTCGACGTCAGGGACACAGATGTCACTTGAAATATTTGTTGTTAAAGGTGATTTTCTAGACTTTGAGGCATTTCTCTTTCACCGCTCTTTTAAACTCGGTTTCCGTTAGAATCCTTGACGCTTGTCAATGAAAGGATCCTACAGCACCCACGGTGGTACATTTTAAGATTACAGGACCATCGTGTTTTTGTAACTTTTTACGCAGGCGCATGGCAGCGCATTCTCCGTCGCTGATGGGAGCAGCTGATAAAAGTATTCGCTTAAGTTTCTCAATTGGGTACTCCTGTCAGGTAGATTAAATATTACATTTCTAGAACGACTAATCCTTTCATGTGCCTCAGTTGCTATGGTGGCTATAAAATTTCCGGCCCTTTCAAGTTGTTCAGTACATTGGGATTTTGATGGTTCCATAATCTACGTTAGTGGCGTTAGTAGCTTTAAGATAGCTTCCACTATACTCATCTGAATTTTCAGATCTTTCAACTCTGTCTCCATTCATTGTATTTTGTTATATGGTTTAGTTGCACTATCAGTCACTTGTGTTTCTGAGGCTTTCGAAATTTTGTTATTGCTGCTTTCGAAGCAGTATTCACTTCCGATCTCTTCCTCAGTCAGGTTCGCCTTGTAGTGATAGGAGCCTTGGAAGTCATGTAGACACGCCTGTCGACGCAAAAGTGTGTGGACTATTTGTCGAATTTTTAGCCAACTCGGTAAGAACAGAGGTGAAAGGATTCGCAATGGACTACTCAGACAAAGGGCCTGTGTAAGACACTATTTGAACTGACACATGGTGTTCGCCGAAACAACGGAATTATTAGCCCAAAGATACTGGGTCCAAGTATTACAACGGGTTAGCAGATAGCAAAACTATTGAAACTGCTTAACTCGCGCGCTAAAATCAACCGTTTCAGGTTTCAACTTGTTGCAATGCACGCCAATCAGGCTGGGGTACAAAAAGGTCACCGTTTCAGTCACAATGATCAATGCAGACTAACCGGGTTTATAAGCACGTTCAGTTGTTAAAATTCCGCTCAGTATGACAGCTTGTCCTTCATTACTCCAGCGCCCTGCGCAAAGGTCAGCTCTTAGATCAATTTCGGGCTGCGCCACGTCGGGTTACACAGGAAATTCCAGCGGACGTACATGTACAATTCCGGCTAGACAAAGAGAGTGGGATGTGTTCGAAAGAACGCGATTCGCAATGCAAAGTGGGCTCTCTCGGTTTTCGAAAGCAGTGAGGACAGATGTAACTGACTTTAGCCGCTTTATGCAGTTATCGATAGAGTTGGTTTAGGACTTTATTGGTAGACCTCAATATACTTTCTCATTGTTCCAAGAATTTTGATGTAGGTGAGCACTCGATTGTGCCGAAACACAGCAAAAATTGAACATCGTCAGTAGACGTTGATTTGTTAAAAGTACACTCGAGGAAGGCCTGATCGAACCAGAGCAAATGACCGTACACAAGTGGATGTGCGATAAAATGTGGATGCGCAAACTTTGAAAAACCAGGAGCTAGAAAACAGTTACAACCAGTCAAGGTTTTTATTTTTGTCACTGATCATGTTACAGCTAGCCTGTTGTGCTTTGATGGGTTTTGTTTCTTGTTTGTGGCTCATTGTAGTGGATACGTTGCTTGTCGCAATCTAAACACACTGCGAACACCAGAAATCGAACTTTTAACGGCTGCTCCAAGCCTTACTCAGCGACCTAGCGCTCAAGGTGTCATCCGACACACTGACAACTGCGGACATCTTGCTTCTTCACCGCAGTTGGGATACACCGACTTAAACTTCAACTCGATCTTCTTAACCTGGCTGACTAGGATTCCTCTTTATTTGATTGGCTCAGTTCTGTTATTCTGCTGCATATTCCATATCAATTTTGTGCATTTAGTTTCCTTCAAATTTTGTGTTGGATGTTTGACGTCCCCAGTGTGGCTGCACTTGATGTGAATGCTGTCCAACACCCTCCACCTCGATTTCTGACTCCAAGAGATTACGAATCGTTGTTGGGTGGGACGGGGTGCACTGTGCTTGTTGCCCTGCCAGGCTCAAAAAGTCGTTCCATGCATCCATTGTGGAACGGACTACGATCCAGCCATCGTCTTGTGTACGTCTGATACGCATGATTTCTCGCATAGATAAACCTGAATACTGCTGCTGTGTGTTGAAGGAGTTTGTGCCGAGACCGTTGATGAAACGTGGCTCCCATCTACATGCCTCCTGGTCTGATTCCTTCGTGCTTACACTACATATGGGGGTGGTGGGTGGTGCAGCGCAAGCCACCCATTGTCTCTCTGTTAGTGTAGGCGTCCTGTAGCCGTCCTATGAGGACCGAAGTGGTAGGCAAATTCGGAACCGGATACTACTGGAACCGGTCGTGGCCTGCAGCGTTGAAGGCGAACAACATTTCTCATGCAATCTTGGCGACCGGATTTTCGAAACAACCCTCCAACAATCAAAACAAAGCCTAGGCAGCGCGTTGCAAATATGTTATTAACGAACAAGGAGGCTCCTCTTATATTGTGCAAAGTGTAAACCACTAAATTACTGTGGCGCACTTTTACTGGTTCATTCTTGCTAGCCAAACTACCTGAGTTCATTGGCTCGCGCTCGTTGTTCGTTCGCTGTTGTTTAAACCACTCCTGTTTTGGCTGAAACAAAGTTGCGTTTTGTTCACATAACCACAAACCAATTCGGTACTATTCATCCAGTCCGTACCAATATTCTCTGCTTGCGCTGATGGTGCTGATTAGCTTTAACCCGTTGGCCTCGTCTGTTCCGCTCACTCACTCGTTCGATCAACCACAATCGCACCATGCACTGTTCCCTCAGGGTCAGTGTTCGGCGCTTGCGATTCACTTACCTTTGTCCAGAACCAAGATGATTCTTGACTCACGGCACTGCAAACCAATTTGTGACACGAAATTCCATTTTTAATTCCAAGTAAGAATATCAGAAGACGAATGTTGTGGGTTGACACAGTCATTTCCTGCATTCTTGTCGGTCACGTACATGCAAATGACAAGGAAACCAAAATAAGATCACATCAAATCGATTGTTGGCCAACTGTTTTACGATTGTTGCGTTACTCGCCACCACCGTACGCTTAGTGTCACCGTCAGCTGTTTTTGAACACAGATGGGTGGGCGCTTCCCATCGACAACAATGGCGTCGAGGGGCTTGGGAATATGAGGCCTTTGACTGCTTATGAGGACTGTGAATGACCCACCCGAGTTTGCCTTGTGACCGGTTTCTTCAAGTACCACGGAATTACTGAGGCAGTCTGGCTTCTTGATTCAGCTGGTGAAACCGTTGCGTATTCCATCCATTAGCGGAGCCACAATCGATTCGACGTGATCTTAGTTTTGTTTCTTTATTATTTGCATTACATGACCGACGAGAATGCACGAAATGACAATGTCATCTCACAACATTCGTCGTCTGACACTCTTAATTTTAAGACAAATTCTCACTCTTCATTGAGCTGCTTGATTTTCCAGTCCGATGGCGGCGCGTCGGTTTCCCACGCGTAACTTGCCAGCTGCCATCACGCGGATTGGCCGAGGTTTACTTTAAATTGTTATTGCATGTTTCAGTCCATATCTACGATGGGAACTGCGAAACACGACAATGAATACGATTTGATATGTTAATGTCTTTATTGCTCTCATCACTCGTTATCGCACTACATACATGTGAGTCGTTCTTTTTTGTCCATATTACAAGTTTGGTAGCTTCCGGCTGGTACGACAGCCCCGTCACCTGTGTTTCCTAACAGCCTTATCTGCTACCTTTAAGATTTTTATTTTCAGATACCCATTATCCTTCAAATCTGTTTTTGTCTTCCACCGAGGTTGTTCTTATCTCTCATTGCAGTGACTGCATTCTTTTTCAGGATGGAAATCCAGAGACTCTATCCCACATCTGGTTGATTCTTATCTCTCCGGCGACCTGAAGTTGGACGAGTTTATCACTCACCGTTTCACTCTGTCGGAAATTAATAAAGCCTTCGAGGTCATGCATGCCGGCAAAAGGTTGGTCGCCTACCTCGGCTTTTTATACTGGCTAGTAGTGTGCACATACACAGGTTTTCGACAAGCGTTTACTTTATCACGATCAATGATTACTCTCCGGCTTTTCTAGAAGCTTATGTGTGTCTTCGAATTCAACCAAATATCTTCGTCTGCATGACCAGTGTTAGCCAGAGCCTATTTTTGAAGCTACATGTTTTCAAATCAAAATACTCTTGTGTTATCAACCAGTTACTACCAAGCAGAATTCAGATGGCGCCGATATTTACGGTTCGTTGTGCACTTTATACGGCTAGATTTGGCTGTGGATGCTAACGGTTGTTGTAGCTACTTCGTACAGCCGGCCTGCAATCGACAATGCTGACCTCTCTGTTCATTGGCATTGGATATCCAGCAATCAGTTCCCGTTTGTGTACGAACTCTTTGGAACTTCTAGCACATTATCTATCTTCAGGATGTATTTATATACATAGTAAACACAGCTCTGCACTCGTTTACTCAGGTGGACCTAATCAACGCTGCAGTGCGGATAGTATGGGTCCCAGAAATGACTGGTTCGTCCTGAAGACATTGGGAGAGATTGGTTTCATTTGCACACTGACGTCTGCGAATTATCACTTGTGTCTGGTGAAAGAACTGAGTGAATACTACCAAATGGTTATTTGCATTTTGTTGGATTGCCTGTTGGACTCGAACAAACCCGCGCTGGCTGGGTCGCGTACTCAGCAAGTCAGCTGCCCTCTTTTACTTCTGTCAACAGCACTGCGCTTAGTGGAGTGAAATCCCGAGGTGGTCAGACAATGACGTGGCAAAGAGTATAGGGTATGGTGATTTCTTCTCGTAAGTTGTCTTCTTCAGGATCGGTCACATCAGTTGCTTAGATATGGTGTGGTCACGATGTCGTTGGGACCTGCAGTTCTTCCTCTTATATCTAACTTGTGACTGAGGATTTCTCTTGTATTACTATTATTGCTATTCTGTTGATGCGATCATATTTAGCCAACGTAGCAGGTCCCATGCGCTTTTGGATGCCGCACATTTTCGTTGTAACGGTGGCGTCTCTCTCACATAAAGACTGCTGGTTTGCCAAGGCTTCCACTTTTGATCGGCGACCCTGATTCGCGTAGGTCGATTAAAGCGAACTAGCCGAAAATAACTACAACAGGCGGTTCGAGCACACCTTTTACTAGCTTATCCTTCACTCCTCTCTGACAGTAAAGTAGGTAACCTGTTTAACTTTTATGGGCAGTATTCATATTCGCTTGTCACCCTGAATCTAACTTCATCAAGTTTTTGTGTGATCCTTCAGTCCGACGGTGTTCTGGCATGAAAATAGTAGCCGGTAAACTTGGTCCGGTTAACGCATGCTGTCTTCGTGGACGGGCGCCTCAGAATTGGGGAAGTCAGTGGTTGGATACGTTATCAGACAGGGCGCAGTCGGTTTCTCGCACCTAGCTATTAATATTTCATTCTGATCGACTTTTCTATACCCTTTTAGTCGATTTATTACCTTTATATTTTGTTTTCGTCCCACTTCATTTTTTTCACCATTGTTACTCACCGTTATCCTGGTGGCACTAATCGCCGCGGCTGGATCTTAATTCTTTAACTGAACCACATTGAATATATGGACATGTTTACCTGTCCCTCAGTTTATTTTTGAACCCTTTATGTTCAAACCATTTGATACGGTCGGGTCATTCCGGATTCCACATAATTTCCACTGACCAATGCTTTGTTCATCAGTTATCACCCAAGCCGGGCTTCAGGCCGATTAACGCAGGTTTGTATGCCAAAGAAGTGCATCAGCAGTTGCTTAAAAATCCCAAACTTAGGCATGACACAGAAAGGGAACTATGATCTCGTTTGGACATTCCCCAGGAAATTTTCATTTAAATGCGATAAACTCCTGCTACTAGAATGCTGCTAGAATGAGCTCTTGCAATCGATCGCTCAAACACGTACTTACGCTCTCCGCGCCATGTTTCGAGTTATGGTAATTGTTCCCGCGATGTGGTCGTGGTGCATTCTGTTTGCTTCACTGCAGTGGGCTTAATTACCCCGACCTGCGTTACCCTCTTACTAAGTATAACACCATTGTGATGAGGGTACATGAGCGGATGAAGAAATTAACCGGCAAACGGCATGAATACGTCAAATCACTCAAGGAACGAGTATTTAGACCTAATGCATGTCCACCTGTTTTCTAAAGTATCTCGTGTGTCGAACAGTGTTTGTGGTCACTCTTGCCTCCTTCCCGGTTTGTCCCCTTCAATGAAACGGTCCTCACCAACCCGATTCACTCCTTCAGCGGTCTTGTTCGTCTTATACTTTATTCTGAGCATATTTCACCTACACACCGTCACTTTTCAATTTTTACTGATGTGGGTCATCATGTGTTTCTCTCATTTTCATTCTCTATTATTTTCATCAGCAAATTCCTTTCTCATTTTTTCAGCATCCGTTCCATGATTGACATCAGCCACGACACTTGATTGTCTCGTGCTTCACTAATTATTTGGAATCATTTATGGGAACTCAAGGTTCGGAACCTTTCGCGATTGATTTTGTAACATTCTGATTGTTCTGACTCTTTTCGGGGCAATATCGAATCGCTCCCTTGATCTGCTATCGTCTGCATTGTGCACACTTGGAAATAAACTGGTTGGGTACTCTATTGCTCACATTTTTGCCTCGAACAACCGTGCGGTAAATCTGTGGTTCACTCCTGGGGTCAGCATTTTCAATCATTTTTGTATCATGCTTTAAGTTAATCAGTCTCTAGCATTCAGCAGCAATGTCCTGTAATGTCAAATGGGGTAAAAAATAATAAAAGATAGTGTATCGGCTATACGCCGTAACGGCGCTTCGCTGCCGCGCGACCACCACCAGTCGCGCGCGGGCTGAGTATACCGCGAGGACGCCCACCCCTACGCGGATTCGAACCGGTGACCTTATGGTTGCAAACCAAACGTGCAGACCACTCGGTCACCGGCCGACAATGTCAAATGGGGTTCCTGCTCTAACTTGTGTAGGATGCGTGTGCGCACATCGGCATGCGATTGAAGACTGCAAACAAATATGAGACTTTTGAACTGATCAGGTGTCATCGCACCGAGTTTAAAACGTTCACACTCTCGGTTCACAACTCCAGCATGTGTTATAAAACCATGGCTATCACGTTTGCGTGATAGCCATGGTTTTATAACACAAACACTTTAAACAATTATAACGGATACTGAACAAAGATGCTTGCTCACCGAAAATGGACGCCAGAATTTGCACAGTCTCATCGAAGCAGAGATCTCTTGGAGTCTTTGGCAACACAATTTGTATAGCGTTCATGCTCAACTGCACCAAGTTTACGCAGCAACAACCGAACTTTCCATGCATCATCTTGCGCCGCCAACTCAACCCAAAAAAAATATCTTCATATTTCTTGAACCAGGAATCAAAAGTTACTCCGTTTGATTCGTCGAAAACGAACTCTGAGCTTGCTGTCATAACGACGTCTATTGAAGATCGTGTGCCAGCAGGTTGGGGCTCAGATTGAACGTTCAACTTCTGCGCAAATAACTCGAACAGTTGCCTCTGGGATTTCTCGAACTGGAGCTGCTGCTGATGGAGAAGCTGCTGCATCTGCTCAAATGAAATGGACATTTTTGTGCAACACCTCTGTCGCCAGAATCTGTTGTGTCCCCAGGGTTCGACTTAGCAGCTTCTTAGTTTGCGCCACGCGAGTCAAAAGACAACGCACCGGACAGGAAGTATATTTGCGAAACACTGCACGGGCCAACGTGGGTATGAAAACACTCTGATTACAGTTCAAATCACGGCTGAGTGCTAATTTGAATTTATCGATCTCAAAGAATCACGGGACGTGTGAGTGGTATGAAACAAGCGGTTATGACAAATGTTCTGCCACACAGAAAAACTAGTCTGATTGTAACTGAGACTGTTCTGATACAAGGCACACGGTTACTTGGGGAAATTGCGCACTTACCTTCCCGAACAAGTAAATTTATTTCGTTTCTGTGCGCATTTGACTTTGGTATGACCTAACACTAACTGAGCATAATTCGCTCTGCGGCACCTGAGAACAAAGTGACTCAGAAGCAGACGGACAAATCCATGCCTCCTGAAAGCATTCCACCTTTAATTGAGCGAGAGTGCCGGTAGGACCCCTTACTCCCCAAGGCCAGCGGCGAAAATTTGTTAGGAGAATCCGCGATTTCCCGCTTCTCTTATTTCCCGAGCCTCCTGACTCCACCAGACTTTCCTGTCGGCTTACAGATCGCTTGGTTCGAGCCTGGTAGTCTGTTTGATCGCAATGTACTTAGTGTCCACAGCTTCGCTGCGCTCTCGAACAGTCATCGTCCAATGCCGTGACGACTGACAGCACCGCAAGCAGAATCTCCGCTGCCGTGCATGGCAGCCATGATCCCATTCCATGATGACTGGACCTCATCCGAGCAGGATTAGGGTGGTATGGCCTCTAACCATGACTTGAAACAGATTCTCGGTCACCAGTTCAGTTGGTTGATTGCTGCGCTTCCCAGCAAAGCTGTACGGCATCTGGCGACATACTACGCATGATGGTGATCGAGACACGCATTCTATATAATGGTAGAGCCGTACCACTTGAATCATCTATGGGTTCATCGCTAATCGGTTGCCGGAGGTCATCTCGCAGCGCTACTTAGATGCAGCCAATGTTGGATTCAATCACAAAAGGCCGTTGCAGGACCCTTAGTCACTTCACTTGATGGTGAGAAACTGGTGTCGGTGACTCGATTGTGGAGGGGTCCGATTGTTTTCCTAGGTAGGTTGGCTATTTTGACTGTAGTCGTTACTTGCTTCGCCTATGTTGGCAGTTGCATTAGCGACAAAGATTTAGCTGCCGAAGTTAGCTTACACGTGACGAAGGCTGGAATCGGCGACACTCCTAGCTTCAGGAGATTTACTCCTCGATCCTGCAGATTACGTTCGAAATATTTATTTAAAACCTCGGTGATGATCCATCTACTCGATGGCAGAGAGAATTGATCCTTTTTGGTCTGAGTATCTCAGGCGCCTTCAGGTCTTCAACCACCATTGTGTACTTGCGTCGGGTAGTGCTAGCGCGTCTGCGATGTGTGTAGGGCTGAGTACGTGTGCTGGTAAGCACTACGTTTATCCACCGCTCAATCCTTATAGACACTGGCTTTGTTTTGTTCGCTTTCGGATTGCTTATATTTCGAGAAAGTTGCTCACTCAGTAATGCAGATGAATTCTCAGCTAGAGCGCTGCTACTATTGGTCTCGGATCCTTGTTACCCATTCTATGCGTGACTCGAGACCCTGCAGGATATCAACCTTATTCCATCACCAGTAGCTTGTCTGCTGCTGTTTAGTGTCAGGCAGATTGGTTTGGTGTGACTTATCTCTGGAGTGAGGTTACTTGCGTGGCGACAAAAACCGCGAACAGCATTTCCTATCAACACCTCCTTAGCTTCGCACGATGACTAACTGTTTGTTCCCTCGTGTTGTTGGCAAGATGTGCTCATTTCTATCATGAATGGTTGCTCTTTTCATTTGTGTTTTATACTGAGTCCTCTGTTTTCCTCTTCTTATCAACTACTATTGATAATCATTATGGTTATGCAGTGGCTAAACATCTACGCAAATTGCTGTTTCAATGCCGTTGCTAGTGATTGTTATTTGACGTTGAAGGGGTTGAGCTAATACCGAAGGATTGAGCCTCTCTGGGGAGGGTTCATCTTGTTGGTTACATTCCTCGGATATCACTACAATGTCATCGCACTATCTAAATTACCCTTTTCTTTGCAAGTTCCTATTAGTTTCATTCTGTGGTCTAACTGTGTGATTCAGCTGCTGCAAAATTGATTGGAAGTAGAGAGATAGGGCAAAAGAAACGAACTAACTTCGGTTGATAAGATATTCGACACCCCACCGTGGACATTCACGCGACTTCAAACATGCGGATATATTGCTCGTAATGCGTTAAGACATTTCATCAACGTATCTTTCCGGAGATATATCTTGTTGGTTTTTCGCGGAGCTACGTAGCCGAACCAATCTGCGTCTCAGGCATATAAGCGTTACTGGGCAGTCGATTTCGTCAAGCATACTGCTCAGATCGGGGGACATGGCTATGGTCGATTTTCGTAGGTTCGAGACACTGCCCTAACACATGTCAACGCGTAGCTTTAGTCTACTCATCTTGGTCCCGATCGTGCACCTACCAGCTGTTCTCCAAAAAGGTACTGCGGTCGACAGATTAGGATTGCGACCAATCACTATCAATGGCAAGCTTGTATCCCTGTGCTTGGCGCATACACTTGGATATTGCCGTTATGACTGAAGCACCTCGGATGACTGGATGTATAATTTCCGATCTTCTCCAACAAATGTGTCGTTTCTTTGCACGGGACTTTATCAACACAATTTATCGACGAGGTGAGTGGTGGTGCTTATCGGCAGCTTGGCATCCACTGAAAATTATGATTGCGTTTCGAAACTGCTGCTGATAGAGTCTCAAAACTGACCACTCATGGTTCCTTTTACGCTATCTGTATCCGCAGTGCCTCGGAACGGGTGGTAAATTGAATTATTACCGCAAGTACTCTGCCTATTAAACTGCACGGCCTTCCCTACTGTGAATTAGGAGACCGGTGCTGGTTCTGTTTGTATTTTTGACTACTTCCTTCCTAAGACCAATGTTTGTGAATCCCTTGAGCGGAGCTGCGGCTTCGCAGCGAGACCACGCCTTATGGTTACGTGTTGCAGTCTATTGGATATGCTGAATGGTGCATTCAGGCTTCTTGGTGGCTGCTCTCAGCAGATTGGCGGCTCTAACAAATATTTTCTAGGTCGGATGTTGCAACTTGACTCACGCTCAATTTTCTGATTCACCTTGTGTAATATTATTGTCAACATTCCTCTACATGGCGGTAAGGTTTTTACCTAGGTGTACTGGATAAGAAAGTTTCCCGTTCAACATGTTGAAAAATGCTTGGAACCCATCGAGAAATCATGATTTTAGTAGGGTTTGGTAACAACCGGTTGATAGTTTGTGGTGAACTTGTCGCTTTTGATACAAAATGTTTATCTCTCTCTTGTAGCAGTCTCAGTGTGACCAACCTAAAGGTTTCTAAGGTCCCATCCTTCATCCACTTCCATTTTCTACACCTCAATAGCAAATATACGTTGCTTATACCGCTCTCACCACGTCGTGGTATTAACGGTCTCTGCTTAACTGGTCTATTTTGCTTGTGAAATATTTGTAATTTCCGGACATCAGTGTCCCCTCATCGGTTAACCAGCATACTACCTTGTCAGTACCTGGTTGACAGCTGGCATTGCAAGATCACTGGATCCCTGATCGTACGGAAGTTTGCGCTTCTTTGATGTTTCCTAGTCCGCGTACAATCGCTGGCAGTCTCATAGCAGCGAAGAAACGGCACAAAGTACTGGTATACTGTTGGTGCTTTCTTACGCATTTTACCGACTTCACGGCAAAATCTGGCGTCACATGTGTGATTTGACTTAAAGGACCCCTTCCTGTGCCTTATCTGACTGCAACCGTTTGCACGTCCATCTTGTATGCTGCACTCATCTATAGGTGCGAACCGTCAGGCCGTGTATTTATGCTGCGACTTCGCGTGACGCTTATCCAAACTGACAACGTTAGACCTCAACAGTTCCATCCAAAGTGCACATTCTTCCGCTGTTCATATGAACAGGTTCTGCAAGCCATCTGATTATATTCTATAATAAACATTGCAAATTCAACATGATTACGTCTCAACTAGGGGCAGCGACGAAGTCAGTTGCATGTTTGTCTTCCACGGGTTGCAAAAATTGCCCTTGGTCCCCTCACGTATAACCTTGTAGCTGTTCTCTAGACGGATAAGCCTGTCTTCTCGGTAGACACTGTATCTTATCGATTCTGATGGTTTCTTCTTTCAGTTGAATTTCTTTCTCCAAATTCATCTGCAGATTTTGCAACTTTTGCAACTTGTTCTCTGCTCTCTCTTTTTCACTTGAGAGAATAGCCAAAGATTCGGCCAACATATCGGCCTCTGCTATCAGGCTGAAAGAAAGTAGATGAGGATTTTAGTTCAGGTAGGGCATGTATGATACGTCCGTTGCAACTTCGTGATATGCGAAGTCGATCGGATATGACTGTTGTCTCGCAGAGGAAGTTTCTTCTGTATGACACTTACGTAACACCGGATTACGCCTGGTCGGTCTAGTATCCCTCGTGAGAAGCCTTCTCGTCGCATTTAAGAAAATTTTCTACGTGGGTTTACTGGTGCTTTGACTCTGACTTTACAGTACCCGAAAACCAGTTGTTTCCTTATCACCGATAAAGCAGTGCACTAGCTAATTGAACTCACGCATGTGATTATTATGGCTTCTGTGAATGGAATTTATAAAAAAGAAAAGGGACTCTTCGTAGAACCTAAATGCCCAAGGTATATGTTGGTTGCTGTGGCGACACACGAGCCAGGATCGTCTGACGTAGATTCAACTGGATGGAAACGTAAGCATGCGACGATGACAAGTAAAGACAATGATTCTTCTATCCTAACATCTCCATAGTCTGCATCTCATACGGCAAGCGAGTAGTCTATCGCTTTTGCGAAGACTTTTTATAGCAAGCATGTATTAGTTTGAATGGAAGCCTGGCAAGGAAGTCCAGTAGAATTGTCGGAGGAAGAGCTTACCGCCCTAGGACAGCGGACTCGCTGTTCTCGAGATCTCACACCGCGCCACTTATCGTCCACGTCAGTCTGTCGACAGGCGAATATTGCCAAATCGGATGACATTCTTTGATCAGATGGGATACATGTGTATCGTTTACCCCAAGTGCTCGTCTTCACCTCCCTTCCTTACCTTGTGTAACTCATCCAGTGAGAGTTCTCATTCGTGTCTGCCTTTTATCTCAAGTGCTGGCGGATCCGCGCTACTGACGAATCTAAATAGAACAAAACGGCCGTCTAGCGTTTTCCTGGATATGTTCTGGCCATATGGCTGAATCTAGCTGCAACCAATCCACACAAAAAGTACAATAAATCCCCCGTATTACTCTCTAAATGCCGAAGAATTGTGGATCTGTATGCGACATCGGGGATGAAGTTATAATTGTTTACAAACTGACGTACTCACTTGACTGATGGAAGTTCTAGATGCTAGACACTGATTCTTTGTGTTGTCTGCTATTAGTAAGGAACATACGTAATTTAAGCATGATTTGTCACCCTCGTAAGTCTATTTCGGAAATGGCATCCCCATGAAAGCTTATGGTTAACCGCACGATTATAATAACCTCACACCGTGCAACCACACCACGCCTTGCATGAGGTTCAAAAACGCGAATAAGCCATCCATCTTGGATCTTGCGCTTATTGTGCCGGATCCCCGCTGATGCCATGGATAGTGGGACTTCGGATAGCGGTAACCCTAGAGACTGTGTCATTCGATGACATCTTTTAGATAATACATCTCGGAGAAGAGACTTGGAGAGTACTTACCTCTGCGATACGATGCACTCAGTCCATGAAAATATTGCTTGGGCATTGTTTGGTGCCGTTGCGAAGGTTTAGAACCAAATCAAGTACATGGCTGCTAATTCATTGCAGACTATGGCTACCGGTCCGTGTTTCAAATTCGTGTCATTTTTAGTCACGGAGTTCCAGTGCGAACTTAACAGATTGACCACGAGGAGTTTGTAAGCCCTTTCAAAGTCTCCAAACAAAGACAGTATACATGGACCAAAGTTAACATCGCGTACGACCGACCATCGTGCATAGGCTGGTCCGCCGACAGAAAATGGATAGACGACTTCACTCAACCCGCATGCTTCTGTATAAGTGGATAGGCTTCTTCCTTCGCGGAGTGCCACTACTCACATCTGACAGACGCATGCAAGCGTTATCGGTAAACATTCGGCAGCCACAGTACTCCTCGATTTTCCAGAGTTAAGGTTTGTGATTCTTCCCGTTTGTTACCCCATCACCAATACTAGCCCTGGCACCACAAAAATTGCGTCAACTTAGTGTAGGAGCACACCACTTCTTACTGGAACATGTAACATCCACCCTAAGACAGCACTGTCGGCGGTGTCTTGACGCAAAACGTGGTGTACCCACGTGAAAAATAGACAGTGTCATCCCTATTTATACGGCAGACTATCACGCTGCATCTGAAAATTACTGCCCGATGACGGTATTACATGGGCCTTCCAAATCCATGAAAGAAAACTTCATCGTCGCATTCATGAGCTACTTGAAATCGTACAGTTACTTCACACCAGAACAGCATGGCTATCGTTAGTATCAGTAGCCTACGGATGACGCGGATGGAATCAACATCATCTCCATTGATCTATTGAATGTGTTTACTTGGGTTGATCACTGTGACATGCTTTATGGCTTACCTATTTGTGGTATTTGTGACTCGATCCTGCGATGCGTCGGTATGTTTCCGTATGAACCACACTTACAAGTGAGAGTCCATAGATCCCGGTTAATGGTTTCTCGAATATTGGGCATATCACTTCTAGGTTTGCCATCTGGAGTTCGTAAACAAACTATAAAGATTGGTTCCTTCAAATTTTCTAATCTAATGTTAGTACTAAGATGGACTGTCCAATAGTTGGACGGCCACAGAGCATTCAGTCACTAACTTACTGAGACTTCTAATCAGTCGAACCAAGGTGGACTGCTATCTACGCCAGTTTAAACCACTAGGTTGTATGTTTGCAGCTATCACGGTTACGTTCACCTTTTAAATCTTAGTTAACATAATTCGTGAATCTCATGCTAGGAATGTATCACCGGAGAGTTTTTAAACGGCAGCCTCAACCATTTGATGCGATTGAATTAGGAAGCAAGAAGAAAGTACCAACCATTCGATCTCACTTAGAGGGTACCCAATCCATAGTTACCCTCGTTCTCACACAGAATATCTTGTTGTAAGGTGACGAGCATGACATGATAGGGATCTTCCTGCCAAGTCTGTGGCACGCTTCTTGAAGAGAAGGCCGAAGTCGCAGGAAGTTAATTTCCGCCGGTGTATCGCACTCCGAACATGCGAAATTTCAACTTATACATACGTACATGTGATTGGCGGCATCCGGTTCCGGATTTGCCTGTCACTGTGGCCTCCACGGGGACAGCCACAGGACGCCTGCGCCTACAGAGGGACCATGGGTGGCTTGCGCTGCACCACCCACAGCTTCATCCATATCCAGTGTAAACCCGAAGGAATAAGACCGGGAGGCATGTGGATGGGAGCACGTTTCATCGATAGAGGCGGCCCACACTCCTTCACAGACAAACAGAAGCACGCTGCATTTGGGAATCAATCGCACACCATGCGGTGGCTGGACCGTAGTCCGCTACCCACTGAGTGCATGGAACCACTCTTTGAGCCTTGCACGATCCTCGTGGCCGTGCACCCCGTCCCCTCCAGCAACGACCAACTGTCTCCTGGAGCCAGTATGAACGAGGTAGTGGGTAATAGACAGGTAGGCACCTTGTCAACATGCACATCAAGCGCAGCCACACCGGGAATATCAAGCAACAGACAATAACTTGAAATGACAAGATGAAATAAAATAAATCGAATAATGCATACAGATACGGTGGCATAACTCCACTAAATGAGCGTATCAAAAATGATTACGAACGAATCCGCGATAATTTCAGAAGGTCAGAAAACATATTTTAAGAAAATGCCACAGACGCGAAAATGTTATCGAAGTTAACTACAATTAGCTCAAGCGACGTATGCAAGTTTACGGAAGATAGTTCAGGTAGACATTAGTCTGAGGTAATAAAAAGCATTAGGACAATATATCAAATCCACCACCTGAAATAAAGACTCAGCATGCAATCACGCGGTTAGTAAATCGAATGCAGCGTACCTACAAACGCTGCGCCGGTTCTGCCTACGCTCTCAGCAGGACTCGTCGTCGTTTCGGTGTTGGTCCCGAGTGTCCTCGCTCATGGCTCACTGGGCCTGCCTGATCCAGGCACTCCCGACTGCATGTGCTACAGCACCATGCACTCGGTGTCGATGGAGTACAACCCACCGGCGTCTGTCACTTCCGCAATTTCTGTTTCTTCTCTGCATGCACGATGGATTTCTCTTGCACCTCGGTAACGGCCTTCGTGATCAGATCGCGCCATGCACGCCGATCAGCCACTTTCGATTGCCAAAACCTGCAATCAAGATTAGAACGTGAGAGGCTCAATTTGATCATGTCCTGGTAACGAAGCTTCGGTTTCCCCACATGCCACTTCCCTAAACTCAGCTGACCATATATTAGCTGCTTCGGTATCCGCGTCGAATCCATACGCCACATATGACCGAGCCACCTCAGGGGGCTCAGGAGAATGATGCAGTCCACTGCATATATTCCACTTTGGCGTAACACTTCCGTGTCCGCAGCTCTGTCGCACCAAAAATCGCGCGGAATCCGTCGCAGACACTGTTGGTGGAACCGTTCGAGATACCACACATCCCGCCGGTACATCGTCCACATTTCACTGCCGTATAGAAGAACGGACAGCACCATGGATTTGTACACCATCAGCTTCGTGCCAACGGTAATCTGATGGTTGTTCCACACTCGGTACTCAAGCATCCCGAATGCCGCCGCTGCCTTCGAGACGCGGATACGAAGCTCACTTTGTATCTGCTGATCAGTCGACACCACACTCCCACTGTAGAAGAAGCGGGAGGTGGTTTCCATCACTTTCTCACTAATGCTGCTTCGCGGCAATATTGAAGATTGCACCTCCGGTGAAGGCTGAAATAGACAGACAGTTTTCCTTGTGTTGATGGTGGGCCCGAATTTTGCTACTGTCGAAGCCAGAGCACCAGTCATGTGCTGCAACTCATCCGCGATATGTGCAAACAACGCAGTCCTCAGTGAACCGCAGCCTACGGATAGTTGTCTCACAGACTAGGGTTCTCGCACCGAAACGACGGGCATTCAGCAACCCATTAGCAATACGCTGCAACACACGAACATCGTAAGCACAAGCGGCATCAAAAGCACAAGACATCATTGCATGAAGATATATATTAAACAGGGCAGGAGCTAAGACACAGTCTTGCTTCACACCAGAGATAACTGCAAAGTCATCCGAGGTCTGTTCACTCAGCTGCACCCTCGCTCGCATACCACTGTGCAGACATTCAATTAAACTTATAAATGTACTCAGACAAACAAATTTACCCAACACCAGCCACAATGCCTCGCGGTTCACCGTATCAAATACTTTGGTGAAATCAACAAACAGCGAGTACAACGGCTGGTGTCGTTCTGCACTTCTCTTGCAACTGACTAGTCGCAAACACTATATCTATAGGGCTGCAACCCGAACGGAATTTACATTGCTCTTCCGCCACGTTCGGTTCCACAACCTGACTGACGAAGTGGTTGTGCAGGATTCGGGCAATCACCTTGCCCACACAACTCAGCAAGTTGTTGCCACGATAACTCGTGCAACGTTGCTTGCTCCCTTTGCCCTTGTACAGTGGTAGCACAAACGCATCCTTCAGCTCAGGAGGCACCTCCTCCTCAATCCACACGCGTTGCACATACTGGTGCAGCTCAGTCACCAACGCAGGTCCGCCGTGTTTCAATACTTCAGGTGGGATCTTGTCGGCAACGGCACGCTTGCCTTTTCGCAGCTGAGCAAATGCTCTCTGCGTCTTATCCAGTGTCGGCATGTCCGCCAGACTCGCCTTCACATCGTGCTGTTTCAGACGGTTCAAAGTAGGCTAGTTGATCTCTGAACGGTTGTTCAAGCGACAGGCGAAGGGTTTTTGTCAGATCTGCATTATGTCTGCAGTCTGTGTGCAGGCAGCACCTGAACTACCATCGATCAGCGGCTCCAACGTCGGTCTATACACCGCCTTCAAGGAGTCAAAGAATTCCTTGTGTTGGCGACGTTCGACATAGCATTCCATCTGCCTCGCCTTCTCCGTCCATCATGAATTTTTAATGCGACGGAGCTCTCGAGTCAGTCATCGTCGAATTCTGCGAAACTTACTCTTCTTCCCCAAGTCGCTGGGGTCTGCGACATGTGCATCAAATGCTGCGTTCTTCTCAGACACCAATGTGCAAATCGCCGCATTGTTCTCATCAAATCAATTAGGCCGCTTACAGTTTGTGCGCCTGATGGTCTCTATTGTGGTTTCGGCTGACAGTACGGATAACCTGCCTGAAATCTGCTGTGCCGCCCCCAAACAGTTCAATCCCGCAACGAAATGAGCACGCCAAGAAAACAGCCGGACCGAGGGATTCCATTATATGGGAGCATGGCGCAATAAATATGTTGTAGGAAATCACTAACATAACAAAATTGGAGATACTAATTAATATTAACTAACGTAAATCAAGCAGTTCAAGTTCATGGTCCAATTTGCCGCTGATTCCACATAGATTCGCATTTTTATCTGTACTCGAGTTCGATCTCTAATTGTAAATCGATCCACTGTTGCGCCACTGCTCTCGGCCTGAGCGCTGAGTGAAAGCTATCTTCCTGTAACACCTCCCTCGCGCAAATTAACGTATGACTTTCGTCTCGGATCCAACTGCATTCTGATGACGGGTCTCCGTACCCGATCAGAGCAGCGTCTTGGTTGCATAATTGGCTCTTCTGGGACGGTCTTGTATGTTGCTTCAGAAACGTTCTGTGTACTGACTGGCATGTCGAATCCCTCCATCAGGATATCCAGCGGTAGCGGTCGACTGTTTGTGTTTATCGATATGCTAGTTGGCCGAAGCTGCTTAACTTGTCTGGACCAAATGTGGTCCACCACTTTAACCTTATATAGGACGCGTCTAAATCTGCTCTGGATCGGACCTGTCGCCCATCTTGCTCTTTTCGTGTGGCAGTCTCTGACCCAAACTTTCTGTCCTGTGTAGAATCGGCGTGCTTGTGTCCTATTTCGTTGGTTATAGTAGTCCTCCATTCTCAGGTTTCTTTCTTGCAGGCTGTCTTGCTTCGGAATCAATAATGCGTTCATTGTGTGAAGCTTTCTTATCACTAACGCTTCTGCTGGTGATAGCTGATTGGGGACATGGGGATTCGGTGTCGTCCTGTACATAAGTAGAAACGCATCCAATATCTCTTGCATGGTTTTCTCTTCCCTCATTTCCAGCAAATCTTATTTCAAGATATCGACAAATCGTTCTGCCTGATTGTAGATGAAACGGTGGCGAGCGTACATGGGTAATGCCATTCTGAGCGCAGTACTCGGCAAAACAGGAAGAAGTGAACTGTGACCCGTTGTCTGTGACTAGCATTTCTGGCACTCCATGTCGGCTGAAAAGCTTCCTCAGTACGTTGATCGTTGCGCCACTGCTCACATGCTCCATGCAAAATACCTCGGGCCATTTACTGAAGGCGTCAACCACAACAAAATACTGCTACCCATTCACCGGACCAAAGAAATCTGCATGCACACGCTCCCACGGCTTCGTTGTCACAGGCCAGGAGACTAATTGCGCTTTTCTGGGCGCCTTATTGGCAAGTGCACATCTGTTCCAGTGCTGAGTCGATATTCGGCCAGTAAACGAAGCTCCGAACAATCATTTTCATCCTGTTAAAACCCGCATGGCCTCGATGAAATTCCTGAATAACCCTGTAGCGAAGGTCTGAGGGAACGACAACACCTTCGACCAGCAATAAGTATCCGTTGACGATTGACAGTTTATCCTTCCTTAGGAACAACTTATGCAGCTCACCTGTCGGTTTACCTCCTGGCCACTGGGTAATGTGGTGTTTGATCGCTTGTTGTAAAACTGGATCTCGGGTTAATGAATCACGCACCATTTTGAAAGTAACCGGAAGCTTTCTGAGACTCTCCATCAGCACTTGGTTCACTTCAGACTCCAAAGAAATCGCTGCGATGATTGATTCTTCTCTCTGAGTCTGCTGGTTTTCCAATAGTCGAGAAAACGCATCATCTTAGCCCATGTCCTCAAAGTCGTAACCGAACAAAGTGGTGGCTCAACGTTGCAGCCTGTTCGCTGTGTAAACGGGAATGCCTGACTGTGATCCGAAAATTGCCAACAGCGGCTTATGATCAGTAAGAAGTGTGAACTTTCTCCCATAAAGCATCTTGTGCAAGTTCCTTACTGCGAAAACTATCGCTAAGGCATCTTTCTCTATCTGACCATATTTTGGTTCTGCGGGAAACAACGATCTGGCTGTGTGTACAGTTGCTTTTTCTGTGCCGTCTACGAACTTGTGGACTCTGACTGCTCCAATGCCATCGTTCGAGGCGGTTGCGGCCACCACAATCTCCAACGTAGGGTCATAATGCGTCAGTAGATCGGACGTAGAAGTCTTCACCTGCTCAAATGCTCTCTAACATACTTTGGACCAACTCCAGAGTTTATCTTTAGTCAGTTGTTCGTTCAGTGGGCCACGTAAGTGATGCATATGCGGCAGGAACGGGCGGTAATGGCTTGTGAGTCCTAGGAAGGACCTTAGGGTTGCAACATCTTTGGGGGGGTAGCATCTTTTTTATAGCTTCGATGTTCGCTGGATCTGGACGTCTGCCATTCCTGTCGAATATAAAACCGAGAAGCGTAATTGAGTCCATAAGGAAAGTACACTTCTCCGGTCGGAGTCTGAACCCATACTCTTACACACGACCAAGGACTCGATCCAACTTTTCGAACAGGTCCTCAGGCCCACTATCGTTGCATTCCTAGACATACGTGCCGCTTTTGACTCCGTTGATCGACCTGCTTTATGGCGTTGCTTGCTAAAGAAGGGGGTGCCAGAGAATTATACCGCCATCTTACGAGCACTTTACCTTCATACATCCGGCATAGTGAGGGTCTATGGCAAGCTTTCCTCTCAATTCGCTGTCAGTAGCGGTGTGCGACGGGGCTGCCCTATGTCCCCATTCCTTTTCAACTTCGCAATCGAAGACGTTTTGTCGAATGCCGTAGAAGGTTTCCAACATTTTAGCTTAGAGCTTCTACCGGGTGAGCGCGCGACCGACTTAGATTATGCTGATGATATCGCCTTACTTGGTGACGATCCTCAGAGTATGCAACTCATTCTGGATCGTTTGGCGGTTGAAGCATCTAAGTATGGCATGAGCTTCGTCCCATCGAAGTGTAAACTACTGCTCAAGGATTGGCTTACACCTGCTCCCGTGCTCACTCTCGAAGGTGCACAACTTGAACAGGTAGATAGTTTCGTCTACCTCGGGTGCTGTGTTTCTTCTGACGGCACTATCAACAAAGAAGTTTCTCTTCGTATCGCTAAAGCTCGATCAGCATTTGTCAATCTGAGGCACTTGTGGCGTTGTCGTGACGTCTCATTCTCACTAAAGGGCCGCATTTACAAGGCATTAGTTCGCTCAGTATTGTTGTATGGGTGCGAGTCCTGGCCGATTCGCGTGGAAGACATGCGTCGTCTTTCTGTCTTGGATAACGGTTGCTTACGGAGGATCGCTCGTGTTTGGTGGCAACATCGAGTTAATAGTAATGACGTTCGACGTCGCATCTTGGGGAATGCAAGTATTCCCTTCAACACACTGGTTTTGTTGCGCCAGTTAAGATGGCTCGGTCATGTCCTACGCATGGCACCTGAGCGTCTACCGCGTGGCGCTCTATTCGCTCGTCAAGGACCTGGCTGGAAGCGCCCGCGTGGTGGTCAGCTTTCCACTTGGCGGCAGCACATGAAATCGGTGACTTCGTATCTAGCCGCTGTTGGATCCGTACGTCTTCCAGGATGGGGACCCAAAGATGAGGAGTGCCAATGGCTTAGCCCTCTTGAAGACATGGCCAGCAACCGGAATCAGTGGAAGGTTTGTGTACAGTATTGTATCGATTCACATGTTTAATACTACCAATATTGATAATGACAAAAAAGAGAAAATTCGGCGTGTGACAAACAAACTAAAAATGTTTTGTTCTATTTTTTGTCAAAATGTTCCATTCTCCTTGCGGCATATTAGCTGAAGTGTGTTGCCCACCTTCAACTAGCATGCCACGATGATTATGACGCAATGACTGTCTCCAATTCACTGATCTCCATAGCTTTGTTGGCTCTATGTCTAGTTACTAGACTGTTGAGATTACATACATACACACAGGTCCTCAGCATTGACTCCGACAACAATGATGTCATCCAGATATGCAGCTGCGCCATCAACGTCTCTTAGCATTGTGTCCATGATCTGTTGGAATATCGCTGGCGCGGACTTGACTCCAAAAGGAAGACGGTGGTACTGATACAAACTCTGTATATATTTATGGTGAGTACTTCTCGTGAAGGTTCATGTACCTCGATCTGCAGGTATGCGTCGGAAAAATCCGGTTTTGCCAAACTTTCACCCCCATTTAGTTTTGCAACTAAATCATCCGGAATTGGTAAGGGGTATTGATAAACGTTCAGTGCAGCGTTCAAATCCGTCGAAAAATCGGCGCTTATTGCAATTTGACCGTTCGGCTTTTTGAGGACCACAATAGATGCTGCCCAGGATGCGTAGTTTACCGCGTGGATAACTCATGCTCTCTCTAAATATTCCAGCTTCTGGTCAACCATCGGTGTTGCAGCGTAAGGGACAGGGCGTCACGTACGAAACACTGGAATAGCATCGGGCTTAAGGGATAGTAAACCTCGTATTCTGGTGCAGTTACCGGGGCCTTCCCGAAAGACTGCTGCATATGTCTCTCGCAGGTGTGTGATGGCCACTGTTTTTGAAGCTGTTGGTTTGTGTATATGCACAGTTGCACAAATCTGGTTTTCCGGAACATCTAAGAGGATGAAACGCTCAATCCAGTCTAGACCTGATGGCTGGTGACGAAAAGTGATCCTAATGCGGTAAAGTCGGAATAGCGACACATTTAACTTGACCAAGAAAGTTCAACTCCGTACTTAATGCAGTTTTCGCCTGCTAACTGAGAGGTTTGATACCGAGCGACCCGGCAGACCTCCACAGCCCTTTTGATATGACCGTAAAGTCTGAGGCGGTAACAATCTGTAAATGCACATGTCTTCCATTGATGGTGATGTACGTTCTTCTATCACAGACCCCATCAGTAAAATTGGCGTTCACACTCTATGCAAAATGGCCTTAGGTCTTTATTCGATTATCGTGAACTTGCAGGAAACATGGTTTGGATCTTCAATGGGCTTCTTTGTGCCCACGACTAAAATATGTCTGGCAGGTATGTTAGTTGTATAGATATCAACTGAAAAAATGTCAGTCACCAACTTGCTGATGGAAGATTAACACGTGTGAGCTTCTTGTGATCAGTGGCTCGTAATATGTTCCTGTAAATCTCATCGACAGCGAAAATATTATCATACGTCTTTGTGTCCTCGACCATAGCCGTATCATATTACAACTTAATGATCCTATGCGACTCTGCAATGACAGCTTTGTTGTGTGAATTCTCAGAATCGTTATATACCATTGTACAGGCACATCAGCGCATTGTACCAACCTTTTAGCATCGCACATTTTCGAAATCCCGTGCTGTGCATTCAAGTTCGCGAGGCTAAGATCGCTGTTTTGGCGTCGTTGACACTCTCATTGGTCATGGGACGTTAGCCAAGGGGTACTGCTTGGTAGCCTTGAGCACAAGCGACGGATAGTCCAAGTAAAGTGGTCGAGCACCACACTTTGTGTTGCCCTGATGCGCGTCTGGAGGAAACCCTGATAATTTTTCTCCAAACTGAAACCATCCAATTGGATACTTGTGATGCCTGTCTAAGGAGGAGATCCTAGCTACCACATTATCCGAAGGTTACTCCGTAACCAGTGCGGACAGACATACTAACTACCACATGAAGCGGTCTATACCTATTGATCGCTAGCCACTACCTGGTGGTGACTTATTTCAGCGGCCTAACCATGGTGGCGTAGACAGACATTCTTCTAACTGGTATTCCGCAATCCCTTAGGTGTGAGGGAGTCAGGCAGGCCTGCACTCGCGATTGGTCAGGCATGCGCCGTGGCTAGAACACTGCACACCCTAAGCTGAGTCGGCAATGGCCGCCAGGCGGTGGACAATTTTGTGTGATTGTTACTTTTTGCGACGACTATGGGGAATATTGTTCCCATTGATGTAAGTGGAACAACCTGAAGCTGAACAACGAATGTCCTATGGGTGCTTACTTCTAGCACAGTTGATGACTAAACACGAAGTAAGATTATTACAAGTGTGGCGGTGACATGACATTAGTGAGTGTTCGTTTGTCTCCACACCAATGGGCGACTTTGTTAATCAGTTATCGCTTCAGTGTCTCCATGTATGGCGTTATTTGAAAGTCATAGGAAGTATGCGGAACCTATGTATTCATAGTATAATTAGGTTTTACTTCCATATGGTCGCCCATAGGTGTTGAGACGCTTTGACAAGTGGCTCTTCAAATGGCACCATTACAAGCATAACCAATGCAGATGGAACCTCCTTATTAATTCCATGGACCTGAATGCTATCCTCATGGAATCGGCATTACGCAACAAAGAAACACCTAAAGGGGCTACAAAGACTACCGTAATTATAAATGCCACATCGTCCTGCAAGAAAAAAACGCAAAGGCCGTTACTTAGTGGCGACGCACGCATTTTACTCTGGTAATTCAGGTTAGTACTTGGAACAGACAAACAGTGTTGTCGCACACATGGGCGTTCCTACAGCATGTTTACAATCAGTTACAAATGGCAACCACGCCCACCAATCCTACTATGGACCATTGGTTCAGACAGTCTTAGAAGCAGTCGTGTGCGCACGCTTTCACACACGTTGTTATCGACTTGGCAACTACAGGGAAACATTTTGTTATTGGAAAGTAGGTAATTCCGGAGGCATTGTTGAAGGAGGAAAATTGCTCCAAACCTTACAATGCGTATACAGTGCTTGTTGCCGGGTCATATCAGGGCTGTACGGTCACCTGATATTTCAAGCTTATCAAGCACATGGAAGTGAAGCGTAAATATTATGTTGAAACACAGGATTGACATGCACGTTACGACCTTTAAATAACAGCAGATTCACAGGTACTGAAGCGGTAACTGATTACCGAAGTGGCCCACAGGTGTGGAGACGAATGAACACTCAATAATGTCGTGTCACCGCAACACTAGGAACCATCCAAGTTGGAATAACGGCTACAGATCTAATGATGCTCTTACCTACCCAGCGAACTTGACCTTAGTAAACAATACGCCGAGTACATCAGCAGTACGTAGCTACACTATTCTCATGAGTGTACGCGGAGCCGGCCAGCGGTACGGGGCACCGGAACCGTACGCGACCGGGGGAGGAGTCCGTCGGCGGCACGCGCGGGCGGGAGAAGGAGGTCCGGCGTGTCGCGACGCGTACGCCGATGTCCGACCGGCCGAGCGCACGACGCACGGGGAGAGGGGGGGCGGAGCGGGGGGGGCGGGCGCCCGGGACGCTCCGGGGGGGGGGGGGGGGGGGGGGGGGGGGGGGGAGGGGGGGGGGGGGGGGGGGGGGGGGGGGGGGGGGGGGGGGGGGGGGGGGGGGGGGGGGGGGGGGGGGGGGGGGGGGGGGGGGGGGGGGGGGGGGGGGGGGGGGGGGGGGGGGGGGGGGGGGGGGGGGGGGGGGGGGGGGGGGGGGGGGGGGGGGGGGGGGGGGGGGGGGGGGGGGGGGGGGGGGGGGGGGGGGGGGGGGGGGGGGGGGGGGGGGGGGGGGGGGGGGGGGGGGGGGGGGGGGGGGGGGGGGGGGGGGGGGGGGGGGGGGGGGGGTGGGGGGGGGGGGGGGGGGGGGGGGGGGGGGGGGGGGGGGGGGGGGGGGGGGGGGGGGGGGGGGGGGGGGGGGGGGGGGGGGGGGGGGGGGGGGGGGGGGGGGGGGGGGGGGGGGGGGGGGGGGGGGGGGGGGGGGGGGGGGGGGGGGGGGGGGGGGGGGGGCGGGGGGGGGGCGGGGGGGGGGGGGGGGGGGGGGGGGGGGGGGGGGGGGGGGGGGGGGGGGGGGGGGGGGGGGGGGGGGGGGGGGGGGGGGGGCGGGGGGGGGGGGGGGGGGGGGGGGGGGGGGGGGGGGGGGGGGGGGGGGGGGGGGGGGGGGGGGGGGGGGGGGGGGGGGGGGAGGGGGGGGGGGGGGGGGGGGGGGGGGGGGGGGGGGGGGGCGGGGGGGGGGGGGGGGGGGGGGGGGGGGGGCGGGGGGGGGGGGGCGGGGGGGGGGGGGGGGGGGGGGGGGGGGGGGGGGGGGGGGGGGGGGGGGGGGGGGGGGCGGGGGGGGGGGGGGGGGGGGGGGGGGGGGGCGGGGGGGGGGGGGGGGGGGGGGGGGGGGGGGGGGGGGGGGGGAGGGGGGGGGGGGGGGGGGGGGGGGGGGGGGGGGGGGGGGGGGGGGGGGGGGGGGGGGGGGGGGGGGGGGGGGGGGGGCGGGGGGGGGGGGGGGGGGGGGGGGGGGGGGGGGGGGGGGGGGGGGGGGGGGGGGGGGGGGGGGGGGGGGGGGGGGGGGGGGGGGGGGGGGGGGGGGGGGGGGGGGGGCGGGGGGGGGGGGGGGGGGGGGGGGGGGGGGGGGGGGGGGGGGGGGGGGGGGGGGGGGGGGGGGGGGGGGGGGGGGGGGGGGGGGGGGGGGGGGGGGGGGGGGGGGGGGGGGGGGGGGGGGGGGGGGGGGGGGGGGGGGGGGGGGGGGGGGGGGGGGGGGGGGGGGGGGGGGGGGGGGGGGGGGGGGGGGGGGGGCGGGGGGGGGGGGGGGGGGGGGGGGGGGGGGGGGGGGGGGGGGGGGGGGGGGGGGGGGGGGGGGGGCGGGGGGGGGGGGGGGGGGGGCGGGGGGGGGGGGGGGGGGGGGGGGGGGGCGGGGGGGGGGGGGGGGGGGGGGGGGGGGGGGGGGGGGGGGGGGGGGGGGGGGGGGGGGGGGGGGGGGGGGCGGGGGGGGGGGGGGGGGGGGGGGGGGGGGGCGGGGGGGGGGGGGGGGGGGGGGGGGGGGGGGGGGGGGGGGGGCGGGGGGGGGGGGGGGGGGGGGGGGGGGGGGGGGGGGGGGGGGGGGGGGGGGCGGGGGGGGGGGGGGGGGGGGGGGGGGGGGGGGGGGGGGGGGGGCGGGGGGGGGGGGGGGGGGGGGGGGGGGGGGGGGGGGGGGGGGGGGGGGGGGGGGGGGGGGGGCGGGGGGGGGGGGGGGGGGGGGGGGGGGGGGGGCGGGGGGGGGGGGGGGGGGGGGGGGGGGGGGGGGGGGGGGGGGGGGGGGGGGGGGGGGGGGGGCGGGGGGGGGGGGGGGGGGGGGGGGGGGGGGGGGGCGGGGGGGGGGGGGGGGGGGGGGGGGGGGGGGGGGGGGGGGGGGGGGGGGGGGGGGGGGGGGGGGGGGGGGGGGGGGGGGGGGGGGGGGGGGGGGGGGGGGGAGGGGGGGGGGGGGGGGGGGGGGGGGGGGGGGGGGGGGGGGGGGCGGGGGGGGGGGGGAGGGGGGGGGGGGGGGGGGGGGGGGGGGGGGGGGGGGGGGGGGGGGGGGGGGGGGGGGGGGGGGGGCGGGGGGGGGGGGGGGGGGGGGGGGGGGGGGGGGGGGGGGGGGGGGGGGGGCGGGGGGGGGGGGGGGGGGCGGGGGGGGGGGGGGGGGGGGGGGGGGGGGGGGGGGGGGGGGGGCGGGGGGGGGGGGGGGGGGGGGGGGGGGGGCGGGGGGGGGGGGGGGGGGGGGGGGGGGGGGCGGGGGGGGGGGGGGGGGGGGGGGGGGGGGGGGGGGGGGGGGGGGGGGGGGCGGGGGGGGGGGGGGGGGGGGGGGGGGGGGGGGGGGGGGGCGGGGGGGGGGGGGGCGGGGGGGGGGGGGGGGGGGGGGGGGGGGGGGGGGGGGGGGGGGGGGGGGGGGGGGGGGGGGCGGGGGGGGGGGGGGGGGGGGGGGGGGGGGGGGGGGGCGGGGGGGGGGGGGGGGGGGGGGGGGGGGCGGGGGGGGGGGGGGGGGGGGGGGGGGGGGGCGGGGGGGGGGGGCGGGGGGGGGGGGGGGGGGGCGGGGGGGGGGGGGGGGGGGGGGGGGGGGGGGGGGGGGGGCGGGGGGGGGGGGGGGGGGCGGGGGGGGGGGGGCGGGGGGGGGGGGGGGGGGGGGGGGGCGGGGGCGGGGGGGGGGGGCGGGGGGGGGGGGGGGGGGGGGGGGGGGGGGGGGGGGGGGGGGGGGGGGGGGGGGGGGGGGGGGGGGGGGGGGGGGGGGGGGGGGGGGGGGGGGGGGGGGGGGGGGGGGGGGGGGGGGGGGGGGGGGGGGGGGGGGGGGGGGGGGGGGGGGGGGGGGGGGGGGCGGGGGGGGGGGGGGGGGGGGGGGGGGGGGGGGGGGGGGGGGGGGGGGGGGGGGGGGGGGGGGGGGGGGGGGGGGGGGGGGGGGGGGGGGGGGGGGGGCCGGGGGGGGGGGGGGGGGGGGGGGGGGGGGGGGGCGGGGGGGGGGGGGGGGGGGGGGGGGGGGGGCGGGGGGGGGGGGGGGGGGGGGGGGGGGGGGGGGGGGGGGGGGGGGGGGGGGGGGGGGCGGGGGGGGGGGGGGGGGGGGGGGGGGGGGGGGGCGGGGGGGGGGGGGGGGGGGGGGGGGGGGGGGGGGGGGGGGGGGGGGGCGGGGGGGGGGGGGGGGGGGCGGGGGGGGGGGGGGGGGGGGGGGCGGGGGGGGGGGGGGGGGGGGGGGGGGGGGGGGGGGGGGGGGGGGGGGGGGGGGGGGGGGGGGGGGGGGGGGGGGGGGGGGGGGGGGGGGGGGGGGGGGGGGGGGGGCGGGGGGGGGGGGGGGGGGGGGGGGGGGGGGGGGGGGGGGGGGGGGGGGGGGGGGGGGGGGGGGGGGGGGGGGGGGGGGGGGGGGGGGGGGGGGGGGGGGGGGGGGGGGGGGGGGGGGGGGGGGGGGGGGCGGGGGGGGGGGGGGGGGGGGGCGGGGGGAGGGGGGGCGGGTGGGGGGGTGGCTGGTGGGGCCGGGCGAGCGAGGGGAGGTAGATAGGTGCGGCAGCGACGTAGGAGGCGGGGGCGGAGGGGGGGGGGGCGTCGCCGGCCGACCGGCGGGGGCGTCCCGAGGGTGTACGTGGCAGGAATCGTCGGGGGGGTCCACGGGGCTGCGCCCCGGCGCCGGAGGCGTACGGGAACGATAGTCCGGTTGGTAACGCGGGCTGCGCTCGAACGATGCGCGCCTACGGCCACCCTATGCGACGGAGAGACGGGGGACACGGCACCGGCGACCGGCGCACAGTTAAGGCAGCCACGAGGTAAACACAGGTGTCGTACGGCAAGCGGCGGCGCGCGCCGACCCCGTCCTCTGACACGAAATACAGCAACGCAAACCGCATTGCGACGGGGAGCGACGGGTCGAGGTCAACCAGAGCGGCCCACCGGCGGCTACGCAGCGGATACGGGATTATATCGGCGGATGGCGCTGAACTCGAGCGAGAGACCAGTGCAAACGTGACCCAGCTCTACGGAACGTGCTGGCAGCTCACGTCGCTCGTGAGCGGCCCACGGGCTCTAACACCCAGGGCGTACCATTATTATCTGGACCGCTACGTGAGTCGCGAGTCACGGCCAGATACGCGCGGTCGGGGTGTAGGGTGACACACACCGCGCCCACCGGCCCAGCGTCGGGGCGGCTGGCGCTGGGCGAAACGTCAACCCGCCGCGTAACGCCTGCGGAGCGTCGGTCACGCGGCCGGGGGTACGGGACCGGGCGACGGGGCCCGGAAAACGGGTTACCGTACGCGGGTATACGGGAGGCCGGAGGGGCGGGAGCGCGAGGGGGGGATATGACGGTCGGGAAATAACGTCGGTGGGGTACGGACGCTAGAGGCTCTCCTGAGTGCCAGAATATATCTGGCGGGCTGTGCATGGGCGGGGGAGGGAGATGGGTAGAGTAAAATGCCAGCAGTGGGTGGGGGACTGGGCTAGGGCGAGGCGGACGGTACCTGGGGCGGGAGGGGGCGACGGGGTAGAGGGAGTAACCGGGACAGGGGAGGCCAGGGAAGATTCTACGGGGCGGCGGTGGGACGGGCGTGTGGCGGGGGGAGGGGGGGGGTGGAAACGTTACGTGTAGACACGGTGGTGGACGGCGGGTGGGGGGGGCCGGGGGACGCAGGGGGGGGGGGGGGGGGGGTGGGGGCGCCCGGGCGGGCGGGAGGGTCTGGGGGGGGAGGGGGGGGGCAGAGGGGGGACGGTGGGCGGGAGGGAGGCGGGGTGGATAGTTGTGGGGGGAGATGGCGGGGGGGGGGCAGCGGGGGGGCACGGTGGTGGGGCGGGCGGGGGGTGGCCGGTGGGGCGGGGGTACGGGAGGAGCGGGGTAGACAGGGGGTGAGGGGCGCGCGGGTTGGGGGGGGGGGGGCGTGGGCACGGCGCGGCCGCGCTGGTTACGGACGGCGGGCGGACGCGAAAACTACGCGAGGCCAACTGAAACAACACAGCACGGGAACTTAGAGCTGTAAAGGCTCTAAAATTTCTATTTGCGAACAAATCCTATCTTTGCTTCCTTCATACGAATACTGTATTGTTTCTGATTACCTCACACTGCCTGAATCATCACACACACACTTCCTAAACGAAATCACACAGCTATCGATTCGCCAGATTGCTCTCAGTGGCACGATTACACCATGCATACCGCCTAACGTGTGGCCAGATAGGCAAGCCAGCAAAGAGGGCAACCGTGCAGTCCACCCGTAAGGCTTCAAAACTTCTATTCCAACTGTCTGCAAGCGTTGCAGCCTCAACGCAATCAACCAATCCGCTTCTCATTACTACCCACTTAGATGTTATCTCACTCGGGTGGAAGTGAAACCTACTTACGCCAGCTTGGCTTCATGCCCAATCACGTAGTATGTCTCCGATTGCCTGATCCACCATAGAAATGTGCTGGTACACAGATTGCGATCAACAGATAGGTGATCGACCGAGCTAATTGTACAGTGAATTTGCAAGCTTGCTACCGGCCTACAGGTAATATTAAACAAGGCAATCGTTTCAAAATGTGCTCTTGTTTAAAACTACCGGCACATTCAGTTTCGCACCAATGCGCGCCTGAAGGAAAGCCGAGCCGTTCTCTCTGAAGTCAAACCGTCTAATCGACATGACTGCAAGCGTCCCTACGATTGCACGCGCGCACAGCGTCACACTTGTTAGTCTACCCTTTGGTGTGGCCACATACTCGACCTCATAGTGCATCGCGCGATACGCATGAGAGCAATTTGGTCCAGTGCACACGAGGAGTTTACTCGGTTACGAGTGTGGACGAACAGGTAAACTACCAAATGAAGCGCTCGATATTACTGGTTCGTCAGCGGTTTCGTTGTCATGCTATCGTTCAACAGCCAGGCGATAGGTGCCATGCTCTCTTACTGATCCATTGTGGCAGCTCGTATTACGCAGCGCATTAGCTGTGGCGAAAATAGCAACGTGCGCATGCGCGGTTGGCTAATCGCGCACTCAAAGTAAGCAAGAATGGGCACGCGCTAGGCTGATTTATTAATGCCTGCTCTGCGGTTGGCTAACCCACATGTAGAGAATGCCAGGTTGCCCTTGGAGGAAAAGGTTTTCTAGGGGGCCACTTAGGGCATATTGTGAAAAGTGGGTTTCCATAAGACGTATGAAAAACGTAACCTAACCCCGCTTAAGTGAGATCCAATGAGGATTCTTTCATGGCACTTGAGTTATCACGTAGGGTAGTGTCTATAGGGAAACTCTGTAAGTATCATTGTGGCTTTGTGCGGTAACTGCCGCAGTACTCTTACGACAGGGTCGCGAGTAAAGCTCAGTTGGTTCACTGTGGATAGGCAACAAAGTCCTGAGGACGAATCTCTTGTTGGTTGCGCAGTCTATGTCCTCTCATGGTAATTGTAAGTTTGAGGTGAGCACGGTGAAATCTGCGCAAGTTTGGCGGGACTCAACTAACTGCGCAACAAGAAGTTTGCCCGGTCTACATTCACCCCTCCGTAAACATCAACTTGTGCGCGTGTCAGCCATTTCCGTGACTAGTAGCGACCAGTGCGGAAACTCAGAAAAATGTTAGATGAATTATGTTATTTGTTTTGGCAACCCACTTTTCACAATATGCCCTAAGTTGCCCCCTAGAAAACCTTTTCATCCAAGGGCAACCTGGAATTCTCTACATGTGGGTTAGCCAACCGCAGAGCAGGCATTAATAAATCAGCCTAACGCGTGCCCATTCTTGCTTAAGTTGAGTGCGCGATTAGCCAACCGCGCATGCGCACGTTGCTACTTTCGCCATAGCTAATGCGCTGTGTAATACGAGCTGCCACAATGAATCAGTAAGAGAGCATGGCATCTATCGCCTGGCTGTTGAACGATAGCATGACAACGAAACCGCTGATGAACCAGTAATATCGAGCACTTCATTTGGTAGTTTACCTGTACGTCCGCACTCGTGCACTGGACCAAATTGCTCTGAGGCGTACCGCACGATGCACTATGGGGTCGAATATGTGGCCACACCAAAGGGTAGACTAACAAGTGTGACGCTGTGCGCGCGTGCAATCGTAGGGACGCTTGCAGTCATGTCGATTGGATGGTTTGACTTCAGAGAGAACGGCTCGGCTTTCCTTCAGGCGCGCATTAGTGCGAAACGGAATGTGCCGGTAGTTTTAAACAAGAGCACATTTTAAAACGATTGCCTTGTTTAATACAGTGGATTCCGGTTAATAGGACCAGCCGCTTATTCGGGCCAAATTCTGAAGAACCGAAACGAATCCTATTACGCTAGCCTAATTTTAGCCGCTTATTAGAACCGGAATTCCGCTTAATCGGACCAGACGATAGAAGGGGGCAGGTAACAGAGGTGTTAAAATCAAGTTCTGTGCCTGGATGTTTGGACTAAACCCACAGTTCATATGTCGGGTAAGAAAGCGGATCATTCAGTTACGGTAATCCGAGTTTGCCTTTGGATAAACTGAACTGTGGCAACCTTGAGGCACATCTATCTAATTGGCTTCAGAACCGCCCGAAACTGACTGTAGTTTCCAACACTTGTAGGCGGAGCGAAGACATATATGCTTGTTCACATGTCGTTAACCGCTCGATCGATGTACCGCACGTCCATTGAGCCGAATGCCCTGAGCCCGCATTGCGGGCCTACTCTCGAGCACGGCAAGTGATCACGGACACAGGTCCGGCAAATCATAGGACAGCAGGTGGCTAGGCCAACCACAGAAATACCCGGGAGACAGACTCGAGTTCACCTCAGTGAACTGTGCGTGTCTTGTTGCATGTTAAGAAAATGCCACGACGGGACTTGACGTTAGCTGAGAAAATTCGTTTCCTAGATCAGATCAAAGAACAGGGACCAACCACTAGTCAGCGTCGATTGGTGGGAATTACCTGCTTGGCAAAATCTACAATATCGCGCCTGATAAAACAAGAGAAAGATCTGCGAGAAGAATGGGCACAATGTGAAGGACGACGAGATACTTCCCAAAAACAGAAGCGTGAAGGCAAGGATCCAGACGTCGATGAGGCCCTTAATGATTGGTTTGCCTTTGTTACTGGACGAGCCGTGCGAGTAAGTGGCCCAATGTTAAAGTACAAAGCAGAAGAACTCGCTAAAATGCTGGGCCACGAAGATTTTCTAGCTACGGACGGCTGGTTGTCTCCGTGGAAATCTAGACATGATGTAAAATTTAAGAAAGCACATGGTGAGAAAGAAAGTGCCAATAGCGCTCGAGCTGAAGAATGGAAATAAACAAAACTACCAGAGCTTCTTGAAAAATTTCCAGCAGATGACATCTATAATGCTGATGAAACCGGGTTGTACTATAGGGCTACACCGGACGGCTCCTTAAGTTACAAACATGTTACTCTCTCTGGCTGCAAAAGAGCAATGGATCGCGTAACTGTCTTGTGCTGCTCGACCATGTCCGGAACAGACAAGAGGAAGTTGCTGGTTATAGGAAAATGTGCCAAGCCTCGCTGCTTTAAAGAACTCAGAATGGACAGTTTACCAGTTGTGTATCCTGCGAACAAAAATGCATGGATGAGCTCTACACTTTTTAAAGAATGGGTGAAAGATCGGGACACAGAACTACAACGGCAGCCGAGAAAAGTGTTATTACTTCTCGACAATTGTGCAGCACATTCAAATTTGGAGTTCTTGAAGAATATCCAGATGGAATTTCTGCCTCCCAAGACCACATCTTTGATACAGGCAATGGACATGGGCATCATAAAAAATTTGAAGACGTTTTATCGTTCAAGATTGGTGAATTACATCCTTGAATCAATTGAGGAAGGCTTGCTGATCTCATCCTCAACGGCCGGAAAAATCAGTGCAAAGGTCAACATTTTGCAAGCCGTTACATTCGTGGCCGAAAGTTGGCGAAAAATGAGCAGTGCGACAATTCGGAACTGTTTTTCTCACTGTGGCTTTAATCATATTGTCTCGGAGATGGATGTGGATATGGTGATCGTAAATGAAAATGACGGCGAGAATGTGGAGCTGAAACAAGTTGAAAATTACGAAGAATTTTTGTCAATCGACAACGAACTTAAACTCTGTGATGGAAATGAAGAATGCGATGCTGCCATTGTTGCTCGAATAGTAGCGAAACACACGACAGCAACAGAAGACCATGGAAGTGATGAAGAGAACCCTAACGTGTTGATGCCAGTCACAAAACGGGATGCAAGGAAATGCATTGAAACATTGCACCGCTATTTCATGCAGGAAGGAAATGAAGGTAGTCCTATTACTGCGTTACATGTTTGTGGTGATTTTGTGCGAATGAAGTCTGTTAAAAGAATGCGTCAAATCACACTGGATACGGTCTTAAAACGCTGAATGGAATTCGGTAATCCCTTTGTATAAAACTGTACTTCGCATGCTGAATATCTTGTAGGTCGTTACGAAGAATTTGTTTGTAAATTTCTTTTTCAGTGAACAAAGTTCGTTATCAAAGCAGTTCTTTTTGTGTGTTTGCTATAAATATATGCCGCCAATACAGGTCATAATAGTAGTTTCCTATGTTATGTATAGCACATCCCATCTTGTTACATCGGGTAACTTCGGTTAATCGGACCAGCCGCTTAATAGGACCAAAATGGTCTGGTCCCGATGTGGTCCGATTAACCGGAATCCACTGTATTACCTGTAGGCCGGTAGCAAGCTTGCAAATTTGCTGTACAATTAGCTCGGTCGATCACGTATCTGTTGATCGCAATCTGTGTACCAGCACATTTCTATGGTGTCAAGGATGATCAGGCAATCGGAGACATACTACGTGATTGGGCATGAAGCCAAGCTGGCGTAAGCAGGTTTCACTTCCACCCGAGTGAGATAACCTCTAAGTGGGTAGTAATGAGAAGCGGATTGGTTGATTGCGTTGAGGCTGTAACGCTTGCAAACAGTTGGAATAGAAGTTTTGAAGCCTTACGGATGGACTGCACGGTTGCCCTCTTTTCTCGCTTGCCTATCTGGCCACACGTTAGGCGGTATGCATAGTGTAATCGTGCCACTGCGAGCAATCTGGAGAATCGGTAGCTGTGCGGTTTCGTTTAGGAAGTGTGTGTGATGGTTCAGGCAGTGTGAGGTAATCAGAAACAATACAGTATTCGTATGAAGGAAGCAAAGATAGGATTTGTTCGCAAATAGAAATTTTAGAGCCTTTACAGCTCTAAGTTCCCGTGCTGTGTTGTTTCAGTTGGCCGTACACTCATGAGAATAGTGTAGCTACGTACTGCTTATGTACTCGGCGTATTGTTTACTAAGGTCAAGTTCACTGGGTAGGTAAGAGCATCATTAGATCTGTAGCCGTTATTCCAACTTGGAGGGTTCCTAGTGTTGCGGTGACACGACATTAGTGAGTGTTCATTCGTCTCCACACCTGTGGGCCACTTCGGTAATCAGTTACCGCTTCAGTACCCGTGAATCTGCCGTTATTCAAAGGTCGTAACATGCATGTCAATCCTGTGTTTCAACATAATATTTACGCTTCACTTCCATGTGATTGATAAGCTTGAAATACCAGGTGACCGTACAGCCCTGATATGACCCGGCAACAAGCACTGTATACGCATTGTAAGGTTTGGAGCAATTTTCCTCCTTCAACAATGCCTCCGGAATTACCTACTTTCCAATAACAAAACGTTTCTCAGTAGTTGCCAAATCGATAACAACGTGTGTGAAAGCGTGCGCACACGACTGCTTCTAAGACTGTCTGAACCAATGGTCCATAGCAGGATTGGTGGGCGTGGTTGCCATTTGTAACTGATTGTAAACATGCTGTAGGAACGCCCATGTGTGAGACAACACTGTTTGTCTGTTCCAAGTACTAACCTGAATTACCAGAGTAAAATGCGTGCGTCGCCACTAAGTACCGGCCTTTGCGTTTTTTCTTGCAGGACGATGTGGCATTTATAATTACGGTAGTCTTTGTAGCCCCTTTAGGTGTTTCTTTGTTGCGTAATGCCGATTCCATGAGGATAGCATTCAGGTCCATGGAATTAATAGGGAGGTTCCATCTGCATTGGCTATGCTTGTAATGGTGCCATTTGGAGAGCCACTTGTCAAAGCGTCTCAACACCTATGGGCGACCATATGGAAGTAAAATCTAATTATACTATGAATACATAGGTTCCGCATACTTCCTATGACTTTTAAATAACGCCATACATGGAGACACTGAAGCGATAACTGATTAACAAAGTCGCCCATGGGTGTGGAGACAAACGAACACTCACTAATGTCATGTCACCGCCACACTTGTAATCATCTTACTTCGTGTTTATTCATCAACTGTGCTAGAAGTAAGCACCCATAGAACATTCGTTGTTCAGCTTCAGGTTGTTCCACTTACATCAATGGGAACAATATTCCCCATGGTCTTCGCAAAAAGTAACAATCACACAAAATTGTCCACCGCCTGGCGGCCATTGCCGATTCAGCTTAGAGTGTGCAGTGTTCTAGCCACGGCGCATGCCTGACCAATCGCGAGTGCAGGCGTGCCTGACTCCCTCACACCTAAGGGACTGCGGAATACCAGTTAGAAGAATGTCTGTCTACGCCACCATGGTTAGGCCGCTGAAATAAGTCACCACCAGGTAGTGGCTAGCGATCAATAGGTATAGACCGCTTCATGTGGTAGTTAGTATGTCTGTCCGCACTGGTTACGGAGTAACCTTCGGATAATGTGGTAGCTAGGGTCTCCTCCTTAGACAGGCATCACAAGTATGCAATTGGATGGTTTCAGTTTGGAGAAAAATTATCAGGGTTTCCTCCAGACGCGCATCAGGGCAACACAAAGTGTGGTGCTCGACCACTTTACTTGGACTATCTGTCGCTTGTGCTCAAGGCTACCAAGCGGTACCTCTTGGCTAACGTCCCATGACCAATGAGAGTGTCAACGACTCCAAAACATCGATCTTAGCCTCGCGAACTTGAATGCACAGCACGGGATTTCGAAAATGTGCGATGCTAAAAGGTTGGTACAATGCGCTAACATGCCTATGAAATGGTATAGGGGCCCTAATATTCTGCTCTGTATCTCTACATCGTTAGAATATCGCAGGCTGCGCACGAGTATCGCACTTTCAAATTTATCTTCCTTTAGAGTTTCCTGGTGGACTTTTTGTCACCCTTGCTTCACTTTTGAGCATTTTGCTTTGAGACCGTCGGTGTCCATTTTGCACCGCTTCAGTCCTATGTCTCGATTTTTGAAAAGCGATGCTGAATCGCCGAACTTTTCGACAATCGGGAAAACATTTCGTCAGATCTGAAATCCTGTGCCGTCTTGTTCAAACCGTTATTGATCTATCTGTCTTGCTCCACATTTCCGAGTTTGTGGAACAATGGTCGCACTTTTGATGCATCGTCAAGAGTTGCTAGTTCCGTCTAGAAATTATCCTTATAACATCTAAAGTATGCAACGAAAATCATCCCTTAATCGGGACTGAAATCGAACTGATTGACATTGTTGACTATCGCATCGGCTGAATGCTTTTCACAGTTGTGGAGGGCTATATACTGCAGCGATAGCGTTCGAGTGAAAGACTCGATCATATGCGGCTGTGCCGCCTCGAGTTGATGCTGCAGTTGAAGCAAAATTGCTTTTAGATCTTTTGCTAGGATAGCCATCTTGATTTAGTTTACCTACCGTCGCCATAAATATGTTGTAGTTTCAGCTGACAATACTGATAATCTGACTGAAATCTGTTGTTCCGCCCCCAACCAGTTGAATCCCGCAAGGAAATGAGCACGCCAAGAAAACAGTCGGAGCTAAGGATTCCATTTTATGAGAGCATGGCACAAAACATAAGCTGTAGGAAACCACCAACATAACAAAGTTAGGGATACTTATTAATATCAATTAACGTAAATCAAGCGGCTCATGTTCATGGTCCAATTTGCCGTTACTTCCACATAGATTCGCATTTTTATCTGTACTTGAGTTCGCTCTCTAATTGTACATCGATCCACTGTTTCGCCACTGCTCTCGGCCTGAGAGCTGAGTGAAAGCTATCTTCCTGTAACAGTCCCATCGGCATTGGTTATTATCTGGTCGCGAATGTAGTGCCACAGGTCGCCCACTGTGGCTATGTCTTCCACATCACACAGCCGTGTAGTCATCGCTTTATCTAGATTAATACGTTTCTGCCACAGTATCGAGTGACTGTTAAATTTACGCCGATTCGCGACACGAGTGACATACATTGATTTACCCGAATATAAGTACAGATTGGCCCGTACCAATTTGTGCTCAGTGCCACACTCAGTCCACGCAGAACACATGTCATATGCACTTCACGCATATCACGCTGAGGTACGATGGCATAGTCGAGCAGGTGAGCGTGACCACTCCGTGGGTGCGTCCAAATTGCTATATCACTCACACTTAGTGGAAACCGAGTGTTCGTGATCGTCAGGCCGTGAGTGGCACACAGTGAAAGCACCCTGTCACCATTCGCATCCGCTGATCCGGGTCTCGTTGAGCACCGTTATGTCGATGTTGTAGCGTACTAGTTCCATCGCGATGAGTGCAATGCGTTCCTCGGGTCGCTCGCTTGAGTTCCGGTCCAGTAATGTGGGCACGTTCCAGCACCCGATTCTGAGTGCTTTGCGCGCAGGCATACGATTGCGTTATTAGGCAATCGCATGCGAGGGGGCTGTTATGCTTCAGAGGTTTGCTTGACGGACTCCACGCGGAGCCTTTGACTCAATAGCCTGACCCACAAGGCAGTGCGATATATGGTTGGCGGCATCCGGTTTCGGATTTACCTGTCACTGTGGCTAGCCACAGGACGCCTGCGCCTACATAGGGTCCATGGGTGGCTTGCGCTGCACCATTCACAGCTCCAACCACACACCCCATATCCAGTGTAAACCCGAAGGAATAAGACCGGGAGGCATGTGGATGTGAGCCACGTTTCATCAACGGAGCCGGCCCACACTCCTTTACAGGCAAACACAAGCACGCTGTATTTGGGGAATCAAGCGCACACAAGACGGTGGCTGGACCGTAGTCCGCTCCACACTGAGTGCATGGAACCACTCTTTGAGCCTAGCACGGCCACATGGATCGTGCACCCCGTCCCCTCCAGCAACGACCAACTGTCTCCTAGAGCCAGTATGGACGAGGTAGTGGGTAATAGACAGGTAGGCACCTTGTCAACATGCACATCAAGCGCAGCCACATTGGGGATAGCAAGCAACAGCCAATCACCTGAAACGGCAAGATGAAATCAAACAAATGCACTAATGCTTACAGATACAGTGGTATAACTCTTCCCTAAATTAACATATGAATTAATTTGTTTAGTAACGAATCCGTGATAGGGAAAAATGTCCATAAGTTAGCTAAAATTGCTACAAACGCAACAAAGTTACCGAAGATAAGCGCAGTTAGTGAAAGCAACGTGGTCAGTTAATGGAAGATTATTCAGGTAGGCAGAACAAACCAACTAAATTGGACTGAAATTTAGCCTGCTTAAAATGACCTAGTTTAAGTGTAAGTTGGTTTAGCCCAACTGCGGTGAAGAAGCATCAAGAATGCAACATCAGCCTCAGCATGGGGCACAGTGCGATATATATATATATATATATATATATATATATATATATATATATATATATATATATATATATATATATATACTGCATGTTTACAAGGTGACTACCTGTCTATTATCCACTACCTCGTCCATACTGGCTCTAGGAGACAGTTGGTCGTTGCTGGAGGGGACGGGTGCAAGGTCCTTGTGGCCGTGTTAGGATCAAACAGTGGTTCCATGTACTCAGTGTGGAGCGGACTACGGTTCAGCCGCCGCATTGTGTGCGATTGATTCCCCAAATACAGCATGCTTGTGTTTGCCTGTGAAGGAGTGTGGGCCAGCTCCATTGATGAAACTTAGCTCCCATCCACATGCCTTCCGGTCTTATTCCTTCAGGTTTATCCTGGAGATGGGGTGTGTGGATGGAGCTGTGGATGGTGCAGCGCAAGCCACCCATGGTCCCTCTGTAGGTGCAGGCGTCCTGTGGCTGGCCACAGTGATAGGCAAATCCGAAACCGGATGCCGCCAACCATATATATATATATATATATATATATATATATATATGCGCATCGTTCCTGTCCTTCGAGAGAGTGCTGTGCATTTACATGTGTCTAACAGAGACAACTATTTTAAGCTGTCACACTGGGCGAAAATTGCTTGGCCGCTACCTTCTGAAGGTTCTATGTGCATTTTTTTCTGGCCCCATATTCCATTGGTGCTGTTTGCAGGTGCCACCTTAGCAGCGCCAGACTATTTGTATCGTACGGCATACTTTGCCCATCGTGTTATAGAGAGGCCTAATGATAATTGATTAATGGACGCGGTGGCTCATGACAATTTGTAGGAAAGCAATTTGCAATGCAAGCTAATCAGGTGACAGAAAGTCGAAAATTCGCCTTCACTGTTGCTGACTGGCCCCAGTAAATTAAAAAAAAGTTTCAACTCCGGATAAAAAGTAGTTTGCTTTTTACCTCATCCTTACACACTGGCTGATCTTCCCACTGTTCCGTCAAAACAACCGCCTCCTGTTAACTACAAATGCACCCACTTGACCCCGTATATTGTCCCTCATGTTCGTAAACTCGTCCACTTACCTGGCCTGTGGGGAATCCTTGCACAATTCCATAGTTGGTCTGAATTCTCGCATGTGAAGTCTGGTCTGGACCACTTTCAGAGGATCGTCCTTAGCTTTGATCGCTTCATTCAGTTGGTTGATGCATCGTTCTTGCGCCAAAACTTCCTCCAGAATCTGTCCGTTCGAAAAACAGCTATGGTTAGTGGCCTCATTGACAAGTTATCCAAGTGGTCGATGACTCTAAGTGAGGTATATTGAGACTACAACCAAGATCCAAAATATCCGGCTTGTTCTCGGTTTTTTGTTGTTTATAATTACTGGAGGCGATGCCGTATTTTGTGTACATGCAAAATTACCTCTACAAACACAGGGTGTGAATGTGGAAATAAACCCAAGGTGTCATCAAGTGAGCAGATTCTTTAGTAGCATTTGGGACGTAAAGTCAGTTTGTTGCTTGAGCTTACGAACAAGCACAGAATCCCTGAATTTGTTATGGGCCAGATGCTAACTACCTATCTTGACAGTGACAGGATACACCGACACATCTTGCCGAAATTTTTCTTCCTAACAAACTGCGACCTTGGTCACTCAGTAGGTTCTAAAGACCCGGAAGGGACATTGGCATCGAACGGATATACAAAACTGTTAACCATTGTCGCTTGTTGACGGAACAGTGGGGGGGACACAGTTGGCTCAAATAAGCACTGTCGTATCCTCCTCGATTTAGCACCCATTTTCTATTCTACCTGATCGCTACAGACCTGTGACGAAAGGGTTTTCCTCCGCTAGAAGTGATTACAAGGATTTTAACAAGGCTGCAATATTCGAGTACTCTGAGTCCGCACAGCACCATAGTTCAAGGGGTCCATTTGAACAACAGTCGACTGTGATACAATTGTTCTCCAACCGCACATGAATGTGCGTCACAAATTGCAAACGTTTCATCAGCTCGGTTACAAACTGAAACAGGTTTCTACCACGTTGTCCATAGCAAATGGAGGTATATGGCCCTGATGAGATAAATCACACCATGTGCAGTTAACGTTAGGAGTGTTAACAAGTTGGATCACGATGGACGGCATTATGCGGTTTTCACATCCCCAACGCTGGTTGAGGGATATTTTTTCGGTCAGTGAATGCCCACAGTCATCCTCCTACTTGAAGTCTATGTGAATATACTAGCACGCAAGCGTCATGTCGCGAAGGTTCACTAGTCCCTGGGAAGGTTTCGGTCACGTAATTTACGTTGCTCTCAAGTCCTAGTGGAGAATAACTTGGTATATCGTCCTAATTTGCTAAGCGCTAGAACATTACACAAACACGGCAGTCTGTCTTGACTTTTCTTCCCGCTATTTAGGTCCATTGAAGCCCAGTTTAATGCTCCTCTGTGAGATAATCCCGTCAATCGTCGAACGGGCTATCGGAGAATTTTCTTCCTCCTTAGAACGCTTCATGCTTACACCTACTTGCTACGATGGGATGTAAGAAATTCTGCTCTATTTTGCGCCACCGCGAAGTATGTTAAAACCGCCACCACCTGTTGCGTTGTCAAGCAAAATGTTTGCGAATGACTCGTGCCTGATTAGTACATAGCGGTTTTACTGGTTTACCGACTGACACACATGCAAATGCTTGAGCTCTCAATCGCGTAATCAAACCATGTTCAAACGCTATCGAATAGACCTACGCACGTCACCGCACACTGTGACGTATGCATCGCACTTTTAAGGGGAAACGTGTAGCTACATACGTACACCAGTTTTCAACATCACGAAACAGCCACACGCGATTATCGACAACGGTTGCTTCTCGTATGTCATTTCAAGTGCCCTCTCATCGGCGAATGTAAAGAGTCAATACACGCACCTGCGTATTCTCCAGCCTCTAAGTGATTGGACAATGCTTTATCGATTGATAGCTAACAATATCAATATGTCTATACCCAGACTATGCCTTTTCTTAACCAAATGAATCCACAGCGCTTCCAAATTTCTCCTTAAGGGAATCATGTTCCTCTATAGATCTTTCAAGATGGTCCATAACGCTTTCAAGTTGAATAAAGCGGACACGAACTCTCCTAAATGCTACAATCCATTGAGTGACCAAATCCAAATAAAACAATACCATCCTACTCTTCGTGCTCATATGTTATAATATCTGCTTAGTTTGGGAGTGGTCACTCAACGAACAGCAAGTAATTTTTAGAAGTGCTTGCGCTTGTTGGTTTCAACTAGAAAGCTTTATGGGTCATCTTGAAGGATCTGTAGAAGAAGATAATTTCCTTAAAGAGGAATTTGAAAGCGCTATGGATTCATTTTGCCGTGAAATGGTATACTCACTTTTCCAGAATACGGCCGTACGCGCGTCCCGTTCAGGTGATGTCCTTTCGTATGTGCTTGTGCGCCCTGTTGATGCAGGGCACGAGTTAGGTATAGACTTAGTGCGCTCACTGAGACACAACGTGCACTACCGAATTGCGTACACACCGCCGCTGTATAGATCGGAGTTTGGGCCACTGCTCAGCTTTAATTCCGCTAACCATCTGACGTCATACCGAGCCAAAAGTTAAGGATGCACCACTTACCTTGTATAACTGGCGTTTTTTGCGTACCTACCAACCAAATACCCCCATTCATGGTGTCTGTATTCATTGCAACTGGTTACATAAAACCATTCGAAATTCAGTCAGTGACATGAGATGAGGAAACTGACTGGAATACGTAGTAACAACGGTAGGCTCCTGGAATCAGTCGCACTAGCGACCAATGGTCCGTCATGATGAAGTCACATTGTTCGTGGAACTCCTGCATTCCACCTTTTGCTTCTTCCAATTAACCTTATTATGATATGAATGCCATACCAGTGAACGGACGGGCCAATCGAGCCAGTCAGATAACCAATAGGAGGCGGGTGTAACTGATTGGATTGCTGGATATGGAGTGGCCGGCATTCTGCTCCGGGGTTGGCAGGCTCCTGTGCCTACGCTCACCATTTCGAGTGTCAGCGTGGAGCTGATTACCAGCCTTACTTACCTCGGGAGTTGCATTACGGCTGGTGGTGGTATTGGTTAAGCAATTTCACAGCGATTTGCCAAAGCTCGTCTTGCATTTACTAACCTGAGACACATGTGGCGTCGTCGCGATGTCAGTCTCAAGCTCAAAGACCGAGTGTTCAATGCCACAATTCGTGTGCGGCTGCGTGACCTGGCATGTTCGATCGAAAGATTTGAGACGACTGTCTACTTTCAACAACCGCTGCTTGCGTTCGATTGCTCGTATATGGTGGCAGCATCATGTGAGCAACGCGGAAGTTAGAAGCAGGATCATGGGGGCGGACATTCCTGGTCTCCAGAGCATAATCATCCAGCACCGCTTGCGTTGGCTCGGTCACGTACTGCGCATGCCGGCCCACCGCCTTCCACATCGCGCATTATTTACACTTCCTGGATGCGAAGGGAAAACTAACCGCGGCGGACAACTGGTGACATGGAAAAGGAGTATGAAGATTCTAACTTCGTGTCTACCGTCAGGTGGGTCCGTGCGTCTCCTAGGCTGGGAACCACGCGAAACGAATTCCTAATAATTGGCAACCTTGGAGGACATGGTCCGCAGTAAGAGTCGATGGCGTCTATGCTGTTCTGCCATGTCTTCATCCTGTACCTTTTAATGTTGAACAAAACAAAAACTCAAAACGGCGTGTGTGAAACCGAAAAAAAAACTTTCTCTAACTTTTTACTCTCCTCCTTGGAAATGATATTCTTCTTTCCTTGCCACCATGGTTCGAATGACACATTCGTCTGCGTACAGACTTGTGAATATATATATATATATGGCCGACATTCATGTCAGTTAATCATCGTTTAACTTAGCCAAAGGAAGAACCTCATTGCCTCAGGAAGGTCGTTAGCTTGGACGTGAACGCGTAACTTATGTCGAGGTGTATGCTTTGCCAAACGTGCTGTAATTTTCGCCGAGATGTCTTTGCCGAATAAACGCTTCTCTATGAAAGACTGAGTACTGCAACATGGTGTCAGAGAAGACAAAGACGAACCCCACCGGCGGTGCTCGGATGCTGTTTGGATTACCAGCTTCTATTTAGATGCATGCCCCATTGAACATCGCTGAACGGAAATTGGCGAGTAATCAGCGTCTATGGAGAAGCAAGTGGGGGCATTTTTGCACCTTATTACGTTTGGATGAACAACCGATGGCGTATCGCTTGGCTATATTTCGACACGTAGCCGGGTATGACGCGCGCCGTATTCTAAAGACATTGCACTACGACGAAGGCGAAGATCCCAATAATTTGGAGACGGTCATTGAAGAGTTCAGTGAATTTTGTGTAGGTCAAACCAACGTGACCTACCAGCGCTATCTTTCCTTTACGCGCAACAGAGGCCCAAAGGAATCCGTCGACGCGTACTTCACTGAATTGAAGATTTTTGTCCGATCCTGTAATTTCTGTAAATGTTTGGGTGACAGTTTCATACGCGATCGGATCGTTCTTGGAATCAATGATGAAAGTACGATAAAGCGGCTTTTGCGACAACGCAACTTATCGCTCTAGCAGTGCATTGATCTCTGCAACATTGAGTCCATGACTACCTATCAATACAAACAAATAAAGCTCGCAACGGATGCAGCATTATGCGCCGTTTCCGGAGGCAAAGCAGCGAAGTCTATTGACGAGACACAAGATATCTGCAAATTATGCGCCGCGCGACACCCGACCTCTCGTGTACAGTGTCCGGCGTGGGGACGGAAATGCACCAGATGTGGAAAAAGGAACCACTTTGCTCGTTGTTGCCAATAACTGATGTGAGTGATGTCGTTCGTGACAAGTCCCCCGCAGATACAGAACATTCAATTCGAAACGTGTCTCGGAGGGTGCCGCAAAAATGTGTCTACGCAAGTCTTTTGATCAAAGGCAAAGCCGTACGATTCAAGCTAGACATGGGAGTTATTGTCAACATTCTCCCAAGGAAGCACTGTCCTGGAGTGTGCATCCGATCCGATCGAGCTTGCCTGCGCATGTGGAATGTTTCCAGACTTCATCTGAAGGGCTCGGCTACAATCGAAGGGGTTAACTCAAGGGACGGAGCCTTATATCTACTGGAGTTTGTGGTCTTGGAGTAGGAGCTGACTCCGATTCTCGGCATTGATCCGATCCAGTCTCTCGGTTCAGTTGTTGTTAACCATGATCGTTTCGTGCATGTTTGCCAAGGAGAAAACGATATTGGTGACCAGTATCCGTCTATGTTTAGTCCGCGTTTGAGGAAATTTGAGGGAACTGCTCAGTTATCGTTAGATCCTTGATACGACCGCCAGCGCTACTGCTTGGGGGAGTTCCAATCGCAGTGCGTGACAGGTTCCGCGCTGAGTTGTTCAAATTAGTGAGAGAGGTAGTGATTGCCAAAGTTGACGAGCCAACCGAATGGGTTAGTCAGGTCGCAATCATTGCGAAGAAGAGGGGCGAATTATGTGTGCCTATTGATTCGAAACCGTTGAATGAGGTCCTGTGTAGAGAGCATTATTGTAGAGAGGCAGCTTCCAAGAATGGCTCTGGGGAGCTCTTCGGAGCTAGCTGAGAGCGGATCGCGAAAGACGGCTAGCGACGAGCCTGGGCCCGGAACTACGGAGCGGGAATATGTAGACAGCGCAATAAATCAGACAAATACGCCGCTAGCGCAGCCCACAGGACCGAGGCCGAGCCGATTGACACAGCCCAGAACAAGCAAGTCGAGAGCTCTCGAACGACTCCTGGCCGATCCAAATCGGGTGCAGAGAAGCGGAGATCGAGGCGAAAACAGGAAGGCGGATCTTCCAAGTCAGAGCTCCCGAGGCGAAAGGACTGGCTCGTCTCCAACATCCGTACCTGTGTTGCGTGGTGGGACGGAAATCTAGTCGATATTCGATGGCGCGCGCGAGACCCTCATGTGCCCATTTTCGGTGTGCAATAAACGTCTACCCCCCTGTCTTGTCGTTCTCGCTACACTGGTGCCGTGACCAATCGCGATGGAGTTGACCCGGTTGGAGCAATTTGCGGCCGGTGACGTGGAGGCGTGGCTCGATGAGTTCGACGGAATTGCGGCTTGCACGGGTGTGAGGGGGGATGCAAATTTGCTAATTGCTTTGGGCACACGGTTGAGTGGACGAGCCAAGGCGGTGTATTTGCTCACTCGAAAGGCCAAACCCGGTTGTTCGTTCGCTGAGATGAGGGCTGCCTTGTGTGCAGAATTTGGGAAGGATCTGGAGAGAGAACGAGCACTGCAACGATTTCACGCAGCCAGGTGGGACGAACAGGAGGATTTGATGGTGTTTTTCCAGCAGCTGGACAGACATCTAACGATTGGGCTCCCCGAGTTAGAGGGCAAAGCAAGAGAGCGCCTACTGAAACAGCAGTTTATCCGAAGTCTGCCCGATCCACTCCATGATCAGGTGAAATTGGCGTCGCTGGTGGGAGACAGCAAAGCGTTGAATCTGGTGACGGTCGCCCAGAATTTGTCGGAACGAGTGACAGTGAGAAGCATCCAGCATGCTGAGTTGGAACAGAAAGTAAATCGCCTGTCCGAAATGGTGGAGCAGCTGTTGTCGATAGAGTCTTCAAGCACCACTTCACAACGCAATGTACGGGTAATCCGGAACGCTCGCCGCTGTTTCCGATGCAACCAGAATGGTCATGTGGCGAGATTCTGCACCAACGTCAATGTGCCCCATTGTTTCTCTCTATCCATGCCGAGTCGGTGGCGAGTACCAGTCCTCCAGGTAACTATAGAAGGTGTGTCTGTCCGAGCCGTAGTAGACACAGGAGCGGCAGTGTCAATTACGAAGAGGTTCAATGGGGTGCCAGTAAACCCATCTTCAATCACGATGCAGACGGTCGGCGGGCATTCTTTGAAAGTGACGGGCACGCAGCGGTTACGAATCAGGATAGGAGAAACGCTCATCAGCCATGACATGTTCATCGTGGAGGAGACGACCGAAACCATCATCGGAACCGACATCCTGAAACGGCTCGGTGTCACAATTGACCTGAAAAACGATGTGGTGATCGTGGCTAACGAGACGATCGAGATAAACAAGGGGAGAACCGACCGGGTTGGTGCCCTCAAAGCCGTGCCTGATTGTCAGAACCGTGCAATACGCAACGTACTGAGCAGGTATGCCCACTTATTCACAGACGCGGAAGATGATTACGGATTTTGCAATTGGGTTGAACACCGAATACCGTTGATCCCAGGAGGACAATGCAAGCCAATCTTCAGACGAATTCCACAGAACACCCTGGTGGAGATACAGAAGCAGGTGACCGAGATGGAATCGAAAGGAATCATCAGGCGAACGCACAGCCCGTATTCATCACCCGTGCTATTGACGAAGAAGGCCGACGGAACCTATCGATTTTGCATCGATTTCAGAGAACTAAACAGGGTGACGGTGAAGGATGCATTCCCGATGCCTCAGATGGAAGAAATTTTCTCAAGCCTTCACAGTGCCAAGCAGATATCTCTGATTGATCTCCGCTCGGGATATTGGCAACTGCCGATCGCAGAAGAAGATCACCACAAGACGGCTTTCAGTGTCAATGGCCAGCAGTATGAGTTTTTGAGAATGCCGTTTGGATTGTGCAACGCCCCGGCTACATTCAGGCGTTTGTTGCTGATGGTCCTCGCGAACCTGCAAGGCGTGGTTGTGTACGGTGATGACATCATCGTCTTCTCTGAGACGGAACAGGAACATGTGACCAGACTTGGAGCAGTACTGCAGAGGCTAGATGAAGCTGGTCTGAAACTCAGTCGTAAAAAGTCGCAGATTGCCCAAAAGTCAATTGTATGCTTGGGTCATATCGTGGGCAATGGTCAAGTCCATCCACTTCCGGAGAAACGCGAGACGATCAAGTGCTTCGCAAAACCAAAATCCAAGCGTCAGCTCCGTTCGTTCTTGGGAGTGGTGGCATATGATTCAAAGTTTGTGCCCCAGTTCGCAGAGAAGGTCAGCCCGTTGTTGAAGCTGCTTCGCAAGGACGTGCCGTTCGTGTGGACAGCTGAAGCGGATCAGGCCTTTGACCATCTAAAGGCAGGCATCGCAGAAGCCCCGACATGTCTACGGCTACCCAATCCTGGTGAGAGGTTCACTGTGGCTGTCGACGCAAGCAACGTGGCCATCGGTGCGGTTTTGTCTCAACCGGCTGGGGTGGTGGAGTACGCGAGCAGAGTGCTGACGGGGGCGGAACAGAAGTATTCAACAACGGAGAAAGAATGCTTGGCCATCGTGTGGGCGTTAGAGAAGTGGAGAAATTACTTACTGGCGAATGAATTCCGGGTCGTCACTGACCACAAACCGCTTTCGTGGTTGATGACGGCGAAAGACCCGCGGGGACGGCTTGCGCGATGGGCCTACCGACTGCAGGAATTCAACTTCACCATTGAGCACGTGGATGGAACGCAAAATGTATTGCCAGATATGTTGTCACGCCCGTGTTTGGACGACATCATGCCAGACAATGCCATACCGGTGCGTGCGATCGCGATGGGGGAGAGGAACCTGCTGGGAGATCAAAGGACAGATGAATTCGTGAATGTGTTGTGCTCTCACTTACGGGATGGCACCAAACCGGAGGCTACATCGGAGGAGGTGGAGGAACTCCTCAAGATCTGGGACAGGTTGAAGGTCGAAAACGATAACGTGGTGGTGGCGATAGACGGACGGAAAGTGCCTTTTGTTCCACCAAATCAGCGAGAACGTGTGATGCGCATAACTCATGATGGCGCCCATATGGGATTCGAGCGGGTCTTTGAATTGCTGCGGAGGCGAGTGTTTTGGCCAACCATGAGGAAGGACGTCGCGGCATACCTTCGGGAGTGCCCAAACTGCCAAACGAGTCAGGAGATGGAGTCCCCGAGACCGCCGATGCGATCGATGGAGGTTGGTGAGCCACTTCAGTGTTGGGGACTGGACGTCTTTGGGCCCTTACCAGTGAGTCGAACAGGAAACAGATACATTCTAGTGATGATTGACCACTTCACTCGATGGGTGGAAGCCATACCAATCAAGGACCAAACAGGCGAGACAGTGTCGCAAGTATTCGAATTCAATGTGCCTGCAAGGTATGGGATCCCACAGTGTATCATCACGGACCAAGGGCCCTGCTTCGAGTCAAGAGCGTTTAAGTCAGTGTTGGACAAGTGGGGCATCCAGAGACGGCGAACTTCACCGTACCACCCACAAACCAACGGGATGACCGAGCGGTTCAACCGGACATTGAAGACGTGGATAAACTGCACGAAGTTGGCATGGGAAGATGCTTTGCCTCAGGTTCTGATCGCGTATCGGACCAGCATGCAATCAACCACCAAGGTCTCGCCATTCGAATTACTGTTCGGCAGAGAACCACGGATTGCGCTCGATACTTGCCTACCGAACCAGCGTGAGTGGAAACATCCAGCTGAGCATCAAGAGCGACTGCGAGGGAAAGCTAGAAGCGAAACCAAAGCTCGACAAGCGCGGAATAAGCGAAATTACGACGCCAGGCATGAGGCTCACAAGTGGAGGCCATTCAGGATTGGAGAACGGGTCAAGTTACGGAACAACGATCGGCCGGATCATGACGGGCCGGGCGCAAGCAAGTTCAGAGAACGCTGGAAAGGCCCCTACACCATTATCGACCAGAAAGCGGGCAACTTCTTAATCGACTGCGGAGGAATAAAACGTTGGGTGAATGCTGCTCTCCTGCGACCATGGTACGAGAGGAAGAAAGGTCCTGGAGGAGGGGCGGGTGTAGAGAGGCCGCTTCCAAGAATGGCTCTGGGGAGCTCTTCGGAGCTAGCTGAGAGCGGATCGCGAAAGACGGCTAGCGACGAGCCTGGGCCCGGAACTACGGAGCGGGAATATGTAGACAGCGCAATAAATCAGACAAATACGCCGCTAGCGCAGCCCACAGGACCGAGGCCGAGCCGATTGACACAGCCCAGAACAAGCAAGTCGAGAGCTCTCGAACGACTCCTGGCCGATCCAAATCGGGTGCAGAGAAGCGGAGATCGAGGCGAAAACAGGAAGGCGGATCTTCCAAGTCAGAGCTCCCGAGGCGAAAGGACTGGCTCGTCTCCAACATCCGTACCTGTGTTGCGTGGTGGGACGGAAATCTAGTCGATATTCGATGGCGCGCGCGAGACCCTCATGTGCCCATTTTCGGTGTGCAATAAACGTCTACCCCCTGTCTTGTCGTTCTCGCTACATTATGCGTTACCTACCCTAGGCGACCTTTTGCCGCATTTGGCCAGAGCCAAGAATTTCACGGGGGTAGACCTGTCTTCTGCATTCTGGCACCTGGTTCTGAATGAAAAATCCAGTTTCCTTACTACATTTTCAACACCGTTCGGGCGTTATGGTTGGATGCGTTTACCGTTTGGTTTGAAGGTGTCGAGTGAAATTTTCCAAAAAGTAATGGTGCAAGCGGTAGACGAATTAGATGGTGTAACATGTGTGGTGGACGATGTTTTAATCTACAGCTCGACGGAAGAGGAGCATGACGCCAGACTCCACTGTTTCTTGCAGCGATATGTGCAAAAGAACATCAAGCTTAAATGCGAAAATATTGAGCTTCGGAAAGACGAGATGATTTTCCATGGGTATGTGTTAACCACCCAAGGGATCCGGGTCGATCCAAAAAAACAAGGCAATACGAGAGATGCCACCTCCTAAGGACCTGAAGGGAATCCATCGCTTAACCGGCATGGTGAATTATTTGAGCCATTTTATGCCTAGACTCGCTTATATCATGACGCCGATCAGGAAGCTAACTCACAAAGGAGTAAAGTGGAGTTGGGGAAAGGAAAAGGAAACCGCGTTTGCAACTAGTAAGCATCTTATAGCACCGTGCCTGTACTCGTGTATTACGATCCAGCGCAGCCTTTAGAGCTACAGTGTTACAGTAGTCAGGACGGAAGAGGTGCTGTTCTCTTACAGAATGGAATCCTGTTGGATTTCCTTGGTCCAGTACTCCTCGTGACCAAGCAGTGCGCTATGTGTAGATTGAGATGTTCGCGGGAGTCTCTGCCACGGAGCGTTTCAACGATTTTACTTTCAGCGGAAAGACACTTGTGTATAAAGACCACAAACCGCTTGTGTTGATAACCAGTAAACCGTTGCACATCATTCCTCGTTGTCTTCCTCGTATGCTTATCCGGCTTTAAACGTGCAACGTGGATATTGTGTACACGCCTGGTGCACAGCTGTTCATCGCGGATACGCTGTCAAGAGCTCATCAACCGGTACCTGAGCATAATCTAGACGAGATCGAAGCAGTAGACCTAGTACAACACCTGGCAGTGAGGGAAGATTGTCTGAAGGAAATAACACACCACGCAGAGGAAGATGTGGCGTTTGCAGCTTTACGAGACGTTATCATAAATGACTGGCCAGAAAGGAGGAAGCAGCTGCTGTAGGAACTAACACCCTGCTTCAATTTTAGGGATGAACTCTGTCTATGATGGTTTGCTGTTCAAGGGAAGCCGTATTCTGATTCCCTCATCGCCCCGATGAGAGATGTTGAAATACGTTCATCGCGCTCACCTGGGTGTCAACTATACAATTAACCGAACAAGAGATTGATCTTATGGCAAGGAATGACGGATCAAATCAGAGATCATGTGGCGAATTGTGAGGCGTGCTGTTCCCACGAAATCCAGCAAACGAGGGAACCAATGCTGTTGCATGATGTCCCTGATCGACCGTAGCAGGAGATGAGAGTCGATTTGTTCTGTGCCAACGGGAACGATTACCTACTCACGGTGGATTACTATGGTAAATATTTATATATTTATTCACAGCCTGTTAGCAAATATTGTGACACCAGAACCATGGCAGAAGGAAAAAGTGAAGAAGACAAGAACACGTACAGCGACTAAAAACTGGGAAACGAGCTTTTGGTTTTACAACGCCATTTTGAGTTTTTGTCCTATGAGTTTCTTGCTTGTATTAAAGGGGGATAAAATAGCAGAACAACATTGACGCCACTGATGTCTGTTGCGAACCATGACGTCCAATGTTTCAAACCACTGCGATTCAGCATCTCCTGGTCCCCAACCTGGAAGACGGACTGGTCCGACTGCCACCAAACTTGAGGTTGCCTTCTTCATGCTCCTTCTCCATGTCATTGGCTGTCCACCGCGGCACTTTTTCCAGTCGCTGCCTGGGAGTGCAAACAGCGCTCAACGTTGAAGGAAATTGGCTGCATGCGCAAAACGCGCCCGAGCCAACGCATGCGATGTCGGAGAATAACGTCCTGAAGACTGGCATTATTCGCTCCAAGCACGCAGTCTCGCACCTCTGCGTTGCTTACGTGGTGTTGCCACCACACCCGAGCAATCCTTCGTAGACAGCGATTGTCGAAGACTGACAGCCGTTTCATGTCTTCCGAGCGAATAGGCCAAGTCTCAGCCGTACAAGAGTACTGCACGGACGGAAGCATTGTACACCCTGCCGTTGAGCTTGAGACTAACGTCACGACGCCGCCACAGGTGTCTCATTTTGATGAATGCAGGGTGGGCCTTTGCAATCCGTTGTGAGACTTGATCTCCAACACCGTCACCAGCCGTGATGCAACTTCCTAGATAAGTAAAGCAAGGGACTTGCTTCAGAACATGTCCAGCAATGGTGAGCGCGGGTTCAGGCACCTGCCAGTCCTGGAGCAGCGTCTTTCATTTTCCCAGAGTGAAGCATAAACCTTACTTAGATGTCTCCAGCGCTAAGCGGTTCAAAGCGCTCTGGATGGTTTTTGGGTCGTCTCCCAGCAAGGCGATATCATCGGCGTAGTCCAAGTCCGTGACTCTGTCTCCAGGGAGGGGCAAAACAACGCAGTCCTGGATACCTTCCAGTGCTCTTTGGACAACATCTTCGATGACAAAATTGAAGAGGAAAGGTGAAACAGGGCAACCTTGGCAAACATCGCTGGTCACAGCAAAGGAAGAAGAGAGCGTGTCGTGAGCCCTGACTGCCCGACGTGTGACTGTAAAGTTCTTTCAGGATGATTACAAACTTGTCGGGCACACCTTCCTTCAGTAAACAGTTCCACAACGCAGATCTATCTAATGAATCAAATGCTGCTCGGATGTCTAAAATCATTACGATTGTTGGCCGCCAGTGGATGTGAAAAAGTTCGAGAAATTAGCGAAGCGTGAAGATTTGGTCGATGCAGCCACGGCCTGGACGAAATCCGGCTTGTTCTTCTCGGGAAAACCCCTCTCTAATCGTTGAAAGCCTGAGAAGTAGGACCGACACGAAGATTTTGGATGGGACAGAGGTTAACGAGATTCTGCGGTCGTTGCAGAAATCGTCGCGCGAGCCCTTCTTGTGAATCGGAACAATGACTGATTCTCCTCATTAGTTCGGAATCTTCACTTCAGTCCAAAATTTCGTGAACCGTGATAAGATTTCACTGACAAGTACACTGCCTCCATCTTTGAACAGAGCCGGTGGTAGGCTATCGGGACCCGGAGCCTTGTGGCGTTTCAAACATTGGATTGCATATCGGATCTCTGCTTCATTTGGGGAGGGGGACTGTGGAGACAGGCGAGACATCATCCATTGGGGTTGGAGATGTCACAGGGGGCTGTGTTGCAAGGTTGAATTAAGGAGAGAAATGCTCTGCCCAGCGACCCAATCACCTGTGAATGTTGGTGATTTTCGTGTCGTCTGATTCGCAAGTCGTCTGGCTGATAGCGTGGAAATTGCAACCGGTGGCCTTGATGAGGTAAAATAGACGGCGGAAGTTGCCAGCTGATGCAGCGGCTTCCATCTCATCAGCTTGTTTTGACCACCAAGATTCACGATCAGAGGGAAGGCTTGCTTTCAGCTGTGGCGTAATAAGCCGACGGTGTTCCTTGTAGTCTGCGCCGGCAGGCACCGCCCGTCGAGGATCCAGCAATTCCGAGGATCTTCCCGAGATCCAGCTTTCGGGAGTGGGGCGAGCGAGGCCACAGCTGGACAAACCGGCCGACAGCAAAACTTGTTGCAGACTTGACCAGTGTTGAGCAACATCCAGAGTGTGAGAGAGAGCGAGATGTTCACGAAGCCTTTGTTGATACTTCTTCTTCACCATTGGGTCCTCCAACTTGTAGGTGTTCAGTCGGGTGTGTTTTGACTTAGGCGAACCACCGAGACGCATGCAAACGGTCGCACATTCCAGTGCATGATCGGTAGCGACGCATTTTACCAAAATGATCGGAAGTAGCGTACGCTGCCGCTCCACCTGCGACTTATAGCTACGTGGTCAATCTGTGACCAGCGCTGGGTTGATGATGGAAGCGCCAAATGGCGTACTGCCGTCCACGATGACGACTGCTGGTGCTGGAGTGGAATAGTTGATGATCAGCAAGCAGACTGAGCAGTCTCTATCCGTTTTCTGAGCGAACATCATCATATCCATGTGGTCTCCGTGGTGACGCTCACATGCCAGCAGACGACCGAAACGCGCGTTGAAGTCTCCTGCCAAAACAATGGTGTCTGTTTTAGGAGCCCTTAGGAGCAGTTCATAAAGGGCCTGGTAGAACTGGTCTTTGACGGTGTCCGAGCTACAGTCAGTGAGCGCGTAGGCGAAGGTCATGAAGAGAGCTCGTTTTTCGACTCGACGTCTGCTAACTTTACAAGAGCCATGGAGTTTCATCGTACAAAGGCGACTATTGATCGGAATCCAGTCAATCAAAGCAGCCACTGCTCTAGCACTGAGGGCGATTCCAACACCAGCCTGCCCAGATGCGGCAGACTCGGCGTCACCAGAGATGCGGAGGTGGAAGCGGGTGCGGGGGTGGAGCGGTGACACCAGCTGGTAGACCGAGTTAGAGTCCTGGAGTCGTGTTTCATTCAGGCAGCAGATATCAATTCCAAGCGTCTCTAGCGTGCATGCAAGTGCGGCTTGCTGACCGATCTGCGGTAATGTGCGTACGTTGAAGGCTGCAAGTTTGAACTGGGTTCGGGGTTGTAGGTGCGAAGATGGGAGACTTTGGGACTGGCAGCTCTCTGTTGAGCCCTGTGTGGTTGAATTGGCAGGTGTCACAGGAACCGGTTTATCGGTGTAGGTGGGGTTGATCGCCATAGAAGAAACAGGTAAAAATGGGTGTGAATGGTATAAGAGGGGGGTAGGTAAAATGGTGGCGTGTAGTTTTGAAGTTGGTATAGTAACATGTGAGAATAGCATCGTAGCAGCAAGAGAGCGGGGGAATGGTTGTGGTTGTAAGTCCATGGTTCGTCAGTGGGCGATGTACTACCCGGTTGCCCAGTCCGAATTAGAGGGTTGTTTTAGGGGGCTTTACTCCGAGCCTTTGATCTAACCTACAAGGCAGCAAGGCGATATGTGGGTATCGCAACCCATTGTGAGCCGATGACCAAACGAGTGGTTCATACGCCTTTAGGACCGCATAGGACCAGGGGCCCAAGCCATCATCAACAGCAGTACATCAGCCATTTGAACTGCTGCTTCGCTGCAATACAACCATGAGGAACTATGAAATGAAGAGTAAGATGAGGGAGAGACGGGGACTTACCTGAAAACCTTAATGCCCTAAGAAAACATTCAGGGTCAAGGCGCCTACATCTTGTGTAGACAACACACCGTCACCAACAGCTGGCTATCGTGCAAAGATAAGGCGGCATCGGCGAGACAGCTTCCTTGCGGCTTTCACTGCCACGCGTCATAATCAGCCATTACCCCGCAGATAACTCAGCACCAAACGCACTTTAAACAGGCAATCCGATTAGGAGACGGCAACAGACGCGCCACTGGTGTCTACTGCGAGCCATATCCTGTAAAGTCTCGAGCCAAGCACAAGGTGAGTCACGTGGACTCCAACCCGGAAGGCGAGACGGACCAACGGCTCCCAGTTTGGTCGTCAGTGACTTCAGTTCCCGCTGCCAAGTCAACTTCTGTCCACCTCGAGCCTTGCGCCATCCTACACCTGGTAGACTGAACAAGGCCCTCCTAGGTAAGCGGTGACCAGGCATACGTAGCACGTGCTCGAGCCAACGCAACTTATTCAGTGCCATCTGTTGTTCTAGGAAGCTAGCACGATTATCGCTACCTAGTACTCGCCTACGCACATCATCGTTGCTGAAACGCTGGTGCCATCCGACATCAGCAGTGCTTCGCAGAGAACGATGATCAAAAACTTGAAGGCGCCTCAGATTTTCAGACCGAAGGGGCCAAGTTTCACTACCATAAAGCAGAACGGCCCTCACTGTGGCCTTGTATACACGGCCTTTCAGACGGAGGGAAACTCCCTTCTGTCGCCAAAGATGACGCAGGTTCAAGAAGGCAGCTCTGGCTTTTGCAATGCGTGAGCTCACGTCAGTTTCTATGCGCCCATTATTGCTGATGCAGCTGCCAAGATAAGTGAAATGATCAACCACCTCGAGTTCTTCGTTAGCAAGCGTCAAGGGGTCATCAAGTGGCTGGTGGTCCTGCAGCAACACTTTGAAGGTGCGAAGTGCATACCAAATAATGGGACCACTCTGGATAGGCTATTCAGGGTTGACTTTGCCGCCTCAACATTGTCGAAAAGCAAGACGATATCGTCCGCATAATCTAAATCAACTAACCTTTCACCAGGCAGCACTTCAACGCCTACATCATGAGATTCCGCAAGGGAACACTCCATGATAGAATCCACGACGAAATTTGTACAAAAACGGGGAAATCGGACAACCCTGACGAACGCCACTTGTAGTCGGAAAGCCATCCGATAGGCCACCATAGACCCTGACGCGGCTTATAGTGTTCGAGTATAGAGCACGAAGGATGTTCACATATTTTGTGGGAACACCTTTCCGCGCAAGTAATTCGGACAGAATCGATGGATCGACCGAATAGAATGCACTCTCGAAATCGAGGAACACAGCTATTGTTGGTCTGCGGTATGCGTGGCGCTGCTCTAGCACCTGCCGCAAAGTAAATATATGGTCTATACAGCCACGTCCTGGGCGAAAACCGGCCTGCTCTTCCCTAATCCGAGATTCCCGTTCTGCAGTGAGGCGACGAACGAGAATCGAAGCCAGTAATTTTGTCACAACTGGCGTTGGGCTAATACCCCTGTGGTTAGAACAGTCTGTGCGACTGCCCTTCTTGTATATTGCCACCATAATCGATTCGCTCCAATTAGCCGGCACACTCTCTTCGTTCCAGATACGTTCGAATAGGGAGGTCAGTGCCCTGCAGGGGACCTCACCTCCATCCTTAAATAGTACAGGTGGGAGGGAATCCAGGCCAGCAGCACGAAAACGATTGAGGGCTGTGATCGCCTTTCGGACCTCGGCCTTGGACGGAGGCTCTAAACAAACCGTCCATGGCACGTCCTGAATCACCTGAGTAGGAAGAGGTCCGGTAGGAGGGGGCCAGCTGAACTGATCTTCAAATTGTTCGGCCCAACAAGCCATACGGCGCTCCTTATTGTGAATCAGCGCAACCGCACAGTCTCTGATTGTCTCACTGACGCCTGGTTTTCTGGGACCAGTGATGCGGATTAGCTGGAAGAGCTTGCGGTAATCGCCTACTGCTCCTGCCTGCTCCATTTCTTGAGCCCGACTGGTCCACCAGGCTTCCTTGTCAGTACGTGGGCTCCGCTTTAGTTCACGCCTAGTAGCCTGTCTGGTCACATTGTGTTCAGAACCAGCCGGGAGGTGTCTTCTAGCTTCCAAAAGGTTCACGGACCTCTCGGATATCCAGTGACTGGTGCGGTGACGACTGATAGTGCCACAAACAGATGATCCTGCGTCTTGCATAGCGGCCGAGATCCTATTCCACTGAAGTTCTGTGTCATTAGGACAAGACAGCGAGAGTTCGGTATGCAGTGCTTCTTGATAGGCTTGCCTGACCGAAGGCTGGGACAACCTCTCCGTTGCCAATCGGGGGAGACGCTTTGTGCGCCTTCCGGTAAAGTTCATGGAGAAACGACAGCGCACCAAGGCATGATCAGAGTCGACACGGGTACTCCAGTATGAGCGGCAATCCAGAATGGAACCGCGCCACCTGTAACTTATGGCTATGTGGTCAATTTGGGTCCATCGCTGGCCAGCTACAGGTGGACGCCAAGTGGCACTTCTGCGCCCACTGTGTCTAAAAGCAGTGCTAGTAAGAAACAACTGGTGCTCCGCACACAGTTGCAGCAGACGCTCGCCGTTGTCAGTCCGTTCGGAGTTAAGTCCATACTTACCACCCAGCTGAGCTTCTGAAGAGCTCAGACGCCCTACTTGTGCGTTCATATCCCCTGTAAGTACTATAATATCTGAAATAGTAGCACTGCGTAGTAGCCCGTTCAGTTCGTGATAGAAAGTGTCCTTGACTGCATTAGAACTGCAGTCGGTGGGAGCATAAACGGAAATCACAAACAAACAGCGTTTTGTACTACTTCGCGAATTCACCTTAGCTGATGTTGTCAAACGGGCTGCACATAAACGTCTGTTCACCGGAATCCAATCAACCAACAATGACTCAGCCTTGGAGCTGAGAATGATACCTACACCAGCTTGACCTGTGAGTGCCGCATCGGCGTCTCCGGATGCGTGCAACCAATAACGAGAGGATAAGCCGGGTGCAGTCAATTCAATAACCCCGTTAGGGTCATTAATCCTAGTTTCGGACACACAACGCACATCAACACCCAGTGTGTCCAAGGTGCGTGAGTGCAACCTGCTGACCTGTTTGTCTTAGAGTGCGGACGTTGAATGTCGCCATGGAAACGGGACAGCGTGGCCTTATAAGGGACTTTTGCCGATAGGCCTCCGGTAGGTGCTGTGGGATGGTAGCTGCAGATGGTACTACTCCAGTAGCATATCGGTTGCTGTCAATTAAGCTGGGAATTATAGAAGGAAGGTTAGTAATGGGGGCCGGGATGGGAGTGAGAGAACAAGGTGGAAAAGAAAGAAGGGAGGCGCCAGCAGTAACATGTTTTCGCTTATGCGCTCTGCTTTATGCAGCAGATAAGGCGACCCTTGATAATCTGCGCGACGGCGAATGCAGGATGCAGTTTATGTTTGGAGAAAATGTCATGGTTGTATGTGGGCTGGGATACTGCCAGGGCGCCTAGACAGGAGGACGATTAGGGTCCTCACATTCCAAGTCTTTGGTTTAAAAGCCTGTCCGCAAGGCAGCAGGGTTGCAGTGATTTAGTTTTACAGAAATGGACGCCATCCCATTTCAAACTCCCAAACTGGAAGACCAGGAGACTGAGTTTGTCTGACCTCTCACCATTGACCAACCTGGTAGGAGTAGCTCTCAAGATGCTCGGAGGCATCACCCAGTATAGCTCAATGGGTCAATGAGGTACGCAAACCGTCACACCACGTTAAGGTCCAGTCTCGTTGCGGGGTGTGGGGCCCAACCCACCCTTGAATTACAGTGCAACTCAGAGGGATGCAAAGGGTAGTGACTTTATTTAGTGGCGAGTCACATCCGCCACGTCACAGTGTTGTTAAACGGACATATGTGGCTTTTGATAGGGGGAACGCTTGCCAGGCGAAAATCCACCACGTCCCGGGACACTGCCGCCGAGTCCTTCACTGGAACGGGATAATCGCGAACCACCCAACTGGCATCACGTGGAGATTGTTCGGCATGCCAGTGTATTATATTAGGGTCCTCAATCTATGTTAGGAAGAAAGATTGAACAACATGTTGACGTGCTTTATGGCTTGTCGCTGGGGAATCTCGAAAGCTGCAATATTTTGTTTGTGCCAGGGCTGCCACACCTGGATTGCGCATTTTACATGAGGCCGCACGTAGGTGTTAAGCAACTTCTAAAAGATAGAGGGATCAAATCGCCCAAATGCCCTCCGCCGCATGCCAACATCTTGGTTTCGGGTCTTTTGCGATTTATCAGATTGTTCTGAGCATCCCAGATCAGCCGGAAATAGTACCCCAAGGTCGCGCTCCCGGGTGCCTGCTTGCCCGGCATGACCTCCAAGCTTGTATGTGATGATCGGCTGGTGGCGAATGTTAACCAACTTACACTTCCCCGAATTGAACTGGAGCAGATTGTGGGTGGACCAGCCATATGCCCTGTGCAGGTCTCTCTGAACTGCATCGTGATCTCCTGGGTCGGCGATCGTCCGCCACAGCTTAACATCGTCAGCGAACAGCGAAAATCTGAAGCAATCAAACGCGTAAGCACCATAATGAATACGAGAAACAGACGCGGCCCCAGAACTGATCCTTGTTGAACTCTACATTGGACATAAATCGAATCGGACAACGCGCTTCGAACTCTGACCAGCATTTACCGATTTTGCAGGAAATTCCTGATCTGCTTAAGGACTGGATCACCAACTCCATAGCTTTCGAGCCTGTGAAGCAGAATGCGATGGTCCAGTCGGTCGAAGGCTTTGAAGAAGTCGAGGCAAATTACGTCGGTCTTTCTGCCTGTATCGGCCGCTTTTGTCCAACTACTGCGTGCGATCAGTATGTTGGTAGTGCATGAACGGCGTGGGCTGCCTTTTCGGTACTCTGTGCCACTCCGAGTGACGTGTTGAGTGGAGGGATACGTAGCTTCACTTCCAAGATGGTGTTAACATGCTTGTTTGGGAGCATCTTGTTGTTGGCAAATTTACAGGCCAAATGTTGTTCGTGTTCATTTGTCCTCACGGACAAGCATGTTACAGTGGATGTGCTGGGTCAGGTAAACACTCCAGCTTTCGGGACAATGAAGAGGTCTGTAAGTGTGCTAAGCTGCATTCCTTATTGACATGCGCTTGCGAGTTCTAGTTCTGATGAAACACGAGTGTTTGGTGGAGCGAACCCTCTTCGTTTCGGAAGCAGCTGCAATTCGGTTGCTGAAGCGTCCAACAAATTGAATCCAGGCGCTGTCAGGTGAGTCACCTTCCAAGAACTCCCGATCGGTCATTGTTCAAGATATTGTAATGTATGATACTACGTGTTAGTTCTGTGTCTTCCTCAGGATATTCAGCGTAACACACATAGTTATGAAGAATGGTGACATGACCACTTAACCCTAGTAAGGACGAAGTCAAGTACCGAATTTGTTATCAGCTCTGTACCTGGTAGGTGCACTAATGTGATTGTAGAGCAGGATACTCGCGATATGGTCTTGCAGTTCGGCCTGGTATGTTTCGCTAGGGGATGCCGAGGTTTCCAAGTCGTGCACATTGAAATCGTTGAAGATATGAACGTGCCTGTAAGTCAGGAGTAAGCATTTCGTCAGTGATGATAAGGTGGGAATCTATCACTGGAGGGGACGATCGGGAGCGCAGTACGAAGCAGTTGTCGTTGTGTCTGAAACGCAAACGGCACTGTAGCGAATCGGCGACCCGCGTCTCCGGATCATCCAGCGGTTCGCATTTTAAGTTGTTACGATAGTATAGGATAGCACCACCTCCCCTGCGGGGACGATTGTGTCGGAACAAGGACATACTCTGAATCACGATCTCGGCATCCGTACTCCCTGAGTGCAACCAAATCTCGGTTATGGAGATGAGATCCAAAGCATTTGTTTGCCTGGCGCAACCGAAGCTCGGCGATTTTGCTGAGGAGCCCTTGAGCAATCGTGCAATGCAGGAAAGTGTTTTGGTTCTCAGCAACTATCTAAGGCACTTGTGACTAAGATAAGAGGTCGTGCCGACCGTTGTATGGTCGGCTGCTAACCGTTTGGCGAGTCGCTTGGAGTTGGGTTCGGTGGCATTGTGACTAACCCCTCTGACAACTTAGTTTGCATAATGCATGGGGATTGGCTGCAGGATTGCACAGGAAGATCCTTACTTCCTACAGACCTGCTTCCGGTGTGGATTTCGGATAAGATCACTAATTCGTTTGCATGCTGTGGTGGTGCTTTAAGTCGGACGACAGTTTCACACACAGCTTTGAACTGGAACTCGGTTGGCAGTCAGTTCCAAGTGTATGTCAGCGTTCCAGTGACTTAAGTGCATTCTGCCTAATTTGTAACACAACATTAATTATCCTTGGGACGCACTTTTATCGCTTTCTGATCTTGGCACGCTGGAGAGAGAAGTAGCAACAACGTCATTCAACAGCGGGATCTCACGAGTATAGCATTAATCGTGCTTGTGGGATTGGGGGACGCTGTGGACAAAAACAGAACTGGCTGCGGCCTTTTTCTGGAACTCTTCTAAGCACTGCCTCGTTCGGTTGCCCTTGCTCCAGGGAACATCTGGAAAGACGTGGACCAGACTGATTTGGTTCTGGAATCATGAACCACACTGCTTACTACCGCTCTTGCTATGCCTGTCATCTCTGATAACTCAACTCCGCAACCTCCACTCACAGATCACCCCACCATCCGTCCTTCACCTATATGTGCTCTTATGTCTTCTTCGGTTATCGTCACAAACGACCCATGTCTCGCAGCTGATGGAAGTAACAGCCAAACTCCCGGTTCTCAATGTCCTGCGAGCGCAACCGTCTCTCACTCCACCGAAGCTCCAGCTCTTCTTCGACCTGGTTCTCCGTTCATCCTTGCAGCGTTTAATGTTCAAACTTTGATGCAGATCGGACGACAAACATGTCTGGCTCGTACTCTTGAAACGATTTCGGTAGACATCCGTTGCCTTTCAGAGACCAGATTACAAGACTCTAGCGCCGTCATCAGAATGGCTCTCCGGTAAACCCTGACGTCAAATACCACTTTCGGCTTTCTGGAGACCCAAAAGCTGCCGCATCTGACCAAGCTGGTCTTTGGGTTGCACTGGGTGCCAGAGCTTAATCAGCTCTGCTTGACTGGATCTCAGTCAACAGTCAGCTATGCGCAGCCCGCTTAAGAAGTTCATGTAATGTAATCAGGCGTCGAGACGTTAAGCGTGCCTTGTTTGTCCTCTCCGCCTACTCCCCTACAGACTGTAGCCCGGATGCAGTCAAGGATAGCTCTTAGTAGCAGGTACATGAACTTCTGCGTTCCTCCAAAAGGACTGATATAGTCATTCTTGCCGAGGACTTTAACGCACGGGTGGGCCGCCTTGCACTAAGCGAGCACCACCTTGGGGGTAGTTTTGGTCTCAGTGGCAGTCTATCCGACAATGGAGACAGACTGCTTGCTCTTTGCTCGGATCATCGCTTGTATCTTTCGAGCACTAGTTTTCGGCAATCGAGGAGACACATTGCTACCTGTCGCCCGCCCTCACAAACGCAAGAGTGCTCCCAGCTTGACCACTTAGCAATCAGCTACAAATGGCGCGGAAGCGTAACGGACTAGCGATTGTACTGTCAACTTATTTAGACTCAGATCACGCATTGGTTCGTGCTAAGATTTGCATGCGTTTCGGAAGATCACCCAGGGGCGCTCACTACCTACCGGACGTCGCAAATCTACAAAACTCTGCAATTTTAACCAGGTACCGAGCCTTACTGTCAACATAGCTTGGCTCAACTATTGACGGTGACTCGATTCGCAGTGGGCGCAGATCAAAGATGCTTTAGTTTCCGCCAGTATAGACACTTGTGGAGTTGCCCGTCACCCATCGAAGCATTGGATTTCCGTCGTATCCTTTTCGCTGATGGACGAACGCCGCTTGATCCCGTCGGAATCCAGACACAGTGAAGAACGCCAATCCCTTGGTCGAGTGTTGCGCAGGAGTCTGCAAATGGAACGCAGAGGTTAGTGGTGTGAGCGTGCTATAGAGATGAAGGTTGCTAGTCTTTCTGGTAATACCAGAAAACTTTTTCATCTCATTCGAGTCAACCAAGGTGTTCGGTCTGGTATAAGTGAAATAATATGCTAAGAGGATGGCACCTTAATCACCAATCTTCAACGACGGTTGGAGCGGTGGGCCGAAAATTTTGGCTGGCAGTTGTGTTAGCCCCCAGCTCCATCTGCTACCACTGGCGCTCGCACTGGGGCCGAGTGGTCTACCTCCACGGATCCCCCTCATACCAGAAAATCGAGCAAGTGCTCGGCCAGATGAAGCGTTATAAAGCCCCCGGTCCTGATGGTCTTCCTCCAGCTCTATTTAAAGATGGTGGCGCTTCGCTTCTTCGAGAACTCACTACTTTGTTCTCGAACGTTTGGTCGAAAGAAGAAGTTGCATCCTCTTGGGGTGAAGTGATAGTCATCTCCATCTTCAAAAAAGACCTGCACCCAATCCGCCCCAAGTACATAGGCATAAGCTCAGTTCCCGTCGTTTGCAAGCTGCTGGTATCCATCATAGTTCGCAGGCTATCCCCAACGCGCGAATCGCTGCAGCGAGAAGAACATGCTGGGTTTCCACCTGGTCGCGGCTGCGTCGATAAAATCTTCCAACTCCGCCAGATCCTCTAGCTTCGCCATGTGTGTAGCCAGCAATTGGTTTGTTTATGGATATCCGTGCAGCCTTCGATACTATCGATCGCACGGTACTGTGACACTGCGGAATGGCATCCCCAAGAAGGTCGTCTCCATACTGCTCGCTCCCTATGGTCTGACCTTAGGCAGAATTAGGGCTTGTGGAAAGCTTTCGCTTTCCTTCGTAGTCTCCAGTGCAGTTCGAAAAGGATGCCCTACCTCTCCGTTCCTATTTAACTTTGCCATTGAGGATGTCCTAGAGAACGCTCTGGCCGATTCATTGAACGCTGGTGTTGAGCTCCTCCTAGATAGTCGAATTGTTGATTTGGATTATGCTGATGATATCGTCTTGCTGGGTGACGATACACACCTCGTCCAACTTGCACTAAACCGCTTGGCAATTGAAGCATCAAACTATGGTATGTACTTTTCGTCATCCAAATGCAAGACTTTCTTTGGAGACTGGCAGGTGCCTGTGTCTGCACTCACTCTCGGTGGTGAGACACTAGAGGTTGTGGAGAGCTTTGTCCATTTGCGAAGTTGCATCACTATTGGCGGGGCTGTTTGAGAAGAAATTTTGTTTCACCTCTCAAGAGCACGCTCCGCTTTTTCTAGGCTAAGGCACTTGTGGCGTCGCCACCACATTCGTCTCTCCATCAAAGGGCGGGTCTATTGTGCAACTGTTCGCGCTGTACTGTTGTACGGATGCGAGAGCTGACCAATTCGTAAAGGTGAGCTACGCAGACTATCCGGCTTCGAGCACCGCTGTCTGCGGTCCATTGACAGTGTGTGATGGTAGCACCACGTAAGCAATGTGGAAGTTAGAAGGCGTGTCTCGGGACGAGGAAGCCACTCACTCTAGGAACTCGTCTCACTGGATCACCTGCGGTGGCTGGGACACGTATTGCGCATGCCAGTCTAGCGTTATCCGAGTTGTACGTTGTTTGCGGTTACTGTACAGGGCTGGAAGAGACGGTCTAGGGGACAGTCTGCAAGTTGGAGAAGCCGCATGAAAAAGCTGACGAAACAGTTAGCCTCGGCAGGTTGTTTTCGACTACTTGTTTTGGTGTCCGAGAGATGCGGATACTTGCTGATTGAAGACCTTGGTAGCCATGGCTTAACATCGATGTCAGTGGCGGACCTGTGGATCAGAGTGTTGCGGTGTCCTTACTTTCCCTAAAATAAAACTGGAAAATATTCAAAAAATGTGAGTGGCGAACTAGACGAAAAGGGATTTTGTTGGTTATTTTTTACTGTTCATACTGTTTCACTATACAGTCATGGTTTTGATGGCACAAGGTCTGTACCACAGCTTTGATGATATATATAAATATATATATATATTTTTGAAAACGAGCAGTCGAAAGCATCACTGCTTCCACCGCATCGACAGAGTTTAGCACAACTCGAAAAACCCTGGCTTCGCCATTTTTCTTGGAGTTCGGGTGGCGGGTGATCCTCGTCTAGTTGGATAGTTTATTCAGAATACCGAGGGCTTTACTTATGACATCCCATGGGTTCAGGTCATCCACCTGTTTCACCTTCAAAGGATTTCTTGTGGACTCAGGAACCTTGGTACATAATATAGATAGGGCATCTAATTATTTCTGTGTGGCTTCCTTTGGAGTGTGGATCGGAATTGGGAGACCTAGCGATTTGCTGTGCATCCGCGCAGCGTTGCCTTTCACGATAGTTATAGGTGTGGTTATAGAAACTGCAACGTCTGGTTTTGGAGTGCACCTTGATGCAACAACGGTGCAGCTGCCACAGGTAGTTGCATGTTTTCTGGGTTTCGGTGAAGTCTTTTGGGAAGAACTGGATTTGTGGGCAATTGTTGTAAGTTGGTGGGGGTGAAGTCTTCGGCAACGCTTAGGCGATTTGGATTATTGACAAGGTTTGCAGGAGCGACTTTATTCGTGCAGCATTCGGCGTTGTTGATTTGGATTGCAGTGCAGTTTGGTGGAGGGGCCTGTGTCAGACATTCTGTTATGTTTGTCCCTACCGAAGTTATTTTGTTGCCCAACATTGTCACAACTACGTCTGTAAGCCTTTCATACTTCTTAGACAGTGCAATTATGAATTTAACTAGTAGGACAGTATTGCACTTCGCGCAGAACCAAAATGAGTCAGGCATGCAGCTGCTCAGACTGCACTCGCTAGGTGTGAGTTTCCTGCATTTTGCATGGAAAGAGGTTTGACAATTTATAAAGAAAATTCCTATTTTGTCCATCTTATTTCACCTTCCACAGGCGCTTTTAGCTCCGCGGCTCGGTTATTTGCACTCATCAGGTCACGTAACGTGTTAATGTTAGTCTTACACAGGACCCTGAATTTATTGATCCGGCGTCAAGGTCAGCCCGCCGAGACAGTGGCTGTCACAATGTCTCACTCTTGCGGCCGCGCTCAGATAGTGGGGTTCAGCGGTGTGTACACAAGCACACGAAGGCGCAGCTTGTATTGACGGCGTCTCGTTACACGACGATGCAGCCGGAGCGTTGGCGAAGTACTCTAGGTGCCTCGGACGCGGTGAATGACGAAAAATGTTTCTTAACTTTGTTATGCTATCGCCTGTAGGGATGGTTGCAGGATCTTCAGCTTCTTCTACCAAATGCGACCAAAGGTATTCTCGAAACGCTCGACAGCGATGTGACTTCACAAGTAGAACTCGACGAAGAATGTGCCGAAACTGATAACGGAAGTAATGGCATGATGCACACAAGTTAAATCCAAGAGATGGAAAGCACTGAGTAGCGCTCGTCGAACTGATTCGAACGAGCACACGCACAAGAATGTGTGTGGAGAACTGAAGTGACCACAGCGAGTGAAGCGAGAGCCTCAATATTTCTATACACTGGGTACACTTTGCCACTGCGCGGCATCTTCTTTCTATCTGCGGCCACGCTCTCCTTGCCACACGTCATCGGGCGACCCACTCCCAGTCCACCTTGTTGTCTCCGGTGTCGTCTCAAATGCACGCGAATTTCTGAGCGTTTTCCCTCCGCCATTTATTTTGCATGACCTAGCACCTACCTTCGCAGTCACCACATCTTTCTTTCACCACTCTTGACCATCGGGTTCCGGTTGAACCCACACTTCCTCCCCCACAGTTAGCTCAGGCACTATCCGTGCACGGCAATCATAGTACCGTTTCTGGGTTATCATTCGTCTTCTCGGATGGTTCTGTAACATCTCATGCTGTGGCGAAACTGGGAGCACAAGTGTGGCAGTTGCCGGCATCAGCGTTCTAGCCCTTTCACTGTAAAAACGCTGCAGTGGGCTCAAGCCGATGTCCGTGGAAGATGTGTTACACTTCTCCAGTAGCATGAAGTACGAGTCCTCGCCAGTTGCTCTAGCTTTTAATAACTGTCGCTTCGCCTGCTTCACAGCTGAATCTGCTTTCCATGCGCTTGGCTGTGATATGAGCTGATTTTCTGGTGCATGAATTCCCATTTGGTTGCGAACGCCCGGAACGCAGGGCTAGTAAACTGGGGAGCATTGCCGGAGATCAGCTCTTCCGGTATTCCGAGCCGCGCGAACTGACATCTGAGATTGTTGCTTACTGCTTCTGTGCTCGTAGTGGTGAATAAATCGACTTCAAAATAGTTATTATAGTAATCAGCTGGCTTGCCGAACAATCTCCTCGTGGTGATTCGGGTTTATCCCGTTACAGCGAAGAACTCGGCGGCAGTGTCCCGGGACGTGGTGGGTTTTCGCCTGGCAACCATTCTTCCTATCAAAAACCACATATGTCCGTTTAACAACACTGTGACGTGGCGGGTGTAACTCGCCACTAAATAAAGTCACTACCCCTTGCATCCCTCATAGTGGCATTGTAATTCAAGGGTGGGTTGGGCCTCTGGTCCCATGCGGTCCTAAAGGCGTATGAACCACTTCTTTGGTCACCGGCTCCCAACGGGTTGCGATACCCGCATATCGCCTTGATTCCTTGTAGGTTAGATCCTTGATCAAAGGCTCGAGGTGGGGCCCCCTAAAACAACCCTCTACTTCGGAGTGGGAAACCGGGTAGTATCTCGCCCACTGACGAACCATGGACTTACAACCACAACCATTCACCCACTCTCTTGCTGCTACGATGCTATTCTCACATGTTACTATACCAACTTCACAAGCACACGCCACCATTTTACCTACCCCCCTCTTGTACCATTCACACCCATTTTTACCTGTTTCTTCTATGGCGATCAACCCCACCTACACCGATGAACCTGTTCCCGTGACACCTGCCAATTCAACCACACAGGGCTCAACAGAGAGCTGCCAGTCCCAAAGTCTCGCATCTTTGCTCCTGCAACCCCGAACCCAGTTCAAATTTGCAGCCTTCAACGTACGCACATTACTGCAGATCTGTCAGCAAGCTGGACTTGCACGCACGCTAGAGACGCTTGGAATTGATATCTGCTGCCTGAATGAAACACGACTCCAGGACTCTAACTCGGTCTACCAGCTGGTGTCACCGCTCCACCCACGCACCCGCTTCCACCTCCGCCTCTCTGGTGACGCCGAGTCTGCCGCATCTGGGCAAGCTGTTGTTGGAATCGCCCTAAGTGCTAGAGCAGTGGCTGCTTTGACTGACTGGATTCCGATCAATAGTCGCCTTTGTACGATGAAGCTCCATGGCTCTTGTAAAGTTAGCAGACGTCGAGTCGAAAAGCGAGCTCTCTTCGTGATCTTCGCCTACGCGCCCACTGACTGTAGCTCGGACACCGTCAAAGACCAGTTCTACCAGGCCCTTTATGAACTGCTCCTAAGGGCTCCTAAAACAGACACCATTGTTTTGGCAGGAGACTTCAACGCGCGTTTCGGTCGTCTGCTGGCATGTGAGCGCCACCTCGGGGACCACATGGATATGATGATGTTCGCTCAGAAAACGGATAGAGACTGCTCAGTCTGCTTGCTGATCATCAACTATTCCACTCCAGCACCAGCAGTCGTCATCGTGGACGGCAGTACGCCATTTGGCGCCCTTATCACCAACCCAGCGCTGGTCACAGATTGACCACGTAGCTATAAGTCGCAGGTGGAGCGGCAACGAACGCTACTTCCGATCATTTTGGTAAAATGCGTCGCTACCGATCATGCACTGGAATGTGCGACCGTTTGCATGCGTCTCGGTGGTTCGCCTAAGTCAAAACACACCCGACTGAACACCTACAAGTTGGAGGACCCAATGGTGAAGAAGAAGTATCAACAAAGGCTTCGTGAAAATCTCGCTCTCTCTCACACTCTGGATGTTACTCAACACTGGTCAAGTCTGCAACAAGTTTTGCTGTCGGCCGATTTGTCCAGCTGTGGCCTCGCTCGCCCCACTCCCGAAAGCTGGATCTCGGGAAGATCCTCGGAATTGCTGGATGCTCGACGGGCGGTGCCTCCCGGCGCAGAGTACAAGGAACACCGTCGGCTTATTACGCAACAGCTGAAAGCAAGCCTTCCCTCTGATCGTGAATCTTGGTGGTCAAAACAAGCTGGTGAGATGGAAGCCGCTGCATCAGCTGGCAACTTCCGCCGTCTATTTTACCTCATCAGGGCCACCGGTTGCAATTTCCACGCTATCAGCCAGACGACTTGCGAATCAGACGACACGAAGATCACGAACATTCACAGGTGATTGGGTCGCTGGGCAGAGCATTTCGCTCCTTAATTCAACCTTGCAACACAGCCCCCTGTCACATCTCCACCCCCAATGGTTGGTTTGCTGGGGGCTGGAAATTCCGGGATTCCGATCGAACGTCGCATGCCAGACCGATAGGGAGTGAGCATGTTGCCTGAAGCAGATTGTTCCGCCAATCAGGAAATAGTTGGCCCGTGATTGCCTCCAGCCTGCAGTCCTTCACTGAACGTTGTTATGTGCACTCGGGCGCCAGCATGGCATTAGCGCGTACTCGTGCACACTTGAGCCAAGGCTTGTGGCATTGGACCGAGGGAAGAAGCGCGCGGGCCCAATCCCGCCAATGGTACATCCACTAAGAAAGTCAATGTGGCTTTAGACGGAATGAACTTGGCGAGCAAGCACAAACCCATGGAAAATAAATCAGCGACACCAGGCAAATAACAGGGATGAGCCATTGAAACGGATCGTTATAAATAGCCTATATACTCTATAAATATTCCAGCGTAATCTTAATATACGTCTTCGTGATCGCGGCCCAGCCATCTTGCTTCCCGGAGGGCAACACGACATGGTGACAGAGGTGAAGAAGCCGACACGCCGGAACCCGCTCGTTTTTGGTGGACAGCCGTTGATCACACTGCCGACTGCTCTGCAAATAACTGAAAGCATGCTGCCAGAGAACTGGAGAATGTGGAAGGCGAAGTGGAGGGATATCGTCATCCCGACCCAGTTGGATACTCAACCAGTAGCGCACCAGTTGGCGATGTTTAGGCACGCTGTGGGTGATGAAGCCAGGAAGGTGCTCGAAACATTGGAGCTCAGTGAGGCAGGTGAGGAATTCGAACTTTTGGAAGTGCTGAGAAGATTCGGGGCGTTTTGCGAAGGACAGGTAAATGAAACGTATCAGAGGTATTATTTTGGTTCGCGATCGATCCCCAAGCGAATCGCTCGAGACTTACATAACAGAACTGAAACTGTTGGCGCGTAAGTGCAACTTTTGCAATGACATGCGAGACTCCTTGTTACGTGATCGTACTGTCATTGGCATAAAGAATGATGAGCTCACTCGGCGCCTTCTGCGACAAAGGTACCTGTCTTTGGAACAATGTGTGGACGTCTACTTGAGTGAATCAAGGACGGCGCAGCAGTTCGATCATGTGAGAGCCAGAACAAACACCGATTGGTGCTCGGGATCCCGAACCAGCAATAGTCCGCCCCAGACACCCGACGGACAGGGTCCGAGTTGTCAGTTTTTCAGTCGTGTACGTCCAAGAAGAAAGGATAGCTGCCCAGCTTGCGGTCAAACGTGCACAAAATGTTCCAAGAAGAACCATTTTGCTCGCTGTTGCCGATCCGCTAAGGCCAGCCGAGTAGTCGAGAGCACCAATGCACAGTTACAATAATTTTCGATAAGCAACTTGGAAAATCGTGGAGAACATAAGTGTGTTTTCGCGACGCTTCTGATTTGAGGACGATCGGTGCGCTTCCAACTGGACTCAGGGGCTACTGTCAACATCCTAGCTGAGAAGCACTGTGTGGGAATGACATGTGACAGGACACAGAATTGCCTCAGCATGTGGAATGGTTCAAAGCTGCTGCCGAAATGTACCGCCACATTGAAGGCCATCAATCCGAAAAATGGCACAGAACACCAAGTCGATTTCCTGATAGTCTCAGGAGACTTTACTCCTATTTTGGTTATTGATTCTATTCAGAGTTTCGGTTTTGTCCCTTTTAACCATTAAAGTATTGTCTATTCGTGTGAAGATAACAGAGATTGTTGACAGCTACCCAAGCGTGATTTGACGGGGTCATAGGGAGATTCGAAGGATGTGCTCATTTATATTTAATCGAATTCGCTAAGCCGGTAGTGCTGTCGACCAGAAAGGCGCCCGTTGCCTTACGTGAGACGAGCTGCAGCGTCTTGCTAGTTTGGGTATAATAGCCGAAGTTGAGGAGCCGACAGATTGGGTTAGCCAGGTGGCGATCGTTACTAAGACATCTGGAGAACTACGCGTCTGCATTGATACAAAATCACTTATGCCGCACTCAGGAGGGATCAGTATACGCTACTGACACTAGATGACGTACTTCCGGTGTTAGCCAGAGCTAGAATATTCACTAAAGTCTACCTTGCTTCTGCGTTTTAGAATGTACTACTTGGCGAAGATCCAAGCTACCTGACCACGTTTGGGGCACCTTTCGGGCGTTTCCACTGGCTTCGTTTACTGTTTGTACTGAAGGTATCTAGTGAGATATTCCAGAAACGACTGGTGCAGGCTTTAGACCATTTATCCCGAACATTTTGTGTAGCAGACGACGGGTTGGTTTTGGCACAGCGCGAGTGGAGCACGACCTGAACCTTCACCGATTTTTACAGCGCTGTTTTGAAAAGAACATCAAGCTGAAACTTGAGAAGATGGAGTTGTTTAGGACGGAAGTGGTGTTTCATGGGCACGTGCTAAGCCCCGAAGGACTGAAAGCAGACCCAGAGAAAGTCAGGGCCATTCTACTGACGTGAAAGCCGTTAGCAGACTGAATGGAATGGTGAATTACCTAATTCGTTTCTTGCCCAGATTAGCCGATGTAGTGGTACCGATTCGCAAACTGACGCATAAGACTGAGAAGTGGCGTTGGGACACGGAGCAGGAGAGACCCTTTCGAAAAATAAAGGGATTGATCACGAGCGCCCCCGTTCTCGCTTACTATAACCCAACACTCCCGCTCGACATCCAGTGTGACAGCAGTCAGTATGGTATCGGAGTCATTCTCATGCAGAACGGTAAGCCTATCTGTTACGTTTGCGTAGATGCCCGATAAGATTTTCACTGGCACGGTTGGAGCAGGCCTACGGGAACGGCTTGGAACGCTGGCCAATCGAACGGATTTGCGCTGACCTGATGGCTTTAGCTTAGCCCGAGGTACGCGCTGGTGAGACGTAAATTGAGCGAGCGTGAGCACGATTCGAGCCGCACGTATTCGGGTAGACGCTGGGCCATCGGAACGGACGCACACGAGATGGGTTACGGTAGACGCGCGCTAATAACTTAGACGCAAACGCCGCCCAGCTATCGACGCACACAAAATCACGTGCCCCGACCGACTCCCAACCATGGCGAAGAGGAAAAAAGGCAAGTGGTCCTCTGAACGTTCCTTTCCGACCAACAAAGGGCGAATCACATCTAATGAAACAGATTATTAAGCCAGCGTAAATAGCTACCACGACGGAGTGATAGTTTGCAGAAGAACATTGTCAACAGGTGCGTAATTGTGCCGCGTCTCGGAATGGCTGAAAACTGCTACGTTGTGGGGGGGAATTGGACCCCGCTTTTCACAGCCATTACACCGGAGTTTGTGGCGTGTTTTTGCGAAGATATTTGTCGGGCCAGCAACACCATCCTTTGAAGAGAAAGCGTACCGCTTCTGACGAGGATTGACCTGGAGAGATTTCGGCCACCTCCGGATTCTTCCTGTTCGTCAGCAACGCGGGTTCTCCAGACGCGGCGGCGTTTGGGCGGATTCGACCGTGCTCTCTGGTTGTGTAGCCAATCCAAAGGTGTCCAACAGAATGTGCAGCGACCGACGTACAGGAAGGATGGTGGGCGTGGAGGCTTCTCCGTTTCGTGGTCGAAGTTGATTGCGATAGCGAACCCACGTGTCAGCACCCACGGTGACATCATGTAGTATGTCATCTCGCCTTGCCGTCAAAGTTGCTTTGGTTCAGCGTGGATGATCTGCTCGATAATCGCGAGTGTAGACCTGGGCTCCAACGACGAATTCTTTGTGCCTGGTGCAGGCACTGGAGTGACTATGTGGCTTCTCAGTCGGAATGAGCGCTTCGTTGGTGGTGAGTAGCTTGCGGCCCAGCAATGCTTCAGCTAGTGACTGGCATTCTGGTGTAGCCGGATTCGGTGTGGACAGGTACGAGAGCTGGAAGGCTTGAAGACGCTCATCTACGTTCTCCCCGCGAGATTTTAAGGGCAACACGACGCACACCATGCTATAATCCCCGAGGAAAATGAGCAAAATTGGGGAAATTGGATAACCCTGACGGACGTCACTTGTGGTCGAAAAGCTATCCGATAGGCCACCGTAGACCCTGACGCGGCCATTAGTTTTCGCGTATAGAGCATGTAGGATATTCACATATTTCGTGGGAACACCTCTCTGCGCAATTATTTTGAACAGAATGCATCGATCGACTGAATCGAACGCACTCTTGAAATGGAGGAAAACAGCTATTGTAGATCTGCGGTATGCGTGGCGCTGCTCTAATACCTGCCGCAAAGTGAATATATAGTCTATACAGCCACGCCCTTGGCGGAGACCTGCCTGCTCTTTCCTAATCCGAGATTCTCGTTAGTGAGATGACGAACGATAATCGAGGCCAATAATTTTGTCACAACTGGGGTTAGGCTAATACTCCTGTGGTTAGAACAGTCTGTGCGACTGCTCTTCTTGTATATTGCCACTATAATCAATTCGTTCCAATCAGCTGGGACACTTTTCCTTCCAGATACGTACAAAAAGGGAGGTCAGTGCTTTGCAGAGGACCTCACCTCCATCCTTAAATAGTGCAGGTGGGAGGGAATCCGGACCAGCAGCACAAAAACGATTGAGGGCTGTGATCGCGTTTCGGACCTCGGCCTCTGACGGAGACTCTAAACTAACCGTCCATGGCTCGTCCTGCATCACCTAAGTAGGAAGAGGTCCGGGAGCAGGAAGTTAGCCGAACTAATCTTGAAAGTGTTTTGCCCAATGAGCCATACGGCGCTCCTTATTGGGTATCAGTGCACCCGCGCTGTCTCTAATTGTCTGACTGACGCCTGGTTTCCTGGGACCAGTGATGCGCATCAGCTGGAAGAGCTAACGGTAATTGTCTACTGCTCCTGCCTCCTCCATTTCTTGAGCCATACTGGTCTACCAGACTTCCTTGCCAGCACGTAGGCTCCGCTTTAGTTCGCACCTAATGGCCCGTCTGGTCACCTTGTGCTCAGAGCCAGACGGGAGGTGTCTTCTAGATTCCAACTGGCTCACCAACCTCTCGGATATTCAGTGACTGGTGCGGTGACCATTCATAGTGCGACAAGTAGATACTCCTACGTCGTGCATGGTGGCCGAGATCCTATTCCACTGAAGCTCAGTGTCATTAGGACAAGACAGCGGAAGTTCTGTATGCAGTGCGTCATGATAGGCTTGCCTGACTGAGGGCTGAGACAATTTCTCCGTTGCCAATCGTAGGGGACGCTTGGTACACTTCCCGGTGAAGTACATGGAGAAATGACAGCGTACCAAGGCATGATCAGAGTCGACACAGGTACTCCAGTATGAGCGGCAATCCAGGATGAAACCACGCCACCTGTAACCTATGGCTATGTGGTCAATTGGGTCCATCGCTGGCCAGCTACAGGAGGACCCCAAGTGGCACTTCTGCGCCCACTGTGTCTAAAGGCAGTGCTACTAAGAAACAACTGGTGATCCACACACAGTTGTAGCATACGCTCGCCGTTGTCAGTCCGTTCGGAGTTAAGCCCATACTTACCACCCAGCTGAGCTCAGACGCCCTACTTGTGCGTTCATATCCCCTGCAAGTACTATAATATCTGAACTAGTAGCACTGCGCAGTAGCGCGTTCAGTTCGTGATAGAATGTGTCCTTGACAGCATTTGAACTGCATTCGGTGGGGGGCATAAGCGGAAATCACAAACAAACAGCGTTTTATACTACTTCGTGAATCAGCCTTGGCTGATGTCGCCAAATGTGCTGCACCTAAACGGCTGTTCACTGGAATCCAATCAACCAGCGATGGCTCACCCTGGGAGCTTAGAATGATATTTGCACCAGCTTGACCCGTGAGTGCTGCATTGGCGTCCCCGGATGCGGGCAACCAATAAGGAGCGGACAAGCCGGGTGAAGTTAATTCAACAACTCCATTAGGGTCCTTGATCCTAGTTTCGGACACACAACACATATCAATACCTAGTGTGTCCGAGGTGCGTGCAAGTGCAGCCTATTGACCTACTTGTCTCAGAGTGCGAATGTTGAACTTTGCCTTGATAACGGGTCAGCGTGGCCTTATAAGGGACTGTTGCCGATAGTCGTCCCGTGGGTGCCGCGAGAAGGTGGCTGCAGCTTGTTCTATTTCAGTGGCACTTCGGTTACTGTCAATTAAGATGGGAATTATAGAAGGAAGGTTAGTAATGGGGGTCGGGATGGGAATAAATGAAGCAGGTGGAAAGAAGGGAGGCGCCAGCAGTAACATGTTTTCGCTTTTCCGCCCTGCTGTACACAGTAGATAAGGCGAACCTTGATAATCTGCGCGACGGCCGATGCAGGATGAAGTTTATGTTTGAAGAAAAAGTCATAGTTGTATGTGAGCTAGAATATTGCCAGGGCGCCCAGACCTAGACAGGAGGGCGATTAGGGTCCTCATTCCAAGCCTTTGGCTCAAAAGCCTGTGCGCAAGGCAGTGGGGAGGTGGCAATGATTTAATTTAAAAGAAATGGACGCCATCCCATCTCAACCTCCCAAGCTGGAGGACCAGGAGACTGAGTTTGTCTGCCCTATCATCATTGACCAACGTGGTAGCAGTATCTCTCAAGGTGCCCGCATGCACCACCCAGTATAGTTCAATGGGTCAAGGAGGTACGCAAATCGTCGAGCTACGTTAAGGTCCAGTCTTGTTGCGAAAGATTGACCATAGCTATAAGTCGCAGGTGGAGCGGCAGCGTACGCTACTTCCGATCATTTTGGTAAAATGCGTGGCTACCGATCATGCACTGGAATGTGCAACCGTCTTCATGCGTTTCGGTGGTTCGCCTAAGTCAAAACACACCCGACTGAACACCTACAAGTTGGAGGACCCAATGGTGAAGAAGAAGTATCAACAAAGGCTTTGTGAAAATCTCGCTCTCTCTCACACTCTGGATGTTACTCAACACTGGTCAAGTCTGCAACAAGTTTTGCTGTCGGCCGATTTGTTCAGCTGTGGCCTCGCTCGCCCCACTCCCGAAAGCTGGATCTCGGGAAGATCCTCGGAATTGCTGGATGCTCGACGGGCGGTGCCTCCCGGCGCAGAGTACAAGGAATACCGTCGGCTTATTACGCAACAGCTGAAAGCAAGCCTTCCCTCTGATCGTGAATCTTGGTGGTCAAAACAAGCTGGTGAGATGGAAGCCGCTGCATCAGCTGGCAACTTCCGCCGTCTATTTTACCTCATCAGGGCCACCGGTTGCAATTTTCACGCTATCAGCCAGACGACTTGCGAATCAGACGACACGAAGATCACCAACATTCACAGGTGATTGGGTCGCTGGGCAGAGCATTTCGCTCCTTAATTCAACCTTGCAACACAGCCCCCTGTGACACCTCCAACCCCAGTGGATGATACCTGGCCTGTCTCCACATTCCCTCCCCTCAAATAAAGCTGAGATCCGAAATGCCATCCAATCTTTGAAACGCCACAAGGCTCCAGGTCCCGATAGCCTACCACTGGCTCTGTTCAAAGATGGAGGCAGTGTACTTGTCAGTGAAATCCTGTAACTGTTCACGAAAGTTTGGACTGAAGAGAAGGTTCCGAACTCATGAGGAGAATCGGTCATTGCTCCGATTCACAAGAAGGGCTCGCGCGAAGATTGCTGCAACGACCACAGAATCTCGTTAATCTCTGTCCCATCCAAAATCTTCGTGTCGATCCTACTTCGCAGGCTTTCAACAACTAAAGAGGAGTTTTCCCGAGAAGAACAGGCCGCATTTCGACCAGGCCGTGGCTGCATCGACCAAATCTTCACGCTTCGCCAATTTCTTGAACTTCGTCACATCCACCGGCGGCCAACAAGCGTAGTGATTTTGGACATCCGAGCGGCATTTGATTCATTAGATAGGTCTGCGTTGTGGAACTGTTTATTGAAGAAAGGTGTGCCCGACAAGTTGGTAATCATCCTGAAAGAACTTTACAGTCACACGTCGGGTAAAATCAGGGCTCACGACACGCTCTCTTCTTCCTTTGCTGTGACCAGCGATGTTTGCCAAGGTTGCCCTCTTTCACCTTTCCTCTCCAATTTCGTCATCGAAGATGTTGTCCAAAGAACACTGGAATGTATCCAGGACTGCGGTGTTTCGCCCATCCCTGGAGACAGAGTCACGGACTTGGACTACGCCGATGATACTGCCTTGCTGGTAGACGATCCACAAACCGTCCAGAGCGCTTTGAACCGCTTAGCGCTGGAGACGTCTAAGTACGGCTTATGCTTCACTCCGGGAAAATGAAAAACGCTGCTCCAGGACTGGCAGGTGCCTGAACCCGCGCTCACCATTTCTGGACATGTTCTGGAGCAAGTCCCTTGCTTTACTTATCTAGGAAGTTGCATCACGGCTGGTGACGGTGTTGGAGATCAAGTCTCACAACGGATTGCAAAGGCCCGCCCTGCATTCATCAAAATGAGACACCTGTGGCGTCGTCGTGATGTTAGTCTCAAGCTCAACGGCAGGATGTACAATGCTTCCGTCCATGCAATACTCTTGTACGGCTGTGAGACTTGGCTTATTCGCTCGGAAGACATGAAACGGCTGTCAGTCTTCGACAATCGTTGTCTACGAAGGATTGGTCGGGTGCGGTGGCAACACCACGTAAGCAACGCAGAGGTGCGAGACTGCGTGCTTGGAGCGAATAATGCCAGTCTTCAGGACGTTATTCTCCGACATCGCATGCGTTGGCTCGGGCGCGCTTTGCCCATGCCAGCCCATTGCCTTCGACGTTGAGCGCTGTTTGCCCTCCCAGGTAGCGACTGGAAAAAGTGCCGCGGTGGACAGCCAATGACATGGAGAAGGAGCATGAAGAAGGCAATCTCAAGTTTGGTGGCAGTCGGACCAGTCCGTCTTCCAGGTTGGGGACCAGGAGATGCTAAATCGCAGTGGTTTGAAACACTGGACGTCATGGTTCGCAACAGACATCAGTGGCGTCAATGTTGTTCTGCCATTATATTCCCATTTAATACACACGAAAACCTCACGAAACCAAAATGCAAAATGGCATATGTAAAACCAAAAGGTCGTGTCCCAGTTTTTAGTCGCTGTACGTGTTCTTGTCTTGTTCACTTTTTTCTTCTGCCATGGTTCTGCTGTCACAAAATCTGTTAACGGACTATATATATATATATATATATATATATATATATATATATATATATATATATATATATATATATATATATATATATATATATATATATATATATATATATTGGCCGGTACCGGTGCCTACTTGGCGACTTTATTATGGTCAGTCAGATTCTAAGGAACCCAAACCATGTCTGCCGTCACCTACTACCACCGAACCACAACACGAACTTTTGGGGGACCGCCAGTTGAATTTAGCCACGTAATGCAGTCGGCTAGAATGTCGGCGGAACTTTTGCTATCTTCGTGTGTGCCAGCCTTAGAAATCCCACCCAAATTAGGTTGTTTCAGCCTCCATTTTATCTGTGTTTAAAAACGCCTTGGTGTTGCCCTAACCCACCTACACTACCAGATATTTCTTTGTCTGATCAGACAATATAATGCGACGAACGTTGCACAACCAGGATTAACCTATACAACTGTTGTTGGCTCTTTCTGCATGCTTCTATGTTAACACTGTGGCGAGTCCACCAGAAGGAGTTTCATTTTATCCTTTTGTTTCCTATTCACTATGTTTTGGTTCACTTTTTGTCCATCCTACGGGACTAGCTAAGTACCCTTTTTTGCCCGTAATATACCATTGTGTGTCATACCAGAGTGAACGGACGGACCAGCCGAGTGTGCCAGATAGCCAATGGGAGGCGGGTGTAACTGATTTGATTCCTGGACATGCATTGGCCGACGTTCATGTGTGTTAACCATCGTTTGTTTCACTTAGTCAGAGGAAGAACCTCATTACGTCAGGAAGGTCGTAAGTTATGGACGTGAACGCCTAAATTATATTGAGGGGTTTGGTTTGCCAAACGTTGCTGTAGTTTTCGTTGAGCTGTCTTTACCGAATAACAGCTTTTCCCTGAAGGACTGAGTTCTGCAACACTTTCTTTCAGGAAACAAGCGTGCTTTCATATCATTGTTGTTGCATTTCCCTTCGTTTCTTCTCTGGGTCTTCATTTATGACCTCTTCTCTGTCGTACATTTCATGAGATGAGCACAGAACCTAGGTCCATAACACTCAAGATCTCCTAGCGCATTTGATCAAGGAAACTGAACTGAACCTTCCAAATGTCAACCTGGCGCACAAGAACAACCTGGGACAAAATTGAGTCCGTCTGCTTGGAATAAAGCTGTTATGAGTGACGGTTGGTAACTGTCCATCAGAAGCCACTTCCCCTTGCATGTAATAATGTCGCAAGGATGCGATTTTTCATTAAAACGCCTGTTGAGAAAGTAAAGCCAGTAAGCAAACCTTCGTTGTCCGGTGGAAGAAGACGATTAGTGAAGTTTCGTTTTCTAGTTGAGTGCCTTAATGTCTGATGCAAGACTCGAACAGCACAGTGGCGGATATCCATGAATGCTGGTCGGAGCAAACACGATATCTCTGTGACTGACACTCGAGGTATTTCACTCGAACGAAATCAGAATTTTGACGTGAATGAGAAGGAGATGTCGATCTTCACATGTATGATTCCAATCAATCTGAGGCAGAAACTATTCACTTTTGGTCACGAGATGCCTATCGCGGTTGCGCTAAAGTGCCCCAGTTTTGGCGCGAGATGGCTGCCAGTGTGAAACGGATAAAAGCATTGCAGCGTGTGTCGTCATGCCAGCGGGGTTAGCTACTGAAATAATGCAATCTTGGGACACATCAGTAGATTGCGTTAGCTCCGATGCTTAAGGCTGGTGCGTTGTGACACTTGGACATGATTGGTCATTGCTAGTATCGGGGAATCGATATATTATGCATTTGGTAAGCTGGCAGTTCACACATTCTACTGAAGCAACTGTACCTCAAGGCCGAAGACTGAGCACCGTAAGACAAAGTGTGTTATGCAGTCCCGAAAGCCACACTTCTGTTTTGGGACTCCTATTTTGCCATGAAGGCATTTCGAGCATACGGCAAAATCATCATCGTATAGAAATGAACGCTGTTTGATACTCAACAGGGAATTGGGCAACTACGAGGATCAACAGGACTAATTGGAAGTGTGGAGACCGAGAAGATGCTTTGTATCTGCTATTACTGATCTATCTGTACATATTGTCAATAAGAGCTCACCGTTCTAGTACATATACGGTAGACGACACCGATTGACTGGGGGAATGTAGTCAACTGCTGATGGGTGCACGCGATCAGCAATGGAAGCAGCTGATCTCCTACGGCTTCATTACTCCCGAACTTTCCAGGAGGTAACAAGCACAAACATTCTCCTCATTTCTACTACTCCACCATCTGGTTTAGAAAACATCACCTTCACTGCGAAAGCTGTGTTGAAGAAGTCGTTATGCTTGCGTATCCACAGTTCTCCAGGAGCTGACAACATTCGACCAAAGGCTCTACAGACGGTAGCTAGTGATCTAGCAGCACCACTGGCTGTTTTCTATCAGCGATGTCTAGAGGAGAACCGTATTCCACCAGTATGGAAGCGTGAGGTCATCACTCCTATCCATAAAGGAGGTAGCCGCACTGATCCTGCCAACTACCGTCACATAACAATACTTCCAGTACTATCCAAAGTGATGGAATCAATCATCGCAGATGCACTGATGGAATACCTGGAAAGCCAAAATTTAATAGCCCCAGAGCAACATGGCTTTTGTCAAAAGCATTCGTGTAATACTAACCTATTAATTGCACGTAATAGCTGGACTGAAGCTGTTGATGATGGAGTAGGAGTCGATGTCATCTACCTGGACTTTTCAAAAGCATTTGATCGCTTAAACCATCGCATTCTCCTTCAGAAGCTTCGGAATTACGGCATTGGCGATCCAATCCTGAGTTGGATTGACAATTTTCTACAAGAACGACAGCTCGTGGTGAGAGTCCGAGAATCATTGTCTGATGCAATCGATGTGGCGTGCGGGGTACCACAAGGCTCGGTTCTTGGACCTCGTCTATTCTTGGTGTTCATAAACGATTTGATGAGATCAATTACTTTTGATTTCCTATTTTTCGCTGATGATATCAAGATATGGCGAAGGATCAGAGGACCGGACGACCATAAACGGCTCCAGTGCGATCTTAACACAGTGTCGAACTGCTCAGTTCAAAACGCCCTACCGTTCAATGTAGACAAATGTCGCGTAGTACAATTACGCCATAGTCATAACTACACTTGGGACCAACGGACTGCAGAATAGCTCCCAGGAATGTGACCTGGGTGTGATGGTACAGAGCGACCTCAACTGTTCAAAACAGGCTGAGGTAGCTGCGAAAAGTGGCAACCAGCATGTCGGCATGCTGCGAAGAGCATTCAGGAGATTTGACCCATCAATCTTCCCAATGATGCACAATTCCTACGTGCGCCCGCATGTTGAATACGCTATCCAAGCTTGGCAACCTTGGTTGAAGCGTGACCTAGAAGCGATAGAGGCACCGCAACGGAGAGCAACAAAGAATGTGCAGGGTCTGCGCTACCACTCTTATCACCGAAGGCTGAAGTTGTTGGGAATTTTCAGCGGGCGCTATCGAAGACTGCGCGGTGCTCTCATATTAGCGTATCAAATATTGAGTGACCCCAACCACGTATACCGCCACTTGCTGAAACTTAGCCACAACACGCAGCTCAGGGGTAACTGCTTAAAGTTGAAGGAACAATACAGCCGTCTAGAGTGTCGACAGAATTACTTTTTCCTTCGCGTTTGCAAACCTTGGAACGCATTTCCAGACTCAGTTGTATCCTCTCCTACCTTGGAGATTTTCAAAAAAACGATTAGATGTTACTCTTAGCTCCCAACATTTTGTTACCTAAACTCCCCTACTGTGGATTACGCCAATGATGCATTTCAACAGGATTTATGTATCAAATGGACCTAAGTGAACGACCATATTTTACTTTTCTCATTCTTTACCTCAATGATCACTGTACTCCAGTGTCTTTCTGAACGTTTACGCTCGATAATTTCTTTTAACTTTACACCGATGTTACTTATCAAACTATTCATCTCGTCAGACGTTCGATAGATGACCCAGACATATTTTGATTTCATCATATTTACCTCAACCATCCTACGGGACGTGTCAAACACTTGCTTTTATCCCGTGATAAATCGTTGTTCATTGTTCATGTACAGTACTAGAAAGCTGGTGAAGGCTATTCGGTTGAGATTGCTGGCGAACTTGCGGGCTAAAGTCGGACATTGGTTCCGGAAATCTCCAAGCAAATTGGAGATGGGATATAAGACTCACAATCAAGTAGCTGTATGTGCTTGAGAAGCGGGAAACATGTTGGCGGAATGGAAAGAACTGCTGTTCGACAACGCCAATCAGCAGCCAAGTTCAACGCAATGCAGTGGCATGAACTACCCAACGAAATAGAATTACATCCTGAGCCGACTCAAAGGTTAGCGAAAATCCCTGAGGTGTGGAAACAAGGAAAGGTAAGTGAACTGGTGGTAAGTATCCAAGTGTTTATGATCGCCCAGATGACTCCCAGTCGGCTCCGCTAATGGAGTCACATGAGAAGTGAATTTGACTACGGCTCAAACGATACTATCTAGCTGAGGTAAAACCGTTTGAACGCTACGCGACGTGAGCGGTAAAGGATCCCTATTCATTCAACTGGCATATGGCTTGATGGAACTGATCACCCAATTATTATTATCTTGATGACTTCCCTGGATCCTACTCCCTTTGAGCTATGCATCAGCTGTCGAACCACGAGGTCGCATTGTACACAATGCACCGTTTATTACTGAGTGTGCGGGAACTCATATGTTATTAAAAGCACCGAGAAGTATTGTATCAGTACCTATTTTCATTGTGTGTCCTGACAGGCATTGCAGTGGTGGGAAAGCTGATGCGAAAGCTGTAGGGGCAATCTAGTAATTACTTGGTGATGTGAGATCGTTTACTCCACTGAAACTGGTGCGAGAAGGATGTTCTGGAAGGATACATCAAGTTCGACTTGGCCTGATTACGGCATTACTTTCACTTGACTTGACATAGCGATCTGTTCAGCAATATTTCACACTTATAAGAGTTAGGTGAAACTAGAAGCACCAATGTCAGGACTACAAATCACAGAGTAGGCACCCTGCGAACTCACCATCTAACATGGAATGGTTGTGCCGCTCAGCCCTCCAAGTAAGCAGAATCCTTCGAGGAAAGTCTACCCAGAGATAAAAACGACAGTGTGTTGCAAATCTGTTGCGCTGGCTGGTTTGCGAGGGGTTGGCGCACAGCGTGTCTCACGCACACACACGGTTCATCCCACAGGCTGATCATATGAACATGTTAAGTGCACTAGTGGATAAACGAGCATCCATCCCGTCACGTGCTGTCCATCGATCAGCCATTCATTTAGGGTGTCCGTCAGCGACCGGTGCCACCTGTAGCTGATGTCATTCGATCGTACGTAACCCAACTATGATCATTAGATGGCTCCTCGTTATCGCGTTATCCATGTTAGCACGTTGAACAAAACACTTTAGAGCTTACAGCTCCCCCCCCCGAAGGCTTCTTGTACAAACGTTCCGAAGACACTGTATTTAAATAACGTTGCACTAGCATTGCTGCTTGTCTGCTCTTCTGCCCGAGAACATTAGTTGATCATGTCCTCACCAATGACCGAATGAGGATGTGCGACGGAAATCCTCCCGTCTGCGACTGTTTTTACATCAGGTACATTTAGCCGGACCTCTACCTGGTTATTCCTCCAACATTTCGTGATCTTAGCCGACCGAAGCTTTCAGGCATGTATTTGCGCTCTGTATGATCAGACACGTGTTGTCCGGCCACCTATTTATGTCACATGTTGTTGGAGAGAATGACAAACACCTACTTCAATCCTTAGTACAACATTTGTTTCGTTAGCATAATGTCCAGGAACGTACTCATTGGCAGTGTTTATGCCGAAACTGTGCTCATTAGAACGTATACAAGCTGTTTTGATTATGCCTGACTTGAGTTGAAGTATTCAGATGCACTTACCTGAGAGGACAGGAAACTAACTGTTGGGTTTGCGGGTTAGATAGACACATTCTATTTCCCCGCATTCACGTCGATGTGAGTTACGATAAGGTCAAATGCGAATACTCTGAAACGTTGCTTAACCGTGGAATAGCTTCTACACTGGAATCTAGGTACAGTTCCACATGGTTTATCCACATTTGACATAAAACGTTAAAACACTCACTTGCTTTAGTTGCTGTTCCTGTTCTGTTTTAGCGCATTCCAATCTGTCAATATTCCTTTGAAATTCCACGCAAATGGTGTCCGATTTTTGGATAAGATCGCGTGATATGTCCTTGAGCAGTTGTGTTATCAATCCACGAAGATCCTCGCTAGTCAATCGTTCTGCTTCTGATCGCACAATCACATCGTGTGATACCTGTGCCCATTGTTCCGGACTGGACATATTCTCCTGTGAAACCGAAGGCTATTTTACTACCACTCTGCAGCACAACAATGTTTGACATGTTTAACAAGATATGTGGAGTATTGCTTATTAGTTCACAACTGTCTATTAAGATCGGATCGACTTACTCCGCAGAGAGTTCAGAGGCACTTTACAAGACTATCAATTGGAGTTTTCACGAAAGTGACACATAGAACAATGCTGCACTCTTAGGCATTATCTTATCCCAATGAAAGAATCAGGCTATACCTTCCATTCACATTCATACACCATCCTGCAAACATTGCTGGTGATATTCTTCTTCAGTCGTTGAACACCAGTTACACTGGATGCTTCGCGAGTTACTACTGCAATCAGAGTACACCGTTTCCTGATTGAGTACTCAAAAAGCTGGATAATATTTCGACAACCATCAGGGATTGATGCAAAATGCAACAGTACAAGTCTATCCTTGGTCGTTTTATATACATTCGGACCTCACTCTCTGACTCTGGACTTTGCATGTTCGAGTGGTATCAGTGATGAGAAATCGTGAACGTACCTACCAGATGCAGATAGAAATAAGTTCTGTGATTTTACCACATTGATCTGCTTCTGCACTGAGGCTACTTGTGCTTCGACTTGTCGTGCCACAATTCGCTGCAAGTATGAGTCGAGCTGCTCGTGTTCTTTAACAGCTAGATTCTCCAGTGTGACAGATAAAACGCACCGGGTAAACTCGAGCACGTTAATCCAACACACAACCGTGTCATTTATATTCAGAATGGAAGGTTTTAACGCAGTGCACCTCAGATTAACTCCATTACATCTAAGTATTTTCCAAAAATTAATAAAATATTCACAGTATGAAATACAGGCTACAAGAAACTGCACAGACGTTTTCGGTACCGCAAGTTTTGTGCTGAACTTTACATACTAGTTAAGTTCTCTTAACACTGTGGGATCGTTGGACTGTTTCAACTGAAAAAATTCCCGGAAAAGACATCAGAAGCAAGCTGTTGAAAGCATCCATCAACAGCTTTGTCTAACACAGTCGATATGTCAAGGACATGTTTGTATTGCGGATACTGGAGTGGGCAACGACGATCTGTTGAGGCACTTCAATCCCTCACACAGTTTCATAACATTCACTATCGAGTTAGAATGTAAAGGCTCGTTGGTGTTCATATCAAAAAGGCATCAGAAGGATCAATGCAGAGGAGCGAGCAAAGAAAAGAAGCATGTAATGGGCGATATGTCCACTTCGCTAGCTTTGTTCTACTGAATCATCCGCGGTCTAACGGAGCGACCGAGTAGGAGATATACAGTAGATAAAACTTCGGATGAGCTGCGTTTTATCCTAAGCGTGTTTGAACCTAAGCAATACTCCGAAAAATTCATCCAGAAGCACATAGAGCCGCGAGTGCCAAAGTTGAGAACTTCTTCCGCCGAGAATCGGTTACGATATCTCTCGTTAGTGTTTGTAACCGTGCTGCGATAACGGAACGGACCACCCGAAGGCTTTCCACTGGCACAGCGGGAATGTACTATGCTGCTGGCCTACGCGTAAGCAACTTATGAACAGGATGCCGTGGTCATAGATTTCTCTCTGCAGCGAACTACACATCGATCTCATCAATGACCCAGATGTTCAGATTGTCGATGCGCTTTGGTGTCGTCTTCAACTTAGCCGTGGGGACGCATGTTTGTTAGGTGTGGTGTATCGCCCTCCGTCGGCTACTTTGGAAATGGACAACCGCCTAGCCTCCACAATGAAGACCATTCTCTCGCAGTCATACAGCCACATTCTCCTGGTTGGCGACTTCAATATTCATACCATAGAAACCCCAGCCTGTATCAACGAACACTTCAAAATGGAAGTACAGGAGATAATCAGTAGGCTACCACTCTACAATCACATCACATCTCCAACAAGATTCAGGACGGGAAACAAACCGGGTGTCCTGGATCTTGTATTCACCAATGAAGAGCTTATGATCGAAACGGTATCGATAGAGAGTCCTTTAGGCCGTAGCGACCATGCAACCCTCATGCTCAAGTACATCAGTTATGCAGAGTATTCCTCAGAAAACACCGAGGAATGCCAGCTCATTACGGATTACGGCGCTCTAGTCAAACTGATAAATGCTACAAACTGGGCATTTCTAGCAGAACGTTCCCCCGATATCGCCTGGTCTGAATTTGCTCACCAGTTTAACACGTTAGTAACTAGTGCTTCTAGAAAAAGGCATTCGCAAGCGAAGACAGTAAAATCATTCATACGCAGCAGGACACGCAAGTGTATCGTCACGGGGAATTTACTCTGGCGAAGATACAAGGAGTCACCGAGTGCCGAAACATGGGAAGCCTACACTATCCAAAGGAATCACTGCGTAAACCTGGTACGCGAAGATAAAATGCAGCACCAACAGAATCTAGCTGAGAAATTTCTTTCAAACCCCAAGCTCCTGTACGTTAACAAGCTCCGCAAAGTACAGCGAGGAATTCCTGCTTTACACACATTGTGTGAACTTGCACAAAACGCAACCGAGGCGGCCAACGCCCTATGTCATCAATTCGCCCCGAACTTCCAGAGTACGACATCGCCGCATACACTGTTCCCAATCGTTTTACCACCACCAGGACTTAGCCACATCACATTTACGACTGCGGATGTCATGAAAAGGCTAATTGCCCTGCGCGAGCATACCTCTCCCGGTGTTGATAATATTCGTCCAAAAGCGTTGAAATTGGCTGCAGTAAACCTGGCAGACCCATTCTGCAAGTTCTTCCAACGATGCCTCGATGAGAAGCGCGTGCCAACAATGTGCAAGCAAGGCATCGTCACTCCCATCCATTAGGGGGGAAAGTCGTACAGATCCGGCCAACTACCGCCCGATAACACTACTCCCGGTGCTCTCCAAAATCATGGAAGCGATTGTCGCCGGAACTCTGATGAACTTTTTGGAAGAACGAAATATCATAGCACAAGAGCAACATGGGTTTCGCAAGAACCGATCTTGCACTTCAAACTTGCTGCTTGCCAGATCTAGTTGGACTGAGACCGTTGACAGTGGCGTAGGTGTTGACGCAGTATATCTGGATTTCTCAAGACTTTCGACCGTTTGAACCACCGTATCCTCCTTCACAAGCTGCAGTGTTGTGGAATTGGTGACCCAATCCTCGGTTGGATAGCTAACTTCTTGCTTCAACGACATCTGAATGTAAGAGTTCGCGGCGTCATCTCAGACCCAATCGACGTTAAGTGCGGAGTGCCCCAGGGCTCAATACTTGGTCCACGACTATTCCTGATTTACATAAACGATCTCGCGACAGTAATCAACCCCAACTCCTTACTCTTCGCTGATGATCTCAAGATATGGCGAGCCATTAGAACAACCAGCGACAATGCAGCACTTCAGGATGATCTGGACAAGGTCTACGAATGGTCAACTCAGAACCTGCTTCAGTTCAATGCTACAAAGTGCAAGGTGCTGAGCATACGCCATAAAGCCACGTGAATACAGACTGGAAGATCAAATATTGCAGCGCACAACAACGGAATGCGATCTAGGTGTTATAGTGCAGGAAGATCTGGGCTGTTCCCGTCAGGCCGAGAAAGCCTCCAAAAAAGCTAACCAAAACCTTGGCCTTTTGCGGAGGGCGTTCGGGCGCTTCGATCCTTCCATCTTTTCCCAGATGCTGAGCGCCTACATTCGGACTCATTCTGAGTACGCCATCCACGCTTGGCAGCCATGGCAGAAGCAAGACCTTACCGCTCTTGAACTGCCACAACGAAGGGCGACCAAGAACGTCAAGGGCCTGTTTCATCTCCCTTACCGATTGAGGCTGAAAACCCTCGGGGCCTACAGTGGACAATATCGACGCCTGCGTGGCGACTTGATAATGACTTATATGATTCTGCGGAATCCAAACCATTGTTGTCGTCACCTACTTAAGCTGAATAACAATACAACACTCAGAGGACACCATCTAAAGCTGGCCACACAACACAGCCGGTTGGAATGCCGCCGGAATTTCTTTTCCCTTCGTGTGTGCCAACACTGGAACGCTCTTCCCACATACGTTGTTTCTTCCCCCACGCTATCGCTATTTAAAAGACGTCTGGATGATTCGCTTATCCACTTACATTACGCTATATAATCAGAGATGTCCACATTGAACAAACACGAAAAAATACGGTGCTCATTCTCAGCTTTTGTGCTTCACTATTTACACACTGCTGTTGTGGAATATAGTATCGGATATATTACAACTGCACTCATCAATTTACCCCAGTCCAAGAAAGCGGCGCACGAGTAAGCGTTGGTCGTTTCTATTGTTCTTAAGACCTGCCTTACCCATATTACTTCCCATAATACTCTACAGTAACAATTCAGTACATGTTCTACAGCGTTTCTATGAATAAGTGACACTTGAATTCACTAGAAGCTTAAACTGATGATTTACACTTATGTTTACTTTCACTTCAACCATCCTACGGGACTTGTAAAGCAATCGCTTTTTTACCTGTAATATATCATTGTTCCTTGTTGTTCAATTTCTCCTGCTCGTGTCCAGTAGGGTATATTAGGAAAACGACCAGGCGACTGTCCGTTAGAGATCGAGAGTATTTCCTAATCTGTCTGTACAGCGGTATGAGGAAGAATGTGACGTGTGCAGTGTTGTGGCACCTATTGGGCTCTTATCATCAAATAAATGCACTTGAGATATTCCGTCAAGCTGGACAATGGTCTCAAGTTCTAGCGGACAGTCGCCTGGTCGTTTTCCCAATATATCTTACTCGACACGCGTAAAAGAAATTACACACACAGAAGGAACTTTGCAACCAAAATGTCCTATCCTTTATTTGCCCGCGCACAATCGATAAACTTGGGGAAACGATCAGACAGCTGTCCGTTAAAGCCCGAGAGTATTGTCCAGCGGTGTGAGGAAGAATGTGACGAGTGAAGTTTTGTCGCACCTAGTAGACTCCGATCGCCATATCAATTCGCATGATACAACCATACCAGGCTACGGTGTACCCGTACACAGCACCCAAGATCGGTTAGATGACGCCTACTGTACACAACATAGGCGATCACAATTCAGTGTCCATTCACCGTGTTTGTCTTGACAGGTGATAACGCGATTAACCAGAAAATTGCGCGCCCGCGTTATGGCAAAACAGCCATGAAGCTCTGGTGTGCAGCACGTTTTAAGAAAAAATTTACCTCGTGACTCACTTGGTACTTCGCTACGTCGGAGTAGAATTGCTTGTTGGTGGACCCATTGTTAAGCACACCTGCGATCGTGTCATACTCCTCGGCCTCCTTTTTGTCGCTCCAGTTGCACTCCATCGCCTCTTTGATTGATCGATTCCGACTGTGCATGGAAGTGTGATAAGGAGAAACTCAGAAACATAGCTCATTCGTCGGCTGAGCTCAAGTTGCATTTGATATAAAATTGGTCTGCTGTAACTGCCACTGTGTAGCGGCTGAGTTAGAAATACCTATAACATTTCACAGTTTGGTTTTTGAACGAGTCAGAGTGTCTGACGGATACTGTGACTCAACCTGCCACAGATAATCTCAGTGGTCTGTATGAGATCTAACTTTTCGGAATGAGAGAGTAACCTTATATGGGACCCAAACAAAACAACCATAATCGATAGCTGTAATGCCTGTAGCTATTGGAAAGCACTGCAACTGTTGCACCGAATCCCATCATAATGTAGCGAGAACGACAAGACAGGGGGTAGACGTTTATTGCACACCGAAAATGGGCACATGAGGGTCTCGCGCGCGCCATCGAATATCGACTAGATTTCCGTCCCACCACGCAACACAGGTACGGATGTTGGAGACGAGCCAGTCCTTTCGCCTCGGGAGCTCTGACTTGGAAGATCCGCCTTCCTGTTTTCGCCCCGATCTCCGCTTCTCTGCACCCGATTTGGATCGGCCAGGAGTCGTTCGAGAGCTCTCGACTTGCTTGTTCTGGGCTGTGTCAATCGGCTCGGCCTCGGTCCTGTGGGCTGCGCTAGCGGCGTATTTGTCTGATTTATTGCGCTGTCCACATATTCCCGCTCCGTAGTTCCGGGCCCAGGCTCGTCGCTAGCCGTCTTTAGCGATCCGCTCTCAGCTAGCTCCGAAGAGCTCCCCAGAGCCATTCTTGGAAGCGGCCCCTCTACAATAATCCTCAAACTAAAGAACAAACCCTTAATCAGTCAGTGATTCATACAGATGTGATTTGGTAACTCCTTTGACTTTCAGTGAAGTATGCGTCACACTATCGCTGGGATGCTTTACGAGATTTCGCCGCAGTGAGAAAGTGAGATCGATGCTGTAACTAGTGGGGATGAATTGGTTGGTTGATGGCAACGTGTGAATACATTTTCGGGGTACCATTTAAGTAGAAACAACTAGGTGTTTTGTAGCTCAACTTCAACGCCCTGTTTTGTACCAAACTTTTTCTCAATGATACTACTTAAGTAGAGACACGAATAAGCCAGAAGTTTGGCTACAAAGCATTTGTGGGTGCATCTTCAATGGTGACAGGGCACCGAGCCAATCCAACCGCTTTCACTGTAAGGGTGTCGGTCCATTTAGCCGTTTGTGTCTCACCTACTGGTTTCGTCGGGATGTGCTCAGATGCTAGAGCTACGTAACCTATTGCCAGAATATGTTTCTTACAAACTCAAGTCAAGTCAAGATAAAGTTTATACACCCGTGTGTGAACATTTCCAGCTTAAAATGTCGCGGGTTCGGCTTTACTCGGTAACCCAAGTCAACCGGGGATGGGGTACGGAAGAGCGGGGACTGCAAAACAACGCACTCCAAACGGGAAGCAAAAGCACATCGCGCTGACATACTTGAGCACGTGAAAGGACATAGTCATGAATGGTAAGCGGTCTAACTCTGAACGACAATCGTGCGTGCGTCCAACACAGTCACGTGACAGGACAGTCACGAATGTCAAACGATCTAGCTGGGAACGACTGTCAAGCACGAGCCTGTCTAACACACTCATCCTGAGAATTGCGTAGCCTTCTTAGCCTCCAGGCAGGCTCTATTAGTAATAATAGTGAGCAGTTCTTTTGAGTGCTCCTCGATCACTAATTGCAAGTACGCAATATCAAGAGCTTCCCTCCATTAAGCTTTGTAACTAAATCCTCGGACACAGGTCAGGGATATTGATGCGTTTCCAATGCGTTATTCAATCCCCTAGATAAATCTTCGCACATAGGCAAACAGCCATTAGCCTTTTTTATAACCACAATAGGAGCGGTCCACACTGAGTAGGTCACAGAACTGATGAAGTCCATGGACTCCAGTTAACTAATTTTGGCATCCACAGCCTCAACGGCAATGTATTGTACTGGTCTTTTGGGACAAAATACTGGGCGTACGCCGGCACGCAGATACAACGCAACTTTACCACATTCCAAGATCCTCTACAAAATCATCTATATAGTTAAAGGCAAAATGTAATAAAGCTTCTGCACTGTCTTTAAACGTTAGGGGTACAACCGAACACCGAAAATCGGTGGGACACAGTGAAAAACTATCTGAGTTAGCACAAATATTGTTCAAAGGTATCTTTCATAAAGTAAGTGTGTCTAGCCAATCAATGCCTAACAAGTACAAACGTCCATATATATATGGTTGGGATCCGGTTCTGGAATTGCCTGTCACTGTGGCCTCCACGGGGACAGCCACAGGACGCCTGCGCCTACAGAGGGACCATTGGTGGCTTGCGCTACGCCCCCCCCTCTACACAGTGATCCATCATACATGGAAATATCTTCTACGATTAGAGGCTGTGCCATCACCAACCGTTTTCACTGGCATCTGTGATTAAGCGCAAGCGTTTAATTCAATCGTATTGAGCCGATTGCCATTCTGTGTGACACCATTCGATACAGAATTCTCGAGGCAGGCCGAAAAGCCTAAGCTTACTCCAATCCAGTATTTCTCAACACAGATGTGAAAGAATGTGTTCAGCGCTCTGTTCAGGTTGCAGTCACTCGCCATTCCTTGTGACCTTGTCAGCCAGTGCGGCTGCATTACCCATCACACGGACCGCGCGACCACGCCGACCGCTCATTTGACCTTGCAACCACCACGCTCGCCTGACCGATGTGCGCCGCTCTCAAAGCTGTAAAAGTACAGAACGCTAACCAACCCAATGGGTCAGGAAACGACACGAAATTGAATGGCAGAAAGGCGAAACCGAAGAGACTCCCATCGAAAGGCATTTGCGGGTTAGGAGAATGTCATCGGGTAGTAAAAATCTGTCTGGCTTGTTCGCACTGTTTGGAATGGTACCATGTGAAATGTGCAAATGTGTCCCAACAACAGGTACGGGAGGGAAATATCTCCCAAAATGCATTTTGGCTCTGTACTGCGTGTTCCACCATCCTCCTCGTTAAGTGCTTGCTTATCCTAGTTGAGAAATGCGACGGATTAATCGCAGAAGCAGAGCAGAGAATCAACAATAAGCTCACTTCAATGGAAGCGAGTATGGACCACAGAAGCGTAGCGGCTGCTAAGCAACTGCATGCTGAACAATCCGCTTCCCCTACACCGCAATCAGCCACGTCTCCATCTCCGTTGTCTTCTCCAACTTTGGTAGAACACCGGGCGAAAAACAGACTGTACCTACGAGAATCAATCAGTACTCACAGCAACGAAAATCAGGCACCATTCAAAACGCCTGGTTAAGCAAATTCCACTAGACCTGACATCTAGTATTAACAAGGATGGAGCAGTCAAACACCAACCCTTGGTACCTGTAGCTCAAATACCTCTTGTCGAGACCAAGCCTCCAAGAACATCGGTTACATATGCAGAGATTGCTGCAAGGGCTCACCGAGAGGCCGCCGTTGCGTCCTCTTCCATTGTAAACACCGTTAACGCAAATAGAGAGGAAAAGAGCAAACAATCACTTGTCAACAAATCAAGACAAATGAGTACCATACCTTATAGGATCGATTAAAAAGGGATCCAACAACAGTGCCCGGACTGTTGTATGCTCAAATGTCCCTGAATCTACCGCCATCACATTGCGGGATAAGCTATCAGACGACCAAGACCATTGGAAATCATTGTGTATGCAGATGAGTATCAAAGCAAAGCCCATGAACTTGTTACGAATTACTCGTCATCCGAACTCGCCACACTATGGTGAACCCAGACTTATTCGAGTAACTCTAGAATCCTCCACCGACGTAGAAAACGTTTTGCTCTCCGCAAGCGCGCTAAAACACGAATCCTGTGGGATACGTATCTATCCTGATGTCCCTTGGAGCGCGCGACAAACAAAATGAAACACCGAAGAGGGGCACAGCAGGCAAGACCGCCTAAACACAATCTTCATACATGGCGTGCCAGAACATCCTTCTAACAATGTTCAAGAGACCGGAAAGCACGATTTAAAACAGTGGTGGTACATTCGTGAGACACTTTCTTTGGAAAATGTTGTGGCACTATCGCTCACCAGGATACCTCTCTCATCGAATTATAGAAGATGCGGCCTTAGAATCCTAAAACTTGTGGTTCAGTCAGAACAACAAGCAAAGGATGTTTTGGATCAGTGGCGGAGAAATCGGAAACATTTTCCTTCCGAAATTCGGTTAAAGGTCGCAAACACTTTGCACAGCTCCAATATTAGAGCAACTAAAGCAGCAAGCATACTGACGAATGTACAAAAGCATAACTTGACTGTTGCTTTAATGGACTCTGACGTAGGTCTAAACGAAGATTGGGACGCACCTTGGCCGAATCAAGTTGCAAACGAGATGTCATTGACCCATTAAAAAAACGAGTAACTGCCGACCTCCCATCGGTCGGCGTTCTTCCACACGTGACAGCTTCACCTCTCTGCGGGCACTTAAAGACCGAGAAACTGGCCTGCTTGTGTACAAATGCTCAGGGTCTTTCTAAAAAAATAGCTGAACTGAAAGATCGACAAGCTTCCGGCTCATATGATGTCATTGGTATCACCGAGACGTGGTTGCACACGGGAATGACAGACGCTGAAGTTTCGCTACCGGGCATGGAGCTGATCCGGAATGACAGGTTCACAAAAGGAGGAGGGGTAATCCTGTATTACCGAAACGACTTACAGTGCGAAGCCGTGGAGGATTAGGACTCACAGTTCCCCGACTCTCTTTGGTGCCGGTTGCAGTTAAAAGGCGGGGACGTTTGCCTTATTGTCTTGGTGTACCGCGCCCCTAACTCAACACCCGAAACCGACTACCACCTAACGGCTGCTTTAAGGTGTAGCTTACAACAAAAGTACACTCACATTCTTATCATGGGTGATTTCAACGTACATTGTTTAGAAGTCCTTGCCACGATCGGCGAACAATTCAAAACCGATTTACAAGATCTAGTAACTATTGTTCCTCTTTACAACCACATCACTTTGCCCACTCGGTTCAGAACTGGTAACAGGCCATCTGTGCTGGATCTTGTGCTTACCAACGAGGAGCATATGATTGATGCGTTGGTTTTAGACTACCCGTTGGGTCGCAGTGATCACGCAGTCATCAGTTTCAACTTCGTCTGCTATGCAGAATATCTGAATAATAACGATGAGACCGTGCGAACCATTCGAAGGTACGACCGACTCGCCCAGCTAGTCAGCGCCACAACATGGTCTTTCCTCGAAGAAGAACCCCCGGAAGTCGCCTGGCTCGAGTTCGTCAACACATTCAGTCAGCTGATTGCACAGGCTTCGGAGATAAAAGCTTGCAATAAGTGCAAATCAGTTTCTTTCGTTAGGAGCAGAACTCAAAAATGGATGACAGTACGCAACGCAGCATGGCGAGTGCACAGAGAAGCTCCAGCATCGGAAACTTGGGACAACTACGTAGCCCAACGTAACCAGTGCACTCAACTGTTAAGAAAAGACAAAGCCGCCTATCAGCAGAACATCGCAAAAACCTTCAATGCTAACCACAAACTGCTGTACAAACATGTCAATAGCCTAGGAAATTTGAGGCAAGGATTTCCTCCATTCAAGACGGCTGATGGCCCAACAAGGACGGCTATGGAAGCTGCAAGCGCACTGCAGATACAATATGCCCCCACGTTTCAAAGAGTCTTCCCACCAAGCGATCTACCAAGTTTCGTATTCTGCTAAGCAAGACTGATCGAAATCACTTTTACCGTGGAGGCTTTATTGCAAAAGCTGACTTCTCTACGCAAACACAACTCATCGGGTTTCGACACCATTCGTCCAGAGACATTGCGAGCAGCAGCAAACCAACTGGTAGGACGTTAAGCTCAGTTTTTCCAGCGTTGCTTAGACCAGCACCAAGTTCCCGCCATGTGAAAGCTTGGAATAATAACCCCGATTCAAAAAGGTGGAAGCATAACTGATCCCTCCAACTACCGCCCCGTATCCCTTCTTCCTATACTCTCCAAGATCATGGAATCCATAGTTGCCGATGCACTGGTATGCTATCTGGAAAACTGCAACCTCTTCACTCCTGAACAGCACGGTTTCCGTCGACAGTGGTCATGTACAACGAATTTACTAATTGCACGCAGTAGTTGGACCGAAGCAGCTGACGCTGGAGAAGGTGTTGATGTGATCTACCTGGATTTTTCCAAGGCTTTCGATCGTATAGACCATCGGAAACTCCTATCCATGCTGCAGCATTACGGGATTGGAGACCCTCTTTTAAGCTGGATCGCCAACTTTCTACTTCAACAGCAATTAGTGGTCAGAGTTTGGAGCTCTTTATCGGACCCTATACAAGTCGAGTGTGATGTGCCGCAAGGCTCGTTTCTAGGTCCACGTTTGTTTTTGGTGTTTATGAATGACCTTGCACAGGGAATCGCTTCAAACTTCCTAACGTTTGCCGAGTATGTCAGGATTTGGCGCAGGATCTAGGCGAACGCAAACCAACATGCGCTTCAGAGGGCTTTAGATACGGTGTATCAATGGTCGACCCAAAACCCACTGCATTTCAACGTCAGTAAATGTAAGGTGCTTTCCATCCGACATCAGAGCAGCTACTCATACCGACTCAGAACAGATGTACTGTAACAATCAACTCTCGAACGTGACTTGGGTGTCCTGGTTCAAAATGACTTGGGTTGCTCCAGGCAATCCGAAAAGGCCTCGAAGACGGGGAACCAACACGTGGGGCTGTTGAGGCGGGCGTTTGGACAAATAAACAGCTCCATATTTCAACAAATGGTCAATGCGTATGTTCGCCTCCATGTCGAATATGTAATTCAAGCCTGGCATCCATGGCTGAAACACGACCTTAATTCACTGGAGCAGCCACAACGCCGGGCATCTAAGAACGTAATTGGAATGTGCAATCTTTCCTACCAGGAGAGGCTGCGACAACTGGGATTGTTCAGTGGAAGCTATCGCAGACTATGTGGCGACCTGTTTATGATATACTTGATTCTGCGAGACCCACATCATGTGTGCCGCCATTTACTGCAACTCAGCAGCAATACAAACCTGAGGGGCCACTCATTAAAACTCAAAGAACAATACAGTCGTCTGGAGTGCCGCAGAAATTTCTTTTCCATCCGTGTCTGTCACCCGTGGAATGCTCTCCCAGAATCGGTCGTCTCTGTACCGACACTAACAATATTTAAAAGACGGTTGGACAATGCACTCATCCACTTACACTTTGTTACTTAACACTACGTCTCCTTCCTACACCTGGAGTTTACCATGGAATTATTTGTTGTTAACTGTGGGTGCTGTGAATCTAAGAGGATCGCAGGACTGCAGCGAAGCAAACGATAAGTCCTTATTTTCGTATTTAAAGTATTAACTATTTTACTATCCTTATCATCATTATTTGTATGTTGATATCCCCACCAACTATCCAACGGGACTTGTAAAGCAACGCTTCTTAACCCGTATAAATTCATTGTTCATCCACACACCCCATATCCAGTGTAAACCCGAAGGAATAGGACCGGGAGGCATGTGGATGGGAGCCACGTTTCATCAACGGATCCGGTCGACACTTCTTCAACATGCACAGCAGCAGCATTCCTGTCCATAAGGTGTAGCGTAACAAACACCATTAGCATGCAAACTGCGAAGCGTAAAAGCACAGTTGCACTGTATAAGAAAGGATAATTCCGAACCGGACTCGTCGTGAGTAACGTGTGAAGTTTGAACAAATGCGGGTTTACCGAGCTTGCTCCATGTCGACTCAGAGATTATTGTGATGTCGGAAGCCATGCCCAGTTGAAGTCGGACAGAATCATCGTTTGTCACAATCGCAACATACTTCCGCAGTGACTGACAGTTCGGATTAGTGGTTGCAAACACCACCTTTGCAAATCAACGTTGAAAACTTGGAGTTTTGGCGAAGTTTCGTGCCGGTATTCTAGAGGCTGCCTGCAAACCTCTGGTTTCCTTATATCCCATATTCTCACAACGCTTGCAAATATATCGTCTGAGTTCACAAAATCGAACGGAATACCACTGACTGCAATGCCAACAAGCACTAGGCAGACGGCCTCGGCTTGCGAAGTCGGAGAGACGTCCCGAATTGTGGAATGGCCTGGCGTGTTTAGGAATGATATGCATATCCAGCACACAAGACTCTTTGTGCCTTTGGATCATTTCTGTGTCACGCTAGTGTCAACGAACGTTTACATTCCTGTACCGGTTCCTGTAATGGGACTGCTAGATTATACTCCAACGGGTTCGAATTTTTGCACCTTTGGAGAATGTAATCCACAAACAAAAATTTGCGCTTTAGACTGTTCACTTGTGAGTATGCTAAGGTGAAAACGTTCACATTCTCTGTTAATAATAGCTGCGCAGGTCACAAAATCATCCTCCTTATGTTTAACAACGAAATCACTGTAAACGTGGGTTGAAAAGTGCTTTTAGGGACCGAAAATCCTGTTCAAGTGTTTCACAGTGTCGTCCAATGATATATCGCATGGGTTCTTGGATAGAATGTAATTAGAGTACTTTTCCTTATCTTGTGGACCCAATTTCATCAAAAGCAGACGCATCTGAACTGCGTCACCTAGCTCACGCCCAGCAATTTTTAACAAATCTTCATAGCGGCGAAACCATGCTTCGAAAGTGAGATCATTGTCCGGCTGGTAATGAAATTCTGCCATACTGTGCACCAGGTTGCCTGCAGTGGAAACCGTTGTGTCCATAGATGCTGATTTTACCCATATTCGTGTTGTCAATGCTTCACTTAAGTGTTGCTGTGGCGCCTCAAAATGTGCTTGCTGTCTGGACATTATTTGTTGGAGAAATTCCAAAAGGACTGTCATGGATAGTAAACTGAAATGCCGTCGCCAGTCGATTATAACGTCGGACTGCAACACAACACACTCCGAACGGGAAGTAAGAACACATCGCGCTGGGAGGAGCTGTATTGAAAACGGACATATTTGAGCAACCGAAATGCACAAAGATCAATCAGTCAACCACGTAAAAGGATATAGTCATGAATGGTAAGCGGTCTAACTCTGAACGACAGTCGTGCGTGCGTCCAACACAATCACGTGACAGGACAGTCACGAATGTCAAACGATCTAGCTGGGAACGACTGTCAAGCACGAGCCTGTCTAACATATACTCATCTTGGGAACTACGTAAGCTTCTTAGCCACCCGGGCAGCAACATCCGGCGTGTACTGGTTTGTCGAAGGCAATCGGCTTCTGGTACAAATGGCGATGGAATTGAGCTTCACAGTGCCATCAGCAAAGGATTCACTACAGGGGCCTCACTAACTATTTCCTTCGCGCATTGTCTTAGCTAAAGGGGAAAGGTGCAGCTTTCACACTGGCTCCGACGCTATCGCTTGTGTGCCTCATAACGGAACCCCAAAGGCTGTGTGTGGCCCTTCGCCCACCGCTGTGCTGCAGTTATGTCCTCGCCTGCTGCCGTGTACCTGTCGAATTCACTGTCCCCCTTACCCCCGCCGCGGATAGGAACCTATGAAAGACGTGCGGTGTATGTTCACACCAATCTTTGCCGTTCTTGCCCGGCATCATAAGAACGGCTGACTTGTTAACATCACTACAAACCTTTAAACGTAACGGTATCTGCGGATTCGCATCCCAGCTTATGGAACCGCACACCCATGCCACAATCTGCGCTATCACCCCAAGCTTGAACAGTGAATACATTATCAACAAGTCGATCACCCTTGTCGGCCACTGCGGCTGTTCCCTCTCAACATCGTTGAGTTTCCGTGTATCACTCTCAGCAAACCACTGTGGCTTTATTTGTCCTGCAAGGCATCTCTTTTCCCTGGGTCTTTTATGATTCAACATTTTGTACTTTGTGTATCCACTATTAGCGGCACGATGTGTATGACATGTGTGTGCACGGAGCCGCCTCCTTACAGCTTACACACAACACACGGACACAATGACCAACTTGGCGTACAGTTCCTACCGGTCTACATAATTCTTTATTCTGGACTATTGTTTCTGTATTTTGCCTGGGCAATTTCCTACCTCGGAAGATACAGGCAAGTTGTTCTTAAATGTCACCGTTTCACGCATTGCGAAAGACTGAACTGTCTTCTCGAATGTGTGACATTTGTGGAGTCAGTCTAGGGGTTGGATCACATGTAACCGGGTCTATTTGGGCCTCATGAATAGAGTCAGTCGCCCAGACCTGCGGACCACGATTGGGCTGGAAGTCGGCCACTTGGACGCATCAGCGTGCATGAACTAGCATGCATTAGATTAATCCAACCGTCACCCCTGTCAGCTGTGCGATACTAAATTGCGCCTTGGTTGGCACAGGGGAGAAAATGCATATTACGGATGCGCATGTCGGTTAATACGACCAAAGCGTTTCATCGGTATGATCAAATTCTGGTCTTTTTTCCTGGATACGCTCCGCGCGTTCACGGGTTAGCCCTTCGACCAAGTACAGATCATGCGTTTGTTCATTGCCCAGTTGCACTGTTTCGCTAACCCATCGACTTTCTTTACTAGTATATGCAAATTGATTGCGTTGTCAAAAGCGGCAGCATTACGGGATCGGAGACCCTCTTTTAAGCTGGATCGCCAACTTTCTACTTCAACGGCAATTAGTGGTCAGAGTTCCGAGCTCTTTATCGGACCCCATACAAGTCGAGTGTGGTGTGCCGCAAGGCTCGTTTCTAGGTCCGCGTTTGTTTTTTGCTGTTTATTAATGACCTTGCACAGCGAATCGCTTCAAACTTCCTAATGTTTGCCGACGATATCAAGATCTGGCGCAGGATCCAGGCGAACGCCGACCAACATGTGCTTCAGAGTGATTTAGATGTGGTGTATCAATGGTCGATCCAAAACTCATTGCATTTCAACGTAAGTAAATCCAAGGTGCTTTCCATCCGACATCAGAGCAGCTACTCATACCGACTCGCAACGAATATACTGCAACAATCAACTCTCGAACGTGACTTGGGTGTCCTGGTTCAAGATGACTTGGGTTGCTCCAGGCAATCCGAAAAGGCCTCCAAGACCGGGAATCAACACGTTGGGCTGTTGAGGCGGGCGTTTGGACGAATAAACAGCTCCATATTTCGATAAATTCTCAGTGCGTATGTTCGCCCCCATGTCGTATACGCAATTCAAGCCTGGCATCCATGGCTGAAACACGACCTTAATGCACTGGAGCAGCCACAACGTCGCGCATCTAAGGACGTAATTGGAATGCGCAATCTTCCCTACCAGGAGAGGCTGCAACGATTGGGGGTGTTCAGTGGAAGCTATCGCAGACTACGAGGCGACCTGATTATGGCATACTTGATTCTGCGAGACCCACATCATGTGTGCCGCCCTTTACTGCAACTCAGCAGCAATACAAAAACCTGAGGGGCCACTCATTGAGACTCGCAGAACAATACAGTCGTCTGGAGTGCCGCAGAAATTTCTTTTCCATCCGTGTCTGTCACCCGTGGAATGCTCTCCCAGAATCGGTCGTCTCTGCACCGACACTAACAATATTTAAAAGACGGTTGGATGATGCACTCATCCACTTACACTTTGTTACTTAACACTACGTCTCCATCCTACACCTGGAGTTTACCATGGAATTATTTGTTGTTAACTGTGGGTGCTGTGAAGCTAAGAGGATCGCAAGACTACAGCGAAGCAGACGATAAGTTCATATTTTCATATTTAAAGCATTAACTATTTAACTATGCTTAGCATCATTATTGTTTTGTTGCTATCTCCTGCAACTATCCAACGGGACTTGTAAAGCAACGCTTCTTAACCTGTATAAATTCATTGTTTTTGTTCATTGTCGTCAAGGGGCGTACATAAACATTGATCATGACGTATCACGATTCTAAGCTAGAAGGTAGATGGTGTGTGACCTGAACCCCCAGAATTTTTATGTTCGGCATAGCGGTTTTCCAACCATCCATCAGGACTTTAGTGTGCACTGATCGCTGGAGTAGCCAAGGGACCAGTAACCAAATTCCCGTAGCTCAAATAAAATGTTTGGAGACCGGAATGGGTTAGTTCACTTTCTTTTCATGCTTGCGGGCGTCAGTGCACCCCAGAGTACAGTGACACAATGTTTACCCCTGGCACCAATGTTCTGCTTACAGTGTCCCCTCATCTTCCGCGGAGTTCCTATTTTGTCCTTTTGATGTGACCTGGTGGTAGCTGCTCTTGTCAACCTTAACAGTTGCTTTCGCTAACTGGATTAAGCTTTACTATTGGACTGCGCACAGAGTTTGAGTTCTTGCTGGCTGCAGAAATTCTTTTTATTCGAATTGGTTTTCAGTCGAATTTAAGATTTAAATTATCACATCGGACCATTTTACAGAAGTGTGCACAACCAGCTGTTTCGATCAGGTTAGGTTTGAGCATGCAGATATTCTTCGATCATGATCGAAACTCCTTGATATCTGCATGCGTGGATGCCGAAAACCACAATTTCGACCTGGAACACGCCACAAGTAGGAAAGGACAAGAAACCTGCAAGCACTTGAGTTCATTAAACCTTAGCCTTCAAAACAGAACCCGAACAATAAGTACTTGGATCTCGATGTCACTAACGTGGCTCTGTGAACCAGATCCTTAAAGCCGCATTGATGATGTTGCTTAGTATGGCAACGGAAGGTTTGCAAACGAACTATTCAGCTGGGAGAACAAGGCAAAATCCGTAGCATGATATGTTCCAAGATATTCCTTGCAGGTGGTGAGCAGTTCGCCAAGTGAGTTAACGAATAAAGGTCATTGATATGCTAAAGAAACTGGAGACACCCTGGGCATGCTGCAGATCTATTCGCGACCAGACCATGAAGTGTGAATGACTTAGATCCAACCCTCCACTTCACCCGCATGACGCTGTAGTTGGCTCATCGGACTACTGAGCCAGTCGGAATGAGGATAATTCCGATGGCGTACACCCCATGAAGGAAGTAACCATGACTCACCGATCATCACTCTGCTCTGCCTCAGCGTGCCCCAAACTCGGACATCAATGTTGCACGCCTCTGACGTGGAAAAAGGAACTGAAGTCTTGTGAATGTGACCCATAACATCTCTTCAACCTCACCCAGCAAGGACACGTCATGTGATCTCCGTCTGTTCAGAAAGGCAGCCCCTCCCCGCGCCGCGTGTGTGTGCTTGGGAGGGTGGGGGGGGTGTTATACAGATACATACCGAGCTGCTAGGTCTGGCTTACGCATCCGTGTGGAGCGACAGCTTGCGACTCGATAACCGCATTCTCGACTTGCATAATATTAGCTGGAGATGCGTCTGCTTACGTTCTGTTACAACGATTTTGTTGCTGGTCAAGTAATCTAACACGGCACAGACTGCCTGAGCACCCATTGCCAAGTGATGGAAATTCCAAGAACGGACTGCGTGCGCGATACAACGTGGCAACTGAAATCAACGGTATGAATTCGAACAGTACACAGTTTTCTCCAAACTCAGGCGATTGTGGCGCTGCCGTGACATCTGTCTCTCCAACAAAGGGCGGTTTATTGTGCGACTTTCCGCCCCGTACTGTACGGTTGGGAGCCATGGCCTGCTCGCACGGTTGACCTGAGCCTGCTGTCTGTCTTCGAACACCGTTGCGTGCGATCCAGTGCCCAGGTGTGGTGGATGTACCATGTAACCAATGTGGAACTTAGCACGTCTTGGATGGAGCAGCCACTCGCTGGACGAGATCATCTCTCTGTGTCCATTGCATTTGCTTGGACATGCTCAAGCATGTCTGGTTAGCGTCTTCTGTTTCGAACATTGTTTGCGGTCGCTGGACCTGGTTGGAGGTGAAGGCGCGGTGCACAACCAACGACTTGGAGAAGTGGCATAAAAATTGACGAAACAATCGGGCTCTGTCGGTTGTTCTCGACTCTCTGGTTGGGGTCCCAGAGATACGGAGTGTCGTTGGTTGGAGACCCTGGAAGTTAAGGCTCAAGAGCTACATCAGTGACGAACGTGTATCTCTGCGTGTTGTGGTGATTCCCTTTCCCTCCCTTAATAACACAAACAAGTAACAAGCTCAAACACTGAGTGACAAACTGGACAAAAGAAAGGTACCAGTTTCTTCTTTCCATTCCGACCTTTTCCGATTCTGCCGTTATCCCGATGTTTGATTATCCCTATCACTGAGTATGATCAACATATACCGCAGAATTCGGTTTCTATGCTCCTTGTGGGGCTCCGGCATTCGTAAGTGCACGATCGATCCAGTCCCAGTCAGATGGGATGGAACGTCTGACTGGCGATCGATCGACACCAACCATGGATACGCAGATTTGCCCTTACTTGAGAGCGATGCTTGCCACTGTTTGCGATCGAACAAAGTTCACCACTGCCAGCTCAAAATCCCATCGTAAGGTTATGATGTCCTGATACCCATCACAGTTCCCCGTTCCCAGTGCAAAATACGGCAAGACTGTAACATTTATATAAGTGTACCTAGTCAGGCATACGATAGTAAAGTGAGGGGACGCTTAACGGTCAGAGACAACAAGCGGGGCTGCAGTATTCACTAATTGAAACAATACAAGCAGGAAAGTTGGGGAGGCGTAGAAAACCGTAATGAAGATACACTGGTAATATCTAGAATGCTATGTTACTTTCAGGGGAAGCCCAATTCCCTACCACCTTACCTTTACAAAATTTCAACCATTCTTGGAACTGCACCGTGGATTTAGCTGTGAGTACCAGACGTCGGACTCCAGTTGCAACTCGACGGGGTGAGTGGGCTTACTGGTGCCCGTCGATGGAACAGCACAAATATTCAGAAATATGTATAGCGGGAGTGCTCGATGACTAAACTTCTCCACAGAGTTCGTTTGCCTGTAACGCAACTAGCTGCCGTGTCGGCTCTAGTGTGTCGCAAAATATTCGTCATCAACGAATGGCAACGAGTGTATTGGACTATTCATTGTGTCTGTATCTGTAACGTTGAGGACGCACTGGTGTGTCATTTTTAATGTCGTAAGGATTACTCGATACGGAAAGTACAGAAGATGGATCTCGTTGCCCATCAGAGATCCGAATGGAGAGTGACCCTCGAGTGTTTTCGCGCTAGGTGTGTTTCAATACACGAACGAGAATTCGTGTTGAGCCTCATCGTTTGTTCGCTTCCTATGCGAATTCAAAAGCGCTCACTTGACGATATCACTGAGGCGTTCAGCCAGACCACTCGACAATGCGTGATACACTTGGGAGCATGTGTACTGGGTGTTCAAGCGGGCACGGAGGTTTGTGCAAGGGGTTAAAGAGAAGTCAAATCCGTTGTTTGAAAGGAGCACGTCAAGCGGATAGCCACAGCTTAAGATCCTCCGGAATGAGACGGGGTGTGGCGATTGAAGCCACTGGGTCAGTCGAGGTATGCGTCGTCCGGGAGTAATTATGGCGATTCGTCGAATGGACCAACGAAGACAAGGCCATGGGTATCTCATTGGTTGTAGCGGGGCTCACTCATGCCTGGCGCATAGTTTGGTGGCTTGTTGACACATAGAACACATGTGGCAGGTAGACGTACCAACGTGCTGTGGCCTCCATTCTGCTAATTCTTGAATGGCCTGAGTGAAACACTCAGAATAGCCAAACGAAAAAATGACGGCACAAAACCCAGTCGGCGAAAATTGAGGCCAGAATCCACAACGGTTAGTGGCTCCCCACAGCAAGAAAGCTGATGCGATTCACCTGTGTGCGTTTCCAGCGGCTGACTAGCACGGATAGTGGTAATGACACGTTGAAGAACGGCAGTTTGACGGACAGCGGCCACATGAATCCCACTAATGGCATCTGACATCTGCTGACGCACATCGAAGTCTTCTATTACGCGATGGTTGCTGATAAGGCGAGACAAAGCATGCACTTGTCCGGAACCGTCTGTATGACGAGTCTGGACGGTGAACTTATATCCTAAAGGAACTGTTTCTGGTTGGGTATATAGGGATAACTTCGTCGCTGCAAAGATCGATGCCAACAGCTCGAAGTCAGTAGGCAAAACGAGTGACCATAAAGGATATATATATATATATATATATATATATATATATATATATATATATATATATATATATATATATATATATATATATCAAATCCATGGCACAGACCTTGTGACATCAAAACCATGGCTGCATAGGAAAACATCATGAATAATAAGAAACTAACAACAAGATACTTTTTTTATCTAGTTCGCCACTCACGTTTTTTGAATATTTTCCAGTTTTATTTTGAGGAAAGGAAGGACACCGCAACACATTGATGAACACGTCTTCCACTGACCGATTTTGAGCCATGGCTTCCAAGGTTTTCAACCAACAAGTATCCTCATCTCTCGGACCCCAACCAGGTAGTCGACAACAACCGGCCGAGGCCAACTGTTTCGTCAACTTTTTCATGTGGCTTCTCCAAGTTGTAGGCTGTCCACCAGACCGTCTCTTCCAGCCCTGTCCAGCAAGTGCAAACAACGCACGACGCGGGTAACACTGGACAGGCATGCACAATACGTGTCCCAACCACCGCAGTTGATGCAGTGAGACGAGCTTCTCTAGCGAGTGGCTTCCACGTGCCAAGACACGTTGTCTAACTTCCACATTGCTTACGTGGTTCTGCCACCACACGGGCAATGGACCGCAGACAGCAGTGCTCGAAGACGGATAGCCTGCGCAAATCATCTTTACGAATTGGTCAGTTCTCACATCCGTACAACAGTACAGCACGAACAGTTGCACAATAGACCCGCCCTTTGATGGAGAGACAAATGTCGTGGCGACGGCACAAGTGCCTTAGCCTAGAATAAGCGGGGCGTGCTCTTGGGATACTCAACGAAATTTCGTCTCCAACAGCCCCGCCAATAGTGTTGCAACTTCGCAAGTAGACAAAGCTCTCCACAACCTCTAGTGTCTTACCACTGAGAGTGAGTGCAGACACAGGCACTTGCCAGTCTCGAAAGAAAGTCTTGCATTTGGATGACGAAAACTACATACCGTAGTTTGATGCTTCAATCGTCAAGCGGTTTAGTGCAAGTTGGACAGCGTGTGGATCGTCACCCAGCGGGACGATATCATCAGCATAATCCAAATCAACAACTCGACTACCTAGGAGGAGCTCAACACCAGCGTTCAACGAATCGCCCAAAGTGTTCTTTAGGACATCCTCAATGGCAAATTCGAATATGAAAGTAGAGGTAGGGCAACCATGTCGAAAACTACGGCTTCCCGAATGAGAGATCACCGGTGCTGCAGGCCAGTTGAACTACTGTGAACAGTGCTTGGCCTAACACACAAGTGTGCTTTATTGGCAGTTGATTCGCTCGCCATTGGTTTCGCACAAAACTTCGCTTACAGTCGGCTTTTTGTTCCTAGTGATCGGATCAGATAGAAAAGCTTTCGGAAATTCCCTGAGCTGGCCATCTGCTCCATATCAATGACCCTTTGTGTCCACATGGTCTCACCATCCTCCCGAAGGAGCTACTTGAGTACAGTGTTAGTGGTCACGCGTAGTGAATGATACTCAGTGTCAGCTGCTATTACCCGACGAGCTCCAGGAAGTTAGAGTGATCGTGCAAAGATCCAGTGGTTGACAGGACTACAGGTGAAACCACAGACCAAGGTCGCAGCGTTGTGTACGGCGATGCGGATGTGTGCTCAGTGCGTTTCAACGTCAGATTACGGTGCGCTCTTGAGTTTTGAGGCCAATACATTCTGAAACGCGCTGAGAACGTTTGGGGTGGTAAGTTTGACCACGTCAAACCGTGTTCGGCGATGCCGCGGTGGACCAGTAAAATGTAAAACAATCTTGGCGCATACGAGCGCGTTATCCGAAGTGAGGTAGGTACTCTATATTGCTTTGCAATCCTGTATGTATCTCCACCAGATGGTGATATGGTCAATCTGCATCCATGGCTGGCCAGGTGACGGCGGCTTCCAGGGCGCGCGTTGGTGCCAGGATAGCCGAAAGCTAGTACTCGACAGGATGAGCCCGTGCTCGGCACGAAGTTGAAGTTGGCGATCACTTTTGTCCGTTCTGCAATTGTCATGGCATGTCGGCCACCAAGTTTGCCCTCTCCTACCTCAAGTCTACCGACCTGCGCATTTAAGTCCGCTACAAACACCACGATGTCTGTAAGGCGCTTTTTCGCGGAATAGGTCGGACAGTTCACAGTAAAACTCGTTTTTAACTGACTCCGGACTGCAGTCTGCAGGAGAGTATGCTACTACAACGAACAAGCAATGTCTTCTGAATCCACGGCCGGAAAGTCTCACCGTGTTCTCAAGTCGGACGGGGCAGACTCAACGGTTGGCAGCGGTCCACTCAAGTAGCACGTCTTCAGCGCGTTTGCTCAACGCAATCCCCACACCGGCAAGACCAGCGGCTTCGGAGACTGCGCCTTTAGATAAGCACAATGCGAAAATCTCGTTGGAACTCATAAACGGTGAAACCAGTCATAGCGTCGTGCTATGGTCCTGTAATTGGGTTCCAGTGGAGCAGCAGATGTCAGTTGCCTTCATCTCAAGCGTGTGAGCAAGAATTGCTCGTGATCAAATCTGCATCAGCGTCCGGAGGGTAAACGTTGTCAGCTTGAATTAGGAACTGGCCGCTAGAAAAGAATTGCCAGTACTACTTGGCGATACACCGTGGGACCTAAACTCCTGATCCGTATGTCGCGAACGCTAGCCCAAGGGGGCACAAAATGTGGACTAGGAAACGGTGGGAGGGGGGGTAACAAGATTTGGGAAGTTGCACAAACGTGTAGTAAAGTAACGGAATTGTGGTGCACTAGTGCACGATAAAGCATTTTCAGCCGCCAGCAACTAAGCCGAGGATAAAGTTAACAAGAGCGCAGAGAGAGAGAAGGGGGAGAGAGCAGAAAGTCGTTGAAGCATTGGTTCATATGTTATGTGGGCATGTGGATTCTCGGAAGTGGAATTTCCTAACCGCACGTCACTAGCCAAAGACCCCTTTTCATTATGACTAATTTTTCTCAGCTGGGATGGTGTCCCCGAGACATAAGTGATGGGTTTCAGCGTAAAGTCTGGATAAACATAGGAAACAACCATCCAGGCTGTGTAATTGTGTACGTCTGCAATCACAATAAACTTTTGTGGATCATGCTGTGACAGTCAGTGTTTTGAGCTGAGCATGACTATGGTTGTGATGAACATATATCCCGATTTCGTGGAACATACATGTCTTGAGTCCTTTTTAGGAAACGATACCCGGGGATGGACTCTAACATTTTGCATGGCCGGGTAGGAATGCAATGTAGTGAATAATCAGAGTAAGGATGTACAATCAAGTATCGCGCAACTGAGCGTTTGGACGGCGACGTTCCGCGTCGAAGATGATCTTGAGCTGCCTCATTGGAGAGAAGGAAAACGGCGCATCTTTGGCAGACCCCAATATAAAGCTGAGGCAGTCAGTGCAGGATGGTATGGAAACACCTTAAGCGGTGGTCTCTATGGAGCACATCGCAATGTGGGTGTAGCATGTAACATACCTTCCCCGTTGCATCCTACATTCCTCCGTATAAGAATATATACGTGGCACTCCCTTTGGTTGGAGGCAGGGAGTGTTTTATCGGGTCTTGCCCTTCACTTTTGTCCATGCCATTTGTCCGCTTCTTGGATTCACGTGGCCGTAAGTGAAGGTAGATGGGCGAAGCCTGCATGTGTTGCAAAAGCGGTTGAGCTTCTGTACCCCCCCCCCCCAAACGGACAAAGCCAAAAACCGTACACACAGCCACAACAACAACAGCAACCAAGGTAAACCTAGCAAAGCGCCTGCCGTTACTACTGCTAATGACAAGAATAACAACAATAATACTACTCATAATGGCGGGTGTTGTTGCTTGGGAGTTAATCACCATTGCGATTGACGGACGCAGATACATCCAGGTGTTGATGGCTCACAAATCTGAGCTCCGAGGCCAGCTGCTTTGAGTCCCCAAGCCACACATTCTTTAATGATCTCAGTTCCGGACAAGACCACAATTTACTTCAAACTATATCGCATATCACCATGCAGAAACCCAGTAAGTGAGCAAAGTCAACGGTTAACTTGTGTTGTAGGGCAGTCAAGAGGCAGCCATTAGAAATCAACTTCGTGGTAAAAAAGCGTAGCACCTTACTGTATTTGTGTCTCCGTCTGCTCAATGGTTTTTTTGAGAATTTCTTGCACGTTGTTGATCAGTTCAAGCTCCTGAAATTAGCGGAAAGACTTTGAAAGGTAACAGGAACATGTGAAATGTCTCAGCTGCGACTGACAAATGGGAACTGTCTCAAGTCAAACCTCGTCTTTGTATCTGACTTGCCTACATTTATAAACAATGAATATAGCAATCATATTGTTTTGCAAAACTGTGCCGTCACCCCTGCTAACATGAACATTGGAGGTTGAAACAGGAACTTAAAATAACATCTTGGCAATTAAAAGCCTTGCGGAAATTTCCGATGTGTGAGTGAAAAGTAAGCTGTAAAGGCGTCTGATAACGTGCTACGTCTAGTCCGTTTACGGTTTTCCCTCTGTGCCGTTAATCACACGTGCATGTTGTATATATTCACAAACTCGGTAACAGATAAATATAATCTAGGATATAATCAAATCTAGTGACATAAAATTTTATGCATTCAATTACATGAACCTTTCTCAGTTACCGCATCTGTACAACATCATAAGTCAGCTAATGGAAACTTATGCCCAGGGTTCACTTAAAAGCGCGACCTTGCGATTATGCTTCATGCAGCGTCCATCTGCCATTCTTTTTGATTGCCCACACTAATTATAACAAATGATTTAGTGAACAACAGTCGGATTTGCTACGACTTTTGGCCCATCGTCTGTTCTGAAGAAACTGTTCTCACTGGGCACCAACAGTGCACCTGTAGTCGACGACATCCACCTGAGGGCCCTGAACTTATCAGAAATAACGCTGGCCAAGCGATTATCTCATTTCTTCCAAACGTGATCGGATAAACAAATTGTGCCTACCATGTGGAAAGATGGCATACTACCCCCAATTTCACAACTGGCAGTAGCTTGGAACCCGCACATTATCACCCAGTGGTCCTCCTTCCTGTACTCTCAAAAGTGATGGAGGCAATCATCGCTGAGGCTTTAGTCCACCATCTAGAACGCCACAACATCATACCACCCGAGCAACACGGTTTCCGCCAGCACCGCTCATGCACTACTAACCTACGGATTTCACGCAGTAGTTGGGCGGAAGCGGCCGATACAGGCAGAGGGACAGACGTAATTTATCTAGATATCTCCAAAGCCTTTGACCGACTGGACCACTGCATTCTGCTTCACAGGCTCGAAAGCTATGGAGTTGGTGATCCTGTCCTTAAGCGGATCAGGTATTTCTTGCAGTTCGAAGTGCGCCATCCCATCCGATTTAGGTCGAATGTGGAGTTCCCCAAGGATCCGTGCTGGTGCTGCATCTGTTTTTGGTGTTTATTAATGAGCTTACGCGTTTAATTGCTTCGGTCTGCTTCCTTTTTGTTGATGATATTTCGATTTGGAATGACCGCCGACCAAGGAGATCCGGATACATTTCAACGAGAGCTGCACAGGGCGCATGATTGGTTATTGCGCAACCTGCCCCAGTGTAATTAGTCCAAGTGTAAGGTGGCCCCCATTCGTCACCAACCAACATCATATAAAGCCTTGGAGACAAGGTCCTGTAGGTAATCACTCAGGAACGTGACCGTAGTGTATTAATCCAGGCTGATATGGGCTGCTCAGAACAACCAGAAAAGGTGGTAAAGACGGAAAACTAACGCGTCGGTGTGCTGCGAAGAATAGTCGGACGGTTTGATACATTTGTCTGTTTGCAATTGCTTAACACATACGTTCAGCCATATGTGGAACAGGCAATCCAGGCCTGGCAGCGATGGGACAGGCAAGATCTCGCAACACTCGAGACTCCATATCGAAGGGCCACCAAGCACATGAATGGTTTCTTTCACCTTCCACATCAATCTAGAATGAGGACCGTAAGATTGTACAACGACCGGTACCGTTACCTACGTAGCGACATAATAGTGATCTACCAGCTTTTGAGGTACCTCAACCACGTCTGCAGCCACCTACTGCAATTCAGTCACAGCACGAATTTGAGGGGCCACCAGCTCAAGTTGGCTACGCAATACAGCCGGCTAGAAGGTTTACGAAACTTGTACTCTCTTCGTGTGTTCAAGCCATTGAACATCCTCCCAAATTACATTGTTTCCGTCCCCACTTTAACTGTCTTTAAAAAATGACAACTTTGCCCTAGCCCACTTACTTACAGCCTGTGTACACAGGCAGATGATTTAATGTGACGAACGTTGCATAACTAGAATTAACCTACGCAATCGAGATTGGCTCTTTTCTGCATCTTTCTGTGTGTACACTATGGTGATTCCGCCAAAGCGCTTTTCATTCACTATTTTGTGGTTCTCATTCTCGCTATCGTACTGAACTTGTTAGGCATTTGTTTTTTTTATCTGTAAAACGCCATTGTTTCAGCAGTGTGAACTGCAACACCACTCGGACCCGCGTGTTGGTCGTTCGAAACCGAAGATTATTCCACTGAATACATGTACCAGGTTGAATGCAACAAATACCACAACAACTACATGAATACCACACACAGTTGTATGTTTTTAAATTGTGCCTGCGCATGAAGTGGAACATTTTGAACAGAGTAGCAGCGCGGAGTTTTCTAACCCCCAGGTGGGTCCAGTCCATGAACCATGTCTGGTTTGCAGAAGCTGCTATTTCCAGTGATGAGAGTCAGCGGGTGCAAGCGTCAATGACTGACTTTCGGCGTAAAGCGAGGCTTAATTTCCTGAGTACGAGTTTTGCTGCTGGAGGTTATGACAGCTTCACTGCTATCCAGTGATTTTCTAACTGTTTGGTGGTTGTATGGTTGAGTTTGCTTGTACCGAATACAACTTTCTCTTGGCAGATGTCTTGCACGCGCACCCGATTTAGTCTGCGTAGAAACAGGGCGAAAAGCACGTTAGATAAAACGTGCCTCGGCCTAAACCCCCAAACGTCAAGGTATACTGTTGGTTCACTTTTTGAACACGCGTACAAAATCTTCCAAACCTCGAAAAGACTGGATTACTTCCGCCATCTAAACCTTCTGAAGAAGGAAAGTTAACTCATTGGTTGGTAATGGGCCCCTATGCAAAGAGTTAGAGAACGTTTATCGGTGCCAGACACTTTGTGGTGCTTCATAAGCAATCTCAGTCCCAAATAATACTAAAACAGCCACACACACACACTGGAGCAGTGTGAATCCATGAAGATGAAATAATCGGTGTGACTGCTCGGTTAAGCTGCTGTTTGCAGCGCCCAGCCAAGCATTCAAGTTAGCGTCTGCAAGTATGACTTGGTTTTCCACGGGTCTCTCATGGAACTTCGCTTCCAGTCGACAACTGTCACTAGAGAATCCGGACAGTATGGAGGGCTTGCTGGAATTTATCCCGACAGCTGTCTGTCCCACCTCGGGGACATACTGCGCCCACCAAGCTCACCAATTAACCTGTGGAGCTGTCTGAGTTCAGCGTCGGTAGTCCTGTGCAGTAAATTTTAGGTAACACAAACAGAACTTCTAGGAGCACGACAGACAGTGCACAGATCCAAGTGTTGCCAAGCCTATTAGCAAAACCATGAATCACAGTAGCGGCTTTTGATGGATGCTGTGAATACTTCCTCAGTTGACACCAGTGTTTAAGGATAGAGAATCCTAGGTATGAAGCTAATTCATTATGAAAGGGCTGATAACTTTTGGGACCGTAAGTTTGGTTGCGCCAAAGCGTAAGTGGCGAAATCGTTTGGCTCTAGTAAAAAACAAAACAAAAACAAAAAGCGATCCATAATACCCTAGATCGTTCACATTGATTTCTTAAGCGGCAAAGCCCTGCTTGTGATTCGTAGTTCATCAAACGGGCTCACCAACAGTCAAGTACAACGGTTTCCATAGAGCAATTTTAAGAAGATTGGTTAGTGAACGGTAGTACTCATCCTTAGACAACCCCAAAGGGCAATGAGTGAGAGTATCCGGGGACGTATTCTGGCCCCGCAGATGAATGAGCGCACCGAGTTAACTAGACGTTAACTTTCCGCATGCGCTCAACACAACAGACGATCAGCGGCTTCCGGCAGGCGCACCTTTGGATAAGAACATTGTAAACTTACCAGCGGAACCTACAGACATCCAAGCCAGTGGTCGTTTTTAGCTGCCATCCCGCAAGCTGGCCACAGTCAGCAATTGTCGACGTTGTAGATTTGCAAACTGTGAAAGTGGCTTATTTGTGAACCGATCTACATTACTGTCCGAAGAGTGTCGTAGCCAACTGCAATCGTAGGCATGGAGATAGAAAATGCTTCCGAGTATAATCTGATGCTACATACTATGACCTAGATTGCTGACCCACGAGATCAAGACATTCGTGCAGTGATGCGGTGCTGGGCACTCGGGAAAAAGGCCACTATCAAGGCTGAGGGGCGTGACTTAGCAAGTTGCACCACTTCGGCAGAAGATAACAGCTCAGACGAGCGAAAGTAGGCGGTATAATGCTGATTTGTTTATCCGTCCTGCGAGCTTGATCCATATTGTCAAGGTCAGATTAACTATCCAGACCGAAGCAAATCAGTAAGCCAAGATGATCTGATACGCAGCTCGGGGGACGATTCACATCTGTCCATAGCTACTGCCAGCCGATAAACATGACCAGAAATGTCGGTTTTTGAGAACCGCGCGACTACTCGGAATACTCAACGAGGGCTCGCATGACAACACCGAATCCAAGTAACCATTTTTGACCATCTAACCCGCCCTCGCTTCGGAAAATTAGTGACAGCCCGTATCCGGATTAGGAATTCCCACGAAGACATCTAGCAAACGAAATTTTTCAAATACCCTTCGTTGTGTTCTTACATCTCGTTATAAAAACTGGTTAACGGCCATACAGCTGAGCGAACTGACTCTAACACTGCATTGTGCGCCTTTGTATGGTATTTAAAAGGGGAAGCTTGGGATCAACTGACGAAACCCAAACTGCCGGAGGCTGCCACATTCTGCCCGCAAATGCTTGTTCATCTCACTTGCGACACGGACGAGAGTTATTCATAGTGACCAATACAGGTAAGGAAATCTCCGATACGCACCTCCTGGAATCGCTTTGGTGCGCTAAGATCCACTGCACAACTCGTATGGGGCATACACTAGTGTTAAATCGAAGAGATCTGGTACCGTACACCATCAGCATTGAACGCCCCGACAAGTGTGCAATGGTCCAGACACCTCAGGCAAAGATAGCTGTAGCTGATATTGGAGCCCTGGACGTAGTTGATGGTTGATGCCCTGATCACTAGAGTAATTAGATCCGCGAGCAAAGCCTGACATCGCAGTTGCTGGTTCACTGGTGGAGTTTGGCTTACCCACCCGATAGGAACTCAGAAACACAACATTGCGAGTGCCAAATGTTTCCTTGGTGGCTCCCCAACTATCTAGGATAAACACTGACACTGAACACGCAGTAGAATAAATCTGCGAGCTTTAGTTCGTTTCGTCATAGCTGAACTGCGTCACTCTTCTGCGATCGTTCGGATCCAAGCTGCTAAGGCATACATTTGTATCTGGAAGAATTCAGGCTTATTCGTACAGCCAAGAGGTACTGATAGGATTAAACCGCAATCCAGCGCTTTTTCAGGAGGCAGGGACCACTAGATTGAGTCTAGTTGTGAGAAGACCGCATAAAGCTTCCAACCTTCAACACCTAAGGCATCTTAGCCTTTAAAAGCATCGTGCATGCATGTGCCAGCCAAAGATCACTCAATAATACTGCGTTTCGCCTCACATTAATACAACATGCCCCAAAGGTTTTGGTTTTAAATGACTGAAAGATCATTTGCTTCAACCATGGTATGGATGAACCTTTAGCGGCAAGCTGCTTAACAGACACTATCTTCCGACAAGAAGTATGCATTGGGTGAAGTAAACTATCCCTATCTTTTGTTCCGCCTAACAGATACATTCACTCTGGCGAACTGCACAAATTATCCATGCACTGCCTGAATGTTGTCTTCTCAACTGCATGTATCAGGGCACAAACTTTGTGTTGCCTTGAAACACTGTATAATTATGTACCCACAAATACCCGCATGCACCTGAACTATGACCCCAATTTAATTGGCGTACAGTGTTTCTCTGAACTTAGGAAGTGGTAATTGTGGGGCTTGTTTCTATTAATTTATTAATTCAGAAGCCTGGGTAAATCATGTCGTATGCTAGGCTTCAGCAAACCAAATATTCCTATTTCATTGTTCATAGTCAAAAGCAGAAATCGAAATGTGGGTGAAGGATTTTTTCGAGTAAATTCCCACCAGACCCTTACGTTTACATGATGGGTTATATGTAGAAGTGTAGGAAAGTGCTATATAGTGATTACATAGAGTTTGAACAATGGAGCCGATAATTTAAATCACAGCTACAAATAATGTACTCGGTCAACAAATAGAATAAAAAGAACAATCATGAAAAGAGCAAGATATGCTGCTGGATAATCAACTAATTAAGTAACTGCTCGTTGGCCAAGGTAACAACAGTAAATAAACTAAGAAATTTGTATCTTCACTGACAAGGGGTATACGGCCCCCTAAACACAAGCATCATTCGTATGCTGAATAGGTTTAGAAGTTCATGTGTCATATTTGTAATAATCAAAAAGTTTAAATAATAGAATTACAGATAATGAAATTTTCCTGGAATGCTAGACCCGACTAAGTAAGATGTCAAATGTACCGGTACTTATATCACCGTTTTTTAGTTTGTGAGTAGGTAATAATAGGAAGGCGATTATGGGCTGCATGGATAGAACTTTGGTTTTGTGGGTAATGATATGGAAGGGGTAAGCTGATTTTAAACAACAAACCGCATATATAATATTTCTATCAGCTTCCGTCAATGTTTCTAGAGTTTGTAGTGAATCAAAGATATTCAACACATTTACTATAGTAAGTTCTAGGGACTTCCAAAATCTGACATGGTTTGCACTCATGCGTATCTGTAGGAATAGTTTGTTCCAAAGATCGGTGCATCTCACTAAGAAGAAATTCGTTCTACTTTTAGAATCTGCAAACTTTGATGGTAGTAAAGAGCCGTCACTTCGTGTGAAGTAGACAGCATTCTTCCATGGCTCAAATGCAGCGCTGTCTGCATGTATTCGTTTCTTATTAATATTGTGGAACAGTGGGATGACGTTCCTTAAGCCTCCACCAAAAAGGATCCATTTAAAGTTATCGACAGCGATTATAATAAAAGGTTCGAACAGCGCCCCATGATCAGCTTAGTACATGATCGTTGGACAATCTCCACAGCTGTTCTGCCTTGCTTCCTTAAGTTGCTATGAAAAGTTGTACACATAACTTGGGTTTCAAGTGGCCTCGGTGATGGATAGCAGTTGTTTGCGGAAGCATCGCGAGTAACGTTCAGGCAATGCGTAGAGCACTTTGAAGTCGTTCTCCGATGCTACATGTCCATATGAATGGAGGTGCGTCAAAATTGAGCGGTGTGAAGACTTCCTTTTACCTCTGTAGAACCACATTGGGATATGCTCGCGGATTCTCTGGGATAAACGCCTCGAAGTGCGACCGACGTACCGTGCACCACAAAAGCACGAGTATTGATAAACAAGCACTGAGCGAGCGGACGAGGTTGGATTACCTTGCAAAAGACAGACAAATCGTGGCTAGTTGTAATAAAAAATTCACAAGTGAGCTACGGAATATGCCTTCTCAACAGCATATTTTAAGTGTGGGCATAACACATTGGCAGTAACGTCGTCCTTGAAAAGTAAATACATGAAAGCTTCTTCCTTAGGAACAACGCTCTTAGGTGGTTGAAGTTCACGTACTCTCAGATACTCCAGGATAAATGTGTCTAGGTACGTAATTTCTTTAAGGGTGTCGCTGATTTTCTGCACTTCCTTATAAGCGGTATCTAGCGTGCAGATACTGCGCGCCCTGAAGGCGACAGATTGCACCAAGCTCCGTTTGTATTGAAAACGTATCACGCTGTGGAAGTTGGTATAATGTCTAATCCATGCGCTTTACCTGCGTATTATTCTGCTGCAAGATCCATTGGCGTCTCGGATGTGTATATCCAGAAACATAAGCTGATAACTGAAATTTCGTTCCCAGTAAAAGCGAGGATTTACATGTGAATTGTTAAAGACTTCCATCAACTGCACAATTTGCTTCTTCGATTTCCAAAATACGAATGTATCATCGAAATATCTTACCTACATTTCCACTTCGTTGATATACGTTCTTAGTAGGCCATTTTTACGTTTTGACATAAAGAGCTCGGCCAAAGGGCCCCAAAAGAGACCTAAACGAGATCTCTTATTACTCACAATCAAAACAAATTTTTTTGGTAAGTACTGCATTGGTATCTCCATATTTAATAAGCACCGCGATGCTTTGGCTTTGTATCATGAAGACGTCTGGGACGTACTTCATTCAAGATTAGAGTAAACACTTCTACGTACTGCTGATGTTTTGACATCAATGTTTCATTTGGAAAGCATTATCGATGAGAACATTTTTCAATCTGTGCCGCAGACTGAGGTTGATATTGCATGTATCGTGCTGCTTCACCGCAGCTGGACAGCGCAAGCCAAGCGTGCTCACACTCGATCCATCCAGCGAAGTCGAAGTTATGTTTACAATTCGGCACTCAAAACCATTCAAGGCTCAAACGGACTTCCTCCAGAGCTGTAAAATTATGGCGACGCAGTTATCATCAGCCAGCCAATCTCGTTGTTTTCCAAAATTTGACATTAAGAAATGGTGAGTTCCGGCTAGGATGACTCAGTGGTCCCAATTTTTAAGAAGAGTGCTCACAGTTCATGCGCCAACCACCAAAGGATTAGTCTCATTTTGGTTGCCTCCAAACTATTGGCATCCATTCTACTTCGTAGACTATCCCCAATTTGTGAATTGCGTTACCAGGAAGAACAAACTGGCTTCCGTTCCTGTCCGTGAGTTTGTGAATCAAATATTCCCGCTCCGCCAAATACTCGAATACCGCCATATCTTCCGGAGTCTTACCATTGTTGCATTCCTAAACTTCTTTGCTGCATTCGACTTTGTCGATCGACCTTCGCCATGGTATTGCTTGTTAAGCAACGAGGTCCAAGTAAGGTATCCAACCATCATACGCACACTCTATCTCCACGTCTCCGACAGAGTGAGGGTTTATGGTAATCTTTCTTCGTCCTTCGATGTTAACAACAACCTACTACAAGGCTGCCCTATGGACCCATTCTACTTCACTTTTGCGACTGAAGACGTCCTGTCCAGACCGCTGGTGGAGTTCCAAGAATTTGAACTGAAACTGCTAACGGGTAAGCTAGCTCCGATGACATCACCTTATTTGGTGATGACTAGCAGAGTATGCCAGCCATTCTAAAACCTTTGCTGATTGAACCATCTAAGTACGGAATATACTTCGCCGCATTATTTCAGCCCCAATTTTATCTGTGTTTAAAAATGCATTGACATTGCCCTAACCCACAGACATTAAGAGATATAGCCTGTGTGCATCAACAAACGACATAATCTGACCAATGTTAACCTGAATTAACCTACACAATCCAGATTGGCTTTTTCCGCATGTATCTGTGGAACAACTATCGTAAGCTCACCGAAACGCCTTTCGTTTGATCACCGTTGTCCTTTTACCACTTTGTGGTCCTCATTCTGGCCACCCTAAGGGACTTGTTAGGCATTTGCTTTTCACCCCTATTACACTATGGTTCCATTGTCGAAGTGTAAAGTACTACTTCAGGTTTGGCACTCACCTGTTCCCGTGTTCACTCTTGAAGGTACACTGCGCTTGAGCACGTTTAAAGTGTTGTCTACCTGGGAAGCTGTGTGCCTGTTAATGGTACCAATGGATAGTAAGTTTCTGTCCACATCGCCAAGACTCGAGTGGTGTTTGTCAAACTGAAGCATTTGCGGCGTCGCCAAGATGTCACCTTCTTGATAAATGATGGTGTTCACAATGTAACCGTTCGGGCGGGGTTCCTATATGGAAGCTAGTGATGACCGGTTCGTGTAGATGATGCAGTGAACATGGATCTTTCATGATTTAGTAACGCGAGACATTGGGTTTTATTTCTGTTCAGATCTTTCGATTGTCCGCTTGTTTAACTGATGGTACCTACCGACCACTTGTTTTCCTCGTGAGTCACGCTGCACACCACCGTCGGCCTTTACTTACCTGCCATACACTCTGTAGCATCTATCATTACATGTCGGATCCAACCAATATAATTGTTCTCCGTACTTCCGTATTCGATACGTTTCTCATATACCAACTCTTGATACTAGTATCTGAGTAGCATCCCACAATGACGCGGCGGCTCTTTGACTTCGACATTGGCGGCGACTGCGAGGTGGTCAACCTACCACTTAGTGACAGCAAATGAAACCGTTGACTTCACGTCTTGCTGTATTTGAATCCACACGCCTGCCAGGTTGGGGACCACAAGACGAAGAATGCCACAGACTCAAAACAATTCAGGATATGGTGCATATATATATATATATATATATTTGCAACAGTCTATGAATAGACATTGCACCATCGGAAACCATGGAACTCAAAACAAGGTACAGAAATAGTAAAAGAAAATACAACACAACACATCAAAGTCCACGGTTTCGTCAGAGGGCGAAATACTACCCGGTTGCCCAAGCCGAAGTAGGGTGTTGACTTAGGGGACACCACCCCGAGCCTTTGGCTGAATAGCCTGTCCGCAAGGCAGCGGAGAGAATTCAGGGAATCGCGCCCATTGTGAGCCGGTGACTGATTGCTCAGTTCGTATGCCTTTCGTTTGTTCCTTTGCCAAACAGGGGCCCAATGCTCCCAGAAATTACAGCATCAACTTGCTGGAATACAATGCTTCGCCAGGATGAAGCAAGGGGCAGTGACTTTATTTAGTGGCGAGTCACGTCCGCCACGTCACAGTGTTGATAAACGGACATATGTGGCTTTTTATAGGGAGAACGCTTGCCAGGCGAAAACCCACCACGTCCTGGAACACTGCCGCGGAACCATTTGCTGGAACGGGAAAATCTCGAACCACCCAGCTGGCACCACGAGGAGGTTGTTCGGCAAGCCACAATCAAAACCAGTGGAAGATCTGCGCACATATTTGTTTAGGTTCATATGCGTCGACTTTGTTGTACCACATGATCAGGCTCGTAGTCTGCCTGTGTCTCGCATGTCGAGAAATATATCATTTATTTATTTATTTATCTGAGGATGAAAAGATTCTTAGTGAAGAGCCTGTGACCTAATTCAACAACTTGCTAATCTCATTCAGGTACTAACGGCATTCTTCCTGCCCGATCAGACAATTTCGCATGTGGTACACAAAGTCTCTCAAGCTAAATTTGGTAACACATTGTCCCACTCTGCACAACGTAGAGAATTCCGTGGCTATCGTTGTGGTGAATAGCATTCAATACTGGCTGACTATCAGCGTCTAAATTCAGTAAGCAGATTTTGTGGGAAAAGAGTGTACATCCAGAAAGTGTATCTTTCCATACGAATTTCCGTTGCGCAAGGAGACCTCGAAACTAGCAGTCAGATCACCGAGGAGTCAAAGTAGAACTGGATGAACACCACAACAGGTTTTAATCACGATAGTTGCGGTGTCTATCCAAGTCAACGAGCAACATGTGGGTTTCGAAATTTCTACCGATTTCACAGTTGCTTTGCTATGACCAGACTCCCTATTGCAACTGCCAATATTAGATCATCCTAAACACAATTACAATCCTACACTGGACAGTTGTTAAATGTACTGGGTGCTTTTCTGGCGTGCATGTTCTACCGCAACTCAACTAACCACATCCGTGTGTACGTCTCTGGGGGAGCCGGCTCTAATATTCTTAGCCACGAAAAAATAAAATCTATTCATGACATCAGATTAAACGACAGCACTGTGGAAGCTCGTCCGCAACTCTCCGGGATTTTGCAACAATAATCAGCCTTGTTTGACCTAACTAACCCATGGTTGCTGAAGCATTACGCGGCAAATTCGACGCGGAAACCACATGCAGGACCGAAATTTTAGGAAGCGCGTACCGTACCTTAAGCTGTTCGAGACAAAGACAAGAGTGAGCTCCACCGACTGCAGCAAAAGGGCACAATTGAACCTGTCCAGTATTCCGGTTGGACAGCATCAATAGTGACTGTATTGAAGAGCGTTGGTTTCATAAGGATCTATGGGGAATACAAGGTTACAGTTAAGCAGGCACTACAGCCGGACCGATACCCACTGCCAACGATTGAAGACATCTATGCTTCCATCTCATGTGGCAAAAGTTTCACCAAACTAGACTTGAGTCATTTCTACCAGCAGATCAAACTCGACGAGGACTCAGGTACCTACATCACGATCAACGCACACGGATCATTTCGTTACATATACTTGCCTTTTGAACCAAACTGCACCAGCTAAATTCCAAAGTAATGCCGACACATCAATGAAATACATGTGCCTATATGGATGATATGGTGATCACTAGACGCACAGCTGAAGTACATCTACACCTCTTGGATGTATACTGCATGGATTGCTAGATTACAGACTTGTCTAAAAAAAGGAATTGTGGGAATTATTTATTCCAACTCTAACTTACCAAGGATATCGGCTGTCACAAGATGGGCTGCATTCATCAGGAAACGAACCGGCCATCTTGGACCTCGCTTTTACCAACGAGGAACTGATGATCGACGTAGTACCGACGTGCACTCATTTGGCTGAGGCGATCATGCGACACTAATGTTCCAATACTTGTGCTATGAAGATTATCATAAAGAAAGTACCGAGGAATATTACATCATAACTGTTGGATCCCTAAACAGCTGCAGAGCAGAGCAGCACCGGAACGTAAGTCTGGAGGAAACTGTCTGCACACACGCGCAGAACGATTACAATGATGGCGGTTCACATTGCGAGCAATCAAATGCAAGATCGCGTGATAGGCCAACGTGTGCTACATGGAAGTGTAGGATATGCGAATCGAGGGCCAAAACAAAGCAAAGTATTTGAACACGACATTGTCCCCTCCTTTGTTTGTAAAAACATAGTCACTGCATGTCCATGAACGATCTAATTTAATGTCAGCACCCCGAAGAGTTGTCATGTGGCTTTATCCGTTAAAGCGTATCGGTAGACAGGGTGGCGTATCCGACCGGAACGTCGTGAGCTTGTATTAGTTTGTACCGAACGATGTGTTCGTCTGTACAACAGCATGTTGGGAAAGCGCTGTATGTAGCTGTCTTGCATTCACCTTCGTCCCATCAGCCAACTTGTTAATTCCTGGCACGCACACAGATTCCACACGGGTAGGCGGTCGGAACACATTACCTCCTTTCCGGGAATTGGGTAGTCTCACACGAACAAATATCCCTGATGGATACGTCTTCCCAAGGCGTCTATATTTAGCCTGGTAAACCGCCCGTCTTTCTTATTCTCTGGGATCGGCAATCTCTTCGGATGTAAAGGCTGCATTTAATCGCGTTCGAAATGTTCGCCCTAGCATTAGCTCCGAGGGGGTCCTTGCCGTTGCAGTATGTGGAGTGGTTCTGTATATCTCCAATGTAGCTACCGACGCATCATCCCAGGATTCTCCCGAAAGCCGATGGACTTGTGGAGATTCTTTCAAAGTACGATTAAGGCATTCGACGGGTCCATTGGCTGCAATATTTTAGGGTACAGTCCTAGTGTGTCTGACACCATTGCGCCTTAGGAATTCAGCATACTCGTTACTTAGAAATTTTGGGCCGTTATCATTGACTATTTCCTCTGGCAAACCGTACCTTGCAAAAAAACAACGGTTATGTCCCCGCATAAAATAGCCTCTGGCCGTTTGCTGTAGAAACATGTAGCCACTAGCACGTTTCGCTTCTGCGGAGGTGCATTGGCAAACGGGCCCATAATATCGATGGCATTTTTGTCCATGGCTTCATTGGGTACACGATAGGTTGGACTAGAGCAGTAAGGGGCATCTCACTCTTATCGAATTGTTGCCAGGTGTAACATTCCCGAATAACCGCCTCGACGCTTGAATTCAACTTCGGCTACCAAGAGTATTGTCGTATCCGAGCTTTTGTTCGCACAATCCCTGGATGACCTTCATGCGCACATGCAACCATCAGAGGAATAAGGGTTGCAGGGACCACAAACTGCTCGCCTCTAATAATGCAGTTGCTCACAGTAGGAAGATCGTTCCGTAAGGTATATAGTATGGAAGTAACTCAGGTTGGATCTTGGTACAACTGGGTCATGAAGTGGATATGTACTCCCAAAGCTTCCCTAGGACAGGGTCTTTGTCAGTGTGCTCTGGTATCAGGTCAAATGTTATTGTAGGTGTTCCGTCTGACAGCTGAGTGACTCCATCCAGTTTATTCTTCATATGTCAAATCTCTCAAAAGGGTCCAGATACGTGGCTCTAAATCCGTTTCCGGGATTCGTGATCCTCCCTACTCACTCCGGCTTCAGGAGATGAAACTGTTGTCCGTGGAATGCCGTCGCCATCGTGCAGAGCCCATGTTTACGAGACACATATAAAGAGGGGAAAAGGGAACGAGCTACAGCAGCTTTTCAAAATCAACACAGGTTGCTCTACACGAGGTTACAACTGGAAGCTATTAAAACCGAGGAGGCTAAAAGTAGACACCGCTGTCGCTCTCTCCACTCGGGTAGTGAGTGACTGGAATCGTCAACCGGCAACTGTTGTTGACGGGACGACCGAGGAAAGTTTCAAACGGCTCTTAGATACTCACCTAAGCAAGACATCAATGCCGCACTGGCCTATTGCAACTGTTCCGGTTCCCTGAAGACTACAGGGTTGCGTTGACGTACGTGCTCTTTGTGTTGAACTGGAGGTGATGGGGCTAACGTGGATCCATCCTTCTGCCATCTAAAACTCAATGAACTTAATGTACTGTATCTTTCCAGAATCGTCTGAACATAGATGTAACCAAGGTAGTGCACTTATTCCTTACTACGAGCAGAAAGGGACTCCATAAGTGCACAATCTCTGCATGTGAAAGCTCTCTCCTTGCGTCTATGAATCTATTTGAGGTATAGTGAAAAATCTAATCGACAACGAGGAAAATGTTTTATGTCGGAAGCATAGATCATCACAGAATTTCAGATATCTTTATACTTGCTCTCAGTGTTTGGATATATTTGTGTCAGAAACAGAATTGAATTTTGTAAAGACACACATATCTCTTATGTTTGTAGGGAGAGACTGTCTCCATTTCCATCTACCTTCATAGCGGTGAGTCACATCCTTGTAGTTTGTCTTACTGCAAACAACGGAGAATAGCTTGCTAACAAAAGGATCTGTGCTACTATGTGTTGCTCTATTATAAACGGAAAATATCTTTATTATTGACAGACACTAAATCCAAGGCTACCTTTAACGTGTTGCATTATTTTACTATATTGTATAACCCGAGAGTTTTAAAGGATGTGGTGGCATAAGTTCTGTTGAGACAAGCACCTCAGATGCGGCGTGGCATTAAGCCGTCTCGTCTAATAAGTAAGATTGTACCATGCTTGCCAATTTAACTCCAAGCGGCTAGATTACCCTTCGTTGCATTGTTTTACCGCGCTTAAATAATGTGTGTTGGTATTATTCCTTGTTATTTGTTTTAAAGTATAAGTGTGCAGAGAGCCACCAAAAATATGCCTGTTCGCTCAGCTGGTTTTGTATCTAATGTTTAAAGACTATCGGTAAAAGAAAAGTAGCAGTTTGCATGATTAGTTATCTTGTTAAGGAATAAATGTGATTTTAGCGTACTGAAAAACGCCCATCTTTCATACTGAACTATTGTATCGATGTGTCGGGCTACTATGTCATTCGGCTAGTTATCTGTAGGAAAGCCATGGCTTACGACCCCGACTGGTAAGAAGCAACTTCCCCCATGCTCATCATCATCCTTATACGCGTTAGCTGCAGTTGGAAAAACCCCTCAGCTATTGTGCCGCAATACAAAAAACAAGAAAAGGAAAACAAATAGTGGCACGCCGGCTGAGTCCCCAGTAACGTATGGACATCATTCCTGAGAGCTAACAGCTGGCTATCGTGCTGTAAAAAGAGAGTTATATTATGCCTAACGAGTGAGATCGAGATTGCAAGAGGATGCTAAGCAGGAGGGGGATGGACAAAGGAACTCACAACACCAACGTCATTGGGGCCGGCTCCAAGCCATATCAGCAAATATGTCCAACCAAACATGTTCACCGTCCTTAGGACCCCAGCCAAGCAGTCGGGATGCACCAACCGACGCCAACTTTGAAGTGAATGTTTTCATCTCTCTCGACCAAGTCATCGTTTGGGCACCGCTCCTCCTCTTCGGACCGCGCGCACAACGCGCAAACAGTGCACTTCGTGGAAGTCGGTGTGCTGGCGTGTGCAACAGGTGGCTTAACCATCGGAGCTTGGTGCGCGATATGATGGTGTTGATCCGTTCACTCGATCTTCCTGCACCAAATACGCGAAGCCGAACACGCTCATTGCTCACACCGTGCTCCCACCAGATATGAGCTAAGTTGCGAAGGCAACGATGATCGAATGTGACGAGCCTCTTTATGTCTAACGACCTGATGGACCAGGTTTCACAACCATATAGGAGAATTGAACAGACGGCTCGTCATAAACTCTGCTCTTCAGGGCAAGAGTAATGTCGCGTCTGCGCCACAGGTGGCGGAGATTGGCAAAAGCACCTCGAGCTTTTACTATACGGTTCGTAACCTCATCTTTAACCTCACGGGTACTAATATAGCTGCCCAGGTACTTGAATTCCTGAACGACTTCTAGCAGATCATCACAAAACGTTAGCGCAGGGGTGGGTCCCTGTTAATTTTGGTGAAATACTTTGCATTTCGATGGAGCAAAGCATTGCCCAAAACGATTGACAGCCAGTGTTAATCGGTCCAGTGCTGCTTGGCATGTTTGGGGGCTGTCACAGATTAGGGCAAAATCGTCCGCATACTCCAAGTCAAGAAGTCGCTCACCAGGAAGTAGCTCCACACCTTCTAGGTCGTGTCCAGCGAACGCTGTTTCCATGACTTCATCAATAGCGAAGTTGAAGAGGAAAGATGAGAGCGGGCAACCTTGTCTCACACCGCTGGTGATCGTGAAGGGTGGCAACAGTTTGCCATAAACCCTCACTCTGCCCGAAGTATGTGCGTACAGCGATTTGATAATGTTTACATATTTATCAGGCACACCTTTCCTCAGCAGACAGTCCTAATGGGCACCTTGATCGACTGAGTCGAAGGCACCTTTTATGTCAAGAAACACGACGACGGTGGGTCGCCAATAAACATGGCGCTGCTCCAACAATTGACGCAAGGTGAAGATGTGTTCGATGCGGTCCCGACCTCGAGGAAACTTCTCGCATACTTTATCCGTTATAAAAAGAGATTACGTTGGAAATTCCATTCCTAACCTCTTTTTGTGGCAAAGATGCAAATCCTTTACTCCCTTGTTAATGCGTCAACACAAAGAAGTAACTTTTAAGGGGGTGGTAAAGCAACTAGATGCGCTTGTTCCTTCACATCAGTATTACCAACGGCCAAAGACTGCCAACAGGTAAATTGGCACGCACTGCAGCGGAATATATATACACTGAAAATTGTTTACCGGAAATTTATCCCCTATCTTTTATCTTAAAGTGCATACATACTCAAGATTTCCAACAGCCACTACAAGCAGCAGCGAAAGTAAATTCTGTAGCAATATGGAAACGCCCCGGTATACCTTTGTGAATTAATAAATAAAAGTAATATTACTAACGGTGCCGATTGTCGAACTGCATATCAAGTTTGATTGCGCGAGTCCAGCACCTCCCTTGCATGACGCTCGTTTTGGTCACAACACGCGACCGCTAGTGGTCAACGTCAGTGAGGTCGTTTTTCCTAGCTACACCAATAAAGAACCTTTTAGGGTGCAAACAGAATCTCCTGTATAACTCAGTTGTCGATTGAAATCGTTTGAGTTCCCGCTAAATCAGTGACCCGGAGTTCGGAAGAACGTCGGTGATGTAATGAACATGAAACATTTACGCCTTCGATACTTCATGACAATGGATTTTATCCTTGTTCGTATCTTCCGATCGTCCATTTGTTTTACTGACGTCTTGTTCACTTTCGAATTCCATGCCATTCGCACGCTACCTTGCTCTGTGCTCTTGCGACTTTGCTTCTAGTTCCTTTCAACTCTTTACAATACACGTTGGGCCCGACAGTATTCACACTACTAAACAATCGGTATCCCTAGTGGTTCCTGCTGGTTCTTGTCGCTACCAGTAGTTGAGTTCCGCTCTACAGCAACAGACATCGTGCATTTCTCCACGGTGAGCTCGTTCCATTTATTTTCCCCATATGTTTCGATGGACTTTTGCTCACGGTAGCACTTTTGTGCTCGTTTTTCAACCATGCTTTATGTAGACCACAGGATAGTATCTTCCGTGGTTAGTGTCGGAGCTTTGTCTGTTTCATTCTTTCGGGATATGGACCCCTTCTGTGGTTCGCTCGCCCAAAAGCTGAATTTTATAACCACAATATGCTTACAGGCTACGTCAAGCATAGCAGATCTTGTCATCTCTTCCTAAGCTTCCTCGGTGTTGACAACCGGGAAGTTCTCTGCCCACAGTACACATGAACCCGCCTAACCCTTCCACGGACTTTCTGTCTTCCCCTATTTGTTCATACTTACAATGTGTTGCGGCACTCTGCCAATGGTTAAATTGGTGAACTGTTGAATAGTATTGAAATGAAATCTCCCTAAAGATGGCACTTGGGTATTGCCAGCCCGAAAATATTGCAAAACCACGACGGGTCTCGATCTCATTTGATCTCATCAGGTGGAGATAGCAGGCCCCGAACCAGCGGCCACTGGAATAGTAGCGGAAACCAGTACACTTTTGGCTACCGGGTCATAAGGGGCAGCGCTTGGCACAACAGTAGCCAAATGGGTAGAGGTTTCAGCTACTATTCCAGTGGTTGCGGTTTCGATACTCACTATCCGCACTTGATGACACTAAATCTGATCGAAACGAGTCATGGTTGTGCAGTGTTTTCTGGCAGGCAACACCCAGTTTCCATCTGCTTCGGCCGCAGTCCCAGTGATCGCATTGAGCAAGATTCACTTCAGTGTGAATTTCGGTCTACAATGAGATTGCGAGTCGCATTCCAATCACACAATGTGTGCTTCAAAACGGCCCTTCACTCGCCCTAAGGAGATATGAACACAGGTTCGTGACTGTCATGAATAGACGTTAGCCGTAGGTAGTTAACACGTAGCCAGATAACAGGACGGAACAGATGTAAGAAGTATAGCATACATAGTAAATAACGCGGAGCGCTTTTCAGCGTAAGAAGCGCAGATGGGCGTGCACACGCGCGCATGCCAGCGTGAATCCTTGATCGTTAAGCAACACGTGATCTCCCTCATCGTCTTGGCTGACGTGAAAGTCCGGGTTGGAAACGTTCGACCGGTTTGCGAATTCGGCTGGACTGCTGAAGTAAGGTCTCCCTTGTTGTTTCGGTTTTGCGCCCTCCGCCACTTGCCCTGTGTTAGGATAGGAGTCAGATTTCGCTTCGGTAGGTGAGTCTGTGCCCCGGGAGCGTACGTGATCCGAATGTCGGCGGAAGAGCCGAACGTCCTGGTTGCAGCTCGTTTTGACTTCCTGCAGAACCGAGCACAGTTACTGTTTGCCAGCAATGGTCACTCGGTAACCGAGCGTATACTAGTTGACTTTCCCTGAATCTACTTCGTCGTTCAGCTCCACTGAGGATACAGACTTTCTCTGTCGCTCCTCTACTCCAATAAGCGGATTCATAAACAACAAATGAAGCCTCATCCTAAGATTTATACGGAACGTCAATTCGCCCGGGGATTTACCGGAGGTCTCGGTGGGTGTGGAACGGTAGGCAAATAGGAAGCGATCCAATTTCGTTAGCAAAGTCCCCACCCTCTGCATTAGTTGGCCTTGTTTCACCGTTTGCACGACCGGTTCTTCTACGCCGTTTGATGTCGGATGATACAGGGCCGTTTTGATTTACCAGATTCCATTGTTGATAACAAATCTACTAAGTTCCGTACTAGTAATAGTTGAACCATTGTATGTGCATCAGGCTTCCGGGATGCCAAGTTTGGCAAATGAGGAGCGCAAAATCAGGCATAGCTTCAGACCTCGCTTGAGTAAGTGGATGCGCATCGATCCATTTTCATTGTGCATCGATAAGTAGAAGAAATATCGTTCCGTTGATCGGTCCAAGATAGTCAGCGTGGATCCGCTGCCACGGCTTGCCAGATCCCCGCCAGGGGTGAAGTTGAGCGGGCGTTTTGCTGTGTTGATGCGCTTGAAAATTATCACAATTCCTGTATAAATTCACTATTTCTGAATTGATCATGGGCCACCAGTAATATCCCCTTGTTAAGGCCTTCATCCTCGCCACTCCTGGATATCCGTTGTGAATCTCCTTAAGAACCTGTGACTGTGCTTAACTGTGAAGGGCCTACCGAGTGTCCTGAGAAACGCAGCCGTCGAATAGATGACTCGTTTCTGCGCCCTATGAACGGTTGCAAGTCCGCTGTTGCTTCAGAGGGCCTAATTAGGTCAAGAAACGTTTTGGTACTGACAGCACTGGGTCCCCATCCGCCCATTGGCAGAGTGTCGCGCTTCGTAGTGGTGTTTCAACAGGCAGTTGCATTAAATTGACCAATTCAAATGGAGGGAGGTGTTCCAAAACAGCTTCAGCTTTCGGCAGACGGCTTAACCTATCTGCTGTGCGGCTTTTGACGCTTTTACTGTAAGACGTAACTGTAGGCACTTAAGATTACAGCCCATAACTGCATCCTTGGTGACATTATTTGTTGGATGCCTTTGTCTTCACCCAGTAATACTAAAAAAGGTTTATGGTCAGGGTGCCTCTCGAAGCAATTTACCAAGAGATACTGGTGGAATCTTTTTACCCCAAAGGTTACAGCCAGCGCCTCTCTAACTAATTGTAAATAATTCTCCGCTATTTGTAATGTACGCGATGCGAACGCTATGGGACGTATGGATCCACAATTTTCACCTTGGCATAGGCCAGATCCGATCCAACAAGGGTATATGTGACACTGAAGAACGGCGCGTTGACAAGATCACTTTGTGTTAACTTTCTGCGTTCATTGGAAGTATTTCGTGGAAATTGAGCTACAATTCAGTTTCATTTCCGATTCTGAAATTTCCGACCAGAAATACTTGTATTTCATCGTTTGGTTTCGGCGATCTTGCTATCGCCACTTTCTTCGTCAATTGGCCGCCATCTTGTTTTCGGATTATTCGCAATGCCGAAGCAGTCATCCTGTGGTACTTGCTCCAAACTAGTCGGATACCGTGCAAATGCCCTCACGTGTGCATTTTGCCAAGTTAAATACCATATTTCATGTGTTGGATTATCAGTTGAGCATTTTCATCGCCTTCGCGAGATCCAACACGATTTCGTCCAAACTATATGTGAAAATTGCCGAAATCAGATACAGCCAGAAAGAGTAAAGCCGACGTGTAGTCCTCAGCGTTTCGTTGCGAACAGCTCCGTGTGTTTGGCCCAACAACCTAGCGCGAAGAGCCTTCAGGTTTCGGCTCAGTCGTCCTCCTCTACCCGTGCAAACTCACTGACACGAAGTCCAACCGTTGTGGGAAGCCCAGTTGCACCTGGGCTAAATTGTTTACCTTTGTTGTGTCCACCGGACACTGATGTCCCAGCAGGTGAAAGTCTGAGTGCTGAAGACCAGTGGAAAGATCAGAGGACGAAATTACGAAGGAACGTTGGGCGTTTACGTTCTGTAAGTCAACAATTAGCCAAACCACTTGAGGCTGGTAGCATACTTCGCCCTGCAAGGCCAACCTCGTCCGACCAGAGGCGTTATAATCTCGTGATCTTTCACGCACCGGAGTCCAGTGATCCATCACCCCAAGTGCGCTACGATCACGATGTTGAGTTTTTACAGGGTCTAATTGATAGACTCTTCGACGCTGGTGAGGACTCGGTAAAAGTGAGGCAGATTACCCGTCTTGGAAAGCAAGGTGATCAACAAAATCGGCCTATGAGAATCACTTTTGTGGACGAAGCCAGTCCAAGACTTATCATGTCTCGCCTAAGTAGGCTGAAAGGTTTGAAGATCCATGTTCGTCCCGACCTGGACCCAGTAGACAGGGAGCGGCTCAAGTCTGCCATCATTGAGCTGAAAAGACGCACTGGTGAGGGGGAAACAAATCTTCGTATCGTAAATTTTCGGGTGGTTTCCAACAATCCGCGAATCAGGATAAACAGGCTGCTCACACTTCAAGCACGCCCGGTGGCTCCTGCTGCGGCCTGCGAGTAGCCTTCACAAACGTTTGCAGTATTATGAATAAGCGCGATGAGCTTTGTTGTTTCGTTGCGTCTGAGCGGCCAGACGTAGTGGGACTCGCAGAGACATGGCTGCACGCAGAGTTATACACCCAAGAACTTGAACTCAACGGTTACTCGTGTTTCCGATGCGATAGACTAAAGAATGCCCACGGTGGTGTCTTACTTTACATCCGGTCTTCCCTGCGTGGGAGACTTGTGAGCACCTACCGAAGTGACGATGGCCTGTGTGAGCTACTGTGGTGCTCCCTCCGCCTCAGGCGCGGAGAACTGCTTGTGGGCGCAGTTTATCGCAGTCCCCTGAGTCGTTGTTTGGATTGGCTGCCCCATCTTCGGACCCAAATGAGTCGTCCACACTTTCTGCTTATGGGCGATTTTAACTGTCCTCGAATACGATGGCCTGATGTGCATTTGATGCCTGGACATAGTGAGGTTGAAGCAAAGTTCGTGGATTTGATACTTGAAACTGGTGCATCGCAACACATATGCCAGCCAACACGCATATCAACACGTTCAACCCCGTCTTGTCTCGACCTGATGTTAACGAGCTACGAACAACGAGTGCGTGACGTTAGGATCCTGGAGCCCCTGGCTACTAGCGACCACTCAGTACTGATAGCTGATATGGAATTATCTTTGCCGTATTCACATCCGCTGCAACCAGCTCCCAACTACTGGAAAACGGACTTCGATGGTCTTGCTCGAGCCGCGAGCCAACTGGATTGGTCTCTGTCACAAACTGCATCTGTGGAAGATTGTTGGATATTTATAAGAGAGAGATTGACATTATTGTGTTCTCAATTTGTGCCATTGAAATGTCGAAAGGTTGGACCGATTAAGCCTCATTGGTTTGACAAGGAGTATAGAAACCTGGCTCGGAGGCGGCGCAGACTGTGGGACAAATTCCTTCTCTCTGGCTCTGCCAATGATTACGAAGAGTATAAATGTCAGCGGAATCTCTGCAACAGTGCAAAAAAGAATAAACGCCGACACTTTGAAGAGCAGCTCGCATTAGCCGCGAAGACCGCCCCAAAGAGAATCTTTGCATACGTGAAGCGACGCCTGAAGCCGGCGGGTGATGTGCCAGTGCTGGATGGCACGGATGGACAGCCCCTAACCTCCAGCTCTGAGCGTGCGTCCGCGTTGGCGGCGCACTTCGCTTCTGTATTTGCGAATAACCAGGTGTCTGTTCCGAGTTCGACGTGTACCGCTTTTACCGAACTCGATAGTCTGCATTGTGGCGTCGAAGAGGTAGCTCAACTACTCGCCAACCTTGACGGCACCAAACCTGCCGGACCTGATGGGCTTCACCCACTGGTTCTCAAGTCACTTTCAACCCTCCTCTCTCCTGTCGTGACTGACCTTTTCAACAGGTCGCTCTCCGAAGGTTTGTTGCCGGTTGACTGGAAATGTGCGGTGGTGAAGCCTATTCCGAAAGGCGGCGACCCTAGCAAAGTAGACAATTACAGGCCAATTTGTCTGACACCTATATTGGCAAAGGTTGCTGAGAAAATCGTGAAGAAGAGATTGCTGCAGTTGCTACAGTCAAACGAGGTCCTGACGCCCGCACAGCACGGTTTTATGCAAGGTCGCTCATGCATTACTAACCTGCTTGTAACGAGGCATGAGTGGTTAAAGGCAATAAACAAGGGGAAGTCTGTCGACGTGATATTCATCGATTTCAGTAAAGCGTTCGACAAGGTCAGTCATGAGGTTCTCCTTCACAAACTCAGCATGTGTGGCGTCGGTGGCTCACTGCACCGGTGGATCCGCGACTTTCTTGTTGGACGAAAGTGGAGGGTACAGGTCGACGACCATCTAACTGACTGGTACCCCTCTACAAGTGGCGTGCCTCAAGGCACTGTGCTGGGGCCCACTCTGTTCCTGATCCACATCAACGATCTACCGCAACTTCTCCGGTCGCCGTGTGCCTTGTTTGCGGACGACCTGAAGATTTGGAGAGAAATCGACGCTCCCGATGACTGTGGCCTACTTCAGCAAGATCTCAACCGCTTATCCACATGGTCTGCAGAAGTTCTTCTCCCGGTCAACCCAGCCAAGTCGGTATTTATGAGCCTGGGGAAGGGTGCAGACGGCCGAACCTACACCCTTGACGGCCAAACGTTATATCCCACACCCTCCGTGAAGGACCTAGGGGTACTCTCACGCTACGATTTGAAGTCCGTGGACAACACGAACAGGCTATATCGGAACGGACTGCGCATGCTTTGGGCGCTCAAACGTAGCTTCTGCACATGGTCTGAAGAGGTTGCCACTCGCCTGTTCTCTTCTATCATTAGACCAATGCTAGAGTACGGTTCGCCCGCCTACTTTCCAATTACCCGAGGCGAGGCACAAAAGATCGAACGGGTTCAACACGTTGCTACCAGGCTGATCCCGAGTTTACGTGGCTTTGGTTATGAAGACCGGTGCGAGAAACTAGGACTCTACACCTTGTCCTACCGTCGGGTGCGAGTCGACCTCATTATGACCTACCGAATTCTACATCTCGGTGAGTTCCCCATGTTAAGGCCAATGCTGCACTTACGAGGACCATGCAGCACACGCGGACATAGATACAAACTTGTTGTGCCGGATATGAAACGTGTTCCCCACCCACTGTGCTTCGAACGGAGAGTGGTAAACATTTGGAACAGTTTGCCCGAACATGTGATTGAGACAACATCTGTGCAACAGTTCAAAACGTTGTTAGATTTGTATTTTGCCTCTATTCGATTCAGAGAACGACTGCACACTTACGATGACATCACATTTGTGAATCCTGAAATATCGTAAGTCGCATATTTTAAATATTACATGAGAACGACAATGATATTCAAGGTTGACAACTTTTATAACGTTTTTAGCCATATCTCGAAAGAGTTGTACAGAATCCATTTCTACTTGCTCTATAATACAGTATTCAGTATTCAGTAGTATTCAGTATTCATAATTAACTAATGTTGCTGGAGAAGCGAGGGCTTGTGTAGCTTTAGTGAATGAGTCCATGTGTCGAGAACTCTAGGACAATGGTGCAATTTTGTGTAGCATTGGAAAGAAGCGGCAATAGTGAGAGAGCGTTGCCAAGAATGAACAAAGTTCATCACTGTTCGTCGGCTCCGGACTTTTTATAATAGGCTTCAACTTGTCAGTTAAAACAAGGAGCTCATGTTTACCAAACTGGTAGCTAAGGCAATAAATGAAGAGGAAGAGAATATCTGTTTGGATTTCTCTAACCTACATCCGCTTCTTTCTAATCGTTAGAGCACAAAAGTGCGTGTCTGAAACTGTATTGCACCACAGCGTTCCGAGAAAAAATATAAATCAATAAGTTTGTCTATTTACCGACAGACGGTATACCGCCCCATAAGCGGGAGCGATCATCTGTATAGTGTGAAGGTTTCATGGTTTATGCGGCGTAAATCATAATAGTAGAGAAAAGTTTACTAATAGAATTTCCGATCATGGTATTTTTCTTCCAGTCCTAAACCCGAGCACTTAATATGTAAATTTACGGATGTTTGTATCATCCTTTTCTAGTTGGTGGGGCTCAGTAGCAGATAATAAAAGGGAAGAGATACTAGGCTGCACAGACACAGGATTTGGTATTGTAGGTAACTACATGTAGTGAGTAAGCTAGTTGTAAGCATATATCTGCTCAAATGTTTTTTATACCAGCTTCTGTCAATGTTTCTACAGTTTGCTGTGAGTCAAAGATGTTCAACACATTTGATTTAGTGAGCATCGTCTGTAGGGAATTTCGTAATGTGACATAGGTTGCACTCATGCGTACCTCTAGGGGTAGTTTTTTTCCACAGATCAATGTGTCTCACTAGAAAGAAATTCGATCCAGTTCTATGAATTGAAAGCTTTGTGCGTATCAAGTGGCCACCATTACGGGTGGGGTAGACTGAAGTCTTCCATAGTTCAGGTGCGGTGCTGTCTGCGTGAATTCGTTGGTTTATAATGTTGTAGAATATAATGCGGTTGTTTTTTAAGCGTCTCAGCCAAAGAGGATCCAGTTGGAGTTTTCGACAGCGATCATACTAACTCAGGTTTGAGCAACGCCCAATGACCAGCTTGGTAAATGATCCTTGGAAACATTCTAGAGCCGTTCTGTCTTTGTTTCTCAATTGGCTGTGAACGATAGTGCAGTATTCCAGAGTCGGTCGTACTATTGTCTTGAATGACTCAAGTCGTGCTTAAGGTAGGGAGAAAGTCCTGGTGATATATCCGCATAGCTGCCCTGCTTTTGCAACCTGTTAAAACACATGTTCGGAGAAATTGAAGGAATTGGAGTACTTAATTTCCAAGTCCCGAACTTAGACGTTAGGACCACGTTTCCAACGAGTGTGATAGAGCCTTCTGGGATGCGGCATCTGTACCCAAGTACTTGTGCTTCCACTGCGGAGAACTTTTTTAATAAACGTTCGCTAGTTATATTTAGTGCGGATAGATCTTCACAGATGTTTACCAGACACATTTGTAATTGGTCTGGATGAAATGAGTTGATCAGTTTGACTGCATCTGCAAACAGAAATTAGTGTCCATCTTTGGTCGGGCGCATATGTTGTTTAGGTAGCTTAGGAAAAGTAGTGATCCGAGCACACTTCCCAGGAAAACGCCGCTGGTTATTTGTTTCGATGTAGAATATTGCTGATCGATTATAACTACCTGAGTTTGACCGTTTAGATATGAGTCGAACCAGTTTAGCAGAAGATTTTGAATTCCACCTGACTCTAGAGTAGACATCAGTGGCTTGTGCGGCACGCGGTTGAACGCCTTTTGCGTGTCCAACAGAATTATAATGATTGCCATTCCTCTGTAAATCATAGTCGTCACGTGATCCAGGAATTGTAGCTGACAGGTAACGCGGGAGCGTTTTGAGAGTAAGCCATGCTGTGAGGGGTTGATCAGATCTAGTCTTGTAAGATATTGAACGATGTTCTTCTTGACTTTTCTCTCTAGGGATTTGAAAGCAGCAGCGGTATGATTTATTAGGCGGTAGCTTGACACTTTATTTCTTGGGCCACCCTTGTGCTTAGGCATTATAATGGATTGCTTCCATTGAGTTGGAAAGCAGCCGGTAGTGAGAGAAAATGTGAAAATGTTTAATAACAATAGAGCGAGGTTTTCCTCTGAGCTTTATAACAGTTGTGTTGAAGGTCTTTGACTCACAGCAAGCTCTAGAAACATTGACAGAAGCTGGTAAAAAAAACATATGAGCAGGTATATGCTTACAAATGGCTTACCCTCTACATTGCATTAGCAACAATACCAAAACCTGTGTCTGCGTAGCCTAGTATCCCGTCCCTTTTATTATCTACTCCTGAGTCTCACAAACTAGAAAATGCTGATACAAATATGAGTAAATGTTCCATATTAAGTGCTCGGCTTTAGGACCGGAAGAAAAATATCATGATCCGAAATTCTATTATTTAACTTTCCTTTATTATTATGATTTACGTCACATAAACCATGAAACCTATTCACTATACAGATGATCGCTTCCGCTAATGGGACCGTGTACCATTGTTGGTAAATATACCAATTTATATACTTATTTATTTATATCACAAAGGGCCGTGTTGTGATCACAGCGAGGTAGTGGATTAGCAATGAATAAATAAGCGTAAGAGATTCCCAGCGTGAATACAAGGTCTAAGGTGGTGGCACTTCTGGTTGGCTCTCTAACATGCTGGGTCCAGCCATTGAGGTGAATACATGAGATGAGTTCCTCAATCTCCGCAGTGTTTCTGAGTGCAGGCAGAATCCATTTGACATGTGGGAGGTTGAAATCTTCAAACATAATTTTGGATTTGTATGTGGTGCTGGAAGCAGCATTGATCATATCGATTAGCCTTTTGGGTTTCACATTGAGGGGTTCGGGGTGGCCGATAGATACAGCCCACTAGAAGATCAGTAGACGGGATCACTAGCCATAGTGCAGCTTCTAATTCATTTAGCACAGGTTGATTTGCGAGAATTTCGGTCAGGTTATTTCGAAGATATATGGCGCAACTTTGTGCAACAACTAGTCTTTTACTGTGTACAAATTTGCGTGTGCTACTATAGTCTGCAAACTGCTGGAGTATCGGACATTTGGTCATATTTTCCGTTTTCCTCAGTCTGAGGCATTGACAGGAGATTCCATCCATATTGCATGCTTTTAAGAGGGTATTTGTTACTCTGGCGACGTTCGGTTTATCATGCACGTTAACAATAATAACATTATGCCATCTACGGAGGCGTTCTTGCCTTTCGGATGCAATTGAGTCTAGCATGGAAGCAGCTGTGCACATTCGGTCTAGTGTAACAGTTGCTGAACCTCTAAGCAGTTCACCGAATGATAGGACTTGCTCATAGTATGTGTTGAATTCATGAAATTTGCATTTCAGCGTGGCTACTTCTTCCTCAAGGGCTATAATCCGGTTTGTCGTTTCACTCGGAATTGTGGTAGTGAAGTTGGAGTGGTTCGCAGCTACATCCAATTCTTTTCGGAATTTAGATGATGGAGGTCCCCTTTTTACGGTAATACCTGGTGGGTTTATAGCAGTGCCATCAAATGGTTTTATAGTCTTTGCTGTTTGCAACTGCAGTCTAAGGAGGGAGCTTCTCGTTTTCATATTGTTAACAGGCATTTCTAGTGGGTACTCGGAAGAATGTTATCGTGCTGAATGTAGGACTAATAAGTGTTAAGTAGTATACGACCGCAGTGGAACGAGAAAAAAATATGATGCAGCTTTTACTACTATAAGTGGGACAAACCAACCGGTTTAAATTCCGGGTTGTTTTCCCTGATGTGGCAGTTCTTTGGTTTCTCTGTCACTTGCGCGGCTTCTTCGTTAGTCTCTTTTGTTCATCTGTTCACGGGTCTATGGAGTCGGTTCTCGGGCGGGTGGTAGATGACAAGCTGACGTTAAGTTGATTCGTCACATGTTGTGACACGCACGCAAGGTCGAGTGACTTTGGGGTGAGAGAAAACTTACGATGCCGTTTAGAGTCGGTTGTCGGTGAAATGTAGTGCACACGACGCAGCTAGGGTCCAATAGTAGGAAAGCAGATTTACTAGTCGTATTGGGAAATATGGCGCAAAGTACCGCCAAGAGTTGTAGATTGCGATGGTATAGAGCTGGTCAAGTGGTTGTTGGATAGAGCTGGTAATTCTGAGCCGAAGGATTGGAATTTGCTTGGTGTACGTTGAGATGGGTAAGGCAAAATCCACTACAGAGCAGAGCACAATGATTTGGAAAGTTTTGCAGTTTTTGCAAGAACCATCAGATATCCTTCAACACTTGTTCCGATTATGGAAAGAGGACGCAAAACTGGATAAAATGGTATATAATAGTCCGCGATCCGTTAAGATTGCACGTAGAAATCAAGCAAAGTGTCAGAGCTTCGGTTTTGCGTCTGCCGTCAGTGACGCACTATCATCCAGATAAGCATAAGAGAAAGATATCCCTATTACAAGGTTGTCAATAATCCAATGGAGGGTGCTGGTGGCAGATTTAATGCCAAAAGCCAAACGAAATTATCGGCAAAGTCCTATATGTGTGGTAATCGCAGTAAGCTTCCTGGGAGGTTCGTCGGTCATCATCTGCGAATATGTGTGGCTGAGAGCAAGCTGCTTAAACTGTGCACCACCTGTCAGAGTTGCGTACAAACCAATGTGTGGCAATAGATACTTGACCAACATTGAAGAATGGTTAACAGTGCTTTTGCAGTCACCACAAATGCGTATGGAGCCATCCAGCTTAGTCACAGGTACAATTGATGTGCTCCAACCAGAAAATTGTACAAGGGGTATAATACGTTGGATTTGTAAGCTGGTTAGGTCTTCTTCCACTTTAAGCCTTACGGCATATGGTACTGTGCGCTCTATGATGAATTTGGGCAGTGTCTCCATTTAACCTTACTGATGCCCTAGTCTTTCAATTTTCCCAACCATTTGGCAAAATCAGCGAAATGTTGCTTTAGTAAGGCTTTAAGTCCTGGAACCTCATTGAGTAGTTCTACCGCCTCCAGTGTAGCCCTAAATGCATGTATCCAGTCTCTTCGCAGCACATTTGGGTAATCTTCGGAGACCACATTTACAGCACGTGCGAGTGTCCTGTGGCCGTATTGTAACTTTAAGAGGCATTTACTAAGAATATGTATCGTTCGTGATAAACAGCTTCGCCGGTGTTCTGCCATTAAAGTCATAGTGAATTGTGCGTAGATTGTAATTTATGACAACCTAACTGTGTGCAGCGGGGTTTTCTGCAGTGTCAGCGGCCGGAACAAAGCAACCAAATTAACTGGACCTAGGCAGCACACATCAAGTCTTTGTTCCCTATTTTCCCCAGATGCAGCAGTCTCGTTGCAGAGGAACACGCTCATGGTTGTCCGTAATTTAGCGTTCTAGTGAATTAACGTTTTATTTCACTTTATATCTATTTTTTGGTGTAACTAGATTTTATTTTCAAGGCGTGTTCAATCAGAATTACATTAAAAGTATTCACTCAAAACAACCTAAAATGTAAACCTTCAACAAACCCCCTCAGCGGGCCGGGGTGCAATTATCAAACGCTGACCGGTCCACGGTGATATAAAGGTTGGGGACCACTGCCGTAGAGTGCACCGGCTCGCAATACCCCCAATGTTTCACGAGACCAGCTGTTTGTAGTGTAATCCCTTTGCAACAAAATATTACATGTCTGCGTGCTTGCGTAACAAGGATGAAAGTAATATAAGTCACCGTTTAACATATCCTTTGAAAGGAAATTGCAAGGCTGCAATCAAACATGCCTCCTTCATCGCTACATTGGTGATTATATCATTCCACCCGGGAGCTGTCCTGTCTACCTCCATCAGATTTGACTTGTGTGGTTCGTATGGGGGCAAATTGTTTGGAATATGATTACCTTCTACCCACGTTCCACTTAGACCCGTTGATCCGTCACAAAAGTGACATTTCATCGCATAAAGAAAGAAGTTACATGTAGTGATTGGTATGCATTCTGCTGCGGCGGAGATCGTTCCGCTCCTTATGTTACGGACAACTTGACTTCGAGGTTAAACGGTAGCTTCTACTGCGCCTTCAACTATCCGACCGAACTAGCCTGAATACCCACCAAAACGAAGCAACCTATCTGCGCCTCTTGTTTGGAGCACCCTTTTTATTACCAAGCCAACGTTGTTCACTGCTGTCCTGCGTGATCAATTGCGCCCTAGCCTCAGACATCGACTTTGGTCACTTACACAAGGGGCTTGACTACACTTCAGGCTTATACCCGGTTCTCTGAGCACACGCGTCTCTCTTCCCGCAGGGACTGTGCGCGCTCCAATGGATGACTCAGTCACCCCCATGGTGTAGTGAGGGCGAGCGGCACACTGTGCACCGGCTGAGCTCCGTTTAGTAAAGTCACAATTGCCCTCCATTTGAGCTGCACCACGCTAGTCTCATCCAAGTCTCACAATTTTCCTACCCACCTCCGAAAAGATGAGTATTCTGCGCGTAACTGTGTTCAGTCTATACGCCAAACCGAATTCTATTGGCTGGTAGCCTCTATAGCGCGATGATCGTGCGCTATATATCCGGCACGAGACTAGACGGACAACCAAAGGCAACGGGTAGAACACACCAATTAGGTCAGGGAAAAGTTTGTTGAACGGGAGGAGATTTATCTAATGCTAAAAATAGAGCATCAGAAGAGAGCTAGCTAGAGGTTATGCAGCTGGGCGTCAAGTGCGTGGACGCAGCGTCGTTCGCACTCGGGTCGCGCGCCAAAGGCGGAGATCGCGTTCGTGTTTCCAACAAACGGGAACAACATTCCAACTGGCAAACCGCCTAATTCCCTAATACATAAGAAAGCTATAATTTTACTAAATTTTAGAAAAGTTTACACAGTCATACAGGGGAATCTCCATGTCACTACACCTTTGCGCACGCAGTGCAACGTGGATGCAAGTACGATGATTATCGGATGATAGCCTTTGCATTAAGGAAGAAGCTTCTGCACGAAGAACGATGGCTTCTGCACTAAGAATGATAACTTCAGCAATAAGGATGAGAGCGATTGCGTTAAGGATGTTAGCAAGTGAGAAATGGTATAGTAGGAACGTCATGGAAATTAGTATATTCCGAGTGATATGAGAAACTCAGGCTTGATCCCATCTGGTTGCGACGAATGATGCACAATCTAATCATATTCTATAATAATCTACACAAGAAAATACGTTCCTAACCTTAATATTTCAATAATACAATCCCCATTCTACAACACACGAAGAAAGGAAGATTCGGTAGTAGAATGCAGGTCGAAGACCACCATATCCCCTAACTTCTTCGTTAACAGATATGCACGAATCTGGAACAAACTACCAACCGATATCCGTGCTAGGAAATCAGAACAGGATTTGAAAACTGGACTAATAACTACTTGACCATACAAAATGTGATCCGTCTTTCGGGATGGCACATAACGAACAGCCAAGCAAGCGTAGAAGGTCCAGGATTTATATGATGTAGAAACCAGTCTACAACAGAGAGCGAATATTGCAATAGTAAGGCCCCTATACTCACCGTCTTCATCTTTCTTCTTCCTTATTACCTATGCCAGTGACAAAGTTGTCACCAACAAATGAGGGAGGAAGGCATTTAAACACACCTCCACATTCCCTGTCTTCACTGTCGATGTTCCTACTAATTTTACTGCGGTGTACTCTTACGTTTGTCTACTACAGTTACTCCTCATGCTCCGATTTCACGTGAGTTTTATGTGAGAATTCGATACTACTAAACAGACATGAAGGAAGCAACCATCAAATCTGCTAAAAGATTGACATCTACTTTATTCATTTCTGTATTATGATTATGATTATTATTATTCTCAAGGGACCTATCAAAAACCACATAGACAACCTGTGAAACAACATGTAACACCTCAAAACCACCGGCAACTCTGATATCCTAACAAAAGTTGAAAAACGATTATATTATTGTTGTATAAATTGCGATCATTCGTGCTCTTGGAACTAGAAAATACTTCATTTACCCGAACATGTCGTCACAGGGTTATGACGCTACAAAACGAGAAGTTACAATTTATTATTCTATTTATAATGCGCACAAACTTTCTTAAACATTTTGACCGTATCGTCGATGCTAAGAGGCAGATGCGTAGTGACTCTCGGACACAGCCAAGTCTTATCGGGACTAATGGTAACTTGGTCACTATCACTCTCATTCAAGTCTTGTCTCGAGCTACACAGCCTTTAACAGACCTGTTTAATCAGCTTCCTGAGCTCTTTTGCATTCAGAACGACTCACCTCCCGTGCCACCCAACGTTATGCCCTATATCTCTAGTAAAAGTCCGCCAGTTTTGGTACATGCTATCAGGCTAGTCGCGGACAAACTCAAAGCAGCTAAGGCGGGAGTTGAGAAAATGCTCGAACTTAGAATAATCCGACCGTTCAAAAGTATATGGGTATCATCATTGCACACGGTGCCTGTAGCAGTCTGGAGATTCCCCGGTTTGCTTGTGTAAAATTCTAACCAAAATTCTTTAATTGTACACTTAGGCAACCGGTGTGGTTTGTTGAACTGCTTGCTGAGTTCGAATGCTTTACTTGCTCATCGCCATTTTTGCTTGGCGCTCGCTTCGGTTGCAACGCGCGACTGCTCTGTGTGCTGTGCTTGATCTGTTCCCCTAGCTAGAGCGTCCACGGTGTCGTTCATTTATAGCTAGCTAACAGGGAATCTTTTGCTGAACCAATAAAAGTTTCCCTGCAACTCGATCCGTCTTCTCGAATCGCTCTCTGGGCTCCCGGAATAGGCAACCCTCTAAATTGGTGACCCCGAATCCGGATCAACCTCAGCGCCGGATATTTGGAACTTTTCTCTGGTGAGCTCGTTCCATTTATTTTTCATATTTTCCGGTTTATTTTTGCATACGATAGCCTATTTTTCGCGTCATTTTTTCAAATCATGGAATCTGTAGACCATAAGGTAGAGTCTATGCTTAGTGTTGTATCTCTCTCAGTTCCACCTTTTTGGGATATGGATCCTGTTTTGTGGTTCGCTCTTCTTGAGGCCGAGTTCTATAACCACAAAATCACTTCCGACTACGCGAAGTATTGCAAGCTCCTGTCCTATCTCCCCAAGGAGATATCAACGCAGGTTCGTGACGTCATCATTTCTCAGACCGAAAACCGCTATGAGGCTCTCAAAGAGGCCACGATTAAGCGTGTTATGCCCTCTGAGAAAGTTCGCCTTCAACAGCTTTTCAGAGATCTGCAGCTGGGCGACAAACTGCCCTCAACCCTGCTACGAGAGATGCAGCAACTCCTTGGTTCTTCAACCATGGATGAGACTTTACTTCGTGAACTATGGCTACAACGGCTACCGGAAAACACACAAGCGATTCTCGCTACAGTGAGCTCCGTTCCGCTCACTCAACTAGCAGATTTAGCGGATCGAGTTATTGAACGATCACAGCCACAGGCCAACTCCAGCAAGGTCCATGCCGTCGCGTCCCAGGGCACTTCTATCACTGGCTTACAGTCAACCATAGAAGCCCTGCAAGCACAAGTTGCGACACTTAGTCGCCAGGTGCAACAGCTTACTATGACCCGTCATCGTCCTAGCCGCTCAAAATCGCCCTCCAAACGTTCTCGGTCTAGCAACAGGCAAGTTAGCTGTTGGTATCATCAGCGCTTTGGTACCGCAGCTCATAAATGTGTAAAGCCTTGCAACTTCGCCGAGAAGCAGGGAAAACTTCGCGGCCGGTCGGTAACGGCGACGGACGCGACCGGCCAACACCAAAGTCGCCTCATCCGTGTTAGGGATTTAACTTCCGGCATCGAGTTTCTAGTCGACACTGGTGCCGAAGTTAGCGTCATACCCCGTAGCTCAGATGAGGTCGTCTCACCATCGCCGACCAAGCTGCGTGCCGCCAATGGCACACCAATCGCAACTTTCGGCGAAAAGCTGCTAACGCTCAACTTAGGCCTCCGGCGAACC
>OX104062.1:42940545-43050862 GCA_944474145.2 Dicrocoelium dendriticum
TGCATTGGTGCTGAGGTACTAGAAACCACCTCCCGCTTCTGCTACATTGGGAATGTGATGTAGACTAACCAGCAGCTACACAGTGAGCTTCGTGTCCGCGTCTTGAAGGCAACGGCGGCATTCTAGAAGCTAGAGTACAGAGTGTCGAACAACCATCAGCTTACCGTTGGCACGAAGCTGATGGTGTGCAAATCCATGATGCTGTCCGTTCTTCTATACGGCAGCGAAACATGGACGATGTACCGGCGGGATGTGTGATCTCTCGAGCAGTTCCATCAACAGTGTTTGCGACGGATTCTGCACATTGGTCGGTGCGGCATGGTTGCAGACACGGTGCTGCGCCGAAGTGGAATGTATGCAGTGGACTGCATACTTTTGCTGAGACACCTGGGGTGGCTCGGTCATGTGAGCCGTGTGGATTCGACGCGGATACCGAAGCAGCTATTATATGGTCAGCTGAGTGTTGGGAAGCGGCATGTGGGGAAACCAAAGCTACGTTACCAGGACATGATCAAAGCGAGCCTCTCACGTTCTAATCTTGATTGCAGATCATGGGAGTCGAAGGCGGTTGATCGGCGGACGTGGTGCGATCTAATCACGAAGGCAGTTGCCGAAGTGCGGGAGAAAGACCTCATACATGCAGAGAAGAAGCGGCAAATGCGGTAACGGTAAGCGCCTTTGGGTTCTACTCTATCGACATCAAGCGCATGGTGCTGTAGCACATGCAGTCGCGAGTGCCTGAGTCAGACAGGTCTAGTGAGTCGTGAGCGAGGCCACTCAGGGCCACCACCGAAGCGGCGACGGGCCCTGAAGAGAACGTAGGTATAACCTATGCAGCGTTTGTATGTACGCTGCATTCGATTTACTAACCGTGTGCTTGCATGATGGGTCTCTTTATTTCAGGTGGTAGGTTTGCTATATTGTCCTAATGCTTTTTTATCTCGTATTTATGTCTACCTGAACTATCTTCTATAAACATGCACACGTCGCTTAAGCCAATTGTAGTTTATTTCGATAACATTTCCGCGTTTGTGGCATTTTCTTAAAATACATTTTCTGACGTCTTGAGGCTGTCGTGGATATTTTGGCAACCAATCAATTTTATATGCTCATTTAGTGACGAGTTATGTCACCATATCTGTATGCATTATTCGCTTTGTTTTACTTGCTATCGTCCTTTCAAGTGATTTGCTGTTGCTTGTTATCCCCGGTGTGACTGCGCTTGTTGTGCATGTTGACAAGGTGTCTACCTATCTATTACCCACTACCTCGTCCATACTGGCTCTAGGAGACAGTTGGTCGCTGATATAGGTGACGGGGAGCACGGTCCTTGTGGCCTACGGTCCAGCCACCGCCTTGTGTGCGCCTGATTCCAATATATAGCATGCTTGTGTTTGCCTGTTGTGTTGCCCGTGTGTTTGCCCGTTGATGAAGTGGGGCTCCCATCCGCATGCCTCCCCGTTCTATTCCTTCTGGTTTACACTTTATATGGAGTGTGTGGGTAGAGCTTTGGGTGGTGTAGCGCAAGCCATCCATGGTTCTTCTGTAGACGCAACGTGCTGTGACTGGACACAATGACAGGCAAACCCGAAACCGGATGCCGCTAACCATGTTGCTTATTCTTCCTCACGGAATGCGGATTTCGTTGACTGGGTGACGTGGGGTTTGGATATGACGGTCACTAGCGTGTTATTCAAAATTTGGCAGTTAATCGCTCAGCTTTGTTGTTCCGTTTCACCTTTCCGTCTGCAATCCATGTGACCCATCTCATGCATCTTAAGATGTGTGTGGACTGGGTTATATGTGAGGTGCGATTTCTTATTGCGCGGAGCATGAAGTACGCAAGCCATTTATTTTCATACGACAGCTAACTATCTGACTGTTGCAGCAATAGTGGATAGGCGCCTAATCATGAATATTTCCTGGAAGTATTTCAATCTTTTTCCCTATTTCCTTTCTCTCCGATACATATTGCTGAAGCCACCCATTGATTTTCAGTCGTATGGCAGTGAGTCGCCGGTTTTCAAATTGACTTGATTACCTATGCCCTGTACATCATGGCTTGGCGAATGTGTTGTCTTGGTTCACTTTGCAACCGAAATAACAGGCGAACGTTGAGATGCTGAGGAGGAGCAAACGGAAAATGTTGTCATCAGGTGGTGAAGCTAGTAGTCAGACATATCTACCCGAATACAAGTTCTTGACTAACTCCTTGTCTATATCACACCTTACTGGGTTTCTAAGCATTATTGCAGCTGATCCATAAGCCCTAATCTCAGTGTTTACCCAACCAGCATATCCAACAATTTCCGTTATTTCTTCCATACCCCTTTACTATATTCTTTCTTGGCTTCAAGATTTCACTTAGCTTGCTGCGGCGTAGGTGAACAGTACACATCGAGGCGAAAAGTCAACAGGTGTTTTAATGACACTTTTCCATCGGTTCAAGCGACTCAATTTAAACGCCGCGCCATGGCAACACCACGGTTTTTTCAATCGTTGTTCCCATATTTTTGTGCCAAAATCTTTGTGATAAGCGCTTGCCTTAGAGTACCGAAGAGGTGCTGCAACCGCTGCACCCCTGGTTTGAGTCCAGGATCCGACTATCTCTAACTGATATATTCAAATAAGAACCAACCCATTCGTAGTGTTCGATCCGATAGAGCGCCGATTAAATTCTATCTAATTCAGATCAGATTCAACTGATCGAGGTGGCTACAGATTCTTTTGGCACAAATCTTGTTCTAAGTAGTGGCTCCACGTCACAACCCAAATACGCGACGGCTATTGCACAAACCGAACATCGTATCCTTGCAGTCCCATGACATCCGTGTCAGGGATCACACTTATCACGTCCGGTGCAGTATTAATACTCCAGGATGGTTTCCATTTGTTGAAGGCACCCGCTGATCAAGCCCTTACTCTTCGATGGCTGTTTGGGAAATTACATTTACGCAGATTATTTACTGCGGTCATTTTTTCACCCTTGAAGGCGGTCATCCGATTACTGGCTTACTTCGTTCACTTACATCGTTTCTCCTTTCTGAGCAGAATTCCGATTATCCCTTTCTACCCGGAAATGTTCCCTTTCCCGGCTTCATGATTTACAAACTTATGCGTCATGCCTACTAAAGGGTTCATCGCAGTGAATGGGACTCATCAGGTTCTTTATTTCTAATTTCTAATCAAACTATTGCGTGAGCACTTTGCCCCGAGTGTTTCCAGATACGGATGTTCCACCAAGTAACACACTGATTTTCAGATCATGCGAGTTCGCCGTTACGGTGTGCCGCTGATGCTTTCTCTTACTAGCAATTATGGGCCAACTCATGGCAATCTAGAATTATGCAAGAGCTTCACATTTCTAGGAGTGTTTTTGCTATATAACAAGTCTATGTCACCTATTTCGATATCACAAGACGTTCACGAGAGAAGAGAATATCGGGGATGTACATGACATCCATCATTATCTCCTACTTCATACAGTGGGAATAATGTGAAAGTGCTTTTGGCAACTGATCGACTACTAATACATAGATTGACAACATATCATGTGAAAAATACAAAGTAACCTGCGCATGAAATCTACACAAAACACAGCAAGTTTCACCAAATTGGTTTCTGGGGTTTTGGCCAACCAATTGAAGATGTATCGCATGTCCATTTCTGTCCGATTTTCCTAACTGTGTGATTTGTTGCTTTAGTCCGTCTGGAAAAATCATTGTTAGGGACGAAACATGAGTCTGACTGCGATCTGGGGACGAGACGACTGAGCTGTCTGTTTCACTTTGCTGGGTCTCCCTGCTAAAAGAAGGTTCGGATTAGCGGCTCAAAATCAACTCATTACCCATCGTCATTTCGACTGCAGAACTGGTATCCAAAATTAGTTTGTGTCACCACCCTAACGGTCAACGCTTCACTTTTCTTATGAATGTTTAACGGCCGAAGAAGAGGTTCACGTGCGTCCACACGGGGATCGCTAATTCGTAGTATTCACAACGATAATACGCTGGTTGTTGCGTCTCTGATAATAAGAGGGTTTCTTCACAAGGAACCTTAGTAATGATGTTCCAACTTCCCTAAAACTGGAACCTCTCCCCTTCGGACCTCTTTCAATCGTCTCAAGCCAAGCTTAAAACTACGCCATTTAGAGCTGTTTAAAGCATGCAAGCTACCATGGAATTCCTTGATAAAGTTCCCTTTTAAAACTTCCAGTCGAGCTTCAGTCTTTGGCATATTCACTAGCAATAGGGTGTTGATACTCAGGGAATAATTTTTGGTGTACGTAGACATACCTTAACAGAAACTAATGTTATGAAGTCATTTCCATTACTTTTTCGGACTGACTATGCTATGATCATTTTGCTTGGCATGCTCTAACCAGTGAGGTAAACTACAGCGAATCCAGTTGACAGCACTCGCATCAACAGAATGAGGGGAAATAGTGAGCGGTAGAGATTCGCCGACTTGCAAATGCAAACTCATCGGAACGAAACCACGGGAGTACATATAGTCGTCGGATGAGGTCTTCAAAAAGAGGTTAGTGGACATTTTCAAAAGCCCTACTGACATAGCGACTGCGCTATTTCGGCTTGTATCCAAACCCCTCCATCCGGGGAGACATCTTGGACATGTGCAGTTGTTTCTTGCCATATTTATCCATGACGGCCATCATCAGTATGCCGGTATGCCGGTAAGCCGTGCCGAAGCTTCGCTGCCACATCATCAACAACAACGGCAGTACATCAGCCATTTGAACGGATGCTTCGCTACCCTAAAAACATGATGACCTATGGAATAAAGAATAATAAGAGGGAGAAAAGGGGGACTTACCTAAAAACCTTAATGTCCTAAGCAAAAATTCAGGGTCAAGGCGCCTACACCTTATGCAGACAACATACCGTCACAAAGAACTGGCTATCGTGCAAAGAGAAAGCGGCATCGGTGAGACAGCTTCCTTGCGGCTTTCACTGCCACACATCATAATCAATCATCACCACGCAGATAACTCAGCACCAAACACACTTTAAACAGACAATCCGACTAGGCGACCGCAGCAGTCGCGCCACTGGTGTCAGTCGCGAGCCATGTCCTGTAAAGTCTCGAGCCAAGCGCAAGGCGAGTGACGTGGACTCCAGCCCGGAAGGCGAGACGGACCAACCGCACCCAGTTTGGTCGTCAGTGACTTCATTTCCCACTGCCAAGTCAACTGTCCACTTCAAATCTTGCGCCACCCTCCACCTAGCAGACTGAACAAGGCCTTCCTAGGTAAGCGGTGGCCAAGCTTACGTAGCACGTGCCCGAGCCAATGCAACTTGTTCAGTGCTATCTATAGTTCTATGGAGCTGGCATGATTATCACTACCTAGTACTCGTCTACGCGCATCATCGTTGAGCACACGCTGGTGCCATCCGATACCAGCAATGCTTTGTGGACAACGATGATCAAAGACTTGAAGTCGTCTGAGGTCTTCAGACCGAAGGGGCCAAGTCTTACTCCCGTAGAGCAGGACAGTCCTCACTGTGGTCTTGTATGCACGGCAGTCAGACGAAGGGAAACCCCCTTCTGTCGTCAAAGATGCCGCAAATTCTAGGCAGTTCTGGCCTTTGCAATGCGTGAACTGACTTCAGTTTTATGCGCCTATCGTTGCTGATGCGGCAGTTAAGTGAGTTGATCAATCACCTCGTGCTTCTCGTTAACAAGGGTCACGGGGTCATCAAGTAGCTGGTGATGCTGCAGTAACACTTTGCACTTTGAAGGTGCGAAGTGCATGCCAAACGATGGGACCACTATAGACAGGTTATTCAGGGTTGATTTCCGCAGCGGCATCGTCGAAAAGCAAGATGATATCGTCCGTATAAACTACATCAAGTAATCTTTCACTAGACAGCACTTCAACGCCTACATCATGAGATTCCGCAAGGAAACACTCCATGATAGAATCCACGACGAAATTGAACAAAAATGTGGAAATTGGATAACCCTGACCAACGCCACTTGTGGTCGGAAAAGCTATCCGACACTTCACCGTAGACTTTGACGCGGCCTTTAGTGTTCGAGTATAGGTTACGAAGGATCTTCACATATTTCGTGGGAACACCTTTCCGTGCAAGAATTTCGAACAGAATTGATCGATCGACTGAATCGAACGCACTCTTGAAATCGAGGGACACAGCCATTGTCGGTCTGTTGTATGCGTAGCGCTGCTCTAGCACTTGCCGCAGAGTGAATATATGGTCTATACAGCCACGTCTTGGGCGGAAACCGGCCTGCTCTTCCCTAATCCGAGATTCCCGTTACACAGTTAGGCGGCGAACGAGAATCGTGGTCAGTAATTTTATCACAAATGGCGTTAGGCTAATACCCCTGTGGTTAGAACAGTCTGTAGGACTGCCCTTCTTGTACATTGCCACTATAATCGAATCGCTCCAGTTAGCCTGGACACTTCTTTCGGATACGTTCGAATAAGGAAGTCAGTGCTTTGCAGAGGACCTCACCTCCATCCTTAAATAGGGCAGGTGGGAGAGAATCCGGGCGCGCAGCACCAAAACGATTGTGGGCTGTGATTGCGTTTCGGATCTCGGCCTCCGATAGAACCTCTAAACTAACCATCCATAGCTCCTCCTGCATCACGTAAGTAGGAAGAGGTCCGGGAGCAGAGGGACCGCTGAGCTGCTCTTGAAGGTATTCCGCCCAACGAGCCATACTGTGCTTCTTACTGTGTATCAGTGCACCTGCGCTGTCTCTACTTGTCTCACTGACGCCTGGTTTCCTGGGACCACTGGTGCGGATCAGCTCCAAGAGCTTGCGGTAATTGCCTACTGCTCCCGTCTCCTGCATTTCTGGAGCCCTACTGATCCACCAGGCTTCGTTGTCAACACGTAGGCTCCGCTTTAGTTCGCGCCTAATAGTCCGTCTGCTCACATTGTGCTCAGAGCCAACCGAGTGGTTTATTCTGGATTCCAACATGTTCACCGACCTCGGGTATCCAGTGGCTGGTGCGGTGACGATTGATAGTGCCACAAGCAGATGTTCCTGCGTCGTGCATGGCGACTGAGATCCTATTCCACTGAAGCTCAGTGTCATTAGAACAAGACAGCGTAGGTTCGGTATACAGTGCGTCTTGATATGCTTGCCTGACCGAGGGCTGAAACAATTTCTCAGCTGCCATTCGAAGGAGACGCTTGGTGCGCCCCCTGGTTGAATTCATGGAGAAACGACAGCGTACCAAGGCATGATCAGAGTCGACGCAGGTACTTCAGTACGAGTGGCATTCCAGGATGGAACCCCGCCACCTGTAACTTATGGCAATGTGGACAATTTGGGTCCATCGCTGGCCAGCTACAGGAGGACGCCAAGTGACACTTCGGCGCGCACTGTGTCTGAAAGCAATGCTACTAAGAAATAACTGGTGCTCCGCACACAGTTGCAACTGACGCTCACCGTTGTCAGTCCGTTCAGTGTTAAGCCCACAATTCCCACCTAGCTGAGCTTCTGAAGAGCTCAGACGCTCTACTTGTGCGTTCATATCCCACGCAAGTACTGTGATCTCTGGACTAGTAACACTGAATAGTAGTGCGTTCAGTTCGTGATAGAATGTGTCTTTGACAGCATTAAAACTGCAGTCGGTGGGAGCCTAAGCTTAAATCATAAACGAACAATGTTTTGTACTACTTCGTGTATCCACCTTAGATGATGTCGTCAAACGGGCTGCACATACACGGCTGCTTACGGGTATGCAATCAACCAATGATGGCTTAGCCTGGGAGCTTAGAATGATACCTACACCAGCTTGACCCGTGAGTGCTGCATTGGCGTCTCCGGATGCGTGCAACTAATAACGAGAGGATAAGCCGGGTGCAGTTAATTTAATAACCCCGTTAGGGTCATTGATCCTAGTTTCGGACGCACAACACACGTCAATACCCAGTGTGTGCGTGTGAGTGCAGTCTGTTGACCTATTTGTCTTAGAGCGCGAACGTTGAACGCCGCCAAGGAAATGGGCAGCGTCGCCTTATAAGGGACTTTTGCCGATAGGCGTCCGATAGATGCTGTGCGTTGGTAGCTGCAGATGCTTCTACTCCAGTGGCACCTCAGTCGCTTTCAATTAAGCTAGAAATTATAGAAGGAAGGTTAGTAATGGGGGTCGGGATGGAAGTAAGATAAAAACGTGGAAAAGAAGGGAGGCGCCAGCAGTAGCATGTTTTCGCTGGCCCGCCCTGCTGTATGCAGCAGATAAGGCGACCCTTGATAATCTGCGCGACGGCCGATGCAGGATGAAGTTTATGATTGAGGAAAATGTTATGGTTGTATGTGGGCTGAGATACTGCCAGGACACCCAGACCTAAACAAGAGGGCGATTAGTGTCCTCATCCAAAGTCTTTGGCTTAAAAGCCTGTCCGCAAGACAGCGGGGAGGTGATAATGATTTAGGTTTACATAAATGGACGCCATATATGTATATATTGCATTCTTGATGCTTCTTCACCGCAATTGGGCCAAACCAACTTACGCCTAAACTAGGTCATTTTAAACTGGATACATTTCATTCTACTTTATTTGGTTTATTCTGCCTACCTAAAAAATCTATTAACTGCCAACGTTGCTTACGCTAATTGCACTTATCTTTGGTAACTTTGTTGCGTTTGTAGCATTTTTAAGTAACTTGTGGACATTTTTTATTTATCGCGGATTCCTTGCTAACCAACTTACTTCATATGCTAATTTAGCGAAGAGTTATACCACAGTATCTGTATGCATTATTGGATTTATTTTATTTCATCTTGTCGTTTCAAGTGATTGGCTGTTGCTTGATATCCCCAGTGTGGCTGCGCTTAATGTGCATGTTGACAAGGTGCCTACCTGCTTATTACCCACTGACTTGTCCATACTGGCTCTAGGATACAGTTGCTCGTTGCTGGAGGGGACGGGGTGCTCCGTCCTTGTGCCCGTGCTAGGCTCGAAGAGCGGTTCCATGCGCTCAGTGCGGAGCGGACTACGGTCCAGCCACCGTATTGTGTTCGTTTGATTCCCCAAATACAGTGTGCTTGTTTTTGCCTGTGAAGGAGTGTGGGCCGGCTCCGTTGGTGAAACGTGGCTCCCATCCACATGCCTCCCGGTCTTATTCCTTCGGGTTTACACTGGATATGTGGTGTGTGGATGGTGCAGTGCAAGCAACCCATGGTCCCTGTGTAGGCTCATTCGTCCTGTGGCTGGCCACAATGACAGGCAAACCCGAAACTGTATGTCCCCAACCGCAAGCGTGAGGCGCTTTTGCTAACCTTCGCTACCTATGGTGCCGACTCAACATCGCTCTCTCCCTGAAGGGTAGAGTGTACAATGCAGCCGTACGTTTGACCCTACTGAACACTTGTGAAACCTAGCCCTTTAGATCAGTGGCTATAAAGAGCCTCGTTTCGTGCGAACACCGGTGCCTTCGCAGTTTTGCTCATATCTGGTGGGAACACTATGTGAGCAATGAGCGTGTTCGACGCCTTGTTTATGGCGCAGGAAGAAAAAGCGAACCGCTCAGCACCGTTATTTCACGCACCAAGCTCTGACGGCTGGACCACGTGCTGCGCATGCCAGCCCACCGACTTCCGCGACGTGCCTTATTTGCGCGCCGGGGTTGCGGATGGAAGCAGATGAAAGGTGGTTAAGCGATGACTTAGTCAAGATGAATGAAAGCCCTTGCTTGTTATTTGGCCTCGGGTGGAGCGTCGGCTCCCTGGTTGGGGTCCGAAAGACGATGAACACGTTTGGTTGGATACACTTGTTGACATTGCTAGGAGCATACCTCACTGGCGTTTGTGTTGTGAGTTTTTTTATCCCTGCTCTCCGCTTAGCCTCCCCCTCCAACCACTAGCTCAGTTCACAGGCTATATATGACTGTGGCACAATAACCGACTGTTAGCTCTGCAGAACGATGTCCTTCCTTTACTGGTGACTCAATTGGCGTGTCTGTTTCAAATTTTTTTCGTTTTTGTGTTGCGGCACCATAGCTAGGTGTTTTCCACCTGCAGCTAGCGTGCATAATGATAGTGGTATCCCTCCTCTTGCAATTACCATCTCAATTTTTATGCATAATACAACTTTTATGCCGCACATTAGCCGTGTGGTCGCTCTTCGGTGCGATGCCCATCCGTTACTGTTGGCTCAGCTGGCGTGCCTCGCTCGCATGTTTTTTTAAATTTTCTTATGTATCGCGGCACAATAGCTTTCGTAATTCCCCATGTTTTACCAGAGAAACGAAGCATCTCTATCAGCTTGGTGCGAAACATCACCTCACAATTTGCTTACGATGTCCCTTTTTCACTGTGGAGTTCGCTTTCTACTATTGGATCAGATAAATTTGATGATCCTTCTGCCTAATGCCAGTTTTTCGCCTTTATCCTCAGTGTGCCTAATCTGAGTTACGGTTGCATTGTTTCTTTACGTCTTCGGCATTGACACACATGTAATGCTGTGATCTTGCTCTGAGAACAGAGAAATACACAATTTGACTTTGGTGCCATACTTATCTGCGCGTCATAACAAAACATGCTACTGATCTTTTTCCTAGTTATCAGTTCCTTTTCTAAATGTCGTGCTTTTTGCTCCTCTTCTTTGATTCTTAACTCCTTGGTTTTGAATGGCTTGATGTCTGTTCCTATATCAAATATGTCTGCGTACTGTTACCAGCCCCATCGTGTTTGAACCAGTTGACCACTTCCTGTGTTACTCACTCGGGTGATTTGCATCAACGTGGGTTTTGCGCCGTTTTATTTTTACACTTTTCGGTCAGTTCGCCACAATTCTTTGCGATGAGTCTGACAATGATTTTTTAGCTGTCATCCACTGTGCTTCCGTCTGCATTCTTGCTTTTTTTCTTTCTGCTCTTGTTTGAGAAATATTTTCTTTTTTTGTTTCATAGTTTTATCAACCGTTTTGATAATTCGTCGGGTTTTACTCCTTGTCTCACTCGTTTTCCATTACAGTCATTGAAATCGAAGGATCCTCAAATGCCTATGCTCACTCGAATCTTTAACTGCTTAGCCAGTTGGTGGGATAATACTGGCGTTATGACTGAAGGCGATGTACCCATTTCCCCTCTACTGGAGACAGTCTTTTGCGTGCTTCGCAATCCTGAATCGACTCCCGAACCAACATACGACGCTGCAACTCAGTGGGTCTTAGCTCTCCTCTACCAGTGCAGAGTAAGTGCTTTTATTGATCATCAACTTGGCTTGCACAATCTCTCTACGCTCATGTTTCCTTTCTGTGAGCGTAATGTATACGCCGCAGTTCGACTAGATTCTCCCCGATTGATATGGTGTGGTTGTAGTAACGTTTTAAAATTCAACAGACCACCACTTCACTTTCTTGCTATTATTCTGCCCTGCCTCTGTCAGCGTCGCTACCTTTTTTCTAGTGAACAGCCCTATGTGCTACTTCTGATCTCGACACTTTCCACTATTCAGTGGTCTTTCAAATTGCACTTTTTTGATAGAAAGCACTTCAAATCAAACTTGTCTTTATCAACCCAAATAGATTATTTTACAGGCATTTTACGATCAGTCATGTTGCAAAGTATTGTGCGCCTCCATTGTACTCTAAAGGTCACCGGTTCGAATCTATCTAGGTGCGGGCGACCTCACAGTATACCCAACCCTCGTGCGACTGTTGGTGCTTGCGCTGCAGCAAAGCATCGGTACGGTATACCGGCGTACTTTGCTATCATACCCCAGTTTGTTCCACAAAAAATACGACATATATAGCTAGGTGGTTTCGCCACAGAAAATTTGCATACACATCACAAGGTGTCCATTAATAAACAAAAATCTGTTCCTTGTACCTCAACAATTGGAAATATGCTCCGTTGCTCACGTTACGAGTTCCAGCTCTCGGTGAAGATGACAGCGGAAGACGCGAGTGTACTGTATGCTCCAAATTCCCAACTAAACGGTGTAAGGTTGGATCATCATCACCATACTCATTCTAGCTATGGCTGAGTAAACACCCCAACCATTGTGTTGCGATGCAATACGATTAGCTAACAATAAAACCTGACAGAAGATGAGCAAATAAGAACAAAAGCAGAAAAATCTTGTCTTGCTTTGTATTCTGCATTGACCATGAGTCCACGGTTGGAGGAAGTAACTAAACAAGTTGCGGCGGGATAAAAAAAACCTACAGCACAGACACCATTGAGATCAGTTCTTCGTCATGTAAACAACTCTCTATAAGCAGACGTGTTCATTGTCTCTCAGGCCCTAACACATGGGCCGAGAGGCTGCCAACTCAAGTGAGTGCCTTTATTTTTCGGGACCGAATCATCGGTTGGCCTCTCCTCTTTTCACCTACTGCTCCTGCATCGCAAACAACGCACGTCGCGAGGGTTGATGTGTCGGCATGCGCCCAACAATCAGAGCCTCGTGCATGCTTCGGAAATGGAGGCCGTTGTAATCTTTGGCAATACTCGAAGACTCCTCCGGCTACTTAGATCCACTGACCTCAGAAAGCCTGGTATCAGTGGGACTATTTGCAAAGGTGCTGGTTCGCTAGTTGCCAACCCATCGACATGCTTGGATAGATGGGCCGAACATTTCCATTCCCAGTTCAGTTGGCCCTCTCTGTTCGCTTTTATTCCCTGCGAACCCAACTGCCCGCCCTGTGTCGTCCCAGTTCATCCACCCAACAAATCGGCACTTTGCGATTCGACACCTGAGGCATTTCAAGGTTGCCAGTTCACACGGACTTCCTCTGGAGCTGTCCAACTATGGAGGCGTACTTATCATCAACCAGCTAACCTCATTGTTCTCTGAAATCTGAATTAAGGAAAAGGTGCCTTTTTCTTGGAACGAATCAGTTGTCCCGATTTTTATGAAGAATGTTTGCACTCCATGCACGAATCAGCGGAGGTTACTCTCATTTCGGTTGCCTCTAAGCCATTGGCATCTATTCTACTCCGTAAACTATCCCTCATTCATGAATCGCAGTACAGGGAAGAACGAGCTGGCTTTCATCCTGACTGCGGGTGTGTGGCTCCAATATTTACACCGCCAAATTCTCGAACACCTTCAGCTTTACCAGGGACCTACCATCTTTTGCTTCCTAGACACCCGTGCTGCATTCGGTTCAGTTGATCGAACTGCGTTATGACGTTGCTTGCTAAAGAACAGGGTTCCTGTAAAGTACTCTGCCATTCTACGTGCACTCTACCTCCACATCTCTGGCAGAGTGAGGGTCTAATTCAAGCTTTCGACATCATTTGCTGTCAATAGGGGTGTACATTAGGGCTGCCCTATATCCCGTTTTCTCTTCACTTTTGCGATTGAAGACGTCCTGTTGAGAGCTCTGGAGGGTTATCAAGACTTTGGTCTATAAGTACTATCGGATAAACGAGCGAACGACTCAGCTAACGCCGATGACATCGCCTTACTTGGTTATGACTCACAGAGTACGCAAGCCATTCTAAAATGTTTGACGATTGTGACATCTAAGTACGGAATGTGCGTCACCTCTTTGAAGTATAAAGTGCTGCTTTAGGATTAGCACTCACCCGTTTCCTGTGCTCACTCAGGTATGTACACAGCCTGAACGAGTAGATAGTTTTGTCTACCTAGGCAGCTGTGTGTCTGCTGGTGGTACTATGGAGAATGAAGTTTTTTCTCCGTATGGCCAAAGCTTGGTCAGCGTTCGTCAAACTGAAGTACTTTCGGTGTCGTCGGGATATCTCCCTCTTGGTAAAGTGCCGCATTTACAGTGCCACCGTTCGAGCGGTGTTACTATATGGAAGCGAGTCGTGGCCAGTTGACATGCGCCGGCTCTCGGTCTTTAGACAATGGGTACCTGAGGAGGATTGCTCATTTGTGGTGGCAACGATCTATCTGCAACAGTCCCGACTTCTGAGTTTTGATACATCAGTTAAGATGGCTAGGTCATACCCTGCGTGTGTCAGCTGAGCGCTTGCCCCATTGCGCCCTTTTCTTTCGTGTAGGGCCTGGTTGAAAGAGACCGCGTGGTGGTCAGCCGTCCACTTGGCGACAACATATGAAATCATTAACTTCACTTCTTTCTGCCGTTGAATATCCACGTCTGGCTAGTTGTTGACCAAGGGACGAGGAGTGCCGATGGATGGAAACCACTAGAAGGTCTGTGTATATACTTGTTTAGATCTAGCTGCCTAATGCTTAACAATTGGAACAAAACAAATAAATGAAGATGTTGCTTGTGAAAAATGACAACACCGTTCCATTCTTCTTGCGGCGCAGTATCTGAAGTGTGTTGCCCACCTTCAGCTTATGTGCTGTGATGATGTGGTGATTAAACCAGTGTTTTCCGTGGTCTTTGTATGACTCCATGTTTATTCGTTAGACTGTTGCTGCTACTACTACTCATGTTCTCTTCCTGCACCCTAACTAGGACGCTGAACACGCTCATTGTTCACGCGTGTTATGGCTCTGGTGGTCTGAAGTTACGGACCTTTTTACTTTTGTCGATTTGATGGACTAAGTTTCGTAACCGTACAGTTGGGTTGAACGGATGGCTGTTTGGTAGAGTGTCCTTCGGAACAAGAGTGATGTCGCGTCAGCACCTCGAGCTTTTGCTATACTGTAGGGATTTTATTTTCCGTTTCCAAGGCGCTACTACATCTGTCCAGTTCGTTAAATTTCCGAACGATTTCTAGCTGACCTCCACGTTTGAGAGCTGTCACAAATTAGAGTAATGTCGTCGGCATGCTCTAAGTCAAAAAGTCGCTCACCTGGAAAGACACTGCAGCAATGTGGAATTCAAATGGAAGGGGCAGAACCAACTATACTGCATGTTACAACACAAGGGATATCAACGAAACTGTGCCAGCCACAGAGGTATTAGCTTAACGTCGATAGTGACAAAACTACTAGCCTCAATTCTCGTTCGTCGCCTCAGTGTAGGATGACGTACCCGGCCCGTAGCCTAGAGGTAACGAGCATATCTCGTAATCTTGCAGTGCGGGTTCGAATCCGCGTAGGGGTGGGCGTCCTCGCGGTATGCTCAGCCCGCGAACTACTGTTGGTGATCGCACGACAGCGAAGCGCCGTCACGGCGTACAGCTGACACATTATTATTATTATTATTATTATTATTATTATACCCGGATTAAGGAAGAACAGGATGATTTCTGCCCAGGGCGGGACTTTATAGCTCACATACTCATTCTCCCGCTAGTGCTAGATCAGCGCCACGCGTAACGCGGGCGGTCAATAGCCGTGCTCCTGGAATTCATGAGTGCGTTCGATTCAGTCGATCGATCCATTCTGTTCGAGATATTTGTGCGGAAAGTTTTTCCCATGAGGTATCTGAATACTTTACGTGCCTGTACTCGAACACCACAGGTCGCATCAGAGTCTACACTGGCTTATCAGTTATCTTTCCGCCAACAAGTGGCGTACGTCAGGATTGTCCAATTTCCCCTTATTGTTCAGGTTCGCCGTAGACTCCATCATAGAGTGTTCCCTTGCGGAATCTCACCATGCAGACGTTGAAGGGCTACCTGGTCAAAAACTAGTTGATCTTGATTATGTAGACGATATTATCTCGCTGTTGACCGATGTTTGGGTGGCACAATCAATCCTGAATAATCTCTAGGGTTATCCCATAATTTTGCATGAGCTTCCCACCTTCAAAATTCAGCGTATTGTTGCAGGACCACCAGTCAGTTGAGAACTCATTGACTTTTGATAACGAAGAACTCGAGGTAATTGGTCACTTCACTTACGTTGGCAGCTGCGTCAACAGCGATGTATGCATAACCAATAAAGTCAGTTCACGCATTGCACAGGCTAAAACTGTCTTCTTGAATCTGTGGCCTCAGAAAAGGGTTTCCCTCTAGTTGTAATGTCATATTTACAAGTCCACAGTGAGGGCCGTCCTGTTGTACGTAGTATGACTTCGTCCTTTCCATCTGAGGCATTTCTGATGTCGGATGGCTCCAGCGTGCCCGCAACACGAGGATGTGCTTAGGAGAATTTTAGCCGTTGATTATCAGGCCAGTTCCTTAGAACAACAAATAGCACTGAATAACTTGCGTTGGCTCGGACACGTACTACGCATTTCCAGTCACTGCTTACCGAGAAGGACCTTGTTTTATTTGCCAGATGTAGGGTTGCGCAAGGCTCCAGATGGACAAAATGTAACTTGGCCGAGAGGAATGAAGTCAATGACTACAAACCTGGGTGCTGTCCGTCCGTCTTATCTTCCATTCTGACGTCCACGTGACCCGCTTTGTGCTTGGCTCTAGACATTACAGGATATGGCTCCCCGTCAGCATCAGTGGCGCGTCTGCAGTCGTCTCATAGCCGGACTGCCTGTTTAAAGTGTTTTGGGCTGAATTACCTAGGGAGTAATGGCTGAATATGACGCGGCATAGTGAGAACCTCAAGGAAACCTTTTTGCCTGATGCCACGTTTGCACGGTAGCCAGTAGTTTGTGACGTTATATTGTCGCCGAGGTGTAGGCGCCTTGACGCTGAATGCTTGCTTAGGGCATTAAAATTTTACGCTGGGTCACTGTTATCACTTCTCGTTTCCTAGTTCACTGTGGTTGTGCGGCAACGAAGCATCAATTCGAATGGCTTGTGCACCGCGGATAATGATGATGACTCCAGCTTGCCTCTAACTGCTTGACATCCGAACTCCGTTGTGTACTGTGTGGCCAGCACGAAGGCTGAATTCCGTGGACTTCGTTTCCTAGTACCCACACCGCGATTCTTTGTTTTTGCCAACCATTTAGCTCTTTAGGTTGATCCATCCATTATGTCGTTGTACAATCGGATTTCTCGTATTTTTGTGCTACCATGGTTTCTACTTCACTCCACGGCAAAATTGTAGAAATATGATTGGCAATGTTTTAATAGGTGTCTGACTCATAGTGTCACATCATTCGCAAATACAAGTATGCAGTCGTTCTTCGAATGAAATCGTGGTGAGATATAAATCCGCAAAATTTTAAACTGTTGCTTAGATTTGGCCTCCACGATGTGCTCTAGCAGACTGTTCCAACCATCTGTCACTCTTCGAGGCTCCTTATCTGATATTATAGGTTTGTACTGGTGTCCGCGTGCGCTATATGGCGTTCCCGAGTGGAGCAGCATACTCAGCATGGGAGGTTATTGCGAAGTAATATACAGTAGGTCATGATGAGATTGACTCTCACCTGACGATAGAACACGGTGTACAGCCCTGGTTTCTCGCACTGGTATTCGTAGGGTATGCCCCGTAGACTCGGGATGTGCCTGATAGCAACGTGTTAGGTCCATTCGATCTTCTATGCCTTACATCGGGTGACCGAACAATATCTGTGCAGGCCGCACTCTAGCATTGCTTTTATGAGATAAGTGGGGATATCTTCAGGCTAGTTACAGACGGTGTGTTTGAGCGCCCAAAGCATGCGCAATCCCTTACGATATATTCTGTTCGTTTTGTCCTTAGACTTCATATCGCATCGCATGGATACACTTAAGTTCTTCACGGAAGGTGAGGAAAGTAGCGGTTGGCGATCGAGGGTGTAGGTTTGGCCTTCACCACCTTTTCCAAAACTGATGAGTTACGAATCGGTTGAGTTGACTAGGAGGCTGACTTCTGCAGATCACATGGCGAAGTGGTTGAGGACTTGTTGAAATAGGCCGCAATCATTGGGGATGCTGATCACTCTCCATATCTCCAGGCCGTACACAAACAAAGCACACCGTGATTAGAGCACCCAAGGTAAATCGTTAATATGGATTGTGAACAGAGTGGGGTGTACCGCTAGCAGAGGAATAGCAATCTCTTCAAAGCAGTGAGAAGGTATAAATTGTGATATGTCAACATTTCGATTGTTCTCATCTGTCGTAAACACAATACCAGCGGAACACACACATACATCTATATACATGGAAAATTGGCACATCAATCAAACCTAACCTAATTGATTGTCTAGATAGTTTCTTTGCACCAAACGCAGGTTGATAAACCCTAATTCGCGGAGCCTCACTAGATGCAAAACTTATCGGATTGTTGTTTTGCAGTAACACCCTGAACGCGATTTCCGGCTTCACACAATGTCGAGTTACCCAGAGGTGCTTGGTGGTGGATGATGGTGATCTCCGGTTCATCCTCTGATCCGCTCCGTTTTGTTGCATCAACACTTGTCCCAACCACTTTGGCACATGTTCAGCTATCCTCGGAGCTAACTGGTGGTCAGTGCTTCTCCACATAGGTATATGAAGCTTGACTTGATATTCAAGTTGCAGAGATCAATTCACTCGTTTCGCGGCTCTAGTTAGACTATCGAAGTCAGTTTTCCAGTAGTTGTAAATTGCCTGTAGCGGACAGCAATACGGTAAAGAAAGTTCCATGCGGACTGTAAATTCCAAAGAGAAATTTGAATATTCAGCCAAACTGCTTTACCTATTGAGGACATAATATCCCATTTTCTAAAACCCTTCACTTATATCCTTACAGAAATTTATACGTCTTTGCTTCTAACACTTGGATTATGAAATTTCACGTTTTCACTTCGCGTTATTGGCATATCCTTGACTCCTCAAGGTCAATTCTTTCATCCTTGATAGCCTGCTGATTAGCAAACTGCTACACTACACCGTTTGTCCACGTCGCTGCACGTCTTCCAGTTTCTGCCCTTTCCCATTACGATTGCGAACCTATTCGTACGTCGATTACTATATCTAATTTGTATTATAGAGCCATGGTAACAGGAACTTAGTTTTTAATATTTCTGCCCAGACTGTGCGTATAGTATAGGTTTACTAGCCTTCAGTTTCATTGTCGCGTCTCGTGCGATTACCTAGTCTTGGCTTCGTCTGGTTTTTGCACGAATTATAAGCACACCGAGTTTTTTCTTGTTATCAGGAGCTCCAGAATCCGAATGTCATGCACATGTTGTTCGTAGCTCGTTAACGTCGCGTCTAAGCACGACGAAATCATACGTTATAATTCGGACAAGTGTTGCGGTACCCCCGTTTCGAGTACCGAATTTACGACCTCACAATGTCCGGGTATGCGTTTTACCTAAGGCCAGAGTATTCGAAGACTGTTGAAATCATCCATGAATGGTAAATAAAGACGACTCGTGTGAATTCGAAGATACGGCAGGCAGTCTGAACAATGACTCAGGGGACTGCGATAAACTGTACCCAGGAGCACCTCCGCTCCCGTGGACCAAGCATCGCAGCTGCTCACATAAACCGTCGTCACTTCGGAAGTTGCCCACAAGTCTCTCACACGAAGAAAATCGGGTGCAAAGTTAAATGACACGAGGCGTTCAATGTTCTATGGCAATGTAACTACGAGTAGCGGCATAGCTTGATTTCCTGGTCTGTGACCCCAGAATTCAGCCACATCACTGCGAGTCCTACTGCAGAGGCAATGAAAGGACACAGCTCATCCGCTTGTTCATGAGACAACGAAGGTTGATAAAGGCTACGCGCAGGCAGCATCATGAAGCTACAGGTATATGATTAAACTGTCTATCCCGATTCGTGGAATCTCGGAAACCACCTGAAAATTTACTTAGGGATATTGGTTTCCCCATCCTCATTGCATCTTTTTAGCTCCTTGCTGACACGCTTGAGCTGTTCCAGATCCAGCGGATCCATGTTTAAAAAAGCGTCAGTAACACATTTGGCTGCATACACTTGTTGGCAGGGCCAAGAGCTGGCCACAACAGCGCTTGCTCAATCTCGGTCCATAACGCTTTGCGGCATCCGTTTCCGGATTTGCTTGTCACTGCGATTGCGAGCAACCACAGGATGCTTGCGTCTACAGAGGAACAATGGGTGGTTGCTGTTGTACCACCCACAGCTCCATCCATGCATCACATATCCAGTGTAAACTCGAAGGAATAAGACCGGGAGGCAGGTAGATGGGCGCAACAATTGCTTCGCAGCTGACCCACGTTCCCTGAACATGCACACCGTTTGGTTAAACTTAAGGAAACATGCATACCAAACGTACACATAGGGCTGGCAAGCCTTAGTTCGTTAAACACTGATTGTAACCACTCTTCAAGACTAACACAGTCACGTGGACCGTGCACCCGGGCTCCCCAAGGAAGCACCAACTCTCTCCTGGAGCCAGTATAATCGTGCTAGCTTTTTTTCGAAAGGTTTTCCCTTTGTTAACACTCGCACCAACCGCAGTTAGGTCGGGGATATCAATCAATTAATACTGTCAGAATGCGACAAAACAAACTCACAGACATATGCACATACTGACAGCAACGTGCCTTATCTGCTGCATTGTTGGTCTAATTTAGCAGATGGAAATTGGGAGCAGCGTACTTACCGAGCGCTGACTTACTAGCATTATAATACCATACATAATATTACCTGTTTTTGCTCTTCATTTTCCCTTTTCTCTTACTATCTTGTGGCCTACTTACCGTATTCCTCACCTGTAGCTAACGTGTAACATGATGATGCGGAGGAGGCCGTTGCCAGTTAGTCATTGAAGCTAGTTGTTAGCACATTGCTGCTAGCCCATACTTTACGTTCTTATTTCTGAATGGGCACGCTTTTGTGGCTCGCCTTGACCCATTTGGTTGCTTGGTCCTATCGTCACAAATGTCCATTTTTCTTTGATCCATTCTTTTGCGTTTGTCTGTCCTGCATAGCCTGTCACATCTCTATCCTCTCCGTTAATTGTTTCTGCCAATATGGATAACCCTTTGTCGGTCAAATCCATTCATTTTACCATTGTCACTTTTCAACGGACTCAGTGCACTCAATGTACTCTCGGGTTTTTGCCTCACACATCACCTTATTGTTCGGTTGTTGACCTTGCCGTTACCGGACCATAGGGGGACCACAGTGCATGGCGGTCCTGAGCTATGCGCTCGCGAAGATACGTTCGTTAACTGCCCCCTATAGCATTTGTATGCTTGTTCTATGCTTTCCCATCAACCGATGAGACTTCCCGAGGATGCATTGTCCAAGAGCAGTAAACTGTCGGTTCCCTCTGTTTTATGCCGTTTGGGTTTGTAATGAAGATCCATAGGACGGAATACCTTGATGAGAAATTCACATCGCATGTTTCACTGTGACGCACTGTGCGGGAAATTAGGTTTTGCTATCTCTGCATTCAGACATCATCGAAATGCATAACTCGATTACCCCCGAAACAATATGGTGGCAACCGAACCATCACAGGGTTGCAACAATGCGTTTTATCTTTTGAAACAGAAGGTTCTTCTCGCTCTCATGTATGCGTTCCGTCGTTGTAAGTCCGAATGATCTCCTACCGATGTCCTCCAGCATCTTATGCTTTTCCCACTCCTAAGAATCTACTCAGCATTTTGAGTGTTGGCCAAGCGCCATTTTTCATTTGAATCAATGGTGTGAATATTTTAGGCATTCTCCGTGGTATTTTAGACCATTTTAATGAGTTCCTCTGTCACAAGCGGACCCCGTCATCTCTCACACTTTCGGAATAGTGTTAGTTGACCATTTTCCCTATTCTCATCAGTTTCGATTGGTCCTCCAAAATTCAACAATTTCTTAACAGTCATCAAAAATCATGAACCGTGGAATCATTTATACAGCGCATAAATTTGAAGCGCTTTTCGATTGCCACTCATCTTTGTTGGCTGATTCTCGCCGACTATCCTGCATCGTCTGCTTAAGTCCATTGATCCGCCTGCGCTGTTCGTTCTCTGCGTTATCTGCTCTTGGTCGCCTAGAGCTTCTCTCATGCAATACTTTAGTGTTGTCCATCCGGCCACGTGCAATCACGGCCAGCTCACTTGGGCGATACTTAATGGGCTGTCGGTCAGATGCTCCTACCTTGGTTCTGTTCTCCTAAACTACCGGCGATCGTCACATTCAGCAACGCAGCGTTCTTGGGGAACTACATGTTTCTGATGAATCCTAATAAGGCGACGTTCTCTTACGGATGTTGGTTGCAAGATGTCTTAGATCGCATGGTCACTGGTTTTTCTGGCCTTTCTTCATTCAGATTATTGGTGGTTTTGTGAGTAGTGTAATTTTCATGGTTCTTGAACCTAATTCACTAGCCAATTCTTTTCGTTCCATAGTCGGATTATTCCTTCTATTTGATTTACAAGTTTACATCTATGTGTTCGCTTCGATATCACACAAGAAGATTTTGGCACATACTTCTTCCATTCACTTGGCGCCACTCGTTATTTGCTAGACCCTGTATGTCAGATCTCTTTACGTTTCTAACTACATCCACCATCTATTGTATTTTCCATTTTTACAGAACTACTCCGGTACCTCTGGGGGTCTTCTCTCTTGGCTCCAGACCAATATTTACGAATTGGTTAAAGTCGTACAAGACTGTGCCGCAGCCGTCGCCTCCATTGCCAATCAGTCGCATCAGCAGGAGCGCGTGGAATTGTACAAAGACCGATGCACTTGCTTGGCCCACGTGTTCTCCTCCCTCACTCGAGCTGTTAGACCATCTTTGGTTGGCCAACCCGCCGCCCCTGGTTCCGGCACCTACGGGGATTTGCGCACACTGGATTGTTTACTGGTATTGTTGGAATTGTCACCACCGCTTGGGAGCCGCGAGTTGGCTGCGATCACGTTTAGCGCACTGCACGCGCTAGCAGACGATACCATTCGGGTGCGTAGTGGAGTTTTGAGGTCCCAGAGAATGTTCGTCGGTAACACCTGTTCCGAAACATTTTCAGCCTTTTCATCGTTTGCGCCTGTTTACTGTCTTTATTAGTATTCCTCTATGTGACACCGTGACTTCACCCATGCAAGTGGTTTCGAATCCTAAGCTTCCCTGTCGGTTGTTCATTTTGTACACTATCTTCATAACCCCGTTATTATGTAGGCTTGTTTGAGAACTTGATGCAACTGGTCAGCAGTTAGTGGAAACAGACACTATGGGAAGAGAGTTGTATGTGATTAGTCTGTCTCTTTGCCATCACCGCTCGATGTACGCGACTCCCGTGTTTTCTGCATGTGATGGCTGTGTGATTCGCCCAATGTCGTCTTCATTTGTAGCCTTGTTCATGTACAGGCAACCCTAAAGCTGCACAGTCGCTTTTCATCGCTGATCGCCCAGTCATCCATAATTTTCGATGACAACTTTTAATACCGATCGTTCTTAATCTGGCTACTATGTGCACATGCGGGCGCATCTATCGGTCCAAACATTTTTCTTTTATCGTGCAACTCTGCATACATTGCTTTGATGCTCATGGTACCGAACCACCTGTAACTTGAAATCCATCGAACACGCGCCTTTCATTTTGATCACACACTCGGTTTGCTGCTCACATGCTACCGGGAGGCATCACTCACAGGTGTCACCTGAGTCGTTAAGCACACCTTGATCCCAATTGGTCTGCGCTGCTTCGTATTTCCCCGTTACCAAGTTTCAAGCCATTTTATCGATGTGCCCCATTTAGGGTCCAGCTACTTCGACATCCCACTAAGCCTATGCAGTTTACACGCAGCCTACTGTCTCATTCTGCTTACTCACAATACCTAGCTTTTTTGGCGCGATGATGACGTATTGGTTCCGGGCGAACAACTTTTCAACTTGGATCCTCCGACTGTTGTTTTCGCCTGTGTTAGAGCTTAGAGCTGCTGAATCGTTGCTTTTTCCCAATCCTTATGGTCAGCTGTCGTACCCCTCACTGCTGAGCATGCACCAGTAACGTTGCCGACATTTGATTTTTTCAGTTTTATACCCTCACTTATTTGCACATTTATCTGTGAGAACATGGAACATTAAAAACCCATTATTGTTTAACTGCACCGGCCTTAATGAGTTGAACTCGGCCTAATAGCATTTCTCTCGCTGTCTTCTCCATTACAGCATCGATCCGTGATTGCCTCACTTGCACCAAGCAAATCCGGTCATGATAACCGATTGGTTAGCCCAGGGGATTCCGGCGCCAGTGGTCCTCGCCCCATTGCAGCCCTGGTACCGTACTTCACACGTGTGATGGTCGCACTCACTCGATTTTGTCCCAGCAACACTTCCGATTTGGAAAGCACAGATGACCTGCGCGATTTCCGTGATGATGTACACGATTTGATGCAAGACATTCTGGCACTGGTTGGAGCGGAAACCATATTTGTTGAAGTCAGTCCATTTCTGCTGCTGCTCCACATGTGATCGCCTAGGCTAGCATTTTATTTGAGCTATCCCTCAGTGTGGCGACCTCGCATCGTTAGCCTTTTCGTAAAATGGATCGTGGCCATTCCAGGGTTAGGTGCTTGGTTATTGCACTCTCCCGTGTGACTCCGCACGGCTGGCGACGTCCGTTTCCAGAGCAACTTGCTTGTATGAATTTGAACATCTTGTTGTGGGTTTATGTGTGTTTTTACAACAAACAACTACACAAGAAAAATCGAGCCATTAAACTAATCACATAAACTAGTCAGTAAAAACTCAACATACTGGGTGGAATAGCTTGTATTGATTGGACTGTGGTTCTACAATCATAGTTGTAACTTGAGGATCGTAGTGGACTCACGAATAGATAGTATTGGCAGAAGTGATACGGGCGTTATCGTTAAATGTTGTACAACAAACCAAAGAAAGCCGAAGCGTATTTTACATTTTGCCTAAAATTGGTTGGCCGTAAAATATAGGAACAAGAAACGAACAACTTTAGTATTTTATTAATTTCTTCCCAATAGATCACAAGCGATATATATATATATATATATATATATATATATTTGTATATTTACCGACAGACGGTACACGGCCCCATAAGTGGGAGCGATCATTTGTATAGTGAATACGTTTCATAATATTAAAGAAAAGTTTGTTAATAGAATTTCGGATCATGATTTTTTTCCTTGGGTGCTAGACCCGTGCACCTCATATGTAAAATTTACGGATGTTTGTATCATCAGGAGTAGATAATAAAGGGAGGGACTACTAGGCTGCAAAGACACGGGATTTGGTATGGTATGTAATGACATGTAGTGGGTAAGCTAGCTGTAAGCGAATATCTTCTCATATGTTTTTATACCAGCTTCTGTCAATGTTTCTAGAGTTTGCTGTGAGTCAAATATCTTCAAAGCATTTGGTATAGTGAGGAAGGTCTGAAGGAGATTTCGAAACGTGACATGGCTTGTACACATGCGTATCTGTAGGGGTAGTTTGTTCCACAGATCAGTGTATCTCACTAAGAAGAAATTCGACCGAGTTTTATGACTTGAAAGGTTTGTACGTATCAAGTAGCCGCCATTACGTGTGGGGTAGACTGCAGTCTTCCGTAGTTCAAGTGCGGTGCTGTCTGCGTAAATTCGTTGGTTTATAATATTGTAGAAGAGAACGAGGTTGTTCTTTAAGCGTCTCAGCCAAAGTGGATCCAGTTGGAGTTTTCGACAGCGATCATAATAAGTCAGGTTTGAGCAGCGCCCCATGACCAGCTTGGTAAATGATCGTTGGACATTTTCCAGAGCCGTTCTGTCTTTCTTTCTCAATTGGCTGTGAACGATAGTACAATATTCCAGAGTCGGTCGTACTATTGTCTTGAATGACTCAAGTCGTGCTTCAGGTAGGGAAAAGTTCTGGTGATATATCCGCATAATTGCCTTGCTTTCGCAACCTGATAAAGAACATGTTCGGAGAAATTGAAAGAGTTGGAGTATCTAATTCCTAAGTCCCGAACTGAATCAGATGTTGGGATCACGTTTCCGGCAAGTATGATGGAGCCTTCTGGGATGCGGCATCTGTACCCAAGTACTTGGGATTTCACTGCGGAGAACTTCATTAATAAACGCTCACTAGCTATATTTAGTGCGGATAGGTCTTCACAGATGTTCCCCAAACATATATGTAGTTGGTCTGGATGAAATGAGTAAACCAGTTTGACATCATCTGCAAACAGAAATGGGTGTCCATGTTTGATCGGGTCACATATATTGTTTACGTAGATTAAGAAAAGTAGTGGTCCGAGCACACTTCCCTGGAAGACACCGCTGGTTATTGGTTTCGGTGTAGAATGTTGCTGACCGATTTTAACTACCTGAGTTCGACCGTTTAGGTATGAGTCGAACCAGTTAAGCAGCGGATTTCCAATTCCATATGACTCTAGAGCAGACAGCAGTGGCTTGTGCGGCACGCGGTCGAACGCCTTTTGCATGTCCAACAGAATTATAATAATTGCCATTCCTCTGTCAATCATAGTCGTGACGTGATCGAGAAATTGTAGCTGGCATGTAACGCAGGAGCGTTTTGAGAGAAAGCCATGCTGTGAGGGTTGATCAGATCCAGTCTTGTAAGATATTGGACAATGTTCTTCTTGACTATTCGCTCTAGGGCTTTGGAAGCAGCAGAGGTGTGATTTATTGGGCGGTAGCTTGACACTTGATTTCTCGGGCCACCCTTGTGCTTAGGCATTATAATGGATTGCTTCCATTGAGTTGGAAAGCAGCCGGTAGTGAGTGAAAGTGTGAAGATGTTTAATAACAATAGAGCGAGATTTTTTCCTCCGAGTTTTATAACAGTTGGGGAGATGCCATCTGGACCTGGACGAGTTGATGGTTTTATGGCTGCGATGGCACTTTGCACCTCTCTTAACGTCACAGGGATATTGCAGTATAGTTCGGTCGTTCTTTTTGGAAGTGGAGGATGAAGTGGCTGAATGTTGGGGACAAAAGAGGAGGCAAAACTAGAGTTCATGGCCTCGCATATACAGGAGATATCGCGCGTTATTGAACCATCGTCTAGAGCCAACGTTTCAATTTCCTGAAGTGGTTTAGGGTTCCTTCTTTTGAGTAGTTGCATCAATGTACGTACTTTCTCAGGATTTCTGAGTACCCGGCTTTCTTCTTTGATTTTGACCGTTTGGGTTAGACGTTGTAAATGTAGTAAATTCTCGTGTATTTGTAGCAATGTTGCGAAGCTGTTGTTCCTGCGATATAGCGATTTGAGTTTCTTTAGTTTGATTTTGGCTTTGGACAGAAGCTTGAGTTCACCCCTATGTTCATGGGTATTTCTCCTTACAGTAGGTGCCAGTAGATCCACAACAAGAGCAATATTGTTCATAAACTCATTTGTAGCCACAGTAGGGTTGTGAGTTAGGAATGACGTATTCCAATTCATGGTACTGATAAGTTCGTTAAATGAGTTCCAGTCCACATGATGGAGGTTGCGAATGGGTTTTAGCATTTTACTTGGTCGTTTAGTTGAATCTATAGTCATATCACAAAGCACCGTGTTGTGATCACAGCCAGGTAGTGGATTATCAATGAATGTATAAGCGTAAGAGATTCTCATCGTGAATACAAGGTCTAAGGTAGTGGCACTTCTGGTTGGCTCTCTAACATGCTGGGTCCAGCCATTGAGGTGAATACATGAGATGATTTCCTCAATCTCCGCAGTGTTTCTGAGTGCAGGCAGCATCCAGTTAACATGTGGTAGGTTGAAATCTCCACACATAATTTTGGATTTGTATGTGGTGCTGGAAGCAACATTGATCATATCGATTAGCTTTTGGGTTGCACATTGAGTAGTTCGGGGCGGCCGATAGATACAACCCACTAGAAGATCAATAGATGGGATCACTAGCCATAGTGTATCTTCTAAGCCAATGAACACAGGTTGATCTGCGGGAATGGCAGTCAGGTTATTTCGAAGATATATGGCACAGCCACCACCACGTTTGTGTGAGCGATCCTTGCGGAAAAGCTTATAGCCTAAGATGTTAAGCTGAGAATCACTAATTTCTGACGTGCACCAAGTTTCAGTGATAAAAGCAATATCGGGGGATCTCATAAACATAAGTGTTGAAAGTATATCTAATTTAGGTAAAAGGGAACGAATGTTAATGACGACAGATTTGAAAGACATTGTTAACTTGGAATGAAAGTAGTGGGCGATGTTTGTTTCATCGTCATTGTATCTGAGAATTGTGTGTTGTGAGGTAGCTGCGGCACACTGAGCTCTAGATCGTATTGGATTGAATGAAGTACATACTCCAGTAGTTTGATTATTCTCTGATTCGTAATCGCACGTGATAGGGGCTGGATTGGTGGGGGAGGAAGTGGTGGTGTGCGATAGTCTAAAAAAGGACTTACATCCGTAGTATACAGGAGTGGGGGATGCTGAAGTCTATATATATATATATATATATATATATATATATATATATATATATATATATATATATATATATATATATATATATATATATATATATAATACAGTCCACTGCATACATACCAGTTCGACGCAACGCTTCCGTGTCTGCAACTCTGGCGCCCCAACTGATGCGCAAAATTCGTCGCAGACACTGCTGATGGAACCGCTCGAGATATCGCACATCCCGACGGTACATCGTCAACGTTTCACTGCCGTATAGAAGAACGGACAGTACCATGGATTTGTACACCATCCGCTTCATGCCAATGCTAAGCTGATGGTTGTTCCACACTCGGTACTCAGGCTTCCCGAATGCCACCGCTGCCTTCGGCACGCGAATACGCGGCTCACAGTGTGTCTGCTGATCAGTCGACATCACACTCCCAAGGTAGCTGAAGCGGGAGGTGGTTTCCGATAGTTTAGCACCAATGCTGAATCGCGGCAATATGGAAGATTGCACCTCCGGTGAATGCTGAAAGAGACAGACAGTTTTGGTTGTGTTGATGGTGAGCCCGAATTTGGCTGCTGTCGAAGCCAGAGCACTAGTGATGTGCTGCAATTCTTCCGCGCTGTGTGCAAACAACGCACAGTCGTCAGCAAACAGCGGCCTATGGATAGTTGTCTCACAGACTAGAGTTCTCACACCGAAACGACGGATGTTCAGCAACCCACCATCAATACGGTGCTCCACACGAACACCGTAAACACAAGCGGCATCAAAAGCACATCATTGCACGAAGATAATATTAGAGCGGGCAAGAGCTAACACACAGTCTTGCTTCACACCAGTGACAACCGCAAAGTCATCCGAGGTCTCTCCATTCAGCTGCACCCTCGCTCGCATACCACTGTGCAGACATTCAATTAAACTTACAAACTTACGCGGGCAACTAAACTTACCCAACACCAGCCACAATGCCTCGCGGTTCGCCGTATCAAATGCCTTGGTGAAAACAACAGAAAGCGAGTACAACGGTTGGTGTCGTTCTCTGCACTTCTCATGGAACTGACGAGCCGCAAACACCATATCTAAAGTGCTGCGACCCTAGCGGAATCCACACTGCTCTTCCGCCACGTTAGGTTCCACAACTTGACTGGCGAGGCGGTTGAGCAGGATTCGGACAATCACCTTGCCCACACAACTCATCAAGTTGATGCCACGATAATTCGTGCAGTATTGCTTGCTACCTTTGCTCTTTTACAGTGGTAGCACAAGGGCATCCTTCAGCTCAGGAGGCACCTCCTCCTCAATCCATACATATTGCACCAAGTGGTGCAGCGCAGTCAACAACGCGGGTCCGCCGTGTTTCAGTACTTCAGGCGGGATCCCGTCGGCCTCAGCACACTTGCCGTTTCGCATCTGAGCAGGTTCTCTCTGCGTCTCATCTAGTGTCGGCGTGTCCGCCAGACTCGTCTTGTGACCAGACTTTGTGACCAGTGCCACACTCAGCTCTACGCAGTACACGTGTCTTGCACACTTCACGCATATAACGCTGACGTACGATGACCTAGTCGACCAGGTGAGCGTGACCACTCTGTGGGTGCGTCCAAGTTGCTATCTCACTCGCACTCAATGCCATACGAACCGATAACATCTGTCCACGCTGATGCATCACGCCAAACGCGCTCGTTAAAATCACCCTGCAGAAATAGTCGGTCATTCCTCGGCACAGACCGTATCACGGAGGACAGCTAAGTGTAGAATTGATCACGCGTGTCATCAGGATAACACATGGTCGGATCGTACATGCTTATAAAAGTGGCAAACTTACCTCTCCCGAGTCGTAGACGAACAGTCATCAGTCATGCACTGATGCCTGTTGGTTCACCCACCAGCTGGCCATATGGGCGATCGGGTATTGCAAATCCGACCCCATGATCACGCAGGGCTGAGGCGGCGTTGCCCACCCAGTAGACTGTGTAACCAACACCTGTTTCATGCAACTTACCTTGTTCAGCGAGCCGCGTCTCACTGAGCGCTGCAATCTCGATATTGTAACTCACCGGTTACATCGCGTGGAAGTGCAGTGCGTCACTCTGGGCGCTCACTGGATTTCCGGTCCAGTAGTATGCGCACGATTCAGCACCCGATGCTGAGTGCTTTGCGCGCAGGCATACGATTGCATTGGTGGGCAATGGCACGTGAGGTAGTCGTTGTGCTTCGGAGGTTCTCTTGAGGGACTCAACCCGGAGCCTTTGGCTCAATAGCCTGACCCAAAAGGCAGTGGTTGATTTGGATGTTTGCTTGAGGGACTCCGCCCGGAGCCTTTGGCTCAATAGCCTTACCCACAAGGCAGTGGGTGGTTTGGAGGTTTGCTTGAGGGACTCCGCCCGGAACCTTTGGCTCAATAGCCTAATCTACATGCAGTGGGGAGCTGATCCAGCTCGGGATTGTGATTGCAGAGACAGATTGGGGTCTGCTTGAGGTCCGTCACACGCAGCCTTTAAGGTACTGGAACAATTCATATGTGTTTTGCGACCGTCGTTGGATATGCACCTGCGACCACGGCCAGACTCATTTGGATTTTGGCGGGTTTGCACCAATTTGACCAGGCGCTGCCTAGCTTGAGGCGGCAGTGGCAAACCATTGAACACCCTGAGGTGCCCTTCCACCGTCAGAGACCATGCGTGGTGCTCGTGATCTACGCCCTTCGAGCTGTGAACTTATAACCCGTAGACCTGTTGTCTCCCATGGCTAGGTTTTACGGGAAGTGGGCCATCGACCACTTCCTAACCGAAGAGGATGGACTAGGATACGGCCAGGGCGCTCGTACCTGACAGGGGAACGACTCGGTCCTCAGCCAAAGCCTTCAATTAAATGTACACCTGAAAGGCAGCGGGTCTAGCACATGGTCAGTTAGCTGACTCATGCGGATTGGTGTCCTGGATCTTAGCAGGGAGAAGGGCGAAACCCAAATCCCACCCAGCGGTTGCCACGAGGAGACGCCCAGGACATGAGCAAATGGCACAACAGTAGCAGCAGTGGGTAGACCATCTGTCAGGATCTAGCCACCACCAGCCTCAGCGCACCATAAGCTCTCGCGCCTATATATATATATATATATATATATATATATATATATATATATATATGTGTGTGTGTATATTTCAGGTGGTGGGTTTTCGGTTCTCTCCTATTGCCTTTCTCTCTCATATAAATGTCTAGTCTAGTGGGCCATGAGCTATGCCATTAGGTGCCACTACAGAAGCGACGACGGATCCTACAGAGAATTACGGCGAGCCGGCGCAGCGTTTGTAGGCACGCTGAATTCGATTTACTAACCGCGTGCTTGCATGCTAAGTCTCTTTATTTCAGGTGGTGGGTTTACAGTTTTTACCTTAATGCTTTCTCATATAAATATCTCCCTGTACTCTATTCCATTAACTTGCACACATCGCCTAAGCCAACTGTATTCGATTTCCATAACACTTTTGCGTTCGTGGCATTCCGTGAACTATACTTCCTGACCTCGTGCACTTAGCTAGGATTTGTTTGTAAACAACTTATTACATATGCTGTTAAATTAAGGTTTATATCACCGATTCCTTATGCATTAATCGAGTTTTTCTCTTTTTCTTTCTCTCTCTCAAGTGATTGGCTGTTGTTTGATATCCCCGGTGTGGCTGCGCTTGATGTGCATGTTGACAAGGTGCCTACCTGTCTATTACCCACTACCTCGTCCATACTGGCTCCAGGAGACAGTTGGTCGTTGCTGGAGGGGACAGAGTGCACGGTCCTTGTGGCCGTGTTAGGCTCGAAGAGTGGTTCCATGCAGTGAGAGTGGAGCGGACTACGGTCCAGCCATCGCCTTGTGTGTGCTTGATTTCCCAAATACAGTGTGCTTGTGTTTGCCTGTGAAGGAGTGTGGGCCGGCTCCGTTGATGAAACGTGGCTCCCATCCACATGCCTCCCGGTCTTATTCCTTCGGGTTTACACTGGATATGGGGTGTGTGGTTGGAGCTGTGGGTGGTGCAGCGCAAGCCATCCATGGTCCCTCTGTAGGCGCAGGTGTCCTGTGGCTTGCCACAGTGACAGGCAAATCCGAAACCGGATGCCGTCAACCATATATATATATATATATATATATATATATATATATATATATATATATATATATATATATATATATATATATATATATATATATATATATATATATATATATATATATATATACAGTCGATTCCGGTTAATCGGACCACATCGGGACCAGACCATTTTGGTCCTATTAAGCGGCTGGTCCGATTAACCGAAGTTACCCGATGTAACAAGATGGGACGTGCTATACATAACATAGGAAACTACTATTATAACCTGTATTGGCGGCATATATTTATAGCAAACACACAAAAAGAACTGCTTTGATAACGAACTTTGTTCACTGGAAAAGAAATTTACAAACAAATTCTTCGTAACGACCTACAAGATATTCAGCATGCGAAGTACATTTTTATACAAAGGGATTACTGATTTCCATTCAGCGTTTGCAGACCGTATCCAGTGTGGTTTGACGCATTCTTTTAACAGACTGCATTCGCACAAAATCACCACAAACATGTAACGCAGTAATAGGACTACCTTCATTTCCTTCCTGCATGAAATAGCGGTGCAATGTTTCAATGCATTTCCTTGCATCCTGTTTTGTGCCTGGCATCAACACGTTAGGGTTCTCTTCATCACTTCCATGGTCTTCTGTTGCTGTCGTGTGTTTCGCTGCTATTCGAGCAACAATGGCAACATCGTATTCTTCATTTCCATCATAGAGTTGAAGTTCTTTGTCGATTGACAAAAATTCTTCATAATTTTCAACTTGTTTCAGCTCCACATTCTCGCCGTCATTTTCATTTACAATCACCATATCCACATCCTTCTCCGAGACAATATTCCTAAACCCACAGTGCGAAAAACAGTTCCGAATTGTCGCACTGCTCATTTTCGCCAACTTTCGGCCACGAATGTAACGGATTGCAAAATGTTGACCTTTGCACTGATTTCTCCGGTCGTCGAGGATGAGGTCAGCAAGCCTTGCTCAATTGATTCAAGGATGTAATTCACCACCATTGAACGATAAAAGGTCTTCAAATTTTTTATGATGCCCATGTCCATTGCCTGTATCAAAGATGTGGTCTTGGAAGGCAAAAATTCCATCTGGATATTCTTCAAGAAATCCAAATTTGAATGTGCTGCACAATTGTCGAGAAGTAATAACACTTTTCTCGACTAGCGTTGTAGCTCTGTGTCCCAATCCTTCACCCATTCTTTAAAAAGTGTAGAGCTCATCCATGCATTTCTGTTCGCACGATACACAACTGGTAAACTGTCCATTCTGAGTCCCTTAAAGCAGCAAGGCTTGGCACATTTTCCTATAACCAGCAACTTCCTCTTGTCTGTTCCGGACATGTTTGAGCAGCACAAGACAGTTACGCGATCCGTTGCTTTTCTGCAGCCAGAGAGAGTAACATGTTTGTAACTTAAGGAGCGGTCCGGTGTAGCCCTATAGTACAACCCGGTTTCATCAGCATTATAGACGTCATCTGCTGGAAATTTTTCAAGAAGCTCTGGTAGTTTTGTTGATTTCCATTCTTCAGCTCGAGCGCTATTGGCACTTTCTTTCTCACCATGTGCTTTCTTAAATTTTACATCATGTCTAGATTTCCATCGAGACAACCAGCCGTCCGTAGCTATAAAATCTTCGTGGCCCAGCATTTTAGCGAGTTCTTCTGCATTGTACTTTAACATTGGGCCACTTACTCGCACGGCTGGTCCAGTAACAAAGGCAAACCAATCATTAAGGGCCTCAACGACGTCTGGATCCTTGTCTTCACGCTTCCGTTTTTGGGAAGTACCTCGTCGTCCTTCACATTGTGCCTATTCTTCTCGCAGATCTTTCTCTTGTTTTATCAGGCGCGATATTGTAGATTTTGCCAAGCAGGTAATTTCCACCAATCGACACTGACTAGTGGTTGGTCCCTGTTCCTTGATCTGATCTAGGAAACGAATCTTTTCATCCTTTCGGGAATCATCAGCAGTGCGCATTCCATCGGACCCTTGGTAGGGCTCGAACCCGCAACTCGACTGTTGCCAGTGCGTGGTTGAGACCACTGAGCTACGGGGGATGCCAACGACCATCGTGAATAAGTTACTAGATGTGATATAGCGCCGCTCACTATCCACTGACTTACACGTTACTACCGTGCAGAGGACAGGGTAGCCCCCTCACCAAGCGACGAGCGTACCAAACTTAAGCCGCCAATTATCTTATGGCATTATAAGCAGTTTGTTCTGCGTAAGTCAGTGGATAGTGAGCGGCGCTATATCACATCTAGTAACTTATTCACGATGGTCGTTGCCGTCCCCCGTAGCTCAGTGGTCTCAACCACGCACTGGCAACAGTCGAGTTGCGGGTTCGAGCCCTACCAAGGGTCCGATGAAATGCGCACTGCTGATGATTCCCGAAAGGTTGAAACGCGCGTACAGTGCTTTTCCGGGCGTGTGGCGGCTGTCTGAGTGAGTCTAGATGTGACGAATTTCTACCTATAACATTCTACTCCCCCTACTACTCTTCTGTGAAACGAATCTTCTCAGCTAACGTCAAGTCCCGTCGTGGCATTTTCTTGACATGCAATAAGACACGCACAGTTCACTGAGGTGAACTCGAGTCTATCTCCCGAGTATTTCTATGGTTGACCTAGCCACCTGCTGTCCTATGATTTGCCGGACCTGTGTGTCCGCGATCACTTGCCGTGCTCGAGAGTAGGCCCGCAATGCGGGCTCAGGGCATTCGGCTTAATGGACGTGCGGTACATCGATCGAGCGGTTAACGATATGTGAACAAGCATGTATGTCTTCGCTCCGCCTACAAGTGTTGGAAACTACAGTCAGTTTCGGGCGGTTCTGAACCCAATTAGATAGATGTGCCTCAATGTTGCCACAGTTCAGTTTATCCAAAGGCTAACTCGGATTACCGTAACTGAATGATACGCTTTCTTGCCCGACATATGAACTGTGGGTTTAGTCCAGACAATCAGGCACAGAACTTGATTTTAACACCTCCGTTACCTGCCACCTTCTATCGTCTGGTCCGATTAAGCGGCCTTCCGGTCCTAATAAGCGGCTAAAATTAGGCTAGCGAGATAGGATTCGTTTCGGGTCTTCAGAATTTGGCCCGAATAAGCGGCTGGTCCTATTAACCGGTGGTCCTATTAACCGGAATCGACTGTATATATATATATATATATATATATATATATATATATACTAAAAACTTCACGAACAGTACAATTGGCAGAGTACCACAACGTATGGACAAAGATATGAAACAATTGTAAAAGAATATGTGGATTAAATAAGAAGTGTTGACAGCAATTATGTGTATACAATCTCAACTGTTCGCCATTGCTCGTGCTTTCTTGACATGTCCAATAGGGTTTCCAGCCATATGTGCACGTGATCTTTACTTCCCTAAGCAGGAAATCGAGAGCGCCCGACCGCGGCCAAATGTGAGGTCAGCGCCTTCATATTTTTAACCAGTCATTCGCTTACCACCTTGTCTTTGCTACTAGCCGACTTCTGTGTGGACAACAGTGCACGGCGAGGCAAACGCTCAGTAGATTAGCAAAGCACATGCCCAAGTCACCAAAGCCTTTACGGTGAAATTTTTTGACTCGGCGATCGACAAAGTCTGTCTGACTTGGATATCCTTCGACGAACATTCTCATTACTAATGTGATGTTGCCACTGTACGCTATTTAGTTATTTTTTATTACTGTGCGCTAGCAATGCCCCGAAGGCAACGGTGATCAATGACAGACACGCACTGAACGTCCTTTGCACAAACAGTACTAGTGTCGCAACCGTAGAGTAGGATCGCTCTCACCGTGGTATTGTAGACTCAGACCTTCAAGAATAAACTCCAGTCGCGTCGACATCCGAGTTGGCGGAGATTAGCAAACGCACTGACACCTCTTGCGTTAAACCGTTAGCGCTGATGCAGGTTCCGACGTAAACGAACTTGTCTACCATTTCTAGAGAATGGCCCTGAAAGGGTAAGGTTGGGAGCAGCTCCTAACCAGTCCCGTACGAAGACCTTACACTTCGAGCGGGCGAAGGTCATTCCAAACTGCGTGACAGACAATTCCAATCTGCACATCACATATTGAGCGGCGTTTGAGCAATCCTAAATTAAGGCGATGTCGTCTGCATACTCCTAATCCCAAATCGGTCGCTTGAACGCAGCTCAACGCCGCTAGATCCGCAGTTTTCCAGAGTACTCTCCTGGATATCGTCCTTAGCGAAATTGAACAGAAAGTGGGATTCTGGCCAGCCCTGTCTCACGCCACTTGTGAAACTAAAGTGTTGCGAAAGTTCGCTGTACACCTGCACTCCTCCTGTCGTTCGGGAGTAGATGGTTCGAATAATGTTGACGTACTTCTCAGGCACCCTTCTTCTCAAAAGACTGCTGCAAAAAGCAGCTCGGTCAACTGAGTCAAACGCAGCTCGTATGTCTAAAAAGACAACGATCGTTTACCCGCCGAACGTTTGACGACGCTCGAGTATTTGGCGAAGTTAAAGATGTGGTCAATGCAATTCCGCCCAGAGCGAAACCCATCTTGTTCTTCGCATATGTTCCGTTCTCGTATCAGGCTGAGCTTCCTTAAAAGCACAGCGGCAAGCACTTACGATGCAACGCATACGAGACCAATCCCTCTAACACAGTCTGACCGCGCACCCTTTTGAAGACGGGCACGATATCCGCTGGCCTCCAATCAGACGGGATTACTTTAGTGGTCCAAACCTTTTGGAGGCTGGAATTCAACTCCAGACCAAATGATGGGCCTAATTCTTCGAAGAGAGTCGGAGTGAGTTTGTCTGGGCCAGGGGCTTTGTAGTACTTTAAGAGGCGAAGCTCATGGGCAACCTCAGCCTTAGGTGGTTGTGTAACCTCTTCACACCTGGAAGCACTCTGGATTCCTGAATAGGAACACATCGGTGCTGCAAGCCACTTAAACAGTTGCTCAACATGCTCGGTCCAACACAGGTCGGCGTTTTTGACAGTGGATCGGCTGGTTATTGGTTTCGCACAAAGCTTCGCTTACAGTGGGGTTTCTGCCGCTGGTGAATCGAATCAGGTGGAACAGCTTTCAAAATCCCCCGAGCTGGCCGCCTGCTTTATATTAATGACCCGTTGCATCCATCTGACCTCGCGATCCTCCCGAAGGAGGCCTCAGGTCGTGCCTTGACGCTAAAATCACAAGTAGCTAGTATTGGACAGGAAGAGGACGTGATTGACGCAGACCTACAGTAGGCGATCACCGTTCTCTGTTCTGCGAGTGCCGTGGCCATGTTAGCCACCGAGTTCACGTTCTTCTAACTCAAGTCTACCGACCTGCGCGTTTAACTCCCCTGCAAGCACCTCGATATCTGTACGGCGCTCTTTTGCGGACAGTTGACAGTAGAACTCTAATTGAATCCGGACTGCATTCTGTGGGAGCGTACGCTGCTGCAACTAACAAGCAACGTCTGCTAGTCCCGCGACTGGAAAGTCGCACTGAGGTCTCAAGTCGGATCGTGCAGAGTCGACTGTTGACAGGGATCCAGTCTAGTAGCGCGGCCTTAGCACGTGTGCTCAACGCAATCCCCACGCCGGCAAGACCAACGTCTTCGGCGGTTGCGCTCTAGCTAAGCGCAATGTAAAACGCCAGCAGAACTCACAGACGAGGAAACCAGTCGTAGCGTCGTGATTGGATCCTGTAATCGAGTTTCATTGAGGCAGCAGTCATCAATGGTAGTAGTCTCAAGTGTGCGAGCAGGGGTTGCTTGTGATCCGATCTGCATCAGCCTCCGGACATTGAAGGTTGCCTGCTTGAATTAAATACGGGCGTTATAAAAAGCTTGCCGGTGCTATTAGGCGCCACACCCTCGGACCTAAATTCCGGATCCGTATGGCGAGAACACTCGCCCAAGGTGACACGATGTTGTGGACTCGGAAACGGAGGGTGATTACCAAGGATGGGGAACTTGAACCAACGTGTAATAAAGTAACCAAACTGTGGTGCCGAAGGGCGCGATATGGCGTGTTATGGCTGCCAGCACTTAGGCCGAAGATAGCGTTGGCAAAGAGCAGAAAGTTCTTGATGCATTGGTCCATATGTTGTTTGGCCATGTCGCTTCCTGGTTGCCCAGGTTGAGGAAGATGGTTGACTTAGGGGAGCCCACCCGGGGCCTTTGATCTAAAGACCTGACCCGCAGGCCAGCGGAGCGATTGACGTATATTGCATACCGTTGGAAGCCGGCTGCCACAATGATGATAACACGATTTTTTCGAGTAGGAACAAACTACATAGCATGCACAAGAAGCCCGAATCAAGCAACATGGAGGCCAAATTTTCTGAACCACTGCATTTGCTGAAGAGTACGAAGCCCTTTGACAACCAGGCGGCTCATATGCCCTCGCAAAAAAGAGGTGGCTATCGAGGTAGTTAATCCGCCCTTCGTTGAGTGCTCACTTCTGGTCGCAGAAGTTACCTTCGCAATGAAGGCGTGCCTCGATCCGCAAATTGGGGACGCCACCGGTGGCGTACAGCTCCGCCGCACCAACCGGTAGTCAGTTCACTACCAGAAGAGCAACAGGGTGATGCGCACCCCCTGATGAGGCCCCGTAGAATAAAACAGCCATTTGTTGCTTTTCTAGCTTGATCGCACGGCTATCTGGCTTGTGAGTTGCTTGGATAAATTCAACCAAATGTCATGGTAAACCCCCTACTCGTTAACAACCTTAATTTTCAGTCATGAAATGACGATCAAGCATACGCTTTCAAAAAGTTACCCACTTGTATTTAGCCTAAGTATCAGTCACCTAAAACGGGCTTGTTTACTTGACTGTTTTTCCTCATAACTATAACGGGAATTATTAACCATTTGAAAGAAACCAAAAAGCCCCATTATTAATCCAGCTGAGCACTTTTATAGCATTTCCCGCAAAGTTGCATAAAAGGTCCAAAATGCTGCAAAGAAGGTGCAAAATTTTGCAAAGAAAGTCCAAAACTTTGCAAAGAAAGTCCAAAATTTTGCAAAACTCTGTGCGATTCGCCAGCCGCTCAGAGCCAATCCTCTGACCTTAAGTGTGTTCTCATCGGCCGGATGCCAAGGTTCGGTGCGTTAGTCTGGGGAGGTGAGCGTGCTGCCCGTTGACTGGGTGAGACTTGTGAATGAACCTTAGAGGAATGCACTTCGACGGTGCAACGGGCTTGTATGCGCCCCCCTCACGTCCCAAACGATGGATCACAATTGGTCTGCGAGCAATGAACAGCTGGAACATAAGCGCACGACCGAAACCATGTCTATGATTCTAACGTCGTCGGCATGCCTGCTCGCGTTCGACAGAGTATCACATTAGACATTCCTGACCGAGTTTTGGGCGCTTTCGTCAACGGTGATGACTGACAGCTTGTGGCAACTGTGAACAACGTCAAATATCAAACAGCCTACTTCTGAATTCGTCGTTCTCCTGATCAGGAGCCGAGTACTACGCAGGCGCACGGTCGTAAGCGGATTTTGTCGGAGGAAGACGGAGATGACATCCTGGATTGGATCGCAAGGGAAGCAACTCTTACGCTACGGGAAATGCGAGTACGAGTAAAGCAGAAATGGACAAGGACATTTCGAAGTCAACAATCGCACGGCACCTAGATGGTCGATTGATAACCATGAAGAACATCTATCAGGTTCCCGAGGGAATGAACAATGAGTGAAACAAAGGGATACGCAGGGAATTCGTTCAGCAGTTTGTCTAACTTGAGAGTGATGGCAAGTTCTTCATTTGGATTGACGAAGCGAACTTCAACGTTTACTGCAAACGTACTCGTGGTCGGGCGCCCAGAGGCGTGAGGGCCTGTTGCAAAGTTGCCAACAGCAGAGGCCACAATTTGAATTTAATCGGTGCACTCACGATGGAAGGGAAAGTGTCAATGACCACCCGGAGAGGCTCATTCACAGGTCCCTTATCTCTCGAATGGCTGCGAAGCTATTTAGACAACCTGAAACGGGAGATGGAGCTCCGGCAGATTGTCGTGGTATGTGATAATGCACCATGTCACACAGGACTGGAAGAACTGTCGTCAGTAGATGGATACGATGAGTAACCATACTGAGATTGAGTCCATACTCTCCGTTCGTCAATCCGATCGAGAATGTTTGGCAGGTGGTGAAGAATAAGATGAGAGTGCACTATGAGGAACTTCTGGCCGGGGATCCCCAGAAACTCATGACGCAGAGGGAATGGAGGCTGCAGTTCCTTGAACGAATTGCCAAAGCAGCCACCAAGGATATCAGCGTTGTGGGATGTCGTAATGCTATTCGACATATGCGTGTACATTTTACTAATTGTCTAAAAGAAATGACCTGTTTTGATCACTTTGCTGGCCTATTTTTTACGTATCTGGTTGTATAGCACGTCACTGGCAGCGCGTAGGGACGTGTGAGTATTCAGTGTTTTCAAACTATGTATGCACATACGTAAGTTTGTGGGTTCGTACGGGGTTGAAACGATATCTGATGTCTACCGCAAGAGAGTGACAAGGGACCGGCTTCCAGGGAGTCATGCCCGAGCGATATATACAACATGGTGCTTTTCGTGCCGGTACTCGCTGTGTCGTACGCTTTCATAGCCTGAGATAATGTAGATACAGTTTGTTTGTTCGGAAAACCAGGATGTTTGGAAAGCGCTTTGTAGGACCAAATGAGCTTGCCGGCTGAAGCAACTGTCAGATAAATCACAATATGGGATATCAGCGTGGATAGTTGAATAGTAGTGAATAAGAAATTACTGCGCACGTCATGTCAGGTCTTTCCAAGAGTGAGAGGAGCTGATAGATGCGAGTTCGCAAACACGTCCATTGCCAGACAAGATGTCGTCATTGAAGCTGAACGAATGAATCGCGTGTTTGATAGAAACCGTCTCTGTGCGATGTTTGTCCACTATATTTGAGTGCACTGGCGCGTTAATCCGTTACCCGATTGGAAGTTGGTCTGTCAAGTTCGGAATCCACATCAGCCGGTTCGGAAGCTGTACTTTAGATTTAAAAGCAACCATTCCTACAGCAAGCCCAATTTAATTTGCGTGCCAGAAGGGCGCGAATAGCTGTCCAGTACGGCTTGGATACTGCCTTGATTGTTCGGATGATCCCTCGTTTGACCCAATAGTGTGCGTAAACAAATAGGGATGTAGTTGCAGTACCGACTACTTTTGCTATCCGTGGCGGACGTACAATTGCTGCCGCTCTCGTAGTTGTAAAGCCTGCAATTGAAATTGTCATTCAATATTTCATTTCACGTAACAACAATCACAGATTTAATTTTATAGTGCTGTCTTGAAGGCAGTTATTTGAATTGTTAAAATACTCATATTCAACATGTACAGGCACACTTGTGAGAAATGTCATTGCCTGTCGTGCAAGTGCGAAATAATGCCAAGCAGCCGGATTATGTACGGCACATATATCTCTCAACAGGACTTGGGTGTGCAAGAATCCGTTACTTCAACTTTTATACCGCTTATCGAAATGATGCTACGTTGTCAAACGTGGTACTGACAGAATATCAGTTACAGGCAAATGAAATTTTAAAGTTATTACTACCATCTATCTCAGCTCAGGAAATGTGGCTTGTGAAACCGCAAATTTCTCACAATTAGGGTTTTCAAACTGCAGCCATGCGAACATCAGAACGCTATAAACTACCCACTCTGGAGATATCTTTGACGCACAAAGATATGTAAATACTACTACTGCCGTTCACATTCACTATGTGATATATTCCCTAGCTCGCACCCTTGATCCTTGGGTTCACTGTGAATATGTTGTTGCATTTACACGAGTACCGACAATTGTCTACACTGCACACAGGACACAGTGTCTCCATTAGCGACGTGTGCAGTTTTGTCATTATTTCAGTTGCAACATTTGACCGTAGTTTAACCCTGCCAGCGGTGAACAAGTTGACTGAGTGTTACTCTGGACTGGCTCAACGTGGGGGAATTTAACTACAATACTGCAACCTGGAACGTTAATTAGATCAACATCATTATTGCGGTTGCCACATTTGAACTCAGCTTAGCCCGGCCAGTCACATCGCTCATATGCCGTTGGCCTCTAGGACATTCCGGTTTGTAATTTGTGGCACCTTCTGTGTGCGACGCCCATGTATGTCCCTCCACCCCGTCCGTTTACAAGTGCATTCATGCGAATCGCGAGGACTAAGGCTGGTCAGAAAGGTTTTCAGAGGAAGGTTGGACTAGGTAAATGAAATTAAGTTGAAAATGCGCAGCGTATTGGGGCCCGGCACGAAGTAAGGTGAACGATGTTGAGCCAGTCCAGAATAACACAGTCAACTTGTTCACCCCTGGCAGGGTTAAACTACGGTCAAATGTTGCAACTGAAATAATGACAAAACTGCACACGTCGCTAATGGAGACACTGTGTCCTGTGTGCAGTGTAGACAATTGTCGGTACTCGTGTAAATGCAACATATTCACAGTGAACCCAAGGATCAAAGGTGCGAGCTAGGGAATACACCACATGGTGAATGTGAACGGCAGTAGTAGTATTTACATATCTTTGTGCGTCAAAGATATCTCCAGAGTGGGTAGTTTATAGCGTTCTGATGTTCGCATGGCTGCAGTTGGAAAACCTTAATTGTGAGAAATTTGCGGTTTCACAAGCTACATTTCCTGAGCTGAGATAGATGGTAGTAATCACTTTAAAATTGCATTTGCCTGTAACTGATATGCTGTCAGTACCACGTTTGACAACGTAGCATCATTTCGATAAGCGGTATAAAAGTTGAAGTAACGGATTCTTGCACACCCAAATCCTGTTGAGAGATATATGTGCCGTACATAATCCGGCTGCTTGGCATTATTTCGCACTTGCACGGCAGGCAATGACATTTCTCACAAGTGTGCCTGTACATTTTGAACACGAGTATTTTAACAATTCAAATAACTGCCTTCAAGACAGCACTATAAAATCAAATCTGTGATTGTTGTTATGTGGAATGAAATATTGAATGACAATTTCAATTGCAGGCTTTACAACTACGAGAGCGGCAGCAATTGTACGTCCGCCACGGATAGCAAAAGTAGTCGGTACGCCACTATATCCGTTGCAACTACATCCCTATTTGTTTACGCACGCTATTGGGTCAAACGAGGGACCATCCGAACAAGCAAGGCAGTATGCAAGTCGTACTGGACAGCTATTCCCGCCTTTCCGGCACGCAAATTAAATTGGGCTTGCTGTAGGAATGGTTGCTTTTAAAGCTAAAGTACAGCTTCCGAACCGGCTGATGTGGATTCCGAACTTGACAGACCAATTTCCAATCGGGTAACGAATTAACGCGCTAGTGCACTGAAATACAGCGGACAAACATCGCACAGAGACGATTCATTCGTTCAGCTTCAATGACGACATCTTGTCTGGCAATGGACGTGTTTGCGAAATCGCATCTATCAGTTCCTCTCACTCTTGGAAAGACCTGACATGACGTGCACAGTAATTTCTTATTCACTACTATTCAACTATCCACGCTGATATCCCATATTGTGATTTATCTGACAGTTGCTTCACCCGGCAAGCTCACTTGGTCATACAAAGCGCTTTCCAAACATCCTAGTTTTCCGAACAAACAAACTGTATCTACATTATCTCAGGCTATGAAAGCGTACGACGCAGCGAATACCGGCACGAAAAACACCACAAGTTGAATATATCGCTCGGGCATGACTCACTGGAAGCCCGTCCCTTGTCACTCTCTTGCGGTAGACATCAGATATCGTTCCAACCCCGTACGAACCCACAAACTTACGTATGTGCATACATAGTTTGAAAACACTGTGAATACTCACACGTCCCTACGCGCTGCCAGTGACGTGCTATACAACCAGATACGTAAAAAATAGGCCAGCAAAGTGATCAAAACATGTCATTTGTTCTAGACAATTAGTAAAATGTACACGCATATGTCGAATAGCATTACGACATCCCAAAACGCTGATATCCTTGGTGGCTGCTTTGGCAATTCGTTTAAGGAACTGCAGCCTCCATCCCTCTGCGTCATGAGTTTCTGGGGATCCCCGGCCAGAAGTTCCTCGTAGTGCCCTCTCATCTCATTCTTCACTCTGGCCTCTCGATCGGATTGACGAACGGAGAGTATGGGCTCAATCTCAGTATGGTTACTCATTGTATCCATCCACTGACGACAGTTCTTCCAGTCCTGTGTGACATGGTGCATTATCACGACAACCTGCCGGAGCTCCATCTCCCGTTTCAGGTTGTCTAAATAGCTTCGCAGCCATTCGAGAGATAGGAGACCTGTGAATGAGCCTCTCCGGGTGGTCATTGACACTTTTCCTTCCATCGTGAGTGTACCGATTAAATTCAAATTGTGGCCTCTGCTGTTGGCAACTTTGCAACAGGCCCTCACGCCTCTGGGCGCCCGACCACGAGTTCGTTTGCAGTAAATGTCGAAGTTCGCTTCGTCAATCCAAATGAAGAACTTGCCATCGCTCTCAAGTTAGACAAACTTCTGAACGAATTCTCTGCGTATCCCTTTGTTTCGCTCATTGTTCATTCCCTCGGGAACCTGATAGATGTTCTTCATAGTTATCAATCGACCATCTAGGTGCCGTACGATTATTGACTTCGAAATGTCCTTGTCCATTTCTGCTTGTACTCGTACTCGCATTTCCCGTAGCGTAAGAGTTGATTCCCTTGCGATCCAATCCAGGATGTCATCTACTTCTTCCTCCGACAAAATCCGCTTACGACCGTGCGCCTGCGTAGTACTCGGCTCCTGATCAGGAGAACGATGAATTCAGAAGTAGGCCGTTTGATATTTGACGTTGTTCACAGTTGCCACAAGCTGTCAGTCATCACCGTTGACGAAAGCGCCCAAAACTCGGTCACGAATGTCTGATGGGATACTCTGTCGAACGCGAGAAGGCATGCCGACGAAGTTAGAATCATAGACATGGTTTCGGTCGTGCGCTTATGTTCCAGCTGTTCATTGCTCGCAGACCAATTGTGATCCATCGTTTCGGACGTGAGGGGGGCGCATACAAGCCCGTTGCACCGTCGAAGTGCATTCCTCTAAGGTTCACTCGCGAGTCTCACCCAGTTAACGGGCAGCACGCTCACCTCCCCAGACTAACGCACCGAGTCTTGTCATCCGCCTGATGAGAACACACTTAAGGTCAGAGGATTGGCTCTGAGCGGCTGGCGAATCGCACAGAGTTTTGCAAAATTTTGGACTTTATTTGCAGCTTTGGACCTTTTATGCAACTTCGCGGGAAATGCCATAGACTCAAACATTAACCTCACTTGGTCCTAAATAATGGATAGTTTTAAAGTACTCGTACTGCGTCAGTAGTATCATTCTCGATTATATGAATTTCCTGAGCGACGGTGTATGCGCATGTGTGCCAATTAATCCGGAGCCATTCCGAACCCCTTCTGTCCGCACCTCACAAACTGGGAGACATGTGCACCAAGCGCACACTAGGCATTGTCTTGACTGTAGCCCGTTGCAGTATTTTTCTAGCTAAAGCCTCGCGCGGATTGTACATCCCTCCTATGAAAGCAGCGATTATTGGTCTCATGAACCAGTGATTGAAGTGCCCTCACGTACGTATTACGGCACCCGTCGCACAGAGCGTTTCTGGCTCTGATATCCCACTGGGAGATGTTCTACGACACAACCGTGTCACACTATTAGTGTGGTTTAGTAAAGTAAGCCGCAAGTAGGGTGGTTCAACTTTTCAGACTCTTCCCCATGTTGCTTTTCCATTGCATCTTCAAGATATACTCCTCATAACCACACAGATGGATTTCCAGGCCGTGCAGTACTGCAACACCACGTGGCAACTGATGGACGAGCTTGTGCTCATCTGCATCAGTCGCTCTCGCATCGGTTTTCGCTGTTCATGTTATCCCATTCGGTGTACTATTCCTTTATCGTGTACCTAAACGACTTCATTCCTGCTGTGATCTGCGATGAATTTGCGTACCTTCCAAGCATCTGGAATTTAACATTGTTCGCGAGTCTTAGGAGAGCTGGAGGTAACATTTGTTGCACTTGTGGCTCCCGATTTTTTATGCGGCATGCAATTGCCTGTTGTCCCTTGTCGGCTCATTATTTTCTTATTTTTTGCAATCACACCTCCACAACTCCTTTTCTCCTCTTTTATTGACCTTCAGTTTACTATCTAAGTTTACCCGAATAAAACCGTTTAGCGTCTACTACCAACACTTGTTATTTCCTCACTTTTTGTCGACCATCTATAAGGCTTTACGTGTATCGTCTGTACACAGTTCTTCTTTTCTTAGACATCCGAGTAACCTTTTGTTTCACCGACGCAGTCACTGCCTGTTGTAGTATGGGCACACAGGAATTTTCCTCTCGTAGACTCTTCGTTTTGGACCGATATCACTTGCATATGCAGTGTTTGACTCACTTCCGGTTACTGTGAATGTTGGTTGCATCTTCTATCTTCTTCCCCTTTACTGTCGATAATGGTTCCCCTCCCTCGGTATATTGCTCGTCCACTTGGCAAACTCATGATATCCTATTGTGAGGCTGTTCACAAGTGTCAGCTATTTTAACATCCTGGTTAATGTTCCACAATATTTTTTGCCTTTTGTTCTATCAAAGTGTATGCCACAAATGTTCTTGGTTTTTCTGAGAGCCTGCTCTGATCGTTTTGTTGCACGTTGGTAGCGAATTTGTTCATTCCAGGCTCTTATCGTGCTCACGGCTACAGTGAAAGCGCACCGTTATGTCACATCGCAAGAGCTGATCCACTGCTCATCAACTTGTGACCCACATTTCAGATGAGCGCCATTCGCACTTCATCGAAAGTTGTTTGCAAGGGACATAAACTCCAGCACGAATCTTCCATTTCCGCGGACAGGATGCTATGTAATCGCACGTCTCCAATATTTGCTGTCTAGTTTAGGCCACGTGCTTTGTTGCGATCTTCCACATTATATTCAGACAGGACAGTCTTTTCTGGCCAACTTTGGTTGGGTGTTACACCGATCACATCTTACAAATGTCCAGTGGACAGCCGACGTCCAGTCTGCATGTGTGGAGTAGGGCTGAATCAATTCACAAGGTTGGGTTGCATGGCTCATGAGACGATTTCCATTTTGCTCGATGCGCCGCGAATTTTGGGCTGGAACCTTGATCACACGGTATTGTGGCTCTGTATTTATTGTTGGATTGTTAACCAGTGTTCATTATTGTGTTTTGGAGCACTCAATGAGTGTGTTTGGTTTGCGACATGCAAATTCGATTGTGGCTGCAGTTTGATTTGAAGCAAACCTCTGCAATTTCGCTCACTGGGACTGCATCCCAAGTGGGGTGTTTCGGTGTGGCTCTCTCCCAGCAACACCGCGCTCCACAACCGATCGGTTTCGTCCTGATTTGTACTCGTCAGGTAGAGATAGCTTGAGCTGAGAGCGGTGCCAAACACAGTGCTTGACAGCTTTCGTCTTGGGAGTGGAACTCGGCCCATAGCGCTTGGCGACTGTTGCCATGATCCGTAAGCCATTGCACTCTCCGAGCAGCCTCTGCCAGTACGGTCACTGGGACCGTCACCGAAGTGAACGGCCTCGATGTGGCTCTCTTCCATCCCCGCACTCCGCGACTGATAGTTTCGTCCTGATTTGGACTCATGAAGTAGAGATAGCCGAGCTGCGAGTGGAACTCAACACATAGTGCTTGGAGGTTATCGCCATGATCACTAGGCCATTGAGCTCCGCGTGCAGTGCTTGACACAACGGTTAGAAGTTGCTTTTCGGATTTTGGAGCACCTGCCGTGTGTCTTGGATTGCGACATGCAATCTTAATTGTGGCCTCGGTTGACTTTGAAGTCAGTCTTCTCCAGTACGGTCGCTGGGACCGCCACCATATTGAAAAGGGTTTCGGTGTTGCTCTCACCCATATATATATATATATATATATATATATATATATGTATATATATATATATATATATATATATATATATTCAGCGCTTGAGCAATAGATACTTGGTAAAGTTCAACAATACATGGGCAATAGCAAAACGGAGAAGAGGCAGTCAGGGGATGGGTTATGTACCTTCATGTGTAGCGTGAGCAGAAAACTTCCCGATTGCCCTGGCCGGGCAAGAGCGTTGTCTTAGGGCAGTGGTCCCCAACCTTTTTATCGCCGCGGACCGGTCTAGTTTTGCTACTTTTACCGCGGCCCGCTGATGGTTAGTGGCGCTGATTGTTTACCTTTTAGATAGTTTGAATATGATTTTAATTTTCTTGTGTTTAAACATGCCTTAAAACTAAGATACAGTTACAATAAAAATGAAGGCGTGATTTAACTTGTTAACTCACTAGAACGCTAAATCATTGAGAGCCCTGAGCTTGTTTCTCTACATCGAGACTGTTCCATCTGAGGGTACTAGGAGACAGTGACACTCGAAGTGTATTGCATATGTCCAGTTTATTCCGTTGTTTTGTTTTGCTTGCTATCACTGCAGTACAACCCCGCTTCACACAGATAGGATGTCGTAAATGTCAATGGGGATTTAAATGCTTTGGTGGCAATCTGAGGGTTATTCGCCATGACTTTAATCCAGAACACCGGCAGAGTTGTTGTCTCGAACGTAGTTTTAAGGCCGCCGTCATTTGCAATCTCCAGCAGTTGATCTTCTTCTTGCACAGACATGCTAGATTCGCCTGGTTTGTTGACAAATGGGTCGCGGATCCATTCCTTACCAGTTCGTGGGTCTTTTGTGGTTAGGAAGTAGCGCTCGAACTCTTTTAAAAGCAAAGACAAGTGATCGTGCACTAACTGAGAGAATGAATGCTCAGGGTCAGTCTCGCCTAAAATCTGCACTAATGTTTGAAACATGTCCAAAATGCCTCTGTTCACGCGCCGTCCCCACAACTCCAGTTTGGCTTTAAATGCAGCTACTTTGTCTGCCAACTTGAAAACAGTTGTCATTTTCCCCTGAAGGGATAGATTGAGTTCATTGAGCAGGCTGAATATGTCACACAGGTAAGCCAGTTTTGCAACCCATACCTTGTCACTGAAATGTGCTGTCAGCGGTGACTTCCTTTCTGAGGGAAATTTTTTCAGTGGCTTTCGCAATTCAACTACTCTGATTATCAGTTTTTTCTCTGGATAACCATCTTATTTCTTTGTACAAGGGAAGGCATCTGTGGTCTGCATCTCCTCACAAAGCTGCTCAAACAAGCGCGAGTTAAACACGTGTGCTTTGATGAGGTTAATAACCCAGTTAAATTCCTGTGGCATTTCTCAGCTTGCCGGCATTTCCGTATAAATGATACAATGCATAGATTCACTTTCAGGTGCAACCTGAATGCGAGCAGTTAAACCAGCCTGTCCTCCGGTCATGGCAGCAGCTCCGTCTGTGCATATATCGACACAAAAAGACCATTTTCGTTGTCCTGATGTATAAGCATCTGATGCCTTGAACAGTTCTGCCCCTCGTGTGGTGTTGGTTGGCAAAGATAGCGCACACAACAAATCCTCATGCACATTCTCCTGATAAAGACATCGCACTTAAACAAGTAGCATTGCCTTGTTGTCGATATCTATAGATTCATCATTCTGGAGTGCGTATCACGGTTACGTAATAATCTTCCCCAACAATTGTGTCTCAATGTCTTCGGCTATTTCCTCAATTCTCCTAGTCACAGTGTTAGCCGACAAAGGCACATGTGCTATCTTTTAACAGCAGCCTCTCCTAGAAGTTCACGGCAAATGTCTTTAGTGGAGGGCAAGATCAATTCTTCACTGATAGTGAATGGCTTTTTAGCATTAGCAATACGGTTAGCCACCAAATATGATGCTCTCAGTGCATTCTCCTTTATTGATGTGGTGACCCTCAGAAATTTCTTCTGTCCTTCGTGTTCCCGTCTTTTTCTTTCAAAATACTCCAGGGGCTTGTCTTTTAATCCAGGGTGCTTGGCGTTCAAGTGGCGAAGCAGTTTTGAAGGTTTCATTGCCTCATTAGAGAGCCGGTCGCCGCAAACTATGCAGAGCGGGGTTGGTGTGTGGGAATCACCTGTCCCGATAAATCCATATTTCAAGTAGGACTCATGGTATTGTCTGGTAAAAGTTTTATGATTCTTTGCTGTTGAAGCCTCTTCTTCTGTTTCTTCACTGGGCCTTTTCTTTTTCCAATGGAAACTTCCTAATGACATTTGTTTCATACACATTTTTGCTAAATTTTTGGTTAAATTTGAGCTCTCAAGTGACCGAGATGTAACCTGAAAAATAAGACATCGTTAAACTCAGCTAGTAACTGTGGACAAAAAAGGGCAAACATAAAACAATCTACACGTACACCAAGCACTGTTAAACATGAGAAAGTATCGGTGAACAGAGAGAAGTGCGATGTACACCTCCTCAAAACTACAACGTCACTGCCAGCTCGCAGCTGCTCAGCTCCCGGTTAATCTCTCATCCATGGAAAGTAGCACAATCGCGAGAGAAATACCTCATAGTAAATAAACTGGAAATAATTTAATGTTTCTTGGGCAGGCCGGTACAGGTCCGCTGCCCGGGGGTTGGGGACCACTGCCTTAGAGAACCCCACCAGGAGCCTTGGGCCATAAAGAACTAACCTGCAGGGCAGCGGAGCGATGAACGTCTGATCCTTGGAACGTTTAAGCAGCCGCGGAATACGAAGATCGTTGACAGCCAAATGGCTTATACGCCTTCCTAGTGTTCGGTAGCGCTGCACACAGAAGCAAGTGGCTAAAAATGTTATGCAGTCGCCCTCCATTAGGTCCTCACTTCTGGTCGCAGAAGTGAGTGGTCAGTGACCCTATACTCGGTCGAATTGGCTCTAACTCATCGCTGTACGTGTTCTTGTGATAGTTGGTGGTGTACAGTTTCCAGCGCAGAACTCCCCACGCTCTCAAACTGCCGCTGATTGTCCGCCACGCCTTATTCATCTCGCCTACAAAGCAAACGGGATTTATTCGCAGTTGCCATCACAAGGAAGGCCTTTCCCAATAATCAATCTAGGGACGCGCGCGATAGCCTACAGCTATGCTACGAGTCCGGATTGTGCTTGTGTGTCTCAGTCCATCCACGCAACGAGTGTTTCATATGAGCTCATGATCTGAACGTAATTCACTCGGACGCAACACCAGACGGTCAGTTAAGTAAGGGCATTGATTATAAAACGCCGTGTCTAGTTAGCTGTTTATTCTTAGTGCTGAGTTATCATTATACCATTGTTTTCCGTTTTGCGCTTCATTCTTTGGACCCCGTTAAATTTCCCTACTTTCTTTCATCCCCTTGTTGTAACTCACTTGAAAACACGTGCGCGCATACCTTACTTCATATTATTTCTGAGAAGAATTTACCGGTTCAACTCCTCATCCACTCGAACGTCATCGCTCGCTTCTGCATTCTCTTCCATTTCAGTTGTACACACATGTTCAACGACTTCAAATGCTCGCGGTTTCCGCCAATGCCCAAGTTACGCCATCGGAAGTGCTTCGTGAGGCCGAGGCTTGTCTCTTCATGATGACCACGGTGGCAAAACGTCTTTCTCCCCACGACCCCGAGGGAAACATATCCGCACTGATCTCGGGACTCGTCTTGCCTGGTTTGGCTGGGGCTTGCCCATTTCCGCTGCAAGAGGTCGGCTGCATGCTCTACATGGAGCTGTCACATTGGGTGGCTTGTCATCCACAGTATCGGCGTCAGATTGTCACCCAGCTGATCGAAATCGTGGAGAAAGCGGCCGGTCTAGAAGCACACCAGCTACAGGTAATGCTTGCGACTCGTTTCTTCCCAACCTACTCTCGGTTGACTTCACTGAGATGCAGTCGCTGCGATCTTCGTTTGTCCTCCCTTAGCAAACCACTGCCTGACACTACTCCCCCCGTTGGCCATGTATTGCGTGTGTTTTGCTCAGTGCTCCGACGTGCGCTGGTGGGCACTAGTCATGCACGCACGTCCTATTGCGATAACTTGTTATCCCACTTTAAGAGCCCTTGGCTATCCGATCCACCCATATGTTCATCATCGACATTGTCGTGTCGTCTGCTCAGTATGCCTTTTTGACTACTCATGACTAGTGTATTTTTGATGTGATTTTATTGGGTGTTTGTCGTAGCAGCTCCCGAATCCGTTAATCTTTCATATTAGAAAGGCACTAGACGCTTGTTACCTTTTATTGGTGCACATCCCCCGGCTCAATCAGGAACTGAACCCATAACCTCCCGACACTAAGACTTACACTGCCAGCCAGCAGGTTATGCCACAAAGCTACGGGTGAAGGTGGCGGACGTCCATGACTAAAGTGCAACTCGTCCTCCATTACCAAGTAAGTCGCGAAGGAGGAGTGTTCTGACCCCGAGGGTTACATGCTTCTACTAACAGCAGCTGTATGCGACAACATTTAGGAGCTTTCTGGGCGAATATTTGTACAAACATTACAGATAAAAAGGTTAGCTTTTAAAATCACTACTTCTCACAACAGTAACTAGGTAGGACCCGAGAGGTGCGCACTACTGACGGCTCCCAACGTGACGAAATGGTTGTCTCTTGCCTCCAGACGTTTGGAACACTATCTGACTTGGAAGCTGCTCTGATGAACCCATTGAAATTCTTGTCTCTGTTTTATTCCACCTTATTGGTACGCTCCGTACCATCTTCTCGCGTCTCGACTTTTGTCTAGAACACCACGTATGTCAACACACCCTGCGGCAGTCGTAAGTGTATTTTTGGTCCGCATTTGACAACATTCTATCACACGATGCTCTGTTTTTGTTTTGAGTACATGCAACTAGAAGGCTATATTTTATCAAGCGAGTTTTTAACTTAAACAATTTAATCCATATTGTAGTCAAATTTATCGTCCGTCGGTAAATATATAAATTTATTTATTTATTTATTTAGTACAATCAAGACAGCCAGTAGCGCTTTCAATCCCTTACAGTTATTGTTCACTAAATGACTGATTTCCGCTTGTCCTCGTAAGAAAGTAGAGTGGAGTAGCCATACGGAATTTTGGTGAAGGCACATTGGACATTTTCCAAGGCTTCCAAGTCACATTTACCTAACACCATAGTATTCTAACAGGGGTTTTATGTTGATTTTACAAACTATTCAGGAAGCAGCTAGATACTTCCGTTTAAATCTGCCGATGATGTAATTGCTTTCCTTGTCTAACTAAGCGTTTTTCTCAATATGTTTGTGTATTTCGTGACATAATGTGTTCCACAGATTGCCCCACCTACCAATTACGTTTGCTGTCTTGCAGTGAGCGTCATTTTAATGACGTTTGAAATCCCATGATCCCCTTCCCACCTGCTTTCCATTGTCACCCCTGAGGCTTGTCTAGCTTGCTTACCGCACAACTTTCAGCAACGATCATAATCTTCTTATAGGTCTGTAAGCAGCAGCTACTCGTCGCTTGAGACCATCTCTTGTCAGATCATCGATCACTTGTGGCACCTACTCGTCAATGTTCACTGATGTCTGGAAGGACATTCTGGAGTGCACTGAAGCATCCATTCCCCATGTTGTATTATTGACAGCAGGTTCAGGGCATCCGCTACAATCACTATATTCTTCCATTGCACATCTAGTCCAAGTGTGGGATCGACCCGACTTTGAATTCCTGCAGAGTTATGACAGAATCGACCAATAGGATAAGCCATGTTGACTCATATCTCCTTCCATATAATACCCGTAGTGATATTGGCGAATCCTAATACTTTCAATCATAATCTCTGCTATTAGTGCCTTTTTCGGCTTATTCTCTTCTCTTTATTAAATATGTCCAAGAACACTTTTCTTCTTCATTTTTCATCTCCCCGGTTTTAATCGGTCGCTCTTTTCACGGAACGCTTTGTTGCTTGCATTGACGGAAATGGGATGTTCCTGCTCCGTTGTTCGAACACACATCTTATGGTCGTTGTTCTATCGATGTGCGATTGTTGTACTCTCTCGCCTTCAAACACCCGAGGTCTTTTCTCTCGCATCTTACAAACGGATCTATTGTGCCACTTTTACGCTAAAACTGCTTATTCGTCTGATGATTCCGCACTCATTTTAAACTTATCCCACTGACACCCCATTATAGCCCGGTCAAAAACTCGCCGTTGGTGCTGCGCTCTCAGCACTGGGCTCCCTTTGCTCTGTGTACCGAGCCACTCCGTCCCCCGGTCTGAATGGAATGTCCGCAAGCTGGGAGTCCACCAGAACCGCACTGTTGGACGAACACTGGCAAGCCCTAGTTGAGCGTGTAGCATACAACTTGCCTCGGCTATCCTGGGTACCGGACTATGACGCCACTCACTTCTTCACGGGTATCGGACGTGGCCTACTCTCTTCCATTGGATCTGGTGGCGGCGGCGTTGAATTTGACCCGGCCCCTGCCAGGCAGGCGCTACCCTCTCGCCTGGCTCAGATATGCAGTGTGTGTCTGGAGTGCTTAACAAGAGTGAGTTGTCTTTGTAGTTGTCTGCTTTTTCATCTGCTAGGGTGCTTATCACTGCGGTTCGCTGTCAGTTTGCTTCTTCGCCGACCTGTCTGGTTTCAGAAGTTAATGCTTGATTTTTCTTGTATACCAGTTGCCAAGTTCTTTGATATTCATTATTACCTTCCTCTCTCTCTTCGGATAATTGCATTAGATGATATGACGAAACTACTTACTCGGTTACCAATCAATTTCTTGTGCAGCTTCACTAATCGGTCTTGATGTGGCGACGGGTTTTTGTCCATACTCGATGAATTCGTTATTCGTATGGAAGTGAGACGTTACCACCTGTCTTCTGATGTCCCATCCCGTACTCGTAACTGTCCCTGAAGTTATGTCATTTGCAACCCGTCCGGTTGATGATTAGGGCATTCTACCCATACTCATATTATGAACACCAATTAACAACATGATGCAGCGACTGACTGAGTCACGTACTCGGTTGGCTGACTGACACTCCGCTTTATTGATCGCTGTCGCTACCCCATTTTCAGTTGGAGCTGACATCTAACTTTGTCATCTTGACAATGGATTGCACATCCGTTTGTTGCACAAGCATCCCCACCACTCTAGGAGATGATATATGTGGTCTGTGTGGACTTGACGTACTCTGAGACCAAATTCTGCCGAAAATCAGTATTTACTCCCAAAATAGCCACTCTTTGTGTATTTATCTGGTTAATTACTGCCCCTCTGCTCTCTGTTCTCTTTTCACTGACAAGTCACAGAACGGGATACATCCATTGTAGTTATGATTCTAAGATTGGCTTACTATTCGTACCACATTTTCAATGCCATTTCTCCTCGTTAATCTGTGTGCGCTCTGGAGAATACAGGCGTCTTCAGCCGTTCTTCTGTCACCGTGCAGGCAGTAACATTATGTTTTTACGGGTCTGTCACCAGACATACACGCACTGTCAACCAGTCAATCTCCGACTTCAAGCTTAACTTTTTATGCCTCAGCCACCAAACCTTACACAGCTACAACTTGGCTACCACTCTGTGCTTCTAGTGAAACTATGTATCGTTGCTTTCTATTTAGCCAGGTTAGCATGTGCGCTGTATTACTGGAAGCCTAACAACTTGCTTTTCTACATCTTTGGTTACTCTCTTCGTCATTACATTCTCTCCTAGTTTGGATCAGAGCGTTTGTTGAACCTATCTCACGTTGCAATCCTTTATCCAGCCGTGCGCAGTCGTCCTAGGTGCCGCCGCCTTCTTGCCACCTGACGGTCCGATTTTCCCTATTTCTCCACCGCGTTATTCTAATTAAGTGCATGGGCTGTGGCGCGCTAGTTTTTGTGGTTTCCTAAAAACCGGCTTTCCATCCTCAAAACCGCTCATAACCCTCATCAAATCGTCGGAGTCGCTACACTATTGAGGAAGTTCCACTTAATTCTGGGAACCCCAATTTTCTTTGTAACCACGCAGTTCGTTTTCCATGGAATTCCTATTTACTGTTATATTTTCCCAATTTCGTTCTGTTTTCTCCATACCAAGTTAATGGATGGAAACGTTGCCATCACCAGTGCGGACACACTTACCGACCCTCGTGTCTGGTTGGACTACCTGGCCGCCATCTTCCGCACATTCGCTTGTCTGCTGCGCCGCTTGGACGACGGGCCCAAACCTCAGTGGGGAGGTAGCGGGTCTGGTTCCGGTGTCACTGAATTTGGCAGTCTCGCTTTGTCTGCTCAGAACTGCCTATCCGATTGTTTGCGGCTGGTTCGTGAGACCATCTGGCCCGTCATAGCCAGGGTTTTTGTGCATTACGCTTCCCGAGGACTTCCAATGGAACATGCATGTCGTTTGGTGCGATTCATTGTGCGTTGCTTCTCGGTCCACATGCGCGACTTGCTTCCGGATATTGCGGAAAAGGTAGCTCGCTTTTTAGGATTTTCTCATATGCTGCTTCACCAACTCCTCCTGAGTATCACCGGTGACTGGTTATGTGTGCCCTTTCGACCCTGGCATACCCAGTTGTCTCGGACAACTTACGATCACCGGGGATGCTTCTCGTTTTTCCGTTGCTATTCGACATCGCTTTAAAGAGAGGTTGCCACCGTGTGACACTGGTTCCTCTCCTTGACTCGACAGTTGGAAATGAAATCACTGGCGTCCAAACTGGACTCTGTTGGTTAGTCTTGGTTTCCAAATTGGGATTACGCGACTCCCTGTGCGTATGGTTCGCAACAGTGGCACACATAGGATCACTTCCTAGTCGGGCAACTTGTTAGGAATTTTCATGACGCTGAACTGTTTGTGGAGTTGGATTGCTTGTTACGCAAGCAGTGAAGGATTCAGTGATGTTATCACACTGATTCCGCCTTATGTTTGCATTATACTCAGCTACCTGTGATCACGGGGCGTTGGCATTTTTGTTTATCCCATTGTAATTTCACACTTAACCTCTCCTCGGTCATCATAGCCTTATAACACTAAAGCACCAATGTGAAGCACTGCTGGTAATGTTGATACTGGCTACCTTAATTTTTTCTATTGAATTTCGGAGAGTGCTTGTTTCAATTGTCACCTTGGTTTTCAGTCTATTCATGTAGTTTACCCGCCTAGAGGTGTAGACGATTCATCGGGGTAATCTTACGCTTAATTTCTACCTTTCTAAGACAAAGTCGCGTATTTTGCTTTCTCTTTGGAGCGCGCGCCGTGCTTTCATTCACTAAAAGATTGAGGACGGAGCTAGTACATTGACCAGTTTCTGTGTAAAAAAAACCTTTTCCCATTCATGAAGCTGCATCCAAAGGTACTACATTGTAAACATTAACCACAATCGTCTTGCAGTGTCCCCTAGCTTGGTCTTCTGTGGATCTGATCAGTTCACTATCGATTCATGATGTTCCATTCGAATAGTATCGTGCAATCCGACCATCGCAATACGGCAGATCCGATTCGTGCAGCTGTCGATATAAAAATCAGCTATAGTGGCAATGGAAAATGTGGACTGGCCTAATCGAAATCGGGTTAAGTTCTACACTGATCCATCGGTTACGATGGATCGACGCTTTTATGTAGTCATCTGGGCTAAAGGCAAGCATGTTGCTCACTACGCGATTTTGCGTCCCTCACCGAAGTGGTTTCATTGCAATGAGTAGGTAAGTGTGGATTGCACTTCTGAACGCATGCACCAGTCGTCAACACTCCTTGCGTTCTGTGTTCTACCAAGCCACTGCACCCTGTGTGTTTGAGTCAGAGTTTTTTCGGACACGCTATGCTGTCTGATTGAGGTGGTTTTGTCTTTTACTTTCTAGTTATCTGTGCTTCTGTTCGTATTTCACTGGTCATCAGGGAAATGGATGGGACGTAGTCGCATCAGTTATTTTCCTTCAGCGAATGTGCTGTACTCTGTATTTGGCTCCGGATTTCATTTTGCACCCCGACAGGCGCAAGATCATCTCATTCATACTCTATCTTTTTGTACATCAGATCGTGCTGGCTTACACAACCGGCGGCCAGCACTCTAGTTTCCTCTATCTCGCCAGCGTACTTGTCGATGAGTTCGGGGAAATGGCCGATTGTCGCGTGGGACTCGTTCGCGTATTCGAAGTACGTCAATTCACAGTGAACACTTTTTGAGCTCTATTGGTTGTTGTGTTTACAAATTGGTTTTGTGCGCTCTCTGCGGTGGTACTTGTTTGACTTAAGACCTGCAACATGGACAAGTTTCATCTTTGTCGGTTCCTCAGTCAATTCCACACCCTCCGATTTATGTTAACAATGGTTTTTCCTGCTTTTTAATTTGTAATCCAACTGGTTATCATCATCATATCACACAATGATTTGTCACTACGTAACTATTGACTTCATGTACATTAGGAGCTGAACGCGTTGGTTTGCCTGTTCTGCGCGCGGGGGCAGATTTACTTTCGTCTAGGCCTCGGATGCATCAACCAAGTTCCGACGCTCCCTCAACTTCTCGTACGCTCTTATGCCTATTTATGAACAACATTCGAGCCGATTTCGACTCAGTAGATAGATTGTGGAACAGTATGGTAAAGAACGTTGTACCCGATAAGTTTGTCATTATCCTCAAAGAATTGTATCGTCCTACATCGTGCAAAGTTATGGCACATTGCTCTCCTGTTCTTTTAACCTTGATAGGAGTGTATGTTAAGGTTGGCGTACTTCACCGTTCTCATTAAATCTTGCCATTGAAAATGTTTTCCACCAAGCACTGGGAAGTACGCAAAATTACAACGCTGCGCTTCTCCCTGATGGAAACCGTGGACTTTGGTAATACCGTCCAAAACATTTAAAACGTTTAGCGTTAGTGGTATCTAAATACGGTCCATATTTGCCCCATGCAAGTGCTTCAGGATTAACAGGGGCCTATGTCTGCGTTCGCTGTGACAGATGATAGTCTGGGATAAATTGCTAGCTTCGTTTATCTGGGTAGCTATATCACAGTTGACGGTCGTGGTGGTGATGGTGGTGGAGATTAAATCTCACATCCAATTGCTTCCACATTCATTAACCTGAGACACTTTGGCGATCTCATTCTCAAGCTCAAAGCCAAGTGTACAATTCCATTAATCGCGCGACCCTGTATGAGACGAGTCCCGTTCGTTCGAAGGATTTGAGACGACTGCTAGCTTTCCATGAGCACCGCTTGCGAATGTTGTGGCGTCTATGTTGGTGGCGCGCCATGTAGGCATTGCGGAACTTCCAAGTGGAGTACAGTGAAAGAGCGGTCCCTGTCTCTAACACCGCTTTGCATTAACTCGAACGCGTACTTCATGTGCCCGCCCATCGGCTTTCTTGGTTGTGACTGTGTAGAGATTGTCGCAGCGGCCAACCAATAACATATAAAAGAAATATTAAAAACCATTGCAGGAATCTTTTTGAATACAACAATTGTTACCTCCTCATCTTGATCTCTGCGTCTTCCGCGTTAGGGACCAAGTGACGCGGACCCCTCAGTGGTTAGTACTTTTGTATGTGATGGCTCGCAATAGCAACTGATGTTCACTTTTAAGTAAGAGAGCAGGAACTTTAAAACTGTAAGAACCTCATTTATTTTCTGGGTTTGGAGCACCCGCCATATGTTGTACATTGCGACGCACAGTCTCAATTGTGACCCCGATTGACTTTGAAGTCATCCTCTGTCAATACGGTCATCACACTTCGCTGACGAATACGATTTAATCACCTCTGTTTACTTGTACTCAGAGTAGCAACTATATAAGTAACCTTGCTACTTGCTTCCCTGATTCTGTTACACTACATATTGTATTTCTTATAGATCCTCTGTTTTCCTTTTAAGGAAATTCCTCAAGTCACTCATCGTTTTATTAGTCTCATCACATGTCTGTAGCATTCGTTTCTGGATCACTTTCTAATTCTGACTGCTGTCTTTTCTACGTCCGCGCTACTTAGGCTCTTGGCGGGCCTACTTTGAAGATGTTGGAGGGTCCAAACTTAGTTCAGCAACCCCATACGGTTGAAGATTTGTACAGACTTTGCACCCGCTTGGTACAGCACTGCCCAGCTGTGTTTCTTACCAGCGAACAAGTAGATCTTAATGAGCTGTGTAATACAGCTGTACGATACCTCAGTGTTTGTCACACTGGACCAAACACTGGAGTGTCGAACGATGATGTTGGCTCAAATTCTCCTAACGGCGATTCCAATGGATCATCTGCCACAACCAGCGCCTCCGCAGCAGCTGCTCGCTTCTTCATCGATCTCTTGTTGTTCACTGGTGAAGCCTCCGAGGTGGCCCCAATGCAAGTAGCTCAAACTTTGTCTTCTGGTGGTCAACTTGCTGCACCATCTTGCCCTTCTGCCATGGGCGCTCAGCGGGTTCTTGTCTGGCTGACCCACGTCGTCCCAATACCCGGGTCTGATATAGCTGAATGCGGTGGTCAACGTCTTGTCTCTGGATGTCTCCAAGCATGTTGCTTGGGACTTTCGGAAGAACGCATTCCTGAGCTTGCTGACATCCTGTACCAATTGAAAGCAATGACGAAGAACGAGGCAAGTCCCAGTTCCATCACCAACAACCTTACTAGCATCCTTTTGCAATTATCTCTCGCTTTGTGTAATTCTGGTTGTTCAATCTGTCTGTGCGTGCGTGTGTGTGTGTGCTGTTCCTCTTCATCTAGCTACATCTGTATCTGACTTAGGTCACTTTTAACCACTGATTTATGTTTCACAGTACTTGCTGTTAATTGTGCCTTATTCTTTTGCTAATACTAATAAACATTGTCCAACCGGTAACATAAGCAGCCCCAAGTAAAATGAAAGCGTATCCTGAATATTCTCCTTCCATAGTATCCTGTTCATTGAAATCGACCAAATACGATGCCCTTCTGTCATTTTGTACGCGAGTTCCAAATGTTACTTTAGGATTCGAAGCCTATTGGTATGTCCCCTCGAATACGGTACGTTGAACTCGCTGTAATTGTTTACCACTTTACTTATCTGAATGAACACGCTATTCGAGCAGCGCTCGCGCATAACTGGTCTCACCACTCCTTTGGGGCTTTACAACTCCCCGCTCTTTTCACACCTTCCGAAAACTGGCATTCTCTTGTGCCTCTCATCAATGGCCACCTTCTCACAGCGTTACTATTGTTATTTGCTAACATTGTCTGAGCTTCAAATGTGGATACTTGTAATCAGCTACTGCCCTCCAGTTGCTGAGTCAATGTCTGATCCCACAATGGTGTATTGGGGCTCTTAACCCAGCTGCAAATGATTGCAGTTATTTGCATCTTCGTATCCACAACCGCAGTCTAAGTATCTCAAGATTTCTCAAAACGAACAGTATGATGGTATGCTTCTAACGATCTATTGTGTCATGAGCTTGCTTGTTTGAAATGCCAATAAAAGTTGTTGAAATATTTCTTTGGTTGTCCTATCCTGTGGTTCTGTTTACTTCTTGCGGTCTTTGATACCATTCTGCAATTCGGCTATGCCTCATGGAAGAGCGACGGAACTCTTCTAAAAAACTGAATGAGTTTCATTAGTTTACTACATGGTTTGAATGGATCGAAGCTGGGTTAGGATTCGTTCACGACTATTAGCACTGCAATCGTTGTGATAAATCCCTTAGGAGGAAAAAGCACTCAACGCATGGGAGTTGACGTCACTTTCGTGCGGTCTTGCTACTGTTGATGAAAATATGTAGATTACCTTAGGCCAACTGGTGCTTGTAAAATACCTTAAGAACCTTGTTGCCCGGACCCAGCTTCTGTCTTCTTTATGGTCGTTCTGTGCTCAAGCTGATACCCATCTATTACCGATGGATCTTATCTAACCGTCATTTAAAATCATTGTCAGCACTTTGTAGTATCTCTGGTATTACATGTCCAGATTCTGTCCACATTTTCCTCAGAAGCATACTGTGGAAAACGTGGGAGGTAACATGCATTTGAGGCCAGTTAGAACACACAGTCAGCGTCGTGCAATGAAGACGCATCAGTCCGCTTTATGAGTGCGCTTCCATTAGTGTGGTTTCATTGGTTAAAAAGCACATTGGCATCTCCGTTTTTTTCCTGCTTTTTCGCCACAGTGGATACTTGAACAGGCAGCAGGGATCATCCTCACGTACAATCAAGCTCGGTTGTTTATTCATGATCAGCACATCAAATCGTGATGAATGCAGACACTTTGATTCCACTATTACAGCCGATTTGAAAGGCGTTTTTACAAGCGAATCAGTGTTAAATTAATAGAAATTGGTACAAGGGGATTACACTAGTCATAGGTTGGGTTAACTAAACCTACAAAGCAAGCAACGAAATTCAGCAGCGTTATTAATTTATTTAACACACTGCGTTTTTTAGAGCTTTCTTGGCACGATGTCATCGCTCTTGACGCCGGTGTTCAACTTATCCCTTATATTTTCTCGAAATTACAGCTTTTCCTTCAGTGGTTGACGACTGCTGTTGGCAGTTTACCCATTCTCCGCGCTGATGGACTGGTACACGCTACTGGAGATCAGATCGCGGATTTTAAAGATCTCGTGATGAAGTAAGCGGTTTACCGCGCCACTGCAAATTTTTTGACTATGGCTTTTTAATGTACCCACTATACTTCTTATCTACTGGGAGCGAGATAGACTTCAGGGTCGCGCTGGAGCATAGATCAAGCCAGTAATTTTCAACTTCACTTTCTGTCCCTTCGTGTCATGATACTACTGTACTGTGTTCTTCAGGCGTCGAGTTGTCCAAGGGCCTGCAGTTCATCATCATCACGGCTTCTTCAAGATTTACGTCGAATAACGCTGTCATCTGGCTTATTCGACTGTTGCAATCTCACTGACGCGACAGAGCGTCGAGCCGTTTGCGAATCAAGTGGGATTGGGTACATTTCTTATTGCTAGATTGACTAGCCTTGCTCAGTCCGAACAATGCCTCTCCGACATTTAAAAATTATGAGTTTCTGTGTTTTTCTCTGTAAAAGAAACATCATAATTTTGCATGTCAACCACACGAGACCCGTGTTGCTGTGCGAGTACTTCATCAGCATTACGCTGCTTTGCTGCAACGTGGCCGCTACCAGTCGCGCGTGAGCTGAGTGTGTTGCGCGGTGGTCTCCGCCTTGACAGATTCGGATCGATAGCCTTTAGGTTACAAGCCGGACGTTTTGACGCTGCGCGCACCCGCCGAACAATGCTTTTGCGAATGCGGTGTCTATACTAGTGCGTCTAGAAGTTCTCACTGATAGTCTCAGTGATATTTTTGTAATTATAGAAGTCCCCTGCATTGTACACACCATCGATGAAAAACGATATTCCATCAGTTGCCAGTTGCAGCGATCAGGACGACAAAATATTATGAACGTGCTAGAATCGGTGGCTAACTGTCAGCGAACTGAAGGAAATGCCGTCTGGCAGTTCTCACTGATTCAGTGTTGTGAAGTTGCTCTGACGGCTGCAAGTGGCAACACATGGGGTACTCCGCGTTCTTCATCGGTTGTGTGCACAATACATTGGTTTTCCATTATTACCAGCATATTGTCATGCGACGGTGTTCTCTCAGCACTGAACTTTTGCATTCAGCGCGATAGCTTTAACTAATGTACTTTTAGGGCTTGGCTATCATCTGCATTGTTAATCTCCGATCAGACAATTTGTCGCATCCTAACCCCAAGGAGTGTTCCGTTTATCATCCCTGTGAATCTGATCATTGGGCTGGAAACTCGAGATGGGTTCTCTCGATGAGTACCGCCTTTTCTGTATGAACACTATGTGCTCTCTTACTAGTGCTCTTTCATTTTCCGTCCCTTATACCTTGCACATCTCTCCCTTACGAGTTCGCTTACAATGGTCTGCCTCCTACCGGTGTCCCCAAGTCGTTTTTCAAGGCCGAGTTTCATCATACTCCGGATCAAACTGACAGACCATGACTCCACACCCGGTTTGTGCTGAATGCGGTTGGCGGAAGTATGAAGGTATATACAGATTAGGTAAAGAAGGGTGCTACGTAGAACAGCAGTACTATCCCGCAAACTGGGTGGATGCAGAAGACTTTGACGTTGAAACATGCGACGCACCCTGTTGACGCAATTTGATGTTCGCGAGTTTAAAATTATTAAATATGTGAAGGCTTATATCAGCCGGAAGTTATGATATGGATCTGTAGCTTGTTAGGCAAATCTGCAGACAACCTAAATTGATCTCGTCCAAATTCAGCTCCATAGAAGCACTGGACGGACCTTTCGTCCTATTGTGGACTCATGTCGAAGGATTCGATGGAAATACACGTTACTGTCGTATTTCAATATGACAAACTACCTGTGCAATTCTTCTGTGGGTGTGCACGACCCTACCTAAAACTTCTGATCCCCAAAACCCGGAATATTTTCAGACCTTGCGTCACTCAACCAACAGTTTTTGTTTTTGCCCTTTGTTCTCTTTACCTAACGCTATGGTGTCATCGGGACATGCACATGCAACATCTTCAACTACCTGGCTTGTGTAGCTATGCCCGTCATGGCTACGCGATCTTTGGGTCGACCGTCCGATGGCAGTTGACTCGTTGCCAAACACTTGGACTAAACTGGTTGGGTGTAACCCCCAGTAGGCCTGTTGTGACGCTATTGGTGAACCCGTCCCATCGAAACTAAAAAACGTCTTCCGGAAGTGTTGTCTTTCTTTCTCTTTGCTGGAGAACTTCCGAGTCTTTTTGTTTGTGTAGCAACTATTTACCACTACGTAGCACCGAAGCCCTTTGAACTGGCGACTATCAGCTGTCATTCCCTATCTCTAACGTTACATAGATCGTCGACAAGAATCATCTAGACATTTGCTGTAATCTAACTACAGTTGATCTACCCGTCAGTTCTCACCGGATTGCTGTTGCTCGTTAGGTTCGAATTTGTGAACAAACTCACGCCAATGGAGATGATTCAATGTTGCTCCTTCCAACACTGACACTCCATGACCGGTTTCTTCCTAGTTTGGACTCATCAGCTGGAGATATCCTGAGCTGGGGTGGAACTCGGAGCCTAGTTGTTAGTGGCTGACACCTTTGGATACGATCCTTGTGATCGGAATGATTGAGGTCCACTTCAAAGTGGACCGAGATCTTCATAGAGATTGCGTGTCTCAATCCAACCACACGCCGGGTACTCCAAATCCAAACTTGAATGCTCTCACCAATTATTCACACACGGGACAGATGCCTCCGCATAATCTTCGCACCCTCAAAATACAATACTGTCGCAGAATTAGACCAATTTGCCACCGCTTTTCTCATCGAACGTCCCCTCGTAGTGACTAGTTGGTTCGATCTGAATATTGGATGCTGTATTGTGAGACCAAGTCATCTTCATCATTACACATTAGCTGGGGGTGAAAACACACTTCAACAATTGTGCCGCAATACATAAAGATTAGATTTACGAAGAAGCGAGACACTGAACATTATAGAATAAAAACAGACAACACACTAGTTAGAGGACCATTTTGAAGTGCACGTTGTGTGATCGGATTGCGACGCGCAATCTCTATGTAAACTACGATGCACATTTGCCAATGCGAGCATTGGGACCATAGCCGAAGTAGATGGAATTTGAGTGTTACCCGCCCGGAAACGCTGCTTAGTAGCATATTATGCGTCAAGAGAGAAATCTTCGTTGGAGTGGGAAGATAAGCGGGATGTGGAGGAACGAAGAAAGTCGTCATAAACGATCTTGAGGTCGCCTCTTCGCCATGTCAACTAATGTATCCAACCAGACGTGTTCATCATCCTTCGGACCCCAGCCCGGTAGTCGGGATGCACCAACCGACGCCAAGTTCGAAGTGATAGGCTTCATTCCTCTTGACCAAGTCATCGCATGGCTTCCCTTGATCTTCTTCCACCCACGTCCCCGGCGCGCAAACTACACACGATGCGGGAGTCGCTGGGCTAGCCATCGTTGTCTGGTGTGTAATATAATGGTGCTGAGCGGATCACTCGCTCCTCCTGAACCAAATACGCGACGCCGAAACACATTCCTTGCTCATGCGGTACTCCCACTAGACGAAGTAACCTGCGAAGGCAGCGGTAATCGAACGTATTTAGCCTCTTTATGTTTCTCTACCTCATGGGCCAGATTTCACAAGCGTATAAGAATGTTGAACGGACAGCTGCATTGTTAACTGCCCTTCAGAGTGAGAGTCATCTCGCGCAGCCGACCCAGGTTATGGAGGTTGGCAAACCGCTCGAATTTTCTTGCGATCTTGCGATCAATAACGCAATTCGAACGAACACGCATGGAAAAACTGAACACTCACAACGAAATCGGGGCAACACAACATGTCATCGCACCGACGCGCGTAACTCCGCACTCGGCATCTTGTCTGGACCAAATGTTTATGGGCTGCCAGCAGAAGCTGAAAGAGATCAGAATTCGCGAACCTCTGACGAACAGTGACCACTGCTCCATTGTGGCAAGCATATAACTGCCGTTACCGTATTGCAAGTAACCAAAGCCGACATTCAACTATGGGAAGACGGACTTCAACGGGCTCGTCCAAGCCGCATGTCCGACTGATTGAACACTATCACAGGATGCGTCACTTAAGGCCTGTTAGTTATTAATGAAGGGAAGCTTAACTCGCTGCGTACTCGGTTCGTTCCCCTTAAGTATTCAAAAGTCGGACCTGTCATACTGCATTGGCTTGATACGGAATATAGACAGTTAGCGCGACGGCGTCGCAAACTTTGGAATAGATACATCAGCTCGGGTTGTGATGAAGTTTGCACGGTGTACAAGAAACAGTGTAACTTATGTAGCACCGCAAAGATCAAGAAACGCTGGCACTTCGAAGACGAGCTAGCATCCTTGGTCACAACTACACCCAAAAGACCATTTGCCTACTTGAAACGTCAACTGGAACCTGCGAGGGACCTACCAGTCTTAGAGAGCTTGGACGGACAGACGCTCATTTCAAGCGCGGAGCGCGCGGCGCCTTGACTACGCACTTCCTCACCCTATTTTCCAGTAAACCGACGGCTTTTCCAGTACCTGCACAGGTTGAGCCAGTCTTGTTCGACAGCCTACAATGTGATGCAGTCGAAGTGTATCAGCTACTCGTCAACCTCGATGGTACAAAGCCCCCCCGGACCAGACGGACTTCACCCACTAATATTCAAGTCCCCATCGAATGTCATCTCACCAGCCTTGACAAACCTATTCAATAAATCACTATCTGAAGAATCTGTCCCCAACGACTGGAAATGCTCGATAGTGAGACCACTTTCCAAGGGTGGTGATCCTAGTAAAGTAGAGAACTATAGACCGATCTGTTTGACTTCGATATTGTCCAAAGTTCTCGAGAAGGTTGTGAAAAAGTGTCCGCTGTCGTTCTTCGAATCGATGGACATGTTGACGCCAGCTCAACACGGCTTTGCGAAAGGGTGATCCTGCATCACCAACTTCATGTACGCAAACCACGAACAGTAGGATTCTTTGTATTAGGGGGATTTATTAAGTTTTTGTGTAGGTTTGTCGCAGTTAGACACAGGCAGACAACCACCACACATCCAGGAAAGCGCTAGACGGCTGTTTCGTCCTATTGGGACTCGTCAATAACGCGCACCCGCCGAATCCTGCCGGATTCGAACCCACCACCTTAATCTTGCGAGTCAGCGACTTATGTCATTGGCAGCGGACCGCCATGACTGATATCTAACTGCGATATAGCGCGGCTCATCCTCCACTGTCTTGCATGTTATGAATGTGCAGAAGACAAGGCTGGCCCCCAGAGCACCGACTTCCTTTGAAGCCGCCACCAATCGAGGTGGCATGTAAGCTGCTAAGGCGATTACTGATTATTTGTAGGTAGTAGGGGGATTTATCAGGTTTTTGTGTAGGTTCATCGCAGTTAGACACAGGCAGACAGCCACCACACATCCAGAAAAGCGCTAGACGGCCATTTCCGCGCTTTCCTGGATGTGTGGTGGCTGTCTGCTCGTGTCTAACTGCGACCAACTTACACAAGAACGGTAGGATGTTTACGTACATCGACTTTCGTAAGGCGTTTGACAGAGGGAACCACGCGGTGCTCCTTCGTAAACTGAGGACCTACAGAATCGGTGACACGCTACTTCAGTGAAGAAGAAAAAGAAGTGCATATTTTCGTCTGCGAGAGACTGACCCCGTCTGGCCAGCTCAAAATGTACAGAAGCGTCATGCTCCTGCATGAGGTTTTCAGGTGTTATTTGTCATGTATTTTGTAACTGTGGGATTCAAAACGGGCAGATGACAGCGCCCGCAATGTGAGTGCTAGGTTGCAGTTTGTCTCAGAAGCGCATTCTCATTTTCTTCCTCCAGATGACCAAAGCAGTCAAGCCAATCTCCCGGTAAATGTGTAAACAGAGCAGAAGAATTAGCTTAAACGGGGGAAAATAAAACAAATGAATGCAGTAGCGAAAGGCGAAAAATTGTAAGACTAGACAAACTTTTGTATGTTAAGCGAAATATAATGCAACTAGATAAAGTAATTCTTTAAGGATGCGCAAGATATTCAGTATGCCATTCACACATTAAATTAGTGAGTGACCTTGAAAGGCGACCGAACGAATTTGACTACCAGCCTACAGAGCTTTTTAGGGCGAAAAATGGGGAAAAAGTAAAAACAAGTCAAACGCAGTAAGCAGGTGGTGCTTTACCTTATAATAGCGAAATAAATGCGATATCCTCAATAGTTTGCAAGTTACGAAAAACTGCGAATAACGTCCTACGAAAAGAAGAATGAAAAACATAAAAAACAGTGCGGTTAGTTATATTCTGCGTAACATGACGCATCTAACAAGCCGGGGCACAGCACAGAAGAAGCGATGATTGCGACCGAAAAATTTGGTTTGTTGTGCGTAAGTAATTGAAAATGAAAAAATTTAACGCGTGTAACTTCGCAATCATACTAAACGATCCATGCGAGACCTTACTTAAACGCAGTATCCGTGATCTCGCCTCAATTAATCCATGATAAGATAAGCCCCTCGAGCATCTTTTAAGGGTACTGAGACTTAGCCAAATGCAGTGAAGAAAAAATCCACTTTTTCTAGACGTTCAGGTGGTCGAAAGTATAGTGCTGGGCAATATAAGCCCTGATCACATGGAGACAGGAGACCAGCTCAATATTCATTTGGCCAGCATGAGCTCATCTGCCTGCAATTCATGTGGTAGAGACTGCTAAAGCTATTACTCATTTATTTCAAAGCTATTACTGTTTTTGCGTTCTAGATAACAAAAAACTTCGGTCCGCTTCAATCTTGAGGTACAAGGCTTAGACCAACAAAAGTAAGTAGATAAGAAGAGGAAAGATAGGAAGCAGCCTGTACTACAGATAATTTCGCTGAGACCGTTAAGCAGGGCCTTGACGACCATGACTCAAAGACCTTAGGATTGAATTAGGTGGGAATATAGGTTTTCCTAGTATTTCAGTACACTAAGCCTCCACCATTATACCATTTTCGAGGCTCCCCTTTACTCTTTTCTCGGTCTGATGTAGGTGGGTTAGTATCTAGCAGTGGAGGTTCGGCTAACGTAAGCTCGAATGTATCGTGCGCAAGCGCACGTGTGGTTCTGCTGGTTCTGGCTGTTCCACTGAGCCGAGCACAATAAATGAATAATATTATAACTTAAGAAGAGCAAGATGTCTTAAAATGTAGCATCTGGTTGTCCACTCACCATTGCGCATGAGCTTCATTAGCTCATGTTGGGCATCGGAGCTAGGTAACAGATAAGTTTCGTAGTGATGACCAACGTTCAGATGAAGTGGTGATCAAAATGTCCTGGATGTCCAGCTTTCCGACATGGCAGTGGCACTCTGACACATGGTAAGCTTTCAGACCAGTCAAGTGAATATGAAACGGTAAAGATGTAAGAATGGCCGAAAAATGGGATCTGGTTTTTCGTGCTGCCCGTCAGCCAATGTTTCCAAAGCGATTGGCGAGCATTTAACTCAAATAAAAGCTAAGCGGAATAGGACCAAGTTAGGAGAAAGTGGGTTCACAAAAGCCTGAGATTCAAACTATTTCTGCCAATGGACCGCTAGCTATCACGTTAAGATAGTTGGCTTATTATCGAGCAAATAAAGCAAGCCGGATTTAAGCAAAGGAAGTTAGGCTTATTAAGGGGAGTAATAACAACAATGAAGTCCTAAGGCTATGGAAGCTCTTGCAATTATGTGTAGTTTTGGAGCTAGCTACGAGGAAACATGGTACGCGTATGCGATTATGAATAGATAGGCGTGGGAATGAGAAGTTACAATTAAAGTAGAATAGATGAGGTTAATAAATAAAACATTAAACAAATTTTCAGTTTCTCGATAACAATGCCGTCTTGGGATCGACTTCCACTTAGGCTACTGAGATGTAACAAGTAAGCAAATTTCCTAAACGATGTATAAAAGGAGAGATAAAAGATTAGAGTTGAGATGGATAACTACGAGGGGTTCGGGTAGTCCCAGACTGTCACAGTGCGAATGGGATTATCAGTGCCGGCCGCTAGCCTGATGAGCTTGGCAAAAGTAGGATTTAAAATGATGGGTAGGACAAGTTCCAATCTGTGATGTACTCCCGGATTTCGGGTCTACAGTCCAGTTAACATTCTACTTAAGCATTGCTACGAGTCGACCTGTATGTGAGGTAAAGAATGAGATCATGTTGCAGGAAGGGCTAGAGGTGAGAATATGCTCCTGACTCTACAGGAGGGTAACTCGATGGACACTAATAAAAGAATTTGAGTCATGGGAAAGAATGAAATTGAAACGTAGCTCAGAGCAAACCTACCTGTGTACTAGAAGGGTGGGGGTGCCCGGTCCGGGAAGATATGAGAGCCACCCATCTTCTTATACTCGACCAGAATATCATGAGGTTGATATGCACACTGGCACTCCACTACTAAGCGGTCTAGGTGACCAAATATAGAAGGGCCAAGCTGAAAATACTAAGCGTTACAAGAAGTATGGGGCAGCTGTGTATGGATTGTTCATGTGTTTACTTAACCACAGCCACACGGCAGCCCTCCAAACAAACTAAAAGTAGGAGAATAGGAAAGGTTCGGTAGGATGTGGAGCCACCCATATACACGAGGTCAGCTATACTGTAGTTCTGTTGGTGTTTCGGCTTTTGTGACGAATCAGAGAAATATAGGGAAGTATCGAATAAAGGGGGTATATATATATATATATATATATATATATATATATATATTTGCAAGGGTCTACGAATAGACATAAAGCCATCAGAAACCATGGGGCACAGAAATAGTAAAAGAAAACACAAACAAAACATCAAAGTCCATGGTTTCGTCAGAGGGCGAGATACTACCCGGTTGCCCAAGCCGAAGTAGGGTGTTGACTTAGGGGACCCCTCCCCGAGCCTTTGACTGAATAGCCTGCCCGCAAGGCAACGGAGCGAATTCAAGGAATCGCGCCCATTGGGAGCCGGTGACCGATTGCTCAATTCATACGCCTTTCATTTGTTCCTTTCTCAAATAGGGGCCCAATGCTCCCTAGGATTACAACATAAATTTGCTGGGATACAATGCTTCGCCAGGATGAAGCAAGGGGCAGTGACTTTATTTAGTGGCGAGTCACATCCGTCATGTCACAGTGTTGTTAAACGGACATATTTGGCTTTTTATAGGGAGAACGTTTGCCAGGCGAAAAACCCACCACGTCCTGCAACACTGCCGCCGAAACATTTGCTGGAACGGGAAAATCCCGAACCGTAGTCGTGAACAAAGATGAATACATCGAGAAGATGAGCATCATACTCAGTGACACTAAGAAATTCAAACGACTGGAGAAGGTAGGGGATGTGACTGCATTCGAATCCCGAATCATTCGCCACTTTGAAATGCTTCATCAGTATCACGTGCTCGACAGCGATAATTGTAAGTTTAAAGCCGAGTGGATCAACTACGCCACACCTATATGGGATTCCAAAAACGCACAAGAGCGGAGAGACCCTCAGACCGATCCTCTCGATGACGAACGCACCCCAACATAAATTAGCTCGCTGGTTGGTTAATGTGCTTTCTCCGCTAAAAGCTCAGTTTTCTCTATATGGCCTCAGAATCCTTCGAGCTTGTCGAAGATCTCGATAAAATGAACTTGTCCTATAAGGTGATGTGTTCCTTAGATGACGAATCTTTGTTTACTAACATGCCGCTACACCAGACCGTTGACTACATCTGCGAATTAGCAGAAAGTTCCGAATGTCCGTTGCCGATTCCAGTTGAATTCTTAAGAGAATCATTACTTCTATGCACAGAGAATGTCGATTTCCACTTTCGAAACACACCGTATCGCTAAATTGATGGGGTAGCCATGGACAGCCCACTGGGTCCCATACTAGCGGATTTCTTCATGTCGATGATAGAACGAAGCGTATCCGAAAAAAATTGCGCACTTACCCAATTACAAACGTTACGTGGACAATATCTTGGTGTTCAGTTCGACAGAAATGCGGATCACACAGCTAGTGGCGCGTTTTAACTTCTCGCATGTCATTTTGAGGGTTTCCTGCGAAATCGAACAACAGAACTGTCTTCCATATTTGGATGTTCTTATTAGCCGCGGCGAGAACCGACTGGTAAAAATGTCTGTCTATCGAAAAACACTGTGGTCAGGCCAGTATCTGCATTTTACCAGCTTTACGCCAATGTGGCACAAGCGAACGCTTGTGAAGACCCTGTTTAGTCGCGCCAGACGAATATGTTCAACCGATTGTCTAGCCGATGAACTAATTACCAACACGTTAATTGCTAATGGCTACCCCCGAAAATTTATCCGAAATCACAGGGAAACCCGTGAAATGAAAGCTGCTGTACCTAATAAAAAGGTATTCTTAGAGCTGACCTTTAAGGGTGACATTGCTTCTCTGAGGACCATAAGGCGTCTGTTTTTTTTCGCCACACAGAGCACTTTCTGTGCTTCCGAAGTTGTACTCATCGACCGAACTCATAGGCTACCGTTGCCTCTACTAAAGGAAACTCAGCCTATTGGGGCCAACTCCCACTGTGCATATCAATTCCTATGTAACTGCGGAGATAGTTACATAGGCCGAACCAATAGAACACAGAATTCCCGAATAAAGGAGCATGTACCAAAATGGGTTCAATGCGAGATTATTCAGCAAGCAAGCCCGAATCAGGCTACATGTGTGCGCAGGCCGCCAGCATCTTCGATCGACAGGCACTTATTTACATCGGGTCACCGAATTGTGGTCAACAAGTCGTTTAGAATCCTGCTTCGCCATACCAATTCCTAGCTCCTCTGGTTTGCCGAGGCGATTGCCATTAATCGGAGTAAGCCAGTGCTTTGTGTTCAAAAGCAATTATCGGTCAGCCTCAGGCTGCCCTGGTTGTAGAAGAAAGACACCCCATTTTTTCGCGTTTGTTTGTAGGTATGTCTATACTCACAAACTGTTATATAACATTACCGGTTCTCGTTATCGGCACTGATGAGACGATACGAAATGCATGCGTCTGCCGAACTTCGTCTTCTAATTGTGCTTATCAGATCGGGTCCATGGTTGTGGGGCGACATGTTGTTATAGCGGAGGTAAGAATACTCTACCACTTCTCGTTGGTTTGTGAATTTTATTCCACTCACCCCTATTCACCCTGTGCTCTTTTACGGTCCCTCACATGCGTTTTCTCTTACCTCACCTTTGTGACTAGCTCGGATTGACATTGGATCTTATGCTTAATGGCTTTTCCCTTACTCTGTACATTTCGCTCTTTCATGAGACCTCCTATCGACCCTTCGCCCCCGGAATGACTAGTTTTGCTTGATCGATTGTCAGCCTTTCTGCCCTAATTTGAATCATCTGATTGAGTTGCACACACAGACGCTTGGTGGCCGGTTTGGCGTGCTGCGTGAACATTGTTTGTTGCTCGGTCGTTGGTGTTCTCACTACCGTTCGTGGTTGGAAGCAGTCGTGGGGCTCCGACACACGTGAAGGGTTCTTGGCGACCTGTCGGCAGCGGGGACACTGCTGAACCAACGTCCCTCTTTGCTGCTCGATACCCAGCCAATAGAAGTAGCTCCGGACGATGACTTTCATTTGTCCTGCACCAGGATCGCTCGCTTGAAATTGGCGTAAGACGATCGGTCGAGGCGAAGAAGGGATGACAATGCAATCTGCGAACATCAAGTAGGAATCAACTATGGACAAGCTTGCTCGACGAAGATAAAGCTGTCGTAGGTCTTCAGTTGGTACTCTCGTGGGCCATCGGTTGTGAACGCAATTAGTTGATTTCCGGAGGACAGGATCGATGCTCGTTTCTCTTTTGATGTCACGGGGAGTGACCGGAACCGCACGAACAGCGTCTGCCAGGTGCGAACGAACATCCGGTTCCATGGAGACTGCTGTGATAATGATATCTTCCTGCTCCTGTTGATTTGAACTGATTAACCGGGACAAGGCATCGGCTTGACCGAAATCTTGCGTTTGCCGGTAACAGATGTCAAAGTCATAGTTCAATATAAAAGTTGCCCAGCGCTGCAATCTGCTGGCGGAATATGTCGGAATAACCTTGTTAGAGCCGAAAATTGCGGGTAAGGGCTTGTGATTGGTCAGCAAGCTGAAGTGGCGACCATAGACCATCTTATGAAACTTTCTCACGGCAAACACTAGCGCCAAAGCCTCCTTTTCGATTTGAACATACTTCTTCTCGGTTGGCATAAAGGTTCGAGAAGCATGCATGACCGCCTTCTCCGATCCATCTGGAAACACATGGGAGATGACCTCACCGACGCCGTAGCTGTAGACATCTGCAGCGACTGCGATCGGTAGCTTGGGATCAAAATGTGTTGGGATGAGGTCGGAACTTAACAGTGCTTTTATGTGGTTGAATACGCGTTCACAGTCTGGAGACCACGAACAAACGCTGTCCTTGTTAAGCAGTTTATTCAATGGTGCTCTGGCATTGTGGAGGTCGGGTCAGGAGGTGCCTTAGTGAGTCACCAGCCCGAGGAACGCCCGTAGAGATGACACATCCTTTAGAGCGGGTATTTCTCGGATTACGCGCACACTTTCAGAGTCAGGATGGCGGCCATTTTTGTCGATGACGAAACCAAGGTGTTTGATTTCTGAGAGGAAGAACTAGCATTTGTCCGGTTGCAGCCGGAACCCGTATTCCTCAACTCGACGTGAAACCTCAGATAACCCGTGCAGCTCGTCATTGGTGCGACCTATTATAATGATCTCATCCAGGTACGCTGCCGCGCCAGTTACACCAGAGAGCATGGAATCAGTTATTTGTTGAAAAGTAGCAGGAGCACATTTGGCGCCGAAATGTCGACAGTTGTGCTGAAACAGACCACGGTGCGTGTTTATGGTTAACAGCTCTCGAGACTCCGGAGATATTTCGACGTGCAGAAAAGCGTCAGTTAAATTCAGCATGGCGAAACCAATTCCTCCATTATGCATGATGAAGATATCCTCAGAAATCGGTACTGGATGACAATGGTCTTCCAAAGTAGCATTTAATCCGGTGAAAAAATTAGCATATATGCGGACTGATAATTAGTGGCGACGCACGCATTTTACTCTAGTAATTCAGTTGAGTACTTGGAACAGACAAACACTGTTGTCTCACCCACGGGCGTTCCTACAATGTGTTTACAATCATTTACAAAGGCAACCGCGTCCACTAATCCTGCTATGGACCACTGTTTCAGCAGGTCTTAGAAGCATTCATGTGTGCACGCCGTGACACAGGTTGTTAGCGGCTTGGCAACTACTGGGAAACATTTTGTCATTGGAAAGTAGGTAATTCCGGAGACATTGTTGAAGGAGGAAAATTGCTTCAAATCCTATGCTTACAACGCGTATGCAGTGCTTGTTGCCGAGTCATATCAGGACCGTAGGGTCACTTTTTAGTTCAAGCTCATCAATCACATGGAAGTGAAGCGTGAATATCATGTTGAAACGCAGGATCGATATGCATCTTACGACCTTAACATAACGGCAGATCCATGGGTCCTGAAGCGGTAACTGATTACCGAAGTGGCCCACAGGTGTGGAGACGAATGAACACTCACTAACGTCGTGTCACCGCCACACTGGGAGCCTTGCTAGTTAGAACAATGGCTACAGATCCACTGATGTTCTTATCTACCCATGGAACCTGACCTTAGTATACAATTCGCCGACTACATCAGCATTACGTAGCTACACTATTCACATGAGTGTACGGCCAACTGAAATAACACAGTACGAGAAATTTGTAGCTGTAAAGGCTTTAAAATTTCTATTTGCGAACAAGTCCTAGATTTACCTCCTTCATACGAAGTACTGTATTGTTTCTGATTACCTCACACGGTCTTAACAATCACTTGCATTTCCTAAACGAAATCGCACACCTATCGGTTCCCCAGATTGCTCGCAGTGGCACGATTACACTATGCATACTGTATCACGTGTGGCCAGATAGGCAAGCGAGCAAGGAAGGCAACCGTGCAGTCCACCCGTAAGTCTTCAAAGCTTCTCTTCCAACAGCCTGCAAGGGTTGCAGCCTCAACAAAAACAACTGTTTTAACCTGACCAGTCTACAGAGCGTTGGCGGATGGATCCGGGGCGATGCTCACGGATGTGACTTTGTAACGCGGACAATCGTAATCGCTGTATGCACTACTTGGAGTGACTCTTTGACCTACATCCCATTGGTCGCGATTATCTTCCCTGAAGAAGCTTTTGTGTCAAAAGTGAAAGGTTGCCCACAAACTATACCAACCGGTTGTTTTAAAACCGCACTGATAATGTTTAAGTATTTCTCGGGCATACTTTTCCTGGTTTGCTAGTCCCAAAGAGCTCGCCGAAAAATATGACGGTGCTTCAACAGTTGATGTAATGTGAAGATGTAGTTAATACAGCCGCGACTTCGATGAAACTCGGTTTCTTCCTCACGAATGTAGCTTTGATGGGTATCAGCAAGTCTATGAAGAACAACAGAGTTGAATATCTTAGAGACAGTATAGATCACACTGATCCCCTTATGACTGCCACACTTTGAACGTGAGCCTCTTGAAAATGGGGACTAAAACAAAACGGCTCCAATCTGTTGAGACAGTTTTCTTCTCCCACAGCCTCATATGTAAGTTGTCCAGATCATATGCAAGAGCAGGTCCCGCGAATTTGAAGAGAGCTGGAGGTCTGTTTGCTCTGGCAGCCTTATTCATTTGCAGCGGTTTGATCTCACGTTCGACATCTGCGCATGAGGGCATGTCCAGTGGGACTGCCCAGGGAGAAGGATGATCATTTGCCGACGTAGCAGCTGGCAACTCTAATTGATTAAATTACATTACAAAGTGTTCGGCCCAACCCTCCAAGCGTTTTGACAAGCTGTGGATCGGTTGTCCATTTTCGTCGTGTATGAGTCTCGCCAACACCTTGTCTCTAGCTGCCCGTTTCTGGGATCAGACGGAATAACTTCCGATGGTTACCAAGGCCAGTGGCTGTCTCCATCTCCGATGCACAATGAGGTCACCACGCTTGGCGTTCTCCTCAGGTTAGCACACAGTTTCGCTCTGAGATTTTCGCGAGTCTCATTGTATTCACTTCCAGCCGGAGCACGTCGGCGAGCATCCATAAATTCCAGAGACGGCGTAGGGACCCAACGTCCAGCCTGACAACTTAATTTGCCACATGAAGACATGCCTGCTGCTGGTAACGTCTGGTGCGTGTACGATCATGGCGCTCCACTGTGTTCAGGGAGTGCTTACTCAGGTCGGATGCGGGCGTACTTTGATACACATTCAGAACATCTGGTTTTACCAGTTGGCAAATATCTATACGCTCACAGCGTCGTCGCATGCGCCCACAGAAGCGAACTGCAATATCGGCACAAAAAAGGTGTCAACGTCCCCTATTTCGACTATATCTGACTTTATGCAGCAACGAAATCACAAATGCATCCGGTTTCTTGAAGCTGGCTGCTAACCTTCCACTCCGACTATTACCACTTCTCTGTCTTTTCTGGCCAAGTTTGCATCGTGTTTCTATTGACATTTTTCTTTCTTTCCTCTACACCAGTCTCGACACCTACCACCGTAGCGTTTCTAGTTAGAGCAATTTGTTCGGTCATAGTCAGCTTCCGTTTCATAACTGTTCAACTGTGCTGTTATTACTTTCTGTGGAGATGTACACAAATTCGTGCTGCATCTCCTACCCATGATAAAGCATACGACTTTCTTCTAACGTGAACCAGCGCGCAAGCACAGAATTTCACACACACACACACCTTTTGTCTGTGTTCGTTATTAACGCGGACTTAATTCCCTGTTTTGGACACCCTTGCATTTTAGTTACTGCGCACTGAGTTGCATCACTGACTATCCTTGTTCTCATATGCCCAACTCTCCACTCTTAATATTATCAACAATGCGGGCTGCAGGGGGTCTCTGAACGAAATTCGGTCACATGAGAAGATACGTTTTGACAGCTTATTCTTCCTGAAACTTATGCGTTCCGTATTTGCTATACATCTATATTCACTTATCCCACGGATTCTCTACCTTTCCTCAGTCGATTGCATCCATAACGCTTTCAGCTTCCTCCCTTAGGAAATCATACCCCCCCCCTCCATAGACCTCTTAACATGGCCCTTAACACCACCAACTTGCTTCCAACGGACGCGAACTCATAAAAGCTACGGTTCATTGAGGGACAAGTCCCGAAATAGCCGGTAGCACCCACTCCGTGCAGTGAACTGTTGTACTATGGGCTGATTTAGAATCGGTCATTCAACGATTAGTACATGTTTTTAGAAGCCTTTGCCCCTATTGTATGCAACCTGATGGCGTTATGAACTATCTTGAGAGATCTATGAGGAACATGATTCCCTTAAGGAAGAATTTGACGGCACTATGGATGCAATTGACTGGGAAATGGTACATTGTTCTCAACGCACTCGCACTGTGTAATGTTCGAATGTAGTCTCTTTTCTTCATGTCACTGTTCTAGGTTCATGATCTTAGAGTCAGGTCTTCTGTTACAGGACCACCGGCCACTTGATGACGCCTTGGCCCTTAATGGCGAGGACTTCGAGGTAGTTGATCACTTCACCTACCTTGAGAGCTGTATCAGCAACGATGGGCGCATAGCAACTGAACTCATTTCACTCCATGCAAAAGCTAAAACTGTCTTTTTGCATCTGCGACATCCGTGGCTTTAGAAAGGGGTTTCCCTCCGTTTAAAAAGCGGTGTATACAAGGCCACAATGGGGCCGTCCTACTCTGCGGAAGCGAGACTTGTTCCCTCCGATTTGATGACCTGAGGTGCCATAAGTCTCTGACCATCGCTGTCTACGAAGCATTGTTCATGTCGGATGGCGCCAGCGTGTCCGCAACGATGATGTGCGTAAGCGAGTACTAGACAGTGGTAACCAAGCTAGTTCCGTAGAACAGATAGCACTGAATAAGTTGCGTTTTCTTGGGCACGTATTACCTATGCCCGGGCACAACTTACCGAGTAGGGCCTCGTTTTATTTGCCAGATGTAGGGTGGGGCAAGGCTCGAGGTGGACAGAAGTAGACTTGGCAGTGGGGAATGAAGTCACTGACGACCAAACTGGGCGCCGTCAGTCCCTCTTGCCCTCCGGTATGGAGTCCACGTGACTCGCCTTGTGCTTGGCTTGAGAGTTTACAGGACATGGCTCGCAGTCGACACCAGTGGCGTGTCTACTGCCGTCTCCTAGTTGGATTGCCTGTTTAAAGTGTGTATGGTGCCGAGTTATCTGCGCGGTACTGGCTGATTGTGACGTGGGACACTGAAAGCCACAAGGAAGCTATCTCGCTGACTCCGCCTTATCTTTGCATGATAGCCAGCTGTTTGTGACGGTATATTGTTGATAAGGTGTTAGCTCCTTGACCTGGATCTTTGCTTAGAGTATTAAGGTTTTCCAGTGCGTCCCACTTCTCTCTCTTATTGATCTTTGTTCCGTAAGTTGTTGTGCTGGTACAGCAGCGCAACACCAGTTCAAATGGCGGATGTAATGCTGTTGATGATGCTGAGTCAGGTGTTCCTTGATGGTCCTATCAGCTATTTGCGTTAATTATTCTCTCTTGGCTGCACCGTACCAAACCACCATAATTGTTCGTCTTCTATCCGCCGCAGCGTTACCGAGCGTGTTGATTGCAACTCGCCAGCTTTTGCCTTGCTTGAAGATCAAATTGTCATACAATTTCTCATCATTTAAACACACTCGTATTACCGGTTCGTTTCCATTCTTTCGGAACAACCTCAGTTTTATTCCACAACACATTCGCTTCCCCACCAAGATAAAAAGTATTTCAGTCGATATTCGCAGATCCCCTCGCCCGAACTATTCAACCAGCTACCGTGGTTTTCATTTAATTTGGCGCGCTTGTATCGCCCCCCTCCTTGTGTCGCTGCACTCTTTGTCAGTCACATTGGTCAAGTAAAATCGCCGCTAACCGCATATTTTTTCTTCTCAGCTCATCAAGAACCTCCGGCATCATCCATGCGTTGACGTCATTCTCCAGCCTGTTCCGGTGATATGTCCTCATCGTCTTCGCCCTGTTGTCATTCGTGACCATCAGACTACCCTGTAAAGAGAACACCTCACATCCTAGAGCCCACAGATCTTGCCCATCCGCTACCCACAAACTGGAATGTTTTCAAACAGTTCCCCATTTTGTCTATTCTAATTCGTACACGTCTGTCATAAAGCCGTGTTGACGCTGGCGCTCCACCGCATTCCCAATGTTTTTGCATTCGGCTCATGATTGTGTTTCCTTGATTCATTCCTTCGTTTGCTGGTTATCATGGTCGTCGTTGGTAGTGCTCTTCACATGCACTCGCCTGGTTGATGGACTTACCTTCGCTTTCCCATCCTCAGACAAGTCACATTTTAGCGTAAGTTAGATTAACAACAGGTTGCAAAAAACATCGATCGGTAATCATCTGTATTAGGTTGTGATACCCTGAGGCAATTGGCGACTTAGTTAGGGAAGTCGTGCCTCAGGGAAGCAGCTCTGATCCCTGCGAGTTTATAACATATATGCCACTTGTGTCTGAGGCACCCTACTTCACAGCTAGTTATCAATAATGAAGGTTTACCACCGTCCCCAATAACTCATTGGTTTAGGTCTGTAACTCGTAAGAGTAAATTCACGGATTCGAATTCAACTGGATTCCGGTGAAATGCGGATGTAGACTCTCAATAGGACGGGACGACTGTCGGGCGTATTTTGTGGATGTGTAGCGATTACCCTACTAACTCGACGCATTGAGCTTTCTCCAAAATCCACCAAACTGTTTTGGCATACGCGATCTAATGGCGAGTGACGTATTGCACAACCGCATTGAGTGCATCTTACTTCGACCGAGTCATTGGTATATTTCTCGACTTCGCGAGAAGCTTTGCCAGATGAATGTGTACAAATTTTTCGTGCTTTTGCTTGAAGGGAGTCAGATATTTGATCATCTGTTCAGTTTTTTATTCACCTTGCGAACTGACGCATTCGTTCCAAAACGTTTTGATGTAAACTGGCATATTCCAGGCCACTGAAGCATGCACTTCTTTCTATGGTAAAATGCATTCCTTTCCTCATTTTCGCATTTTGAAATTCTCATTTGCGGACTATCTGACTGACCCAATCCTCATCACTTTCCAAGAACTCAAACAGGAAAGGATAGATGATGCGCTGAATGACTACTTAAGGGTACGCACATTATTTACACTTGCATCGGATTAATGAGTTCTCAGTAAGCTCAATTTATTGTGGGAAACTGCTCATTCCAGCGTACCACTCGGCTTAACCGTCCGTTGTCACACTGATCTAAATGCCGACATTCCCTATATTGACGACCCTTGTACTGAGAGTACACACTCCCTTGTGTACCTAGCATTCGAACATCTGCAGTGGATTAGTGATACTGTGAGGCGGCGAGGGAGACTTCCTGTGAGACGGCTGATATCCTGGTTGTTATCTCAGGAACATAAGAGGCAGAGCAGTGTATTTATCGATCAAGGAACAATTCACAACTACGAGGACCATTCAATAAATAAGGTGAATTTTTCGGTATAAGGACTTCTAATACAGATAGAAGCTTACTTTTTGTTTATTTTTGTCGTTTTACTTCTTTTTTCACATGGATGTAATTTCTTTTGCAGACTGAAAAAAGAACTGTGAGAGTTGTAGCGATTAACAAAGATGGCCGACCAAAAAGCATGCTCCAGGATTGAACAGCGGTCAGTTATCAAGTTTTTGATTGCTGAAGGGTGCAAACCAGTTGAAAATCGTAGGAGAATGTCAACTGTGAATGATGCCACATGTTTCAGCCGAAAAATGTCTACAAGTGGGCAAAATTGTTTAAAGAAGGACGGAACAGTGTTAAGGATGAAGACAGGCCTGGGAGGCCTACAGAAATGATTTCTCCTGAGGTGATCGAATCAGTTAAGGACCTCATTCAGTCGGACAGAAGGATGACAGTGGATGACATGGACAATTTTGTGTGCCACCCCAACGCATAAGCTCAAAGTCCTTGCAATGTCATCCACTGTCACCCTTCTGTCCGACTGAATGAGGTCATTGACTGAATCGATCACCTCAGGAGACATCACTTCTGTAGGCCTCCCAGGCCTGTCTTCATCCTCAACGCTACTCCGTCCTTCTTTAAAGAATTTTGCCCACTTGTAGGCATTTTTCGGCTGAAACATGTGGCACCATACACAGTTGACATTCTCCTATGAATTTCAACTGGTTTGCACTCTTCAGCAACCAAAAACTTGATAACTGGCCGCTGTTCAATCCTGGAGCATGCTTCTTGGTCGGCCATCTTTGTTAATCGCTAAAACTCTCACAGTTTTTTTTCAATCTGCAAAAGAAATTACATCCGTGTGAATAAGCAGTAAAAAAAAAACAAAAAATAAACTTCTATCTGTATTAGAAATCCTTATACCGAAAAATTCACCTTATTTATTGAATGACCCTCGTACATCTGAACGTCTGAATTAGTTTGGTAAAAGAATGCCACTGTGAGATTGTTGTTTGTTCTCAGCATCGAAGACATGTGATGGTTGTAGCATAGTTACAAGAACTGCAACCGCTGTAACTCACTGCGACTTCAATCCATGCTTGCTTACTGGAGTTGCGACCTTGGTGGTCCGAATAGCTGTAATCTTCTTCAATGTACATTTCCAAACTGAGGTCGTGTGTTGTAATCCAAGCTCACAATGTGCACTGCAAACTAAAGTTTGACTTCCGTGTCGCTATGGGCGGCGTTTCTCACGGAGCTTGATGGTCTGCCGAAACACCACAACATCCGAACTCCAACGTAAAGAGTTTTTCCAAGCATCAAACTGCTCATAGTGTTCTTTTATGCACACTGTCCCAGTAAACTGGTTGCCTTGGCGTCGGCAGTTTGTGTGTATTTTTGTTCGTCGCAATCAGCCGACAATTCGGATATGTCGTGTGTATGTTCCATAACTTCTTACATATAACGGCGGGTTACCAACTCATCTTCACAGATAGAAGCTAGTGTTCCAGCGTCGTGCGGAATAGCTTGGTTCCTTTATTGCCTGTGTTTGTGGGTGAATGATCGTACTCCAGTACTAACCGCTTGTGCCACATGGCAACTACCAATCACGTATGATAAGGCGCATTTCATGTATCAAAGCATCAATAAGGCCAGTAAGATGGGGTTGATATCGAAGTTCACGATAACAAACACCGTTTGTTTGTTCAATTATCTTAATCTCCTGTCTTTTAAGCCTCTTCTCTGCTGAGCAATAGTAACTTGTGGTAGTGGCTCCATCTCAATATGGATTTGACAAGTGTTCATTTTTCTACTGGTACCGATGAATCGTATCCACTAAATGAACATACGTCAAATCGTCGAGTCGTTTTCTAAGAACGGATGGCGTGGGCGATGAAATGGCGAAAGTCGAAAGAGCCGTCCAGGCGTGACACGTTCGAAGAGAAACATAGTTCCGGTGGCATACCAGCTGACGGTATTGCGTAGCTAGTTTCAGCTTCGGACCCCTCAATTCTGTACTGCGGTTGTTTCTGGAAGTGGCGGCAAGCGTGACCGGGGTTTTACAAGATCTGATTCACCGGAGTGAGGTCGCCCCGTAGATGGCCATAACTTCCGCTTTACAATTCTAAATTTTCAGTCGCAGGTGTTATGGCAGGTGGAGCACTCCCTTCACATTTTTGTTGCCCTTCGCTGTGCGGTATCCAGTATAACCAGATCTCGTTTTAACCAGCGTTCTCAGGCCGGGAGTGCCTACTCCACATGGGCATTTGGCGGAAGATGGTGAGGCCGTATATCCTCCGTAAGAGATCAACGTTTTGGTTAGCGGTTTTTGACGCTTCAAACGACTGCGCCGAACAGCCGAAGTCGTCTTGCATCATCACCCCAAAATCGCGTTCCTGTGAGGCGGTTTTCAGCATGTGGTCTCCAAGCCTGTATGCAAAAGTGGGTTTGTGGCGTACATGTACAGTCTCGCACTCGTCCGCGTTACACGGAAGTAGGTTTGTCTTTGTCCATTCAGCGGCACGGTCTAAGTCTGTAGCACGTCTTGACAACCGATCGCCCGTTATATCTTGATTTCATCAGCAAGCAGAAGGAAATTTCACTCATTGATGCACGCAAGGTCCTTGATAAAGTGCAGGAACAGGCGCGGTCCCAACACTGTTCCCTGTGAGACACCGCAGCCCACGTAAATAGGACCCGCAAATGAACGCCTACCTTGAAGCTGCCGCTGAAGGAGGAAGTTTTCGATCGATCCAAACACTTGGTCCCCGATTCCGCCCGTATGTAGTTTCTGTATTCGGGGATCTGTGCAGTCGAAGGCTTTAGAAAAGTTAGGTAGATGACATTAGTGCTGGTCCCTATGTCGGCCATCTCGGTCTAACTGCCACGTGCAATCAGAAGATTTGTAGTACATGACGGATGCTGACGGAATCCATGTTGTTCCTGTGCTATGATAGACCTTTCTAAGTTCCCCGTCAGAACCTCAGCTATGATCGACTCCATCACCTTTGGGAGCAGCAGGAAGATAATCACTAGGCGATAGTTGACGGGCTCCGAACGGCTACCGCTTTTGAAAATTGTGGTGATGGTACTCTGCTTCCACACCTTGGAAACCTGCTGTTCGTCCATACGTCTTTGAAGAAATCGAGCTAACGGCTCTATCCGCGTAGCTGCCACCTGAAGTGCTATCGGTGGGTTATCCACGCCGACGGAAATATGGGTGCGTAACGAGTGCAGCTTCTCCAGTAAGGTCTTTGAACTAAAAGCGACATGTGTGGATATAGGCGGCTGTGGGAATCTGACAAATACGTGACTTATGCTGGTGGCGCGTCGAACTACTGAAATATATTGCGGCCGTAGAACGATGGCTGCATCCTCGACAGTTTGAGCACATCCCTTTGCTTAGAGAAGTGGGGTAACACCACACTTCACATTCTTGAGGCTGTTCGCATGTCTTTACAGGAACTTGTTGTTAGTGCAAAACCTTTCTGTTAGGCTCTGCTGGTGTACTAATTTGTCCTCACGTACAAATGTGGTACGTTGATTACTATGCACTAAATAGTAGCTCCAGTTATCAGGGTCAAGGTTCGCCCTGTACAGATGCCACGCTGCGTCTCTTAAGGCCATGAGTTTTCGTGTTCTGCTCCTAATGCTTAATGGTGCTCTTGTAGAACGAATGAGCCTGTTTATCGATGACGATTTAAACGGATCGCTGAACTTGCCAGCAAACTCCGTCCATGCAGTATCAATAGAGCAACTGTCCGAAAATTCCCAAATGGCACCCCCCCCCGACAAGTTCCGTGAGTGGGTCGTAGTATGTGATCGAAACAAGTCAGTATTTTCTTGGTTATTCCGCATAGCAGTCGTTACGTGATAACTCTTCCCCAGAGGGCTCTCCAACTTTCGTTTCTCGACCACGAGCACTAAATCATGCACAGAATGCTTATTTTCCGTTTTGAACTTGGTGTTCGAACTGACATGGCTAAATAGCGGAATGTTTGCAATATGCTCTTTCAAGTCTGCCTTGAATTGTTTGCTTGCATAAGCCGGAACTTCCACCTCGTAAACATTGAAGTCACCCGGAGAAGAGAACCTGACCGTATCGTGTTGGAAGTACCTTCCCCAATACTACTATCAGGTTTGAGTCCATCTCTTGTATGGGTATTGGGGGACGAGAAACAACTGCTGAGAGGTAGGTGTTGTTGCGCCTTAGTTGCAGACTGTACCAGAGTGAGTCACTGAGGAGCGTTTCCGGCTCGCACTGCAGGTGATTGCAGTTGTATAAAATTACCCCACAGACCCTTATAGAGGCGATCGTTTCGAATAAGAGACATCATGTATCGCGACTTGTGCGTCCGTAATTTCTAAATGCAACCAAATTTCCATTACGAATATGAGATCCCAGGCGTATGATGCTTAACGTGGCCGCAGTTCGGCAAGCTTGCTCATGCGACCTTGTGCATTGGTGTACATGCATGAAACTTTCTCTATTCCTAGCAATAAATTAGGGGATGTGCGTTTTAGGTGTGATGTGCCGACGGATGAAACCTCGGGAACTAATCGTTTTTTGGGTCGTAGGACAACGAACCCATCTCTGTCAGATCCGGGGATCTCGCCATTACCTCGATACTCCTCTCTTTATAAGTAAAGTATTGGGGGGCGCTTGCTATTATCATTGGCTGGTTGATTGAAGTTATTCCAACTGTTGTCCGGAGGTGACCCGACTAAGTGGCTGCTTTCTTATGTTTGCTTATGGGACGCTGTTTTGATCCGGAGCTTGGGAGAAGGCTGCTACGTCAGGCATACCAGTTCTCCAACACCCTACATTTATTTGTATGGATTGAAGTACCACGTTCACGATCCTCCAGCCACATATTTGGGGACCTGCGTAGCTTATGGATCGATTGTACTATGGCATTTTCCATGGACTAGGTCTCTCGAACGTAGCACCACTTGTACTGGTCGTGAGTAGTCGCTTCGCGCAACTCATGACCTCCAGCCTCGGGAGCACTGTGTACAAGAATGGTCCTAGCTCCTGATTCCTACCGGCTCGTTTTTCAGCTGTTTGCGCTCGCTCCACGGAATTTCCGGAAGGTGTGGATGGAACATATTCCGAGGGCGCGCTGTCGATGAAAGGATAGATTCTGCTTTACCGTCACTAGTCATCAAGGCAGAATATTCTCGGTTCACATTAGTGCTGTGAGTCTGGCGACGCGTGGTCCGTGTCAAGTTGACTGGCTTAACACTAGAAAGACCGCTCTGCCGTTATACCTAGAACGCCCGGGACCGGTCAGAATGACCGCACTGCTATATTTTTTCATCCCGACTTTCAGTTAAGAATTTTTTCACGGCATTTATTAAAAACTAATGTATAGAACATACCTGTAACAGAAAAATGATTGTATTAAGGTTGAGTTTTTTTTCTTCAAAAATTGTAAACAATTCCGTATACCTACTCCAATTTGCACTTGAAGCAAGTGGTAACTCGCTCAATCTGTCCACATGAGCCGCAAACTATTTTTTCACAAACACAGCACTTGTTTTGTGATTTGTTACCTTTACAGTAACCAATCTGACACTGCCGACGTTTAAAGTTCACACGACTTCCCGACTCCGCTGAGTTGTTCGTCGTAATTCCCGTTGTCACATACTTTGTGTGATGTATACATGTAAGCAGTTCTTCCGAAAGACCCACCAGATACGACCGGCGAGATATTTTAGTTCCGCAAACACTGTTATAAATTATCCAGGAATTTATGCCAGCCAAATCCAGTACGTTGAAAAAGACTTGGACTGGCCATCGTCGAGATGATGACTTCACAGTGAGTGCTCTTGTCATTTGGTCGAGTACATCTACACCATACTTTGTGTAGTTGTAAAACAACACAGTCTCGGGTTTCTTCTTTCCAGAGTCTTGAACGGAAGAGTTACTATGCAGGGAACTGAAAACCAAAACATTCTTATTCCTTCTACACTGGTAGGATGTTAATGTGTGCTTATTTTCATTCCTCATCAAAAGTGAACTGAACAGCTCTCTATCTCTTTGCTTCAAAATCGACGGTACTTCCTTTCTATTAGCTCGAAGTGTTCCCACCATACTTGTGTTTTTCTTGGCCAGCATTTCTCCTAATGCTGCCGATGTAAAGGAGTTGTCACATGTGACATTGTACCCCTTTCCAAATAATGGTGACACCAAACGCAATACCACGCTCTGCAAGACTTTCTCCTCTTGACCGAGTTTCGTCCTTCCCGAGATATGGAAATCCAATAACGAGATACTTGCTGTCTACTTCTGCCAGCATCCAAAACTTGATACCGAACTTATCTGGTTTGTTGGGTATGTGCTGGAGAAAACGACAACGGGTTTTGGAGGGAAACAATTGCTCATCAACTGTGAGATTCTGCGCAGGCACATAGCATTGTTGAGAGTTGCGAATGAATGCATTCCACAGTTCAGATACCAAAGCAAACTTATCAGTTAGCAGTCTTTCACATTGGGTAGTTCGCATGTCAAAACGGAGGAACCTCATTATTTCTTTGAAGCTGTTCTTGCCAGTTGTCTCCCTGAAAATAGGCAGTCCATATCTATCGCACCACATCATATTCAACGGCATGTTCTTCAGACCCATGAAGCCTCTGATGTAAAGTAGACCAATAAAGGCACGCGGCTCTGGAAGACTTACGCTCCACTGACAACTGACACCTAAAACTCTCTTGGCGTCAGCTTCAGTACACACTTGAATATGTTTCAGCATCTGGGGCGTGATTATGATGCCAAAAGTGCTCGACAGCTCACCATATTTCACACATTTCTTAGCATAGGGAGTTGGTCCTGGTCTAGCCTTAAACACATTCTGTGATGGAATCCTACCAACAGTAGATGTTTCGAACTCTACTGCGATCCACGTGCTACCATCTTTCGATACGTGAAGCTCACCGGGAGATACCGAATCGGTTGATACACTCTCTCTAGGGTCCTCATATGGAGTGTAATCATCAGACGTTTGACTATCAGACATGCTGTGATCTTCTGCTGACTCTTGGAAGATGGTGTCCTCATCAACATCATAATCGTTCTCGTCTCCAGGCTCGTTGTCATCGATGGTTGTAAGTTCTCGTAAAACCTCAAAGGCTGTTTTCCTCAGAAGTGCCATTGTGTACAAAAATGTCACTGGAATTTATCTGACTGAACGCACAATATCACAGTAAAATCGTGATTCGGCTAGTTTTCACTCCCGTTTTGACTGCTATAGTATGTAACTGTTAGAAATGATAGCGGTGGCTAAAATTAAAAAGAGGAACCGGATTAGAGAGAAGCGGTCATTTTGACCGCTAACGGCCTTTCTAGGTAGTATGAAAACAGCTACCTCTTTTCTCGAAAACTATAACAGATATGAAAACGAAAATTCACAGTGATGAAGAACGTCCAAAAATATTAAAAGTCACGAAATATCTTTGAAAAATGTCCATAAATGTAGAAAATATGTACATTTAAAAACGCTGAGCGGTCAAAATGACCGCTCCGGGCGTTCTAGTGTTAACTATACTCCTGATGTCACACATGGAGTTCCACTTGTTCAATTCCTCACATTGTTTTTCTTTTAAGAAATTTAACCTTGACTCTAGAATGTTGGGTCGGAAAACCCATGGTACACTATGTGTACCATGTGCGGATTTATGTCATCCGCCCAGCCTATCTGCATACAACCGGTGGAGGCTGTGGAAGCACTGCTTCGCCTTCTTCATTTACTTTAGCCCCAGTGGGGTAACTGAATATTAAATTTCCGGTTGAGTTTGGCAGAAATCATGTTCCAACAACTTGACGTCCTGAAGTTTTGGAGCAGTTTGGTGGGTGGATGGGCCCCCTGAGACCGTACTTGTTCCAATCAAACTGGTGGTTGTTGTTTTGGGCGTATTTTGGTAGCAGGTGGCTCTGCATTCTAAAGCCAAGAGGGACGCGGTTTTGATGTGCTGTTCAGCATTCTTCTATTGTTCTGCAGTCCAGTCTACTGGAAATGGCTAGGTTTCGTTCACAATAAACCCTCCATCAAATAAATCAGTTTTGGTGTTCCTCATTTGTTGAATCATTGCCACCAGTCTTCCGTGTTTCTGGGCTAGTTCATGCACAATCTTTATCCGTTTGATGACCACACATACTTCACAGATCCATAGAGAGTCTGGTTTACGATTGTGTATCTTCATCTGGCTTAAGCTAATCTTTGAACACTTAGAAGGAAACTTGTCGGGGCAATTTGCGCAGGGAACCCCGGTTCATAAATTTTTGCGGCATAAAGGGAAGCCACATACTACTGTCAACCTTGGTGGGGAATAAGGAGCAACCGTTGATTGGTCGTTGAAAAGTATTGCGTTGATCGATGCCTTTCGGGTCAATAGGGTTGTTTCCTATCTGTCGCTGTGATTTTCAGATCAACGCGTTCGGTGAGTACGGTACTGGTCAACTAAGATTAAACGCACGGAGGGGCACAACATTTCGGCTAGATACTTCGCTTAGCGGCCGACAGCTGTAGTAGCAGGCTCATCGTATAGATCACAGAGTTAGCTTTCTTTTGAACAAACAAATATTGCTGTCCCTGGGCTCGGAACATTCCTTGATTGTATTTCCGCAAGAACGGTACCAAAACTGTAATGTTGATGTGAAGGAGGATCCACTACGTTAGATGGGAGAGCTGGGAGGCATTAACTAGCGCTGATGAAGCTGGATCGAACTAGTTTAAGCGCACCTTTGTGTGATGCGAGGTGCCGGTAGATCCGAATACAGTACTAGGCCGGGGCTTTTACGTCTTCGAGGTGCTAAACGTCTCTTAGTAAGCCAGCTGACACGTTTAAGTTTCTTCACTGAGGAAGAAAAATTGCTTGTTTCCGTTCTCGGTAATGGAGTTAGTGTCTTGAATTCCTCAGCCATTGAGAAGCGTGATAAACTTTATTTCAATAATCGTAGAGTTTTAACGTATTAGCAGTTCAACTAACTTGCTTCTTTTAGTTGCAGGCCTGTTCTCCACCACTTGCCTTGAGTGACGAAGAGCACGTTGCTTGGCTAAGGTTTGTTTCTGTTGTAGAACCAGCAAGAAACCGATCGTCTATTTGTACATTTTACAACGAATTTCGACCTTTGGCAGTTTAAGGAAGGATACAGAGAGTATATTTTTGGATTTATAGCGCAATTGCGCTTACGCTTTGTGACCATCTCACGACAGCTGTCGTTTTGTTAGTACCCATTCGCCATGCTTTGAAGGTCAGCAGTTAGGAAGCAATCGTCCCAAAGGAAACGTTTAATAAGAGGTGCAAATAGTTCCCCGTTGCTGTAAGCTTACTCAAGATTGCATGTTAAGGGTTTGAACATATTAAAGAGCTTTGGTGGCGGTGAATTAAACTCAAACACGGTCAGCTTATGGTCACTATCTACAAAAGAGCTTAGTACGTTGGCTGGCTTACTGGTACACCAGGTGTGCAAATGACGTCGGGTAGGTGGTCCTCTTGAATTGATGTCCGTACATACTGCGTCCGGCCGTGGAAATGGACGGAGGAAGCACAGCTGCCTTACTTTGGAGAAGAGGTGGGTGTACCTCAAGGAAATTTAGCGTGTCGTAGTCACAGCGTATGACTGTACTCCTCAAGCTGTTTAGAGCTGCAGTAAAATGCCCTATTTAAGATTTGCGGCTGCCGTGTTAGAGTTGCATGGGTCGTAGACGCAGCCGATGTAATAAGCGGGTTCGTTGATACTAGCAGAAACAAGTGCTGAGTCCTACCGACTACTGAGATAAGCGTCTGTAAGTATTCAAGCATGTATGTTATTTCTGGTGTATGTAGAGTATCCACCGCTCTGATTAGCTGCTTGAAAGCTGCCATAGGCGTTGTGTCCTGCGGTCTTATAGGTGGCAGACGATATAATTCACTTAAACCATGTTTCAGCAACCAATAAAATGTACGCTTATTATTCGAAGGGCTTGGGAAAGGGCATTAAAAAGAACTTCTCTGTTGTACTTATTGCTTGATTTTTTACAAGCGCTGTGAAAGTGGATGGCATGGGGATGGTAACTGCAAGGCCGGCTGCAGTTTGGTGGCTCGGAGCCAAACGTAATAACTGATGGCTTGGTGCAGTGAAAGTGGGGACAGCTGAAGGACAACCGATGTTAGGAAAAAAGGTGTGGTAGTTGAGGACAGAAACATTAATGGTTGACCTAACTTCCTCTCTGGTGACTAGTGGGTGTCACAAGCTTTACCACGCCTCTTTGTGACTTGCTCGTCGTACTGGTGCATGGCGCATTCGCGGTATTCGTAGGTATACACGGTGTTCCCGGAGTGGAATTAACACATGTCTTCGGACGTTCAGCATATGAGACAAGTTGGCGAAGTATCCATTGGACAGGTGAGGAACTTTTCGAATACAAGTGTATCATTACGTGGCTTCATGGGACGAGTATTTTGCTTCTGAGGTGGTGAATACTGGCCAACTTAGAATATCCGGAATACACCGCCTTGCTATTTTGGCAATCGTTAAGTGGCACAATCAAACTTGTTTGAGCCTCCTGAATCAGTCCACTCTTTGTCATACCCTTTACGCCACCGTAGTGGATGATCGTTGATGGTACCGATGACACATAAAGGTAGAGCCACAAAAACGGATAGAGCAGACAGGCACCTTAGACGGAATTATACAGCTCACCGCAAGACTCACAAAACAAGCCATGAATAGGTGGCAGACGACGAACGGTAGTGCGTCTGTACCATGAAGAACAGAAATGTTTGTCAAAAGGCCAATAACGGTACACCCAGTGGTAGCCATAATCACAGTAATCCAAACACAATTAAACAAACCAAGTGTGTTAAAACATATCCTGAGTAATCAAAATGTGACCTACGGGAGCAAAAATACAAGGTCAAATAGGCGGACAGTGTTCACTATGTTAGGGCCAACCGACGCTGAAATGTGACGAGCAATCAGCCACCATGTGGGAGAGGTTGTAAGACGTAAACATGACTTACCTATATGCGCGCGTGTGTGGTCTTGGGGGTTCGTGTACGCATGCAATATAAGTGATGCTCTCTTGTCGTTTCCTTGTATGTACCATTGTGTAACTTGTTTTGGACAGAGCCCCAACCACTTTATTCTCTCAACTTTCTACATAATGCAATTAAACTTATCTACGCTGGTGGTATACATCTGAGAGCATCCAGCTTTCGCAAAAGTCATAGTTTTCATCAAGAAACATTGACGCCTTTAGTGCTAGAGGCTTTTCTTTGCATTTCCGTAAGAATTTGTGGCGCACTAAAGCTAAGTGACACGTTAGGCGTCTCAGTATGTTGAGCTTAGCCAGGATACTAATCGCATCGAAAGTGGCATTTTATTGTTTGCGTACATCCAGTAACACACTTTATTCTGCTATGTTACGACTCCGGAACGTTAGTACCCATGAAGGGAAACGCACTGTTGACCCATCCAAAAATGTCGGTTTGTATGATTTCGCTACCGATTTGGATTGTATTGTAAGCTTCTCACTTGAAGCGATTCCGCAAATAGTCACTTTACTGCTCCACGTAGTTTTTAGACCAACCGAAGGAAATTTCAGAACGTCAATAAACTTGCCAACATAACACGTCAACCGCCGTCCACAAAATACTCTACAGCGGCAGTAGACCTTGGCTGCATTTATAAGTTACTTACCGACCTTTGACTTCTGGAATAGAAAAGTCGGCAGCCAAGGTCAGTTGTTCCACATATATTTGACTGATCTTTCAGTAGGCTGGGGGCCAAATGCAGGCATTATTAAATTCCAGAACATTTGAACTCGATGTGATAAATGGTAACAATCGATTAATTGCTAAATTAATGGATTTTCCGTGGACTTCTTATCGCCTCCCGGATACCTCCACTCCTGAGATGGCGTCCGCGGTTTATACTAACATCCTGGGATTAATTTGCAGTCTTCTGGACCGTGTTCTGTGTTGGTCGGTCCATCTCCTTGGCCGTTAGCAGTGTTCCAGGACGTGGTGGGTTTTCACCTGTCAAGTCTTCTCCCTACAAAAGCCACAACTGTCTGGTTAACCACACTGCAATGTAGCGCATGTGCCACGTCACTCAATAAACTCACTGCCCTAACCACGCATTGGAAAGTTGACCGATACCACATTTCAAAAGTTCTGCGTATATATCTGCTCCCACACGACTACGTCTACATGTTTGACCAGATACATACCACTGTCCTAAAAACTTTTTCACAGCTTTTTCCCCATGCTTCATTCACCTGACCTGCACTGTGTACACAACCTCATCGGACCAATTCCTCACCAACCTACTCCACTCCAATGATCTCTGTAATTCTTATCTTTACATCTCTCACTCTGCGAGGATAGACTTCATTCAATTTTTGGGCCATGTGGGCCTTCACTGCTGACCACATCCGTATTACTTCCGCTCTTGGTTCTGCTTATTATGCTATCATGTACATTGCACTATACTTATCATGCCCAAAACGTGTGTCACGATTTGTCTAGAATAAAATATTTATTTACCGCTAGAAAACATGGGTTCCGGCGGCTGTGGTCTGCTTTTCTTAAACGACTGCACGCAGTCATCCAGGGGCTCCTTTAGCAACTTTAATCTTTCCACCGTTAAGTCGAAAGAGAGATTGGCGGGGCTTTCCGTCTTGTTAGCACTTCCTTGGTCGTAGCTGCTTTGTATGCCGTGCCGTGCCACGCTTACTCTTGTGTTCTCGCGAGCATGGCACACATGCTATTTCCGCAATTTTCGTGGCCTACCCGATAGTCACGTATTAGAAATGTCTGTCCAGGTGTGAACGATGGTTTCTTTACTCCATGCCGCTGGTTAAACGCTTGTTCCGTTCTGCGGGGCTTTTTTCACCAAGCGAGGGCTCTGAACACAGTCAGATAGCGTCGAAGGGTAGTGGCTTTGCTATCCATTGGAAACGCTTCAGGCCACTTGCTGTATGCGTCAAATATGAGGGGGAAACTTCGGCCGTTTTTCGGTCCTGCGAAGTCGACATGGATAAAAAAAATCGTGGTTTAGTAGCTTTTGGCTACGAATGAAGCTCCATTTTGTGGCACTTTTAGTACATGGGCGCACCTTCGGCAGCATTCTGCCAGTTCTCCTAGCTATTTCTTATTCAACGTCGGGCAAGCGCTTTCACGCGTTTGATCCCAGGATACACTGCATGGAACTACCCAAGAAAGCGCTCATAATGGGCAATGGTGAGGAAAACTCTTTCTGTTCACAAGTGAGAGCAAATGTCATCTCTGGTGGTACTGTTGTAACACGACAGAGGAGTACGCATGTGGTCAACTCGTTTTGTGAAACTGTGTAACGTTCTTGAGTACTGGGTCCCGAAGCTTTGCGGTTTATATATCTTCTGTGGTAACGGGTAGGCCGTGCAACGCATCCCTCACCACGTAGTCGATGTCAGGTTCGCTCTTGCCCGAGATGACGACTGTGCTTTCACGTTCTTGCTTTTTGGCATCAATTAGGAGTAAGAGTGTACCCACTTGTCCAACAGCAATTGTCGACTGGTGGTGGGTCTCGAAATCTTACCTTATTAAGTTAATTGGCCATCGTTGTAGCCGGTTGACTGGGCAAGCCAGGATGCTCTTTTTGAACCAAACGAAGCCATCAAGGGCCTGTGTTTTGTCAAGGATTTCAGCGATCGTCTTACAGCATCTTGTGGAATTTTTTCACTGCGTACATTATGGCCAATGCTTCGTTCTTGATCTGGCTATAATTTATCTCGGCCTTCGTACGTTTCCTGGCAGCATGAGCACTCGCTTTCTAAGATCCATCTGAGTTCGGATGCGACAGTATAGCACCGATCCCATGACGTAATACATCTGTGGCTAGAACAATCTCTCTGTAGGGATCAAAGTGAGTCAGAACTAGGTTTGTAGACAGTAATTTCTTGTCCCGTTCAAAAGCATTCTGGCACCTAGGTGCAGTTCCAAGTTTTAACTTGGGTTATTAGCTCGTTTTGCAGGGTTTGCAGGCAGCACACCTCAGACAAAGATGCGCCATATTGACTGTTGAGCCCACATAAAGAAATCAAAGCATGTAGGTCTGCTAGTGAAGGTATCTTCCATATGGGTGAAAAAACATTGCTAAACAAGTCCCGTAGAACGGAAACTATTACGAAAATCCATTGCAGGATAAAGTAAAAGCGTTGTGGTGGACTCACCATAGACAGTGGAATAGCTAGGTTGTTCGCGTATTAACCGTATGAAGCCATAAATCCATTGGTTGGACTTTTGGCAAAACACCGTTGGGTTCCGTTTTGTAGCCCCCGGCTAACAAGTCATAAAATGAAATGTAAGTGAGAAAATGCATCGTCAACACGTATTTTAAATGTCGCCAAATTGAGAGCAGAGACGACATAATTAGGGAGGGCGTTCCAAAGCTGACACACGCGGAGGGAAGAGATATTTTTACAGCATTCAAGCCTTCTATACCGATTTGTCATTTTCAGATGATGACCTCTTAATTTAGTGTTGTGGTGCAATTCTAGCAGCGGACAGCAAATGTGGTTTGGGTTCTTCAGGATCTGGTAAACCAATATGGGATTCCCCGCAAAAGCTGATATCGACTGCTGTACATAGAGATTTCAGTCTAAGCTGATAAGGCAGATGAAAGAGACCCCTGACGTTCTTTGTTGCCCTTTGTTGAGGAGTCTCGGGAGCAAAGAGATCCTGGTTCTGCCACGGCTGCCACGCCTGAATAACATATTCCACGGGAGGTCGCACGTAGGCTAAAACATTTGGAGAAATATTGATGGCTCAAACCGACCGAAGGCTCTGCGAAAAAGGCCACAGTGTTGATTGCCGGTTCTCGTCACTTTCTCTGCTTGTCTAGATCACCAGAGATCTTCCTGTATCAATGCACCCAGGTCATGCTCCTGAGAGACCTTCTCCAATATGTGGTCTCCAAGCTTGTAATTGCTCACCAGCTGGTGTCGCGGATGTATTACTTTGCACTTAGCCGTGTTCAGTTGAAGCGTGTTCCTCTTTGACCATTCGTAAACGCAATGTATGTCATGTTGGAGCAGATTGTGACCTGGATTGTTACTAATCGCCCGCCAACCCTTGACGTCATTTGCGAAAAGCGGGAAATTTGAGGAGCTAATTGAGGCCAGGTCGTTAATAAACACCAGGTATAAACGCGGTCCCAGCACTGAGCTTTTTGGAACACCACATTCCACCACAATAGGGTTGGTGAGTAGTCCCCCAACACGAACTTGAAGCTTCCGTTGGTGAAGGAAGCTGCCAATTCAACCAAGCACAGAATCTACGATTCCGTATCTCTGTAGCCGTTGAAGTAGGATGCGATGATCAAGGCGGTCCAAAGCTTTGGAGAAGTCCAGATGGATGACGTCGACGCCGACCCCATCCTCGACCACTTCCATCCAACTATCTCTTGCAATTCGTAGGTTGGTTGTGCATGACCGGTGTTAACGCAAGCCTTGCTGTTCCGGTACCAAGATGTTGCATTTTCCAGGTAGTCCATTAAAGTCCCAGCGACGACTGCTTTTATCACCTTCGCGAGCACAGGGAGGAGAGTCACTGGACGATAGTTTGCAGGATCTGAACGGATACTGCCTTTAAAAATAGGGGCGATAATGCTACACTTCCACATAGTGGGGACTTGTTGTTCATCAAAGCATCTTTGGAAGAACTGTGACAGTGGTTCAGCTAGCTTTTTGGCCACAGCCTTCAGTGCCTGCGGGCGGATGTTGTCTGCGCCAGGAGTACTACGCTCACACAGTTAGAGTAACTTCCTTAACACAGTCGATGGGTCGAAAATTATATTTGTAAACAATGAGGTCGGTAATTTGCATGACTTTAAGGGACAAGTAGAGGTTGCGAGTTCAAAAATTGGGACGTATTGAAGCCGCAGGGCATTATCTGCTTCTTCTGCGCTTTGATCTCTACCGCCTGTTTTGAAAAGTGGAGGGTTTCCATGCTTCACTTTGCGAAGCTTGTTGACGCCTAGATAGTAGTTTGTTGCTTGCCATGATTTTTTGGCTAGGCACTGTTGATAAGTTACTTTGTTCTCACGGACATGTATAGTGCAATGGTTGCGATGGGTCAGGAAATTGTCCCAAGTCTCGGAGTCGGGGTTAACCTTGTAAGCAAGCCATTCTGCATCCCTTAGCGCCAGACATTTTCGAGTCATGCTCCTTAAAATTGAAGATATTCTTGCTGGACAATGGGGCTTGGTCTCTGATGCGCTGTTGATGATGTCGCTGAATCTATTAACGAACTCTGCCCAAACGTTGTCAGGGGGCTTTTTGTTTGAGAATTCCCAAGCAGCTGCGTCGCCGAGTCCTTTTAATACGTGGTAGCGTGTGATTCTATGAGTTGGTTCCGAATGTTCAGATGGACGCGCTGCATAACACATATAGTTGAAAGTTATTATTACATGATCAGTGAGACCTAATGGACTATCCATCAATAACTTGTTAGCCATGAGCTCTTTATTCGTGAGCACAAGGTCCAGTATGGACGGATTGTTTGCTGTCCTGAATCTGGTGGGCGTGTGACATGATTGTACGAAGGAATATTAGCCATTGGTTCGTACAATGCTACTTTGACCTGCTCACTGGGCGATGTCAAATCCTCCAGGTTGTGTAGATTGAATTCCCTGGAGATGAGAGTGTGACTGTACCTAGGGCTTGTTACTCTGTTCGGGCCACGGATCAAGCGAGAATCCGCTTCAGGAATGGACGTTGGGGCGGTAAACGACAGCTACGAGACAAGCGTCGTTGTGTCTTAGTCGGAGACGGCACCAGAGTGAGTCGGTAACGTGTGTTTCCAGATCAGTAACCAGTGTATATTTTAGATGGCTGCGGTAGTAGTGTAGATCGCACCTCCTCTGCTGGGGCGGTCGTTCCGGATGAGTGACATTCCGGCTATCTCAACCTCAACATCAGTCACCACTTGGTGTAACCAAGTCTCGGTAATAGAAATTAGGTCCCAAGCATTTGCAACCTGAGGTAGTCGAAGTTCAGTAATTTTACTGAGGAGCTTTGGGGCATTAGTGTACTTACATGAAGGTTGCTCAGACTTAGACAATGTTTCGGTGGTCCTACAACTCATATGCGAAGTTTCTCCGACCAGTGAGTGGCCGGCGAATAATCGTATTTTCTATGTGTACTTGGCGAAGGGTTTAACGTCTTATTCATCGTCCGTGTCGCTAGTCCCGTGCCTAATCTTCGCTGTACACTGTAAGGTGTATGGTCAACATCATCTACACGTTGTATGAGCTCATTCGACACAATACTGGTGCATTATGCTTTCATAGGTCCTAACGCGTTTGGTTCTTTGAATGACATATCATCTCTAGGATGCATATCACTACTCGTCTTTAGCCGAACCTCAGATGTTAGCCTGCGGCGGAACACTTACCAACTTATTAGCATCCGTGCTACCATATGTTTTGACTGAAGAACCACCTTCAACACTCTCGGGTCACATCCTTTGTGATTTGGTGAGGTACGCAGTCGTGACACGGATTTCGCTAACACATTATCTAAGCAGTGTTTCACGAATATAACACCACTGTTCTCTACCATGGGTTGTTACTTCACGCTCATGTTTCAGCTTTAGTAACCCCGTGAAGAATTATGGTTCTGGCTGAAGTTTCCTTCCGGTAGTCCTCTAAGGTGCGGCTAACTCGTTAACGCTCGCCCCATGGGATATCTGGAAAGCTACGGATGGAGCAGCGTTCATTTCTGAGACTACCTGTCGACAGTAATACTGGTTCTACTGCAGTGATTGAGTTCAACACAACGCGAGGCAGTTGTGGCTTACCGAAATGTTTGGAGTTGGGTTGTCTTTTAATAGACACTACGTGTACAGGTTTCCGTATAACTCCGTTTAGATTACTAATAATGTCTCACTGGTTGAAGTCATCCAATTGCCTGCCTCTTATTCATGTCGACTTTGATTCTGGGATTTGGGAGCACAGTACGCTCTGTAAAGGTAGTTGTTTCTTTAGACCTTTCGACGTGTCGCGGTTAGTGATTGAAGTACTCGGAGATGTGCCGCAGGAAATTGGTGGTGCCTGCACTAGGAGACCTCCGCTACGCTCCTCAGTTTCAGCTGCAGTTTGGGTTGAGGTTAATTTTAAATGACGGCTCTTCTTGGAGGCAACAGTAACCCAAGTTTCGCTCGTACCGGCTTGCTCTTTTACTACACACCGTTGGAAGTTTAGAAGTAGCCTAACGTGTGGTTACTCCGATCAAACTGGGAACGGCTTTAGTCCAATTTAAGCTACGTGTGGTATTGGGACAGCTGTTGATGTGCTGGACTCTAGGTGTCATGTTGCTTACGGTGTTACTAACACTTCTTCGCTTGTTTGAAACAGCAACCAAAGGGACGATTGGGTTGCACAGTCCGCTTTGCTTACCCAACCGTAGTGAGTTTGGTGGTCACCATTTCCTCAAACTTGGCAAGTAGCTGGTCATACTTCTGAGATAATAGTCGCACGCTTTTTATCAGTGCTATTGACATGCATCCCACACAGAACCGTCGCGAGTCTGGTTTGTTTAATAACTTGGCCTGACTAGATTTAACACAAAGGCATCTCGCATGGAAGAACTTGCAATAGTTATGGCACAAAATGCTTCCTTAACAAGTTTGGAACATGATCCACATAGGCCTTTCGTCCGTGGCGCACTGGGCGTCACGCTTGTTGAGCAAATGTTATGAATCAGTTGAATGACTCACCCTCTAAGGTCAAAGGTCGTTCTGTTATTGGCGTTGTTGTTAAGGTCACAGTGTTCAAGTTGCAGATGTGTGCTTGTAGACTGTCCTTTCTGTCGTGCCAGGCGAGTGTGCCAGCTTGAACGTGGGGCAGAATACACGAAGGTGTGATTGATACTTCTCGTGGTTAAGCCTGTGGATCGCCCTGGGTAAATTTGCTTGGAGACCTGTAGCTGCACCAATCACTGTTGGGTTTGAACGAGTGACAACCCGTACAAAAGCCGTTGAAATGGTCTATCGATTGAGGCCAAACCATGTCTCCGGTGTTTAGAGATAGGCAACTTCCGGAGCTTGGATATCTGCGAAACACTGCCCGGAATTTAGAAATCAGGGTAAATGTAGGATGCACTGGAGTATACTCTGGGAACTGGTATCAAAAAGTAAAGCTTGTAAAAACACGACGAATAAGTATGGATCCAAAGCTGTGCGACAAAATGTCGCTGAACCACAGTTAAAAAACCACGAGTGCACAAGTGAGCGATTTGCATGCAACTTCCCTCTAGGATGTACCATGACTGTGATCAGCCGTTCGGATAACCAGTTCTACAAAACGCTTGAAGTATCACAATACTACCTAAATTGTGGCAATAATAGTGTAACATGATGTGGTGGGTATTCGCGCGGCAAGCATTCTCCCTATGAAAGGCAACGAAGGTCTGTTTAACAGGACTGCGAGATAACGGATGTGATTCGCCACTGCACACGGAGAAGGATCACAATATCTAATTGTAGCGATCGCATCGTGTTTATTAAACAATCTATCGGACTCCGAAACCATTCGAACTCCCATCCAGCATCTCCTTAACGGAACTGTTTAGTGGGCTCATATTGTTACGTCGCCACCTTCCTCGTAGACACCAATGTTCATTTCTTCATTCCTATATTATTCCAAAGAAAAACGTATGTACAATTTTCGAGCCATGCCTTCCCAACTCATATCTCTGTCGTGTGGTGTGCACCCGCGTTAGCGTTTCTGGGGTTCTGGCAAGCACTTGTTCATGCCTCTACTGGCATTTCTCGTTTCTTCTAGAATATATCTATTTATTAAGGTAGGTTTGTGCGAACCATGTATTTATCATACATACTATCCGCCACTTACGCCTACGAAAAATTGGGGGTCAATCTCCTAAACCATGCGAAACCCACCCTATATTTCCTTGACCCAAACACTTAGTGCTCTTACAGCTCTCCGGCGCCACAATTTTCTTTGACACAAATGAGACTGCCATACGTCCCTGCATCATTCCTATGCAAAAAGCAAGTGCAATTTTCGAGCCATGTGTTTTACCAACACTTATATCCGGCTTGTGGTTTACACATGCTTATAGTGTTTTGGTGGCCCTAGCAACTACTTGCTCATGCCTGTACTGGCGTTGCTTGTTGCGTCGTAAATATAATTATTTATACGTTTATAATCCGGAGGGGTTATCACTGAGGAGCTACCGGACCTTAGATTGGATAAAGGGTTACCGATTACGCCTGCTGCCGGAGCAAGACAGTTTACACTTACCACAGTTTAAATACCTGGGGTGTTTTACTGCTCAGAACGAACGTCGTCCCGTTCCAGGGAACCTTACGGCTATTGGTAACGTGCCAGCACCAACAGATAGTTAAGCACTACTCTAACTTCCGCCAGCAAATGCATCAGCTACGAGCACCTCGGAACGTTTGAAAGAGGTCAAGCGGAACCGGTCGACCGGGAGCCAAACAGCGGTTGATAAAAGTATTAACTTCCGATCGCCGAACACTCTTTGATCCTAAACTTCCGATGGTAGTAGCTGCCGATGAAAGCTTCTATGGCATCGGGGCTGCGTTATTCCACATTCCTGGGAGAGTTACGAGAAAGCAGTTATCCAAGTAGCTTGATCAGTATCAGCAGGAAAGAAGAAGTACTCTCCGGTGGACAAAGAAGGTTTGGCTATCGTATTCAATGTTAATAAGTTACCCAAATGCTATTCGGTAAGCCCTTCAAGTTACTTACGTTAGAAAAAGATTGTTGACAGTACTCGTCACATTTAAAAATCTATCCCGGAAACCACCGCCAACCGTTTACATAGAAGGGCTGTATCTTTACTGGCGTACGAGTTTGGAATCCACTACCAATCTATGACTGATGTCGGTTATTTGCTGCTCACCTGAAAGCTAACAATAAGCCTGTGGTTGCTTGTACTAAGGTGAACCAGGAGATCAAACGGCTAATTCTTAACACTGCGTACCCTCTACCAGTCTCTCTGAAATCTAAGCAAAACACTGCACAGGATGTCATACTTCGTAACATAATGCGGCAGGTAAAAGAAGGTTGGTGATCACAGTTGTCCGATTCCGCAGGCATCCCATATCCTCAAAACCAGAACAGTTTATCCATCGTTGGTTCATGTTAACTTTTTGCTAAAGGTGGGGTTCTCCCCACAGCTTTACAACGTCCCTCTCATGCAACTTCATATGGGTCATCAAGGAACCATCACCAATAAGGCACTAGCCAGTAATTACGTCTAAGCGAAAAGAGTGGACGATACTATGTTGCATTTGTGTATTCTGTGTAAATAATGTGCTATGGCACCACGAGCGCCAAACCGTCCAGCGTCCTTACCGTGGCCGGAAACGACAACCCCATGGTCTCGGGTTAATGCAGACTACGCAGGCCCAGCCGAGGGTAAATCTACCTCATTGAACTCGACGATCACACTAAATGGCCAGAGGTCTTCCGATGTTGAACTCAATCACTTACGCCACAACCATCATACAGCTGCGCCAGGTTTTCTATCGCTTTGGTATGCATGAAACAATTGTGACCGACAATGGACCACAGTTCACTTCGAAGGAATTCGTAGCATTCTGTAAATCTAATTGTGGGAATTACACGCGCCCACCCCCCTTCCACCTTCAATCGAATAGTCAGCTGGAGCGCTTTGTCGAAAGCTACAAGCGTGCACTTATCAAATAGAGAGGGCTCGATCCCACCGACGGATGCATACAATCATTCGTGATGGTGTATCGAGGCGCTCCACGTTCTGCGTGTAATGGTAGGTCGCCGTCAGAGATGCTATTAGGCTGACAAACCGGTTATGTTTGGGATACAATTATTCCTAAACCGACGCAAGTATCCGTCCTAAGAACTACAGAATGGTCACTACACCAACAGCTATGGACCTTGCAGGATCTACAGATCAGTACATTGTAATGGGTAAGAGATTCTCGTCAATCAAAAAGCATATAGGCTCCGGATGCAGTTACTAGACACTTTGACCCAGTCACCTACCTAATGGAGGCTCATGACCAAATTTGGCACCGCCACGTGAACCAACTCAGAATTTGCTACAACGGTACTCATTGTTTACCACAGCGCAATCCCAAGCTTGCTTTTCAGCTATTACTGGTGGTGATCTCGTTGCCGAAACTAATAGACGCAAATTCGGAGCAAGTGGAAGATGCAAGCCTGAAGTCGCTTCCAGCATTGGATACAATACCCAGAGCCTAGTACGGAATCGCTGACCACCAGATCGATCCATATAGACTCAAACGCTTGAGGCTGCAGACACATAGGTCAACAGCAGTGGATGGTGTCATATACGGAAGCTTAACAAAAAGGGTCTGAAAGTAACCTTATCCCGGCTATCTCCCGTGTCACTCAGAATGTGCCAATGCCAAGCCGATCGACGGGAAGGTAAAAGTTGCGGCACCGTAGAACAACAGTTACAGAAGACCTGTTGACGTTTGACTCCTGGTCTCGTACTACCAATACAACCTGGTCATATCGCTAATCCTGGGTTTTATTCACCCGACTGGAGTAGCACAAGTTATATCAGAAAGCGCATGTGGAATATCTTCCAATGTATATGTTCGGCACCTTGTTCCCAAGCTAATATCCATTCTACTCCACAGACTAGCTCCCCTTCGGGGGTCGCAGTACCGGGAAGAACGAGCTGGCTTCTGATTTGTTAGCGGCTTGGTGGATCAGAATTCTACACTCCGTCAAGCTCTGCAAAACCTCAACCTATACTAGAGAACTACCAGCTTTGAATACCTGGACATCCGAGCCGCATCCGACGGAGTTGCTCGACTTGCATCCCTTGGTATACAGTGCCTCATATTTCGCACGCTGTATGTTAAACTATGGCTCAGCAAGGTTCTGGTGACCCCTGAGCGTTGTATATCTGAAGAAAAATGCAGGTCATAGATGACACCTCATGAAGTGTCGTAACAGCTGTCATCAGAGCAGTTTCGTGAATTGGCATAAACAAGGTCAAAACTAGATGGTACATTGGAGCCCAGGTACTTAGAGAAGGGGTCCATGAGCCGATGCAATGATGCTTGAAGTGTACTACCAAGAGGAACTGCACCAAAAGCACCAAACGCTTAGGTTTAAGAAAGGGCTTCCGAATAACTTACAGCTAGCTTGAAAACACCTGGTATCAAAACCTACTGGCTGATTGGGATCGGATAAAGCCGCGCACTACATTTCAGGTAATCCCAGGGCTCATATACACCTTCACAACAGTAATTTAAGCCATGGAAGTGCTAACCACTGCTTACGGAGGCTTAACCGTTTTGTCTGTCGACTGAATGTTGTTAGTACAAGTTACGCCAAGTTCCCAACTAACATGAAGCGCAACATCGCCACTTTGGCCGCCCAAGATGCGATCACCTCTAAATAGTGCTTAGCCAGACAGAGGTACTTCACTGTCCGTGGTGTCCTGAGACTTGCACGTTTCAATTGATGCGAATATGTTGTGAGGTGCGTCCAAAACTTGACCTATCAATTACATTTGATTTCTTAGGCTAAGCATATTGCTTAGCACTGTATAAACGCTAACGCATTGACCGTACCTGAATGGTGCGCTACGAGGGCGGGCACTATCGGAGCGCAAAATGTCTGCCGGCTGACCAAATGAAAACCCACCGACTGGACATGCCGTTTGCTAACCGCTCGCTTGCATTCGAGGTCCTTCGCAGCCACTTTTGGCAAAACCCTACTGCCAGCAGACCTGGATGAACAAATGTGTTAGCGTCATTCTATTTGAAAGCAAACCGCGACAGCACTTTGCGCTGCCACGGGGCGTATAGCAACACACGAAGTAAGCGCGGTCCATGGTTTTTCTCGTTAACTGGGACGTTACTAAGCCTAGTCGGTTGACTGAAATAAACACCGGAAGCGCAAGCGAAGAAACCTTCGTTAGGTACGTTTTGAACTACTGCAGGTTGTCTACCAAGCATTCAGCAGCAAGTGCGGCTGTGAATGACGCTGCGTTGCGGAACGTCATGCTGCTATTCACGCACCAGCAAGCGCTTCTGCCGTTATAGTGGGCACCAACGGCTGACCAACAAGGTTTATCTGCACGTTGAACTAGAGAGCATAAGTGTCTCTAGTGATCAGTTTATCTTACGACAGAGAGTGCCTAAAGCAATGGCGACTGCCGCGCTTAAACGCACCAAACTTCCATCTTCCACTGAGGAAACCCGGACGACCATCTCCGCGTCCAAGAAAGCTGACGCAGCTAAAAAGCGGTCACTAGCAAATAGCATGGTGTGCGGTTTAGCTCTCAGATCCGTGCCCTGGTAATCGTACCTACGGTTGCGGTCGTTTCACTGCATGCCGCCAGATTCGTCAGTCACCAGGAAAACAGAGCTTGCGCTTCCATAAGCGACTTTTGCCATTACGCCTGCGTGCATGCCTAAGAAGACGGATAGTAGAATGTGGATAGCCGCAGAATTATAACAGCTGTTCGCATAAAAAGACTAATGACTAAAAGATAGACACAGAAAACAGGGTCAGTAAACAGAAATACCGAAAACTTCACCGATAAGCATAACATAAAAGCGCGTACTAACACTATTATCATCGGTTAATGGCGCCATGGGGCACGGAAAATTTGACAATAGGCGGAATTTGTTTCTTGTGCTTAATCAACCACTGATTTTCACAAGCTTTACGCCAAAACTCCATTAGTATGGCACGCTTAAAATTACACTTACCGCGTCGTGGCTAATACCGAAACACCTTGTCACGGATTCTATTATTGCTAATCACCAGTGTAAGTACTATCACGTACCGCTTCCCACTGGATGCAGCACGCTTGGAATGCACTCGGTGGTACTTCACCTACTGGTACGGGAAACCTTTAAGCTGCGGAGTCTCTAACAAATACTTGAGAAAATAGGCATGGTGTTGTGCATACAGTACTATGCGTCGCATTCCCCACGTGCTCAGTGCTATTGTAGCGACCACAAACCATACGTCAAAACAGCGGCGGCAATTAACATGCAGAACGTTAGACAAATAAGCCTCAATGTTTTATCGCCATCGCAACAAATGAGCAATATGAGTGCAATGCAAGCATGTGGCATACAAACGCACTTGATTCCCTTTGATGTCAGCATTGCATCTCAAGGTATTTACTCCATGTTTACTTGATTGCCAACGGTTTGGCTGGTTTACCTAAACGCAACACAACAAGTAGCCACTCCCACAAATTTGGTCAATTTCTGGCGTGCTACCCTACTAGCACACTAAGACGAAATTCCATCCTTAAATGTGTCATAACCAGCACAGAGAGTCGATTGTAGGGAAAGGCTTTGGCTTCCGATATTTGTAGCGCCCAAAAAGATAACTCTTATCTTTCGTGTACAATTTACTTGTTGACCGATTGTACATTACTCCTTCTTGTTTTAATCTTACAACCGGCTCGACACACAACTGCCTTGTAAGTTCCCGCGCTCACGTGTACGCTCTTGCCTCGCTTCATCCGTCCGTTTCTTGTTGTAGTCCCATCGAATACAGTCCGCTGTGTCCGACTCCAATTGCCTTCTGATATCCGCGCTTAATTACGCGCATCGTCTCGGACTAGTATTAACTAGTCCTACAAATTGGTGACCCCGATTCGCACGCGCGAATTCAACTTTTTTCTCGTTTGATTTTTTTGGTGAGTTCGTTCCATTTTCTCGATTATATACATATATTCATTTGTTTCTTGCGTAATTTTAGTACTTTTATCGTATTTTGTTCATTATTTATCTTTCGACTCACATCTCGAGAGTGGCATTCTGAGTCGTTTCACAGCGTAACCATGCTTACTTTGGCTGTTCCAAGTTTCATGGAACACAGACCCGCGGCGACCTCCCGTCGCCTCCCCCCCCCTCTGGGGATTCCACCCTCCCGCCCGCCTTGTGGCACCCCCCCCCCCCCCCCCCCCCCCCCCCCCCCCCCCCCCCCCCCCCCCCCCCCCCCCCCCCCCCCCCCCCCCCCCCCCCCCCCCCCCCCCCCCCCCCCCCCCCCCCCCCCCCCCCCCCCCCCCCCCCCCCCCCCCCCCCCCCCCCCCCCCCCCCCCCCCCCCCCCCCCCCCCCCCCCCCCCCCCCCCCCCCCCCCCCCCCCCCCCCCCCCCCCCCCCCCCCCCCCCCCCCCCCCCCCCCCACCCCCCCCCCCCCCCCCCCCCCCCCCCCCCCCACCCCCCCCCCCCCCCCCCCCCCCCCCCCCCCCCCCCCCCCCCCCCCCCCCCCCCCCCCCCCCCCCCCCCCCCCCCCCCCCCCCCCCCCCCCCCCCCCCCCCCCCCCCCCACCCCCCCCCCCCCCCCCCCCCCCCCCCCCCCCCCCCCCCCCCACCCCCCCCCCCCCCCCCCCCCCCCCCCCCCCCCCCCCCCCCCCCCCCCCCCCCCCCCCCCCCCCCCCCCCCCCCCCCCCCCCCCCCCCCCCCCCCCCCCCCCCCCCCCCCCCCCCCCCCCCCCCCCCCCCCCCCCCCCCCCCCCCCCCCCCCCCCCCCCCCCCCCCCCCCCCCCCCCCCCCCCCCCCCCCCCCCCCCCCCCCCCCCCCCCCCCCCCCCCCCCCCTCCCCCCCCCCCCCCCCCCCCCCCCCCCCCCCCCCCCCCCCCCCCCCCCCCCCCCCCCCCCCCCCCCCCCCCCCCCCCCGCCCCCCCCCCCCCCCCCCCCCCCCCCCCCCCCCCCCCCCCCCCCCCCCCCCCACCCCCCCCCCCCCCCCCCCCCCCCCCCCCCCCCCCCCCCCCCCCCCCCCCCCCCCCCCCCCCCCCCCCCCCCCCCCCCCCCCCCCCCCCCCCCCCCCCCCCCACCCCCCCCCCCCCCCCCCCCCCCCCCCCCCCCCCCCCCACCCCCCCCCCCCCCCCCCCCCCCCCCCCCCCCCCCCCCCCCCCCCCCCCCCCCCCCCCCCCCCCCCCCCCCCCCCCCCCCCCCCCCCCCCCCCCCCCCCCCCCCCCCCCCCCCCCCCCCCCCCCCTCCCCCCCCCCCCCCCCCCCCCCCCCCCCCCCCCCCCCCCCCCCCCCCCCCCCCCCCCCCCCCCCCCCCCCCCCCCCCCCCCCCCCCCCCCCCCCCCCCCCCCCCCCCCCCCCCCCCCCCCCCCCCCCCCCCCCCCCCCCCCCCCCCCCCCCCCCCCCCCCCCCCCCCCCCCCCCCCCCCCCCCCCCCCCCCCCCCCCCCCCCCCCCCCCCCCCCCCCCCCCCCCCCCCCCCCACCCCCCCCCCCCCCCCCCCCCCCCCCCCCCCCCCCCCCCCCCCCCCCCCCCCCCCCCCCCCCCCCCTCCCCCCCCCCCCCCCCCCCCCCCCCCCCCCCCCCCCCCCCCCCCCCCCCCCCCCCCCCCCCCCCCCCCCCCCCCCCCCCCCCCCCCCCCCCCCCCCCCCACCCCCCCCCCCCCCCCCCCCCCCCCCCCCCCCCCCCCCCCCCCCCCCCCCCCCCCCCCCCCCCCCCCCCCCCCCCCCCCCCCCCCCCCCCCCCCCCCCCCCCCCCCCCCCCCCCCCCCCCCCCCCCCCCCCCCCCCACCCCCCCCCCCCCCCCCCCCCCCCCCCCCCCCCCCCCCCCCCCCCCCCCCCCCCCCCCCCCCCCCCCCCCCCCCCCCCACCCCCCCCCCCCCCCCCCCCCCCCCCCCCCCACCCCCCCCCCCCCCCCCCCCCCCCCCCCCCCCCCCCCCCCCCCCCCCCCCCCCCCACCCCCCCCCCCCCCCCCCCCCCCCCCCCCCCCCCCCCCCCCCCCCCCCCCCCCCCCCCCCCCCCCCCCCCCCCCCCCCCCCCCCCCCCCCCCCCCCCCCCCCCCCCCCCCCCCCCCCCCCCCCCCCCCCCCCCCCCCCCCCCCCCCCCCCCCCCCCCCCCCCCCCCCCCCCCACCCCCCCCCCCCCCCCCCCCCCCCCCCCCCCCCCCCCCCCCCCCCCCCCCCCACCCCCCAACCGCAGCTGACACGCCCGCCCCGCCCTGGCCCAGGGGCCCCCCCCCCACCCCGCAACCCCGTTCCACCCGCGGGCGCGCCACCCTCGGAGGTAGAGAATGGTAAGGGTGGGGGCCATCCGACCCCCTACCTACGGCGCCCCCCTCCCACCCACCCCACACCCCCCCAGCCGGCCGCCCCCCGGTTCACCCCCCTCCCCCACCCACTGCCCCTCACCCTCCCCACCGCCCCCCCCACCCCC
>OX104062.1:43051352-43072233 GCA_944474145.2 Dicrocoelium dendriticum
GTACGCTGTGGGGGGGGGGGGGGGGGGGGGGGGGGGGGGGGGGGGGGGGGGGGGGGGGGGGGGGGGGGGGGGGGGGGGGGGGGGGGGGGGGGGGGGGGGGGGGGGGGGGGGGGGGGGGGGGGGGGGGGGGGGGGGGGGGGGGGGGGGGGGGGGGGGGGGGGGGGGGGGGGGGGGGGGGGGGGGGGGGGGGGGGGGGGGGGGGGGGGGGGGGGGGGGGGGGGGGGGGGGGGGGGGGGGGGGGGGGGGGGGGGGGGGGGGGGGGGGGGGGGGGGGGGGGGGGGGGGGGGGGGGGGGGGGGGGGGGGGGGGGGGGGGGGGGGGGGGGGGGGGGGGGGGGGGGGGGGGGGGGGGGGGGGGGGGGGGGGGGGGGGGGGGGGGGGGGGGGGGGGGGGGGGGGGGGGGGGGGGGGGGGGGGGGGGGGGGGGGGGGGGGGGGGGGGGGGGGGGGGGGGGGGGGGGGGGGGGGGGGGGGGGGGGGGGGGGGGGGGGGGGGGGGGGGGGGGGGGGGGGGGGGGGGGGGGGGGGGGGGGGGGGGGGGGGGGGGGGGGGGGGGGGGGGGGGGGGGGGGGGGGGGGGGGGGGGGGGGGGGGGGGGGGGGGGGGGGGGGGGGGGGGGGGGGGGGGGGGGGGGGGGGGGGGGGGGGGGGGGGGGGGGGGGGGGGGGGGGGGGGGGGGGGGGGGGGGGGGGGGGGGGGGGGGGGGGGGGGGGGGGGGGGGGGGGGGGGGGGGGGGGGGGGGGGGGGGGGGGGGGGGGGGGGGGGGGGGGGGGGGGGGGGGGGGGGGGGGGGGGGGGGGGGGGGGGGGGGGGGGGGGGGGGGGGGGGGGGGGGGGGGGGGGGGGGGGGGGGGGGGGGGGGGGGGGGGGGGGGGGGGGGGGGGGGGGGGGGGGGGGGGGGGGGGGGGGGGGGGGGGGGGGGGGGGGGGGGGGGGGGGGGGGGGGGGGGGGGGGGGGGGGGGGGGGGGGGGGGGGGGGGGGGGGGGGGGGGGGGGGGGGGGGGGGGGGGGGGGGGGGGGGGGGGGGGGGGGGGGGGGGGGGGGGGGGGGGGGGGGGGGGGGGGGGGGGGGGGGGGGGGGGGGGGGGGGGGGGGGGGGGGGGGGGGGGGGGGGGGGGGGGGGGGGGGGGGGGGGGGGGGGGGGGGGGGGGGGGGGGGGGGGGGGGGGGGGGGGGGGGGGGGGGGGGGGGGGGGGGGGGGGGGGGGGGGGGGGGGGGGGGGGGGGGGGGGGGGGGGGGGGGGGGGGGGGGGGGGGGGGGGGGGGGGGGGGGGGGGGGGGGGGGGGGGGGGGGGGGGGGGGGGGGGGGGGGGGGGGGGGGGGGGGGGGGGGGGGGGGGGGGGGGGGGGGGGGGGGGGGGGGGGGGGGGGGGGGGGGGGGGGGGGGGGGGGGGGGGGGGGGGGGGGGGGGGGGGGGGGGGGGGGGGGGGGGGGGGGGGGGGGGGGGGGGGGGGGGGGGGGGGGGGGGGGGGGGGGGGGGGGGGGGGGGGGGGGGGGGGGGGGGGGGGGGGGGGGGGGGGGGGGGGGGGGGGGGGGGGGGGGGGGGGGGGGGGGGGGGGGGGGGGGGGGGGGGGGGGGGGGGGGGGGGGGGGGGGGGGGGGGGGGGGGGGGGGGGGGGGGGGGGGGGGGGGGGGGGGGGGGGGGGGGGGGGGGGGGGGGGGGGGGGGGGGGGGGGGGGGGGGGGGGGGGGGGGGGGGGGGGGGGGGGGGGGGGGGGGGGGGGGGGGGGGGGGGGGGGGGGGGGGGGGGGGGGGGGGGGGGGGGGGGGGGGGGGGGGGGGGGGGGGGGGGGGGGGGGGGGGGGGGGGGGGGGGGGGGGGGGGGGGGGGGGGGGGGGGGGGGGGGGGGGGGGGGGGGGGGGGGGGGGGGGGGGGGGGGGGGGGGGGGGGGGGGGGGGGGGGGGGGGGGGGGGGGGGGGGGGGGGGGGGGGGGGGGGGGGGGGGGGGGGGGGGGGGGGGGGGGGGGGGGGGGGGGGGGGGGGGGGGGGGGGGGGGGGGGGGGGGGGGGGGGGGGGGGGGGGGGGGGGGGGGTGGGGGGGGGGGTGGGGGGGGGGGGGGGGGGGGGGGGGGGGGGGGGGGGGGGGGGGGGGGGGGGGGGGGGGGGGGGGGGGGGGGGGGGGGGGGGGGGGGGGGGGGGGGGGGGGGGGGGGGGGGGGGGGGGGGGGGGGGGGGGGGGGGGGGGGGGGGGGGGGGGGGGGGGGGGGGGGGGGGGGGGGGGGGGGGGGGGGGGGGGGGGGGGGGGGGGGGGGGGGGGGGGGGGGGGGGGGGGGGGGGGGGGGGGGGGGGGGGGGGGGGGGGGGGGGGGGGGGGGGGGGGGGGGGGGGGGGGGGGGGGGGGGGGGGGGGGGGGGGGGGGGGGGGGGGGGGGGGGGGGGGGGGGGGGGGGGGGGGGGGGGGGGGGGGGGGGGGGGGGGGGGGGGGGGGGGGGGGGGGGGGGGGGGGGGGGGGGGGGGGGGGGGGGGGGGGGGGGGGGGGGGGGGGGGGGGGGGGGGGGGGGGGGGGGGGGGGGGGGGGGGGGGGGGGGGGGGGGGGGGGGGGGGGGGGGGGGGGGGGGGGGGGGGGGGGGGGGGGGGGGGGGGGGGGGGGGGGGGGGGGGGGGGGGGGGGGGGGGGGGGGGGGGGGGGGGGGGGGGGGGGGGGGGGGGGGGGGGGGGGGGGGGGGGGGGGGGGGGGGGGGGGGGGGGGGGGGGGGGGGGGGGGGGGGGGGGGGGGGGGGGGGGGGGGGGGGGGGGGGGGGGGGGGGGGGGGGGGGGGGGGGGGGGGGGGGGGGGGGGGGGGGGGGGGGGGGGGGGGGGGGGGGGGGGGGGGGGGGGGGGGGGGGGGGGGGGGGGGGGGGGGGGGGGGGGGGGGGGGGGGGGGGGGGGGGGGGGGGGGGGGGGGGGGGGGGGGGGGGGGGGGGGGGGGGGGGGGGGGGGGGGGGGGGGGGGGGGGGGGGGGGGGGGGGGGGGGGGGGGGGGGGGGGGGGGGGGGGGGGGGGGGGGGGGGGGGGGGGGGGGGGGGGGGGGGGGGGGGGGGGGGGGGGGGGGGGGGGGGGGGGGGGGGGGGGGGGGGGGGGGGGGGGGGGGGGGGGGGGGGGGGGGGGGGGGGGGGGGGGGGGGGGGGGGGGGGGGGGGGGGGGGGGGGGGGGGGGGGGGGGGGGGGGGGGGGGGGGGGGGGGGGGGGGGGGGGGGGGGGGGGGGGGGGGGGGGGGGGGGGGGGGGGGGGGGGGGGGGGGGGGGGGGGGGGGGGGGGGGGGGGGGGGGGGGGGGGGGGGGGGGGGGGGGGGGGGGGGGGGGGGGGGGGGGGGGGGGGGGGGGGGGGGGGGGGGGGGGGGGGGGGGGGGGGGGGGGGGGGGGGGGGGGGGGGGGGGGGGGGGGGGGGGGGGGGGGGGGGGGGGGGGGGGGGGGGGGGGGGGGGGGGGGGGGGGGGGGGGGGGGGGGGGGGGGGGGGGGGGGGGGGGGGGGGGGGGGGGGGGGGGGGGGGGGGGGGGGGGGGGGGGGGGGGGGGGGGGGGGGGGGGGGGGGGGGGGGGGGGGGGGGGGGGGGGGGGGGGGGGGGGGGGGGGGGGGGGGGGGGGGGGGGGGGGGGGGGGGGGGGGGGGGGGGGGGGGGGGGGGGGGGGGGGGGGGGGGGGGGGGGGGGGGGGGGGGGGGGGGGGGGGGGGGGGGGGGGGGGGGGGGGGGGGGGGGGGGGGGGGGGGGGGGGGGGGGGGGGGGGGGGGGGGGGGGGGGGGGGGGGGGGGGGGGGGGGGGGGGGGGGGGGGGGGGGGGGGGGGGGGGGGGGGGGGGGGGGGGGGGGGGGGGGGGGGGGGGGGGGGGGGGGGGGGGGGGGGGGGGGGGGGGGGGGGGGGGGGGGGGGGGGGGGGGGGGGGGGGGGGGGGGGGGGGGGGGGGGGGGGGGGGGGGGGGGGGGGGGGGGGGGGGGGGGGGGGGGGGGGGGGGGGGGGGGGGGGGGGGGGGGGGGGGGGGGGGGGGGGGGGGGGGGGGGGGGGGGGGGGGGGGGGGGGGGGGGGGGGGGGGGGGGGGGGGGGGGGGGGGGGGGGGGGGGGGGGGGGGGGGGGGGGGGGGGGGGGGGGGGGGGGGGGGGGGGGGGGGGGGGGGGGGGGGGGGGGGGGGGGGGGGGGGGGGGGGGGGGGGGGGGGGGGGGGGGGGGGGGGGGGGGGGGGGGGGGGGGGGGGGGGGGGGGGGGGGGGGGGGGGGGGGGGGGGGGGGGGGGGGGGGGGGGGGGGGGGGGGGGGGGGGGGGGGGGGGGGGGGGGGGGGGGGGGGGGGGGGGGGGGGGGGGGGGGGGGGGGGGGGGGGGGGGGGGGGGGGGGGGGGGGGGGGGGGGGGGGGGGGGGGGGGGGGGGGGGGGGGGGGGGGGGGGGGGGGGGGGGGGGGGGGGGGGGGGGGGGGGGGGGGGGGGGGGGGGGGGGGGGGGGGGGGGGGGGGGGGGGGGGGGGGGGGGGGGGGGGGGGGGGGGGGGGGGGGGGGGGGGGGGGGGGGGGGGGGGGGGGGGGGGGGGGGGGGGGGGGGGGGGGGGGGGGGGGGGGGGGGGGGGGGGGGGGGGTACGACGTAATCCGGGGAAAACGATGATCCAAAATTCTTTGGATTAAGCGAAATTTGACAAAAGTCAAATTTTTTACACGACACTTGTAAACACTGTTCCGGAACTGTCCTTTGAAAGTAAAACCTCAAAAAGACAGCACGCTCAAAAATTTCACTTTACCGCCAAGGAGGAGGAAACGAACTTCCGAGAAGTCGCCTGGTATTCGGAGTGGTTTTCCATAGACCAGTTCGGGTGTCTAAAGACGTCGGGAGAAGAACGCTAGTGGTTGCCAATTACCTTGGGGGAACTGCTGTAGAACAGCGGCGATTATGTTTTCCGAGGCGTAGACGGCTACACTGATTGGAGCGTTCGAGTCGAAGTGATGAAGTATGACGGCGAAAGCGGGTGCTTCTGTGCTAGCTTCGAATGCTTTTCGTGCTTCAGGCGTAAGATCAACGTTGCCGTTGTTGCGCCCACACAGATGACCGGTGAACGGTTACATAAGCTCGGCACAGCGTGGCAGGAATCGGCGATAGTAGTTGACCATGCCGTTGAAACGTCGAATGGCGGCAAAAGTCGTTGGATGAGGAAAGTCGCGAATTGCTTGGACTGTGTCATGCAAAGGGCGGATACCGTCGGAATACAGTTGGTGTCCGAGGAAGTCAATGCGCGCCTGCATGCAAATGCACCTGTCGGGGTTAAAGGTGACATTGTGCGCCTTCAGCCGTTCGAACAAGTGTTTGGTGTTCCTCCTCCGAAGAAGTGACCACCAGGATGTCGTCGCTGTACGGGTGAACGAAGTCGAGTCCACGTACGCCGGAGTCGATGAAGCGTTGAAATGTCTGCGCGGCGTTGCGCAGACCGAATGGCGTTCGTAGAAACTCGGATAGTCCAAATGGTGTAATAACGGCGGTTTTCGGTGTCCTCCTCGGCGATCAGATCTGATGATAAACTCGCACCAGATCGATCTTTGAGAACACACGAGCGCCATGAAGACCGGCTATACTATCCTGTATGTGAGGAATAGGATAACGATCCGGAATTGTCACGTTGTTGAAGACGCGGTAATCGCCACATGGTCGCCAATCTCCTGACTTTTTCGGAATCATATAAAGGGGCGAAGACCAAGGGCTGCTGGATGGTCGGACGATGCCAAGTTCGGGCATGTGCTCGAATTCCGCACGGGCGGTTTTGAGCTTGTCCGGAATCAGTCTTCGGGATTTGGCGGAGACGGGCGGACCCCTGGTAACCATGTGATGCGGCGTAGCTGCGACTGCAGTTGACGAAGACGTTGAAGGTCGGAAGACTTCAGGGAAGCTCTCAAGTAGCGCTTTGCCGGCCGGCGAGTTGGCAATGGCGTACAACGGACTGAGCGATGCTACATCGCTGGATATTCCAGCGATGGAAGCTTTCGTTGTTTGATCGATGAGACGATGTCGTTTAGCCTTGACGAGCAAGTCGAAGTGCTGAAGAAAATCCATCTCGATAATGGTATTTTGGACGTCAGCGGCAAGGAATACCCATCGCAATGCGCGTCGCAGACCGAGGTTAAGCGTGCGTGAGCGCTGACCATAGACACGGATGCTGGTGCCGTTGGCTGCGCGTAGAGAACCAGTCACCTTTCCGGTTGCGTCGTTCGGATTCACGTGGTAGGCCGCTGGCTTCTGCGCCAGTATCGACGAGATAGCCGGAGGGTAATATGTCGCCCACTACCTTTGGACGGAAATCGATCATATTATGATCAGTTACTGCTGAAGAGGCTGCATCCAAAACTTTGGTTCAATCTGAAGCACATGTGTGGACACCGACCATGGACTTGTATGTGCTGACCTGCGTATGCGTTTTGACGGACGCCCACGACGACGCTGTGAGCGCATTGACACCAGCCAACTGGCGATGCCAGCTGTTCTGAATACGCGTTGAGCAAACGCTCACTGAATACAAATATAGTTCACTGGACTCATGTTCACCAGACCTTACTAGCAGCAGGCAAATCTTTATGTGGCATGTCTAATATCCGACATGGACATTGGGTTTCTCCGCGGTTTGTGGAACTTATCGATGCTCGCCGGCACTTCCAGGCTTGAAATGAACACAATGGGACTCGCAAAGAGCTACGGACAAAACTCCGTGCTACCCTGAAAAGAGACCGCGAATCCCTGGTGGTTTCTTCGTGCGTCAGGGATGGAAGTGGCCACTGCTGTTGGTAATCGTCTTGAGTTCTTTCGTCTGATGCGGGAAACAGGCAGCAGGACACCTGGTGTTAGGGAAACTATTTGTGATGAGATTGGACAGCTGATACACAACTTGTCGTAACCTTTAGAACTTTGGGCTGAACGCTTTGAAAGGCAATTTAATCGACTGGAATTGTTAGATTTCTCACCGGCCAGTGATCGCCCTGCTCTCTGAGCCGTCCCAATCGATACCTCCTGATGTTCAGAAATCGGACGATTGTTTAAGTTGAATAATGCCCCGGGATCAGACGATTCTCCATAAGCCCTCTTCAAATTCGGGGCCCTGCTCTTGTTGACGATGTACACGAGTTACAAGTGAAACTGTGACAGCAGAAAACAGTCCCAACCGACTGGAGCCGTTCTGTTATTGTTCTTATCTTCAAAGGAGGCTCGCGTCCAAAATGCTGCAACCATAGAGAATCAGTTTGATCTCCATCGCCTCCGAATTGCTTCTTTCTGCAATCCTTTACAGACTGACTGGCACTCGTGAAAATTAGATTTGTGAAGAGCAAACCATGTTTCGTCGAGGTCGTGGCTGCATCGACTACATCCTCACTTTGCGTCAGCTGTTGGAACATCGTCACATATATTGGCGGCCCACCGTTGTGTTTCTTGACATTAAAGGTGCCTTCGACTCGCTTGATCGATGTGCCCTTTGCGACTGTCTACTCAAAAAGGGGTGTAAATATTATCCGAGCATTATACGCGCGTAACCCGGGCACTGCGAAGGCTTATCGCAAACTGTCGCCGCCCTTCAGTATCTCCAGTGGTGTGGGATGAGGATGTCCCCGCTGTCACCTTTTATTTTCCACTTTGCTATCGACGAAGTCATGGAGACGCATTCACAGGACACGACTTAGTGAATCTGCTCCTAGGAGAACCACTTCTTGACTTGCAGTATGCTGACGATATTGCCCTCATCTGTGACAACTCACGAACGTGCCAATCGGCACTGGACAGATTAGCACTGGCTGTCAGCCATTTCAAAGTATGCTTTGGACCATCGAAGTGCAAAGCTTGCCTCCAAGGTTTTGCAGGGACGACCTCCTGCGCTGACCCTTGGTGGGTATCATCTAGAAGTTGTATCAGCGCTGTTGGTATCGAGGATGAAATCACGAAGCGTATATCATAAGCTCGAGGCACTTCTGCTAACCTTCGTCACCTATGGCGCCGACGTAACATCACTCTCGCCCTGAAGGGTAGAGGGTACAATGGAGCGGTATGTTCGGCCCTACTATACAGTTATGAAAACTGGCCCCTTAGATTAGCGGACATAACGAGGCTAGTTACGCTCGATCACCTGTACTTTCGCAGTTTGTTTCACATCTGGTGGGATCACTGCGTGAGCAGCGTACGTGTTCGACGCCTTGTTTATGACACAGGAAAAAGACATGAACCGTTCAACACCAGACTCCGATGGCTCGGCCACGTGTTGCGCATGCCAGCCCACCGACTCCCGCGACGTGCGTTGTTTGCGCGCCGTGGTTGTGGATGGAAGATGAGGAGAGGTGGCCAAGCGATGACTTGGTTGAGAGAAATGAAGACCCTTACTTCGACGTCGGTCGCGGTTGAAACGTCTCGGTTCCCTGGTTGGGGTCCGAAAGAGGATGAACACGTTTGGCTGGATACACTTGCTGATATGGCTAGGAGCCGATCTCCGTGGCGTTCGTGCTGTGAGTTTCTTTGTCCCTCCACATCCCCATTAGTCTCCACTCCAACCACGATCTCATTTCTTCGCATAATATAATTTTGCTGTATAGTAGCCGGCTGGTAGGTTTCCGGAACGATGCCCACCCGTTGCTGGTAGCTTAGCTGGGATGCATGCGTTGCATGTATTTTTCACCTTTTCTCTTTTATCTATTGTGGCACAGTAGCTGAGGTGTTTTCCACCTCTAGCTTACGTGTATAATGATAATGACTCTGTGTGAACGAAGACTCCACGAACTTTCTTTTCATCTGATCACCTCCAGGACTAGACTTTTGGCTTCATTGTCACCGGATCTTGAGACTTCCGAAAGCGAGGTGATCAACAACTTTGCACCATTAGAGAACGAGTGTCTTTGATGTAACTTGGCATCGACCGAACAAATATGCGACATTTGTTGGAAATTGCGTGCCTCACTTAACCGGCCAATTCGCAGGCCGCACTCTGTTTCCTTTTTCTTCGTTTACTTGCCGCTTCCTTGTTGTTACACATATACTCAAACTGCATGAAACTTGGGACAGTTATCGAAACCATCCAGCTTTGAGAAAGTTCGTCTAGCGTTGTGGTTTATGATCTGAGTACCATTCAGGCATGGAGTTCGTCGCATTTGTCTTGCCTTCCCACGGACTGTCTTCGATTTCCGTACGACTCCTAAGTGACGCTAGCTGACGTGTGGCAGCTTCAACTCACTGCTGGTAATTTTAAACTATCGCTTGGTTGAATGCAAAAGATGCTTTCTTTTACATGGTCCGCAAAATGTAATTCTAACTGATAAGTCTCGAAACCTGGCTCATAGATCGACAGACGTAAAAAAGCTAATTACGTTTGATCCTCGATGCTTCTAGCTCTCATCTGGTAGGAACAACGCGTTAGCAATGAGATTGTTCAACACTCTTATGGTGTAGGAAAAGTGAGTAAATTGCTCAGCACCGCTATTTCACGTACGAGGTTCCGACGTCTGGGCCATGTGTGGTACACCGCATGTCAGCACACCGACTTCAGCGATGCGCGTTGTTTGCAAACCCGGAGTGTGTGGAATATGGGAAGAAGGAAGGACGACCGATGACTTGGTCAAAATGAATGGAGGTTCTCTACGAACCTGACCTCGGTTAGTGCATCCCAGTCTCTGTTTAGTTGGGCACACTTGTTGACATGGCCCGAAAGCCGACCTCACTAGCTTAGCCTCCTCCTCATCCTCCAACTATTGCTATTTTCTCGGACCATCTGCTTACACTTTATTACGGTGCAATAACTTTCTTCCCTGATTTACCCACAGGAAGTTGGTGCTAATGTTAATTTGGCTATCTACTTACTGTCAATCATACTCATTGCAGCTTGCTTGCTGATTTCCATATTTTTGCACGCGTTGCTATTTGTACATTGACGAATAGGCAATCAGTGAGTAGTCCTATAATCAAGTCATTCATTTGTCGTACTTTTATGGGATGATACATCTTCTGATCTTCTCACTTTGCAGTTCCGCTGTCCTTTGATGGCAAATTTCCTTTTTCAAGCCCTCTATAGAACAGTACCTTCTGCTGGTTCCTTCATCAAACTTAACGGACCACCTCTTGCGATATCCCAGCGGCCATATAAAGTATATGACCGTCTAACTTTACGTTGCAGGGAGTGCTACTTTGATCGCAGAGATGGGCGTCTTTATGTGGAATGCCGTGCGCACCCGCGTCACAAACAGGCTCAGAAAATGCGCGAACCCTTACGCCCGTGGCAATACAAACGACAGATCTGGAAACATCACTGTTGGTAATGGTTTTAATCGCATCACGTGTTGCTCGCTGACTTGTACGTAATAGATTTATCTTGATCACTTCAAATGATGCATGTTTTCTTCCATCTGTGGGGCAAGTGTGGAGCGAAAGTTGTTTGCGGCAGTCTCTTAATTCTGAGTATCGGTTGTCTCTATTCAGTGATCCATTACAGCAAGGCCATTAGTGTGTCACTTTGCTTCGTGAACGCTAAAGCATGACCACCGTACTAGTACAGCATCGGTAAGTTTATGGAATTAAACTCAATCAGAAGGAATGAGCGGTACTCGTCTCACTTACCGACTGTACTGTCAACTTATTTAGACTCCGATCACGCATTTTTTTCGTGCTAAGATTTGCATGCGTTTCGGAGGATCACCCAAGGGCGCTCACTACCAACCGGACGTCGCAAATCTACAAAACCCTGCGATTTTAACCAGGTACCAAGCCTCACTGTCAACCTTGTTTGGCTCAACTATTGACGGGGATCTCGATTTGCAGTGGGCGCAGATCAAAGATGCTTTAGTTTTCGCCAGTGTCGACACTCGTGGAGTTGCCCATCACCCACCGAAGCATTAGATTTCCGCCGTCTCCTTGTGGCTGATGGACTAACGCTTCTTGATCCCGTCGGATTCCGGGAGACAGTGAAGAACGCCAATCCCTTGGTCGAGATTTGCGCATGAGTCTGCAAATGGACCACGAAGTTTGGTGGTTTGAACGTGCTAGCGAGATGGAGCTTGCTAGTCTCTCTGGTAATGCCAGAAAACTTTTCCATCTCATTCGAGCCACCGAAGGTGTTCGATCTGGTATAAGTGAAGCTATATGCGAAGAGGATGGCACTTTAATTACCAATCTTCAACGACGGTTGGAGCGATGGGCCGAACATTTTGGCTCGCGGTTTTGTTGGCCCCCAGCTCCATCTGCTGCCTATGGCGCTCGTGCTGAGGCCGAGTGGTCTACCCCACAGATCCCCCCTCTTACCAGGAATTCGAGCAAGAGATCCGGCACATGAAGCGTCATAAAGCCCCCGGCTCTGACGGTCTTCTCCAGCTCTATTTAAAGATGATGGCGCTTCGCTGGTTGGAGAACTCACTGCCTTGTTCTCGAAAATGTGGTCGAAAGAGAAAGTTCCATCATCTTGGGGTGAAATCGATACTCGTACCTATCTTCAGAAAGGGCCTGCGCACAATCTGTTCCAACTACAGAGGCATAAGCTTAGTCCCCGTCGTTTGCAAGCTGCTGGTGTCCATCATACTTCGCAGGCTATCCCCAACACGCGAATCGTTGCAGCGAGAAGAACAAGCTGGGTTTCGCCCTGGTCGCGGCTGCATCGATCAAATCTTCACACTACGCCAGATCCTCGAGCTCCGCCATGTGTATCAGAGGTCAACGATTGCTGTGTTCCTGGATATCCATGCAGCCTTCGATTCTGTCGATCTTACGGTACTGTGACGCTGCCTACTGAGGAATGGTCCCCGTCTTCATACTGCGCGCTCTATACAGTCTGACCTCGGGCAGGGTTAGGGCTTATAGCAAGCTTTCGCCTACCTTTGTGGTCTCCAGTGGAGTTCGACAAGGAGGATACCCTATCTCTCCGTTCTTATTCAACTTTGCCATTGAGGATGTCCTGAAGAACGCTCTGGGCGTTGAGCTCCTCCCACGTAGTCGAGTTGTTGGTTTGGATTATGCTGATGATATCGTCTTGCTGGGTGACGATCCACATGTCGTCCAAATTGCACTAAACCGCTTGGCGATTGAAACATCATAGTATGGTATGTACTTTTTGCCATCGAAATGCAAGGCTCTCTTCCAAGGCTGGCAGGTGCCTCTGCCTGCACTCACCCTTGGTAGTGAGACACCAGAGGTTTTGGAGAGCTTTATCTACTTGCAGAGTTGCATCACTGTTGGCGGGGCTGTTGGGGACGAGATTTCGATGCGCATCTCGAAAGCACGCCTCGCTTTTTCTAGACTGAAGCACTTGTGGCGTCGCCACGACATTCGTCTCTCCATCAAAGGGCGGGTCTATTGTGCAACTGTTCGTGCTGTACTGTTGTACGGATGCGAGACCTGGTCCATTCGTAAAGATGACTTGCGCAAGCTATCCGTCTTCGAGCACCGTTGTCTGCGGTCCATTGCCCGAGTGTGGTGGCAGCACCACGTAAGCAATGTGGAAGTTAGACAGTGTGTCTTGGGACGTGGAAGCCACTCGCTCGAGGAGCTCGTCTCACTGCATCAACTGCGGTGTCTGGGACACGTATTGTGCATGCCTGTCCAGTGTTACCCGCGTCGTGCGTTGTTTGCGGTTGTTGGACAGGGCTGGAAGAGACGGTCTGGTGGACAGCCTACAACATGGAGAAGCCGCATGAAAAGGCTGACGAAACAGTTGGCTTTGGCCGGTTTTTGTCGACTACCTGGTTGGGGTCCGAGAGATGCGGATGCTTGATGACTGAAGAGCTTGGAAGCCATGGCTCAAGATCGATGTCAATGGCGGACATGCTTATCGGTGTCCATTCTTCCTCCCCCCCTAAAAAGAACAAACTGATTTTTTTTTCAAAAACTGTCAGTAGTAAATTAGACAAAAAGTAGCTTTTGTTGTTGCTACTCTTTTCTTGCTATACTGTTTTCCTATTCAGCCATGATTCCGATGGCACAATATCTGTGCCACAGGTTATATATATATATATATATATATATATATATATATATATATATATATATATATATATATATATATATAAATATCGACGAAGTGGAAATGTATGTACGATATGTCGATGACACGTTCGTACTTTGCAAATCGGGAAAGCAAGCTGTGTAGTTGCTGAAAGTCTTTAACGATGCACATGCGAATCTTTGCTTCTCCTGTGAACAGGAGTCTAGTGATCAGCTTTCTTTTCAGGATATAACCATTAGCCCAAACGCCGATGGACTGCATCCGAAGAATACACTGGACAATATGCTAACTTCCACAGCGCAATTCTTCTGCAGTACGAACGGAGCTTGGTGCAACCTCTCGCGTTCAGGGCGCGCACTAGATACAGCCAATAAAGAACTGCGGAGAATCAGCGACACCCTTAGAGAAAATGGATAATCAGACAAATTTATTCGGAAGCATCTGAGAGTACCTGAATGTAAGGCACCTAGGAGCATTACTCCTGAAGAAGGAGTTTTCTTACGTTTACAATTCAAGAGCGATGCTGCCGCTGGCCTAAAAGACATATTCAGCAACTCGTTTGAGAATAGTTTATCAGGCCCTTGAAAGATAAACTACTTTCGTTGGCTCGATCAATGCTTGTGCTCTTGCGGTGCACGATATGTCGGTCGCACTTCGAGATGTTTATCTCAGAGGATTCGCGAGCATATCCAAATGTGGTCCTTCAGAGACGATGAAGCCTTCAAACAGCTCAATTTTGTCAAAACTCCTTGAATACGGATATGCATACATAATGAGTACATAATCTATGGTTGTGACTTAAGTTATCCAATCTGTCGATCAAACTGCGTGTAATCGCTATTTAGCTCTTTCCGGCATTTTTACAGATAGTCCATCATGTAAATGTCGGATGACAGTTTTCTCCTAAAGGGATTCTTCACTCACATTTCGATTTTGAGTTTAAACAATGAAATGGGAATATTTGGTTTGCTGAAGCTGTGTTAGGGAGACACGTAGTGCACATACATATTTCGGAAAACATTCTTAGTTACCGATTTGTTTCCTTCAGCTATTGATGTTAGTGACATTGGTTTAAACACATCATTCCGCTAATTTTATTGACTTCTTGTGGTCACTGCTTTTCCTCTTGGATCGCAATGCCACCTGGCTGCCAAGAGGCTACCCTTTCGTTCGTACGTGTCTCTTATTCGTTCCTTTGTTGATCATTCTTCATTGGCTTCGTTTTGCTTGCATGCTTTTAGCAATATGGTTGGCTGAAATGTCTTTTAGTATCTTCACTTCAGTTCATTTTTAAAACTATTTAAACAGACATGATTGAATGCATACGATTCTTTCCTGGCATGCCTTTGGAGTTCTTCTTCCAGTCATGGGGTGAAGCAGTCAGCTGCAACACAACACTCAGCATACCGTCTTCGATAAGCACCATCTCATTTTCATTCTGACCTACTCTTTCAAGGTTGGGTTAGGTACAGTTCAGTTCCATATACACAGTGGCGTGGAGAATGTCCCTCAAGTACACGCATCAAAGAATTGTGGTGCTAGAGAATAGGTTTCTCGCACGTACCCTTCACCTGTGGGGAATGGCATTTCCACTTATTCCAGTGTCAATTTACCTCGCGCGCAGATTGTTTTGCATTTACGGTGCCTATGAGCCTTACAATAAGGGACAAAAAACCGGTAAGCACGAACCGCTATGCTTCACGCTTACTGGATTACGCTTAGGAAATCGGCTGGTTACCAGATGATTCGGGTGAGGTTGCACGGACGGAGAGCGATTATTGCGTACGTCAGTTCACTTGCTCCCATATCAATGATAAGCGCATGCCGCAACCTGCAACACTTTTCTGATGGGTCCATTGTATATTGATTGACTGCTAGAAGAATTCAAATGCATGGGCCCATTCTGTTGGTGGACACTTCTCTAAGCCGTTTGTTTACAGGGGCCGAGCTAAAGATCAAGCTAGTGCTCTCGCCACGACAAAAAACGATGACTTTGGAAAGCGAAGAATGACCTCTCACTTCCCAACCAGAGCAGTCTTGGCTTTGCCAAGACCCTGTCTTTGCGAAGCGCAAGCTTTCAATCGGAGTCTACCACATTTTGAAAGGTGAACAGTTTGTGATCCCTGGTTCTATTCCGATTGTAAATACACTCACGAGGATCGCCCTGATGGTCTGCGAACAAAATCGCAAATGTGCCAACAGTACTGGTCAAGTGTGCTGCGCGTGTGTACAATTCGACAAAAACTTCTGGATGCTCCAATGCAATCGAGTATACAGCGATTCCCTAGCCAAAGTTTCGGCTGATACCGTATGCCCTTAAAAACGAAAAGCGCTGGTTGCTACCCGTTCCTGCAGTATGTGACCTGAAGCTATTCAACGCGATAGTGTTATCATAGCGAACAATATAAAATGGCCCTGCTACTTATTTGCCTAATTCGCGCTGCAAGAAGCGATAACAAACAACCGGTGACAGTTGTTTCGAATTGGTGAGGATGCTTAAGAAATAAGGATACCAGACCCTAGAGTCTTATAATCTCGCTGTTATTAGGCAGATCGAATGACATATTCGCGTTCTGGGGTCCGTGCAAGTCATCCAGCTTGCGCGCTAATCCTTAGATGATGCATTAAGGTCAGCCTCAACAACATACTGCTGTTAGAACCCGTCCTAGTTGCTTCGACCCCAAGTTGGCATAGAGGGAACGCTCTTCACCGAGAACACCACACGCAAAGTAACCCAATGAACTCGGATCTGTATGTCCAAGGCGAGCTGAGACTGGTAACGAAACATATAACCTCGCACAAGTGCCCCGAGACCCATAGAAGAAAGGCGGCCCATTGGCCACAGTTCGTTAACTGACACAGCCGAAGACGAATCATGCCTTCTACAACCTCGTAGCTATAGCTTAATAGTATAGCAACGTAATAATAAACTATGAAGGAAGGTAGATTTTGGCAAAGCACGTAATGATAGTGTATTGAGGTGTATTGATGTCAGTGTGGCTTGGAGCAGAAGCTACAGCATTGTACTGAGGGAGAGCACAGGTGGAACGAGCGCAGTTAGCGTTGACATATAACACTAGTTGCAATGAGGAGTGCTCAGCTTCATAAAACCGAATTTCGGTGCCGAATAGCGATACTTCTGCTGTTAAATACAGGCGGTATCTGACCACTCGTGTGTGATGCTTCGGCACATCGCATCGGAAGGCACCGTGCGGTTTAATTTAGTGGTCGGAATACACCAGATGCGACAACACTGTACTCGTTATGGTCTTCATCATTGCGTAGCCGCATCCGGCAATATACTGGCGTTCTTAAAAATTTCCGCGCGGTGATTTTTCAAAAACGTTATTTCCGGCACGGGCTTTCGCGATATCCTGTCATCGAACTACTGGTGCACATTTGGCGGAGTTGTCGAGTAAGTCGGTCGCACTGCACGTTTTAGCGGTGGCATTGGGAAGCCCTTCGGGTGGTAGGTTTCGCTTTCGCATCACCTTTAAACGGTAACGATAGGTATGATGACCGCTTCTCCGTGAAAACAGATCCCAACTTCGATACTCGGGGCTCCACTTGCTACAGTGGGAAATTTCTTAGATATTCATTACACTAAGATATGCTTCGGGTAAAACAGCTAATCTAAAAGCGTGTTTTCTGTGCCCATCCTATTTGTTCTCCACCTTAGGCAATGGATGAGATTTCGTTGCTGACTTATTGCATCTTCTCCGCTTGTTCGCTAACTCTCTCCGGGAAAATATTTTTCAGTTGTAACAGAATACACTGCATCCATGGGTTCAGTGATGTATGAAGGATAATGGATTAAAGAAATAAATGCACATGATAAGTGGAAATGTTGGTATGAAAGCACGGTGGTGAAATGTTCATAGACAACAAAATGGCGCGTCATAGAGTCTTCAAGAACGTATTGTACTTCTGCTCGTCGACACGCGCGAAGTTTTGACAAAATTGTGCATCGCTTCCCTCCACAACTTTGCTCAATGGGGTGTACAGCGGTCTGTCAAGAAGTAAAAGTAAGTGGTTATCACGAAGAATCCTCAAAACATTACTACAAAATCTCCTACTCATAAGTAGTCTAAATTTAAATGGCAACAACAGTGATGAACAAGAGCGCCACGCATCCCAACTATTTCTTTTGAGTTCCAAGCCAACGGTTCGATGCGGTAAGATCCGAAGATACACCTTACCAGCAGCAGTAGAGCACTGTTCCCCAGTGCTATCAAATAAATGTGTGTGTAAGTTGCAATTCACCACCTAGACTTAGTCAGGCAGTCATCACTTATAATAACAGTCATGTCGGTCGCTGCCATCTTATGCAGCATAGTGCTTCCTTCTGTCATCATTCATAGAAAGAATGGCACTCGTGAAACTAGATTCGTGAGGAGCAAGCCGGGTTTCGTCGATGTCCTGACTGCACCAACCACATCTTCACTTTGCGTCAGCTGTTGGAGCACCGCCACATATATTGGTGGCCTTCGATTCGCTTGATCGATGTGCCCCTTGAGACTGTCTGCTAAGGTGTGCCCGAGAAATATGTAGATATTATCCGAGCATTATACGCGCGTAGCTCGGGCAGTGGAGGGCTTACGGCAAACTGTCACCGCTTTACAATATCTCCAGCGGTGTGAGACAAGGATGCCCGCTGCCACTCTTCCTCTTCAACTTCGCTACTGACGAAGTCATGGAGATCGCGTTCACAGAATACGACTTAGGTGTGGAGCTGTTCCCAGTTGGAGTATGCTGACGATAGTACCTCATCTGTGACAGCTCACAAACGTGCCAATCGGCACTGGACAGATTAACACTGGCTGTCAGCCGTTTCAAACTATGGTTTGGACTTTCGAAGTCCAAAGCTTTCCTCCAAGATTGGCAGGGACAGCCTCCTGCGCTGACCCTTGTTGAGGATCAGATAGAAGTCGTTCAGAAATACAACTACCTAGGAAGTTGTATTAGCGCCGCTGGAATTGAAGACGAGATCACAAACCATGCAGCAAAAGGCCAAGGCGCTAATGCCATTCTCCGCCACCGGCGCCCCATCACTTTCTCCCTGAAGGGTAGAGTTTATAATGCAGCCATACGTTCGACCCTACTGTACGGTTGTGAAACCTGGCTCCTTAGACTAATTGACATAAAGAGGCTAGTTACGTTCGACCGCCGCACCTTCGCAGTTTGGTTCACATCTGGTCGGAACACCGCGTGAGCAACGTGCGTGTTTACGACATAGGAAAAGGAAATGAACCGTTCAGCAGCGTTATTTCACGCACCTGCCTCCGATTACTCGGCCGTGTTACGCATGCCAGCCCACAAGCTCCCGCGACGTGCGTTGTTAGCGCGCCAGGGATCTGGATGAAAGAAGACGCGAACAAGCAATGACTTCGTCAAGAGGAATGAAGGTTCGTAGAGGGTAGAAGTCACGATTAAACTCCACACGAAAATCTGCCTCAAAGGGGAATCGAACCCCGGTCCACGAATTTCCGGTCCGCTGCTCCACCACTGAGCTACCGAGGGCTGACGATTAGGTGCGGAATTTAACACGTGACTTCTGCTTGTTGCGCGACGTATTGCCAATGAATGAAGGCCCTTATTTCCAAGCTGGCCACGGTTGGAGCGTCTGGGCTCCTTGGTTGGGGTCCGAAATACGATGAACACGTCTGGCTGTACAGAACTGCTGACATGGTTAAGAGCCGAACTGAGTGGCGTGCCTGCTGTGAGTTTCTTTGTCCCGCCCCACCCCATCCAACCACGATCTCATTTACTAGCATAACAGAATTTTGCATAATACATTTTTTTCGCTGTTTAGCAGTCGGCTGGTAGCTTTCCGGAACGATGCCCATCCGTTACCGGCAGCTCATGCATCTGTTGGTTTTCTTTTATATATTGCGACACAGTAGCTGAGGTGTTTTCCACCTCTAGCTGATGTGTATAATGATGATAATGTTTCCAACCACGGACTAGCAGGAGTATGGCAGCGGGTTCTGGCCTCACACAGGTCAAGTGGCATACGCAATGCTGACGATTCCCGAAAGGATGAAACGGCTGTACAGTGCTTTCTTGCGTGTGTGATGGTTGTCTGACTGGGTGTAGTGATGCGGTACTGCTTATACCATTCTCCACTACTCTATTGTAATCAGCACTCATATCAAACTGCTTATAATGCAATAACCGGCGGTTTAGGTTTCTCGATCAGTGAAGGGGCTACCCCGTCCTTTGCAAAGTAGTAACGTGCAAGTCAGTGGCGTTACACCACATCCATTAACATAGTCACGTCGCTCGTTACCGTCCCCCATAGCTCAGTGGTCTCAATCATAGACTGGCAAAAGTCGAGTTGCGAGTACGAGTCCACAGGTTTCAGATAGAATGCGCAATGCTGACGGACTCAGAAAGAATGAAACGGTCGCACAGCATTTTCCCAAACGTGTGATGGCTCCGAGTGGATCTAGATGTGACGAATTTCGAATTGTATCGTTCAACCCCTCTGTTACCCTTCTGTAGTTTTAAGTATATCAACTGATAAATAAATTGCCTGATTTTTCCCGTATAGCACTCACCCGAGCTTTTCATACACTTATCATACACACACACAGATGGGTGATTGGGAACCAACTCCATATCACAAAACGACGATGGGTAGGTGGCTTGGACCCAATCGTGGATCACAACATACGCTTCCATTGACTAATCTGTGCACAGTATAACCGATTTTAGGCACATCGGTTGGTCAACTAGGACGTGAAGTGCAAACCGATCTACGATCCAACACAACATTGGGTCGTTAAACTCATTGTCTACGCGGTTTGCAAACGAGTCAACATGAAACAACAACAACATCCGACGGATACACTGGATTTCAATACTTGCAAAAAACAGTTAAAGCGTTTCAACAATGCGGATCTGTAAGCAACAAATGGCTTATCGTCCAACTGCAATGAATCTAAATCTGGAACTCATTTTTTGGAAACAACTTCGGTTAGTGAATGAATCCATCAGCAACAGGGCTCGGGGTGCATAGATCGCGAAAAATGCTGCATCGCTTAAAACGGTAGTGAAGTTGGAATGAATGTGTTTAACGATTTAGGTGATTTGCTGGGACAGATAAAATGCTGATTCCGCTTTTTTATACAATTGATCACTACCTAATCGGGAATGTACTCCGCGGAAAAGCTGTCTCGCCAACGTCGCCTAATTTTCAAACAATGGCAGAGCATCCGCGAGACGTCGGCGCCTTGATTCTCAGCGCATCTAGGCATTAGGCTAGATAATCCTCTCACCAAAGGGATGTTCACGACGGCGATAAGCTGTGAGTATGATTAAAAAAGTGCAACGTAATACTCGCACATGACGGCTTCGACGCAGTGACTCACACCAGAATGGAGTAGACTACCGCATCGTGTTACCATATTCATAGAATAGACACATGCATTCTTTGAGGGTGCCTTGGAATTCAGTCACGTGAAGATCGATCCCACAGTTTAGAGACAACACCAGTTTAACTAACAAACAGGATGCCCATATGTGGTAGGTGCAGGGTTATGATAAATCTGTGGCATGGTGCCGGAATAAAAACCCCAGTAAATACAACCCAGATCCCAAATGGACAAAAAGGTAATTACCACGAACACAGGTACCTAGGTGGGGTGGAGGCAGGGGACGTACTTTTTAGGATCCAATTGCAAGAGACCACGGCGTACAAGAAAAGTGGCTCTTTGAGGCAATAAATGAGGAGAAGCTGTCAGAGCAGACGGCCACTGTTGTATGGATTCGATGGGTAGATCCAAGCGTGAATGCATGAATGCAAAGTTGGCTGATAGCCTCTCGTTTTCTGTCAAAGCAAATAGAGAGGAATATGAAGTTAACGCGATATAAGAGGAATCGACTGTAAATACTAAGCCAAATGATGGGTATCATTGCCAAGCGATAAAATAAGGGAGAACTTGAATTCAGTATCTGAGTCCAAAGTTGGGGTTAAAAAGCGAACACTACCTGCTGCGGTCGATTCCTCTCTTGCC
>OX104062.1:43072733-43106634 GCA_944474145.2 Dicrocoelium dendriticum
CAGGGGGCGTTTTCCCAGAGAACGGGGGAGAACGCTGACTTCTGCACCAGTATCAACCAAGAAGTGAAGTTTGGTTGTGGGGTCAAATATGTACAACAGGCGACTAATAACCTGGCCAACAAGGGCCGTCGCCCTTACTGGCTGGCCATGTGGTTTCCCGACGTAGGAGTTGAAAAGGCTTTAGGGTGTTACACCCTGGACGGCACTTACGCGCTGCGTCTCCGAAGCGGTGGTGATAATAACAACAGTGGTGCGACTGTCGTGTACAAGAGTAGTTAGGACTTCTGGATCAAGAAATGTTCTCGCGAAGGAAAGCGATCGCTTTTGAGATGGGATACGGTGAGCACAAAAGTCTCTCTTTGGTTGTATCTAGCAGCGTTGTTCCGGTGCGGTTGCCTGAGCTGGTCTCAGTGACGTGGGTTATCGACGTTTGAATGAAGCGTTCATGAAGTTTATCGGCAGCTTCTGTAAGTTTGTCTAGCGGAAGAGCATCGGCGAGAACAGCTAAGCTAGCCGTCTTAATCGCGGGAGGACAATTACTTCACAATTAGCGGAGAACGGAACCATCCAGTAGGGAAGAACCGACGAGGGAACGCAACTGAGGCGGCGTTCTATCTTCAAGCCCAACGTCAGAGGGTAATTGCTGAAGGCGTGCTTCGTCTGAGGATGTAGTGGGCCTTAATAGGGCTGCCTTAAGTTTATTTTAAGCGGACTCTAGGCGCATAGCATCAGGAATGTCGATGACCTCAGAGGCGATGTTGGACGGTAAGTGTGCAGTCACATATGAAAAGTTTGTGGACTGAGATCTAATCTTAAGAAAACGGAAAACAGCTTCTATTGCACTAACTAGACACGTGGGTTGGAAAAGTCAACTGAAGGTAAAGCGGGTACAATGGTATTTTCCGACTCAGTACTAGCGGGCGCGAGTCCAGACATTGCGAAGGAAAAGAAACATTATACACAAAAGAAATAAAAATGCGGGGTCACCAATTATATGGAGGAACCGGTAAAGGAGAACACCCAGTCAGTCAGGTTTACCTCACATATAAAATATCCTGATGCGCCTTAGCGTCGGTAGATCGCAAATGGCGTGGCCTGCCGAAGTATACGTGTATGTGGAGTCCGATCGTGAACAGAGCAGGCAGCGGCGCGCACAATCACAACAATCTAGTGGCAACCAATGGAGAACCACGGAAGACGAGCTCGGAACCAAGCGTATGTATATACAGCTAATTAAAACAAAGCGGTACAACAACTGCAGCGCAGTAGGTTTGCGTGAAAATGAAAACTAAACAAAGTATTTACAATCGCTGCATACTCATCGGGCAACTGCTTCCCCCTTTTGCCGTTTTTAATGCTGCCGTCACCGCCGAATGCTTGTAAAAGTCTGTGCCAATTGCAAATTGAAATTCAGTTACCTTGCACTCAACCTCCTCAAATTTGCGATAATGCGTACGCACCAACAGACAGAATCTCTCGTAATCATCCACCATGAGGACAGTTAGAAATGTGGCGCCGTGATTTCCAATGCTCAGGTAGGCTAGCACGACAACTATCATAATCACATTGACCTTCCATACAAAAACTACACAGGCCTAACATGTGCATTCAATATATATATATATACATGTACAAAAATTCCCCTAACTTCTACGCCTCCAGTTGGCCTACCATACGAAGTTCGTCTAACTAGCTTGGGATTAGTTTCCTAGGAACGGCGTAGTTTAAGAGGGGATTGGATAGAGACGTTTAAGATCTAAAAGGGACTTAGTGGTATAAGTCCCCCATTTGTTTGAGTTGGCTTTGTCAGACTATCTGCGCGGGCGTCGTCTGAAGCTCAAACAAAATAGAACTTGTTTGGACATCAGGGCAAAATATTTACGAGCCGAGTAGTTAACTTCTAAACTAAACTTTCTTCTGCTTTACGGGATTATGGGTCTGTAGAAGCCTTCCAAAGGGCTTAGATGATTGTTGGTGTATCCTTTTTCCAGAGATAGTATAGTTGCACTGGAAGATTTATTGTACTTTAGTGCTGACACATGCAAGTGAAAATATTGCGTTTGTTCTTGCTTCATTCCTTTGCAGAAGCGAGAAGAGTCAATACAACGTCGAAGTGCCAGGTGCCGCTTTACTTACCCTGAATTAGATCCGAACTCCTCGCCGGGTCCTGATGGGTTGCATCCGCTATTCCCAAAAGTCTGTGTCCGATTACATTGCCGTTCCTGTTTGCGGGGTATTTCGGCATTCTCTTGATGTTGAACGACTCCCGATTGCTTGGAATGTGAGGATTGCCAACCCCATACACCAAGGAGGGTATCGTCAAAATCCTGCCAGTTATCGACCCATCTGTTTAACGTCAATATTATGCAGGGTAATGGAAGGGGTTCTCAAGCGGGCACTTCCTCTCCACCTTGGGAACCTTAACCTCATCCCTTGTGGGCAGCGTGGCTTTCGTCAGGCGCGCTCATGTTCTTCGAACCTGCTTGTGGCCTTGAAAGATGGGTGCAATCATTAGACACTGGGGAACGCCTGGATGTTATTTTTGTCGACTTAGCAAGACTTTTGACAAGGTTCCTCATGAAAGGCTCCTTCATAAACTACGACTAATCGGTGGTTTTGGGAACGTTCTCTCTTGGAACGCTGATTTTTTGCATGACCGGACAATGCGAGTCGACGTAACCGAGACTTACTCTGCTCCTGTTTTCAAGACCATCGGTGTTCCTCAGGGAGCGGTCCTTGGCTCTGAACCATTCAAGGTCTTCATCAATGCTCTCCCGGCGGGACGTCAGTTGGATTGCTTGATTTACGCTGACGACTTGAAGTTGTGGATGAAGGTATTCTGTCTTGACGATGCGGACCGGTTAATGGCTACACTTGGTACGTTACATGAGTGGTCAGTCAAATGGCGATTGCCCATAGATCGCGATAAGTGCCCGGTCCTCCTAATTGGTGCTCCTGAGCCTGTCGGGACGTACCGCATTGGTGGGGCTTTGCGCAGAAACTCAATCTTTGAAAAAGTCCTAGGCGTGTTGGTGTCATCTGATCTACGGACTACATAGGACACGTTATGTAGGATTGATGCCCCCAACAAGATGTCCCATGCCATACAAAGAGCCTTCTCGTGTTTGACACCGGAGGCCTTCCGACTAGTGTTTACTTCCCACGTGCGCCCCATTCTCGGATGCGGATTACCTGCCGTCTTGCCTCTCACCAAGTTCGAATGTGACCTCATTGAGAAGGTCTAACAGAGGGGATCAAAACACACCTTGGAGGTACGGGACTTGCCTTATCCCCTGAGACTTCAGCGGATGAACCTGTTCTCCCTGGATTATCGCCGACGTCGCGGTGACCTGATTTTCACCAGACGCCTACTGAGAGGAGAGGTGGGGACGAAGCTGCAGCCATGCTTTTAATTCAACGCAAACATTTCAACTCGAGGCCACAACCGGAAACCTTTTAAATCCAAAAGGCTCCGGGTTCATCCTGCTCTTGCTCTATCAACTCTGGTAGTCAACGATTGGAACGACGTACCAAAGCATGCGGTCGATGTCCAGATAGAGGAATGTTTCAAGCGAATGCTAAGTTATCAGCTTTGGAATACGATGGACCCTTGCAACTTCCACTGTAGCTGTCACGGTCCATTGTGGATTACTGCTTTACAACGAATCGTGGCCTCCACACAATGATCGGGATGCGACAGAGCTGACAAAGGATTTCTCCTCCTGCTCTCTACAATCCTATGATCGTATGAAAGCCTCTGTCGTTCATTTGACCTGACCTGACCTGAGCTGCCGAACCAAACTCACCGCTAGGAGAAACTCAGATGTGTGAGTTCCGGTCCGAGCAGGGGGCGGTGGACAGTGGCCACGCTGTCGAGTGCTATTCGTGGACTTTTCGAAAGCTTTTGGCACTGTTCCACATCTTCGGTTCTCACTAAAGTTGAGATCTTGCGGGAAATCTGGTCGCGCTCTTCAATGGGTGTTTGCCTTCTTTGCTGCTTAAACTCGCCGTGTCCTCTTTCCGACGACTCTGTGCTCATGTGTGGTAAAGCGGGTTGTCTAGAAGCGGTTACAGATTCGTCTGAGGGCATGCAGTGCGATATATGTAACCGTTGGTTTCATAAGGCCTGTACTGGCTTGGATCGTAGATAGTATGCTGTTCTGTCCAGTAGCGAGTTTACTCTGCCGTTTGATGACGGTTGCATGCGCAGGACTGAGCGTTACACGCCAGTAAAGAACAGCCATGTTTCTGGAACGTTTGCTGTCGCTGATTGTCTCGCTAGACAGGAAAGTTGAATGTATTATGAAGGGCCTAGTACACTCAGATCTCTGTCTGGAGACAGTCGAAGACACTGGCAAGTTGTCAGCTCCTGCATCTGTTTGTTCACTGTCGATGGTCACCTTATCTGTTAGCAACGACCCTGTTAGTAACGGACCCTCAGATAGCGTGTTTAATTCGGCTGTTAGCGAGGCACAGCAGCAGGTTTCTGCCCTTGTCAAAAGAAGGCGAAAGTGGGTTAAAAAGCGGCTAAGCCCAAAGCAGACATGCTAGTTCCGTCGAGTGCCCGCTCCCCCTCAAGTTCTACTGCTACGGAACCGTTACAGCTGGAGATATCTACGACCTTAGAGTCTATAAATACGGACACTAAACTGAAACCACCGACGCCCATGGAGCGTTCGGTAAATACTCCGCGCCGCGGAGACTCGAATGCCTACTACAATGTTACTTTCAGAAACGCCACTGCTGTTCTCACAAAGACCGTATGCTAGATGACCTTCAGTGGTTTAGAATATGCGTCACCAAACTCTTGCTTCCAGGTTTCCCCGGCGTGACTGTGCACAAACTACCAGACCCAGCAACTTGCCAGCTGACACGTCTCGCCCTCGCTTGTTGCGAGTTGTTCTGTCCACTCCGGAGTAGCGCCAAGCACCTCTGCGTTTCGGCTTTAAGCTCAAGGGCACTAGTGTCATTGTGCACCCAGACCTCCCTTTTGGTGGATAGGCTGAAATTACGGGAAGCTGTGAAAGATCATAAAGCCCGCCGTGAATCAGAAGAAATGTGTCTCCGCTTGGTGGGTTTTCAGTTGGTGGGCCGGCGGTCCAATTCCGCCCTACCAGAGCCGGTGCTGGTGGCGTACGACCCCGGACTCACAATGGTAAATCCCTTCAGGTGATCTTAAGCAATGTGGGTAGCCTGCGAAGCAAGCTGTGCGAAGTCGGCGCCCTTGTCGACGACTGCCGTCCAGATGTTCTCGCATTCACTGAAACGTTGTTGTCCACCGACGTCACGGACATGGATGTGTGCTTGCCAAGCTACGCACGGCTGAAATCTGACCGCACATCTGATCGGCGCGGAGGTGGCGTTGCTTTGTACGTTAACTCCGCACTTACTGTCTTTAAGACGTGTAGTTTCAGACCACCAGACGGTGGTGTTGAGGCACTCTCAGTTAACCTGTGTATTGTCTCCGCGCAACTTAAATTTGTGCCGGTCGATAGAAGCCCCGACAGCGTTGTTAAGGGGCTTGTTGATTTCATCCGCGAGCATTCGGCAAGTAGGTGTTTAGTGATGGGGGACTTTAACCTTCCCGAGGTTGACTGGCAGAATTTTTCCTGCGACGCTGCTACAAAGTGTTTGGCTACCGAGCTACTCGAGCTGGCCTTGCCTGCTTCCCTGCACCAATTTGTCGATCGGCCTACTAGGTTCATGGTGGGTCAAAACCCGTCCCTCTTGGACTTGATCTTCGCTAAATCCATTGATTTTGTCACGGATATTGCATACAACCGAACTCTCGGTGCTGGCGACCACGCATGTCTCCCATTTAAGTGTGCCCTTAGTCGTCAGACTAGTGACCATCCCGACCGAGTTCCAAATATATGGAGCGCGGACTTTCAGACAATGAAAGCTAAGGCTGCAAAGTCGCCTTGTGTCATTTTGGAAAGTGACGACATTCAAACGGCCTGGGACAGATTTAAATCATACTTGAGTGAGCTCTCTCTCCCCCATATAACACTATCTGGCAGGACTAAAACTAGGGCAAAGCCACCCTGGTTTGATTCTGCTGTACGCAAGCAACTTAACAGACGTACCAGATGTTGGCGTACTTACTTATCGGCTCATTCATTATGCACCTTCAAGCGGTATCGTCTACGAGGTGCTCGTCTACAGCCTGAAGTAGAGGTTGCTTGTATAGCCTCATTAAATCCGAACCGCTTCTTCGCTTATTACAAAAGTCGAAGCTACATAAACTCGTGCATCTCAATGTGAATTGACCCTGACGGCACTATTGCTGTCACGGATCACGAAAAAGCTTGTTTGCTCGGAGAACACTATGCTGGGGTTTATGTTCGGGAGTCACAGCCACCGCATATCAGTCTCCAGGCGACATTTCCTGAGGGCTCCCACTTGGAAGAGGTTTCTATAACCGAGGCTCAAGTGCTCCGGCTTCTGAGGGAATTAAATCCCAATAGAGCTGCCGGTGGGGACGCTATTCATCCCAAACTGCTGTACGAGTTGGCTGATGAACCTTGCCATCCGATTACACCGCCATTTGTGAAGTCTCCACGTGACTGCTTTCTACCCAAGGACTGAAAGCTATTGTTTGGCCCATCTTTAAGAAAGGTGATGAGCACTTCCCTGCTAACTATAGACCGGTCAGTTTAACGAGCGTGCTGGTCAAGTTATTGGAAAAGCTCGTGAGGGACGCTTTCGAAGGACACTCGAAAGCGTTTGAGTTGCTTACTCCTTCTCAGCACGATTTTCGTAAGGGCTATCCTTGCCTTACTAACCTGTTAACCGCTTGTGAACACTGGGCCGAAGCCTTTGATTGCTGGAAGGCAGAGGACATGCTCTTCATTAACTTTTCCTTAGCGTTTGACACCGTTCCACATTCGCGCCTTTTATACAAGCGGAATTCCTACGGTATTTCGGGACCAGTCTTACGCTGGATTTCAGCCTTCCTAATCGGAAGGGAAATGTGTGGGTGGGTGGGTTCAAGCCTCTCCTTCCACCAACGTGTTCACAGTGGCGTTCCTCAAGGTTCTGTCCTTGGCCTCCTCTTCACTTTATATGTTATTGACCTACCTGCTGAATTGGGTGTGTCATCCCTAGTGTTTGCGGATGACTTGAAACGCTGCTTTACTATAGAGGATTCGGTTGGTCCACTGACCCCGCAAAGGACCCTGGATAGACTTTGGGGCTGGTCAATTTTGTGGCAGTTGCTCATTTATTTAGCTAAATGTTCAGTTTTACGTGTTGGTCTGAATGACCCGCCGACGCGTTATTTGCTTGGCGGCAACGAGGTACCGCGAGTTCAACCCTAATCTGACCTCGGTGTTTTGCTGTCATCCGATTTTAAGTCCAGTGAACATTGGACAACAGCTGCTCGCAAAGGTTTCAACATGTTGTGGATGATCCGCAGGTCATTCGGCATCATGACCACCGAAATGTTTGTTAGACTATTTTCGGCTTTTGTAAAACCGCACTTGGAATACTGCGTTCAGGCCTGTCCTCCCTGCCTGGTTCGTGATAATATGGCAGGTGAACGAGTCCTGCGGTCCGAGACGAAAATGGTGCAGAGATCAAAGAAGCCGACGTACCCAAAGAGGCTACGTAAGTTGGATATTTTTTCCATGTATTATGGGCGGTTTCGGGCGACTTGGTTCTCACCTATCGTATATTGATGGGTCAGGCTGGCCCTGAGTTGACTGGACTGTTTCGCCCAACTCGAGTGCCAACCCTTCGTGGCCACCCATTAAAGTTGCACAAACCCCGGTCTGACAGGGTTTGGGCAGTTTTCGGTTATCGCGTAGAGTCATAGCTTATGGGGACGCGTTGCCTACAGACGTCGTGATGGCACCGATGGCAAAAGTGTTTAGGCATAATCTTAGACGCTCTCGGTCTGCAGTTTAAAGTCTGCACCTTCGTGTCTTAAACTTTACTCGTCTACTATGGCCTAGGCTACTTTAACTTATTTTAACTTACCTTTTAATATTGCCTACGATATTCGATAAGCATGTCTTCTTCTCTGTTTCCTTTCCTTTACTGACACTACTGTTTTCTTTTATTCTTCACGTGGCCAGCAGAGCGGGGACTGCTAGTGCAGGGCACGTGGGCAATGTTTGGTTGACCATGTGAATCTTGTGTGTTGACTTGGCTCTCCTTTGGCATATCAAGGCACCGGTTTCCCTGTTGGATCAACGACGTTTTCGAAGGTGAACCATTCGCGGGATTTTCCTACTGTCCCGGTCCCACTTGAACTTGAACTTGAACAATGTATACGGGTGGGGCGTAGCCTTTCGCTCAGAGAAGCTCTCCTTGGTAACGTCCCGCAGGGCTCGGTATTGAGGCTATTGTTGTTCGCGATGTATGTAAATGATTTGTCGGGAGAACTATGGGTGTCAACATTAATGTTTGCTCAGAACCTTAAGCTCTGAAAGATTGTGGATGTCCCGGGAGTGCTGTGCAATTCAGCATGCCTTGGATAGGCTCTAGGAATGGTCTACCTTATGGTTGATGCCAATAAATGGGGCCAAGTGCTCTAATCTCCGAATCGGAGCTGCTAATCCTCACACCCGATATCTTGGCTGCAGTGGTGAACTCCCCGTAGTTACTCAGCAGGTTGTGTTAGGGGTCGTACACTCAACGACGCTTCATTCTGGCGACAATTAGAAGAAGGCCGCTTGTCGAGGATTTATTATGACGTGGTTTAGCCGCCGCTCTTTCGGAATCCTAACGGCCAATTGGTTTGTGTAGCTATTCTCGGCATTCGTCCGACCCCACCTGGAATATTGTGTCCAGGCTTGTTCACCGTGTCTTAACCGAGACAAAATGGACTTGGAGAGGGTGTTACGAGTGGTCACTCGGTCAGTGCAGGGGCTACGGGGACAGACGTAGCATGAACGCTTGCGCGGTTTGGGTTGTACTCAACGCACTACGGATGGATAAGATGGGATCTGATTCTCACGTATCGTATTTTGCTGGGTAAGATTGGCCCGGACTTGTCAGGGCCATTCAGTCCCACTACGTTACCTAATCTCCGCGGTCATCCACTAAAAATCCATAAACCACGGTCTGATAGGATTAGGAAACTCCTCCGCCGCGCCCAGTTGTAGATCACTGGAATTCGCTTACCTATCAAGTGTTTAAGGAAACTACGGTGAAGGATTTTGCGCGCTAGCTCGATGCTCTTGGGTGGCAACAGCAATTTTTCCTTTCTCCTAGCTGACTCACCTTCACTTATCAGTTCTTTTTTAATAACTCAAATATCTTGGTATCCTGCTTGATTAGCTCTTTCCACTTTCTCTTTTGCCTTCTGTGTTTACTTTTTTCTTTTTCTTACTTCATGTAACCGACCCAGCCGGGACTGCTAGGGCAGGATACGTGGGCATTAATTGGCTGGACACGGTGTGTTGCAGTCTTTGTTTTAGGTCCATCAGTATTTCAAAGCCTGCCAACTCTTGGTTCAACGGCGCGCTGAAGAATGTGCACTCACGGGATAATCCTATCGTTCCAGTCTCGCTTGAACTTGAACTGGAATTTACCGAGAAGAGATTTGTTTTGGGTAGCGCAAGGCTCGAGTTGGACATACGTTGACTTGGCGGCGGGAAATGAAGTTACTGGCGATCAACTTCGGTGCTGTCGGTCCGTCTCGCTTTCTAGGCTGGAGCCCAAGTTGCGCACCTCGTGTTTGGCTGGAGTCAGACGTGGCTCGCAGTCAACACCAGTGGCATGTCTGCTGTCTCTAGTCGGACTGCCTGTTTAACGTGTGTTCGTTGAAAGTTGTGGGGTAATAGCTGGTTATGAGGCGGGGCAGTAAAGCCGCAAGGTAGCTGTCTCGCTGATACCGCCTTATCTTTGTACCATAGCCAGCTGCTCGTGATAACATGTTGTTGACGAGGTGTAGGCGCTGAGTGTATTTTTTAGATCATTACAATTTTACCTCAGGTCCTCCGTCTCTCCCTGTTATTGTTTTTCCTTCCGTAGGTCGTTGTGGTTGTACGGAAGCGCAGCATCGTTTCAAATCGTTGTTGTACTGCTGTTAAGGATGATGATGCCTGTTGGCCGATCAGTAATAAGGTGCGAATATTGGCGCATGCCGATCTGATGGATGATCGAGGGCTCCAAATAGAAGCCGATAAAGTGGGCTTATCCACTCGTTGAGATATGAGCTTGATGATAGGGCGGGGGCGACGCTGCGCGCTTACATGTGGGTTGAAACTAATAGGTTAACGCCTATCACAGCTGAAACACGACCTTAATGCACTGGAGCAGCCACAACGCCGGGCATATAAGAACGTAAAGTTATGCGCAATCTTTTCCGCCAAGTGAGGCTGAAACGATTGGGGTGTTCAGTGGAAGCTAGCGCAGAATAAGAGCCGACCTGATTATGGCATACATGATTCTGCGAGACCCACATCATGTGTGCCGCCCTTCACTGTAACTCAGCAGCAATACAAACCTGATGGGTCAATCATTAAAACTCGCAGAACAATAAGTTCGTCTGGAGTGCCGCAGAAATTTCGTTTCCATTCGTGTCTGTCACCTGTGGAATGCTCTCCCAGAATCGGTCGTCTCTGCACCGATACTAACAGCATTTAAAAGTCGGTTGGACGATGCACTCATGCACTTACACTTTGTTACTTAACACCACGTCTCCATCCTACACCTGGAGTATACCATGGAATGCTTTGTTGTTAACCGTGGGTGCAGTGAATCTAAGAGGATCGCACAACCACAGCGGAGCAAACCATAAGTCTTCATTTTCCTATTTAGACTACTAACTATTTTACTATCCTTATCATCCTTATTGTACAGTTGCTATCCCCACTAACTAGCCAACAGGACTTGTAATCCAGGGCTTCTTAACCCGTATAAATTCATTGTTTATTGTTCATTGGGTCATGAATTGGGGGTTGAAACGTTGGATAAAACTGAAGTTGGAGCGGGATGATCAGGGTGGAAAAGCGCAAGAGCGGGAATGAGAAGGCCGGAAAGCTTGAGCAGTTGCATCCAAACCCCTATCCACCCTGCTCAGTGCGGTAGATAGGGAGCAGTTAGTTATTTTCTGTGACGGCCAGAATGTTAAAAATAGTTTAAAGCTAAAGCCATTGTTTTGTGTTGCTTGGGCCGGATACTGTCAAGTTGCCCAGGTTTAGACACGAGAAGGATCAGGATATTGAACCAACGCCTTTAGTTCGAAAACCGGAGCTCAAGGCAGCGAGTTTGGCAATGAGCTACATCGAGTCCGTTTTAAGAGATAATGCTGGCTTGCCGAACTACATCCCCGTAGTGCCAGTTGGGTGGTTCGGGTGTATCCCGTTCCAGTGAACTATTCGTTGGCGGTGTTTCACTTGATGTGTTTTCGTCTGATAAGCATTCTTATAAAAAACCAAAAACATGTGTTTAGCAGCACCGTGTCTTTGCGTATGTGACTCCTCATTAAGTATAGTCGTTGCCTCTTGCTTCCCTAAGAGCATCGTACTTCAGCAAGTGTGCTGATTTCATGGGGAAGATTGAGCCCCTGGTTGATAAACGACCAAACGAAAAACGTATCAACTGCACATCCAGTCACGGGCTCTCAACGGCACGACTTGCTTAATTCACCTTGTGTCCGGGAGAAAGTAAGAACCGCCTTGGAAATCCACTATTTTAGCGCTTAATCGATTATTAACTATTATCGCATCGATTTCGAACGTTCCGGAATGTTCTAGTTCTGCACGTGATTAAAAACTACCTGACACCTCAGGAAAAGATATGGGGAACTACTAACCTTGGTGGCTGACCTTCCGATTCTAGAAGTCGAAGGTCAGTAAGAGACCTAAAAATACATCCAAGGTCCGCAGTAGCCGTACAGTGTTCGTTAGCGGAGATTGATACGTTATTTTTTCAAGGTCATTAGAGTTGTTCTTTTTCCTCCAGTTGGGCTAGAAGTTTCTTGGAGCAATAAATTATTATTTTTGGAATTGCGTCTAGTAAGAAGATTCTAACAAATAACGACGGTGAAAATTGAAACGTGAGGAATTTTTCTGCTGAACAATTTTAAAAGCTGCTTTTCCAACAGTATGCCCAAATGGAGGCACAAATGAAAATGATTGAAATCTGACACGAGGCTTGAGTTTGCAGACAACAGGAGCAGCGGCGCGGGACATGCAGGCTTATTCTGTTAACCTTCTCATGAACGCGATCACTGAATTCAATTATGAAGCCGATTCTGGATGCAACTTCAAAGCGTGGTTCAAGCGCTGGGGTGACATGTCCCGGACGGACTTCACTCGTCAGGACGACTCCTGGAAGGTGTGATTGCTACTCCGCAAGCTCGGAATAAGTAAAAATTCAAGGTTCATAGACCACAGTTCGCCCAAGCAGCCGAAGGAGCTGACGTTTGACAAAGTAGCGTCGCAGCTGAAGAGAACTTTTTGCGAGTCGGTATCCTTGTGTAATATTCGCTATCAATGCCTGAAAATTGTCAAACAGGAATCTGACGGATTTGTGGCCCTAGCAAACATGGTTAACCGTGAGTGTGAACATTTCCAATTTCGCTCTTTAACGGACGACAGGTATAAGTGTCACATTTTCGTCAGCGCTCTACCATCGCCCAGTGATGCTGAGATCCGCACGCGGCTTTTGGCCAAGCTGGAGCCGGATCCTGATCTGACACTGAAGGCCCACGTGAGTGAATGCAAACGGCTGCTCACTCCAAAACACAACACTGCCATTGTGGAACGGAATGGTCTCGCACCACCAGCTACCGTGCAACTCGTGAAAAAGGCCAGGACCGTTAGCCGAGGCGAACTCTTCAAGAGGCCTACGAACAAACCGCCCACAGCATGCTGGTCATGTGGCGGATGACATTTCGCCCGCTTTTGTCCTTTCAAACCTCATATTTGTCAAACGTGCCATAAGCTTGGCCATAAAGCGGAATGCTGCAGTCAGGTCCGGTCGAAGTAAGTGAAGTCCTCTGGAAAGGGGAATACTGGTAAGGCTGGCGCCGAGTCTCTGTCCATAGTTGCCGCATTCCAAAGCGAGTGTAAACCGAGACGACGATTTATCAGTGTGTTGATCAATGGGATCCCAACCAAACCGCGATTTGACGCGGGGTCTGACATTACGATTATTTCCAGGGGCACATGAAATTACCTAAAGAGGCGGAAGGTGATGGTGTCTAAAAAAGTTGCACATACTGCATCCGGCGGTGTGTTAAACTTAAAGGGCAAACTCAATTGCAAAATTGCTTTCCAAGGTGTGGAAAAGTCGGGAACATGATACATTTCAGACTGACCGAATTTGAATCTGCTTGGCCTCGATTGGACTGAAAACTTTACACCCCTCGACGTTCCCTTGAATCCGATCTGCAACAGAGTTCGAGCAAGCCGGGACTCATCAACTAAGTGCGTCGAACGCAGGACACGTACCCTGAAACGAAACTTTGCTTCTGTCTTTCAGGATGGCTTGAGCCACTCTAGGAAATTCAAGGCAACATTGAACCTGCGACCGGGTGCTAAACAAGTGTTCAAGGCTAAAAGACCGGTACCATACGCAGCCGTGTTAATCGTTGAACAAGAACGCGATCGACTGGAACGTGCCGGAGTCATCGGAGCCGTCAGCTACTCATCATCGGCCGCACCTATTGTCGCGGTGAAAAAAGTAAATGGCAAGATACGCGTCTGCGCTGACTTCTCAACTGGCCTTAACGCCGCGCCGGACGACCACCAATACCCATTGCCCGTACCGGAAGATATCTTTGCAAAGCTGAATGGGGGTAAGTACTTTGCTAAGCTTGATCTATCTGATGCCTAGCTTTAAGTGGATGTTGACGAAGTCTCGAGGGAGTTGTTGACATTCAACACTCATCGTGGGCTATTCCAATACAACCGTTTGCCATTTGATGGGACAACGGCGCGAGCCATCTTCCAACAGTTGATGGATACCATGCTAGCGGGCGTTTCTGGAACCGCTGCATACCTGGATGATATTATAGATGGGTCGAACGCCAGAAGAATTAGTCAACCGACTTGATAAAGTGCTTGGTTGTATGCAGTCGTACGGTTACCGGATCCGTGAAGCTAAATGCACATATTTCACGCCGAGCATCAAATGCCTCGGTTTTATCCTCGAAAAGGACAGACGTCGACCAGTTCCGGAAAACATAGAAGCCATTAGAAAAGGCCTCCACCAACAGACCTACAGTCCTTGCGTTCCTTTGGTGGGCTCATCAGCCACTACAGCGCGTTCTCGCCTGAGATGCACCGCCAAAAGTCAACTATGGAACTGGACAGCAGAATGCCAGCATGCCTTCGAACGGGTCAAGTCACTGCTGTCCTCAAACTTGCTCTTGACTCATTTTGATCTCACCAAAAAGATTATCTTAGCCACGGATGCATCAAGCCATGGGATTGGCGCGGTAATATCACACACGTACACCGATGGATCGCAGAGAGCTCTCACCCATGCTGCCATAACACTTACGAAGACCGAGAAGAATTACAACCAGATTGAGGAAGAAGCATTGCCCATAGTGTACGCGGTCAACAAATTCCACTACACGCTATACGGCCACCGCTGCAAGCTTCTGACAGATCACAAGCCCATGCTGGCTAGCTTTGCTTCGAAAAGGACATCCCGGTCTATACAGCCAACCGGCTACAACGTTGGGCTCTTACGTTAATGGGGTATGATAGCGAGATCCAATACCAGTCTACAGTTTCCATTGGCCAAGCGGATGCACTGCCTTGCCTAATTGCTGCCCGCCACCAAGAACATGAAGACACAATCATTGCGTCGATCGAGATTGAACCTAATGTCAAGTTTCTGGTAGCTCATGCGTTGCACGGTCTACCAGTTACCACAGAAGCTGTGCGAACTGAAACACTTCAGGCCCCAATACTCAAGAAGGTTAAACAATTCCACAAAACAAGTTGGCCACGTACATGTCCATCTGCCGAGTTGCAACAGTACCTTCAGAGGAGACCATCGCTCTCTAGTGTAAACGACTGCATTCTATTTTCTGAAAGGGTGGTCATCCCCAAGCACTTCAGGAGCGTCTTATTCGGTAGTTCCATGACGGGCATCCTGGAATCAACCGGATGAAGGCGCATGCCCGCAGTTATGCATAATGGCTCTTCACAGACAAACAGCTAGAAGAACTAGCTAAACGCTGCCATAATTGTGCCAATGTCTTGAAAGGCCACAAAAATCAGAACGGCGATCGGTTACTAAGCCATGGTTCCGCATCCATGTCGACTTTGCGGGACCGATCAACGGCCGAAGTTTCCTCATTATAATCGATTCACCCAGCAAGTGGCCTGAAGTGTTTCTTATGGATAACAGCCACTAATGCCACTATATCGAAACTGCGCCAAACCTTTAACAGATTCGGCTGTCCTGAGACAATTGTTACTGACAATGGCTCACCATGTAATTCAGCAACGTTTACGGAGTTTTGCAAGCAATGCGCCGTAGAGCACGTTCGCTCGCCGCCGTTCCACCCACAGTTGCATGGCCAGGCAGAAAGGTTCATCGATGCATTCTAGCGAGCTCTCCACGAACCAAAGGAGAGGGACGTATCCATTAGGAAGTTAACCGGCTCCTTTTCCTCTACCGAGCAACACCGAATCCACGAGCGACAGACGGAATCCCTCTAGGACAAGCCGTGATAAACCGGAAGCTCCGCATATCTTTCAAGTTCAAGTTCAAGTGGGACCGGAACAGTAGGATAAATCCCGGTGAACGTTCCTTCCGTGGCGTGTCGTTGATCCAGGGTATTATTCGTCCGCGTTAACCGGAATCCAGAAGAGTCAGATCAGCGCGCTCGAATCACACCACGGTCAACCAATTAATACCCACGCGACCTGCACCGGCAGTCCCCGCCGCACCGGTCACGTGAAATAAGAAAGAGACGTACGAAATTAAAAAGTGCGTCAAGAGAAAACGTAATAGATTTAATAATTCAACAAGACGGATAAGCTAGAACGTGAAGGAGAATGTTAAGATTTGAAAGCCAAGAGCGTCGAGTCGTTGTTCGAAGTCTTTCACTGTTGGTGCCAATACCACGTTCTCGGGCAGTGCTTTCCAAGAATACATCACTCGGCGTGATAAACGAAGTTCCGTCCGGACTCCATCCGATCGAAGTTTGTGTAGCTTCTGCGAGTGCCCTCGGAGCGACGGAGGCCGAGCCGGTTGGAAAAGCCCAGATAAATCGGGTCCGCTTTTACCAGTAAGTATGCGATAGGTCAAGACTAGATCGCCTCGACGTTGACGATAATGCATCGAGAACATTCCCAGCGCAAGTAGTCTTTCTGGGTAAGAATGGTTCCGTAGTCCATGGACTAGTTTGGTTCCAACTTTCAACCCTCTCTCCACTGACATCCTGTCCCTGACAAAGCAAGTTGGACAAGCCTGAATGCCGTATTCCAAGTATGGCCTGACAAAGGCTGAGAATAACCCAACAAACATAGCGCCCGTGATGGTCCCGAATGCCCTGTGGATCATCCACAACATTCTGAAACCCTTGCACATAGCTTTCCTCCAGTTGTCACTGGATTTAAGTTCTAAAGACAACGTGGCCCCTAGGTCTACCAATTGGGAAACATGGTGTAGTTCAGTACCGCCAAGCAAATAACGCGTTCGGGGGCTATTTGGCCCTATTCGTTAGATGGAACACTTGGCATAATTTATGGGCAACTTCCACAGAGCAGCACAGACCCAAAGTTTATCGAGGGCCCGTTGCAGAGTCTGGGGTCCATCGAAGTCAGACACTGTGCCAAAACTTTAGGTCATCTGCAAACATGAGAGATGGTACCTCCAGCAGTTTGGGCAGCTCGTTGACATACGATGAAAATAACAACGGGCCATGCAGCGAACCCTGAGGGACCCCACTGAGGACTGAGTGACGGAAAGACAGACTAGACCCCACACGAACACACATCTCTCTCCCTTCCAGCAACGTGGTGATCCATTTTAGTGCACGCCCGGATATTATATAGGACCCAGGTTTCAAGGAAAGGCGAGTATGTGATACGGTGTCGAACGCCTAGGAGACGTCAATAAACACTACATCTACTGCACGACCCCGATCCAAAGCATCCGCCCAAAGTTCGCGTGCAACTAACAAATTAATCATACAGAAATGACACTCGAAAGCCGTGTTGCAGTGGACTGAGCAGGCCAAACTCCCGCAGGCGGTCTTCAAGCACATCTCTGACCAACTTCTCCAATACCATGACCAGTACGCTTGTCAAACTTACCGGGCTATAATTGGCAGGGACATGCTTGTCGCCCATTTTAAAAGTCGTGCACATGATAATCTCCTTCCAGGCCCTGGGAAAGGAACAGCTGCGAAGCGACAATTGTAATAGACTCGTCACTGGGCCATATAGCTCGTTTGCGAGTTCGTACAGAAGCCTATGATGAATAGCATCCATCCCAGCGGATTTAGCAGGACAGCCCCTGAAGAAGATAGAGAACTGTTGCCTCCGAAATTGTGACGTGTGTTAAATAGGAGTCCTGGGGGACTTTCATTGCTAGGTCAAAATGCGGCAATTGCTCATACCGAACAAAAGTCCCGGCATACTGCGAATTGAGTAGACGTGCATTTTCGTGCTCAGTGGTGCTAGTGGCGCCGTCGCTGTCTAATAACACTGCGATAGATGAGTCAACGTTACTACGCCCTTTGAAGTAGGCGAATAACGTTTTAGGATTCGCGGAGGCTGAGTTAGCCGGATCCATCTTATAGCTAAGTCTAGCAGCTCGTAAATGACTCTTGCAAGCATTCCGAGCTTCACGATAACGCCGAAAAGTACATACTGAAAGAACCGTCAGGTAGATCCGCCAGCATCCCGCCCGTCTATTCATTAGCTGGTGTGCGACTGAGTTCAACCACGGTGGCTTCGCTTTGGTACTCTTCTTTACAGAAAGAGGGATGTGGGGGTGGGATACGTTTAAGAGGAAAGACTTAAACGAATCCCAAACCGTCTGTATACCATCATCCGGCAAGATGATCCATGGGAAACTTACTGCCTTGGCTCTAATAGACGGAAAGTCGGCGTGCAAAATGTTCGGGGTCCGGACACTGAGTGAATCGTAGTCTCTAGTGAGAGCACAAGTGAATGACAAACACGTATGATCACTGGCTCCCAAAGGTGGACCGTACTCATGGTCACACACAAAGTCAACCGACTTTGCAAAGACTAGGTCCAACAGAGAAGGAGCATGACCCACCACATACCTGTTGGGTCGATCGACAAATTGGTGTAAAGATACTTCCAGGGTCAAGTCAACAAGCTCAGCAGCCAACCCTATTGTCGCTGCATCATAAGATAGTTTACACCAAATTACTTCAGGGACGTTCGCAGTGTGAGCGCGGATGACATCTATGTTACTCATAGAAGCGCTATCAGGGCTCTAATCCAACAGCACAATTTTAAATTGCATTAGTTCGGTACAGACTTCAACTGCAAGAGCTTCAACAGTTTTATCAGCTGAGTTAAAGGCATGTGTTTTTGATATGTTTACACCACATCTGATATACAAGGCGACTCCACCTCCCCGGTGATCAGATGGGCGGTCAGATCTCAGTGTTGCATAGCCCGGAACGAATAATTCACTGTCCATGATGTCAGAAGACAACCAGGTTCCAGTGAACGTGTACATCAGGATGGGAGTGGTGTATTAGGGCCCCTAGTTCACACATCTGGGTTCGCAGGCTGGGCACATTACTAAGAACTATGTGAAAATGTTTGATATGGAGAGCCCCGGGTCGTGTGCTACCAGAATTGGCTCTGGTAGGGCGGAAGTTGATCGTCGGCTCACCACCCGAAAACCCACCAAACATAAACCTTTCTCGCCAGATTCGCGATGCGCTTTATGGTTTTTGATGGCTTCATTAAGCTTCATCCTATCTGCTAAAGGTAGATCCGGCTGTATACTCGCTCCGAAACCTTTTAGTTTAAAGGCGAAGCGCAAAAGAGCTTGGCGCTTCTACGGTGTAGACGGGAACACGCGTAATAGACGGGGTCTACGTTTAGTACTATCACCCCATATGTTTCTAAGCCTAGTAAGTTTTCTAACAGTAACCCCAGGAAACCCGGGTGGAAGCATTTTAGAGAGGCAAAGTTTGAACCAATGAAGGTCTTCAGGCATGCGATCTTTCGGAATAGCCGCAGAGGACTCCGAAATATTCCTAAAGATAACACTGCTGTCCGTAAATGCATCACTACTACAAGGGTGTTTACGACACGCTTCACCGTAGCAGTGGCCGGCGCAGCGCTTGAGTTTATATCCTCCTTAGTAGGAACAGCAGGTGCACAGGAGAAGGATTCCGGCAATGAGGTGGAAGAGTTTTCTGCCTTCGGTTCCGGGAACGGAGTATCGACGGTTTGCTCAACCTTCCCCTCCAAAGAACTAAACAAAGACAGAAGGGTAACCAATCTATTCACCAAAGTTTCAAATTCGTCATTTGGGACTAGACGATATGCTTGGTGCCTCACACCACCAGCGATAATATAAGGTAAATTATCGGTGTTTTGTAGGAGGATAAGCTGCCGTCTATCCAACTAAGTGCAAGACTCATGGTACCAAGAACTGCAGAGGTCACATTGCATGCCACCAGAAGAACCAGTAACTGCTTCTGAGCAACTCGCTTATTACAAACAGCTGACGAATTGGTTAATGGGTCCGAGGGCGACTTGGTACCGGATAACTTTACCATAACGTAAGATGAAAAACTTTAACAGATAACAGGAACGTGAACCGGGGTACGGTAGACTACAATGCAGTCAACGTAAGCAGCAATCAGTTAGAACCCGGAGTGACTCGTTTGCGCAGATTTGGACTCACCAGAACAATAAAAGTAGCAACGAATACAAAAACAGGTTTTTCTGTAGGATACCATCCAGAAGCGTTTCTCCGATGGAGCTGGGCGAGACTGCAGGAACAAGCGGTTGATCAGCTTCGTGCGGTCGAATATCAACCCGAGTTGTAGTCGATCGATGAGATATGGACAAAGGCCGGAAGCTTTTGCGTTGAAGTCTTCAAACAGAGGCCAATATTTCGATGAGAAAAACATGAACAGTAGGTGAACAATTTACGACCTTCAAACGCTGGTACACTGGACAGTTTATGCTCAGGCTTATTCAACACTGTTTCAACAAAAGGCTTCCAAAAAGAAACACACAAGTGGAGAAACACGACAACCACGCCGTGACGAAGGAGGGCACATGATAGATTCCGAGTATGTTGGCACTTCCAAGTACTTTCGGAGCACAAAAGCCGAGAAAGCCAACCTTTCTATGTAATTATATTCAACTACTGTTCTCAACAAGGATTTCAGTAAAGAAAATCTCGAGCGGTGAAACACGACAAGCATGCCGTAGTTCCACCACGATTTTGTGAATCCGATCGCGCTCGGAATCCTCTGTTGGTGAAAGAAACCGCAGAATGGAACAAGATTTTAACCGGCGGCATGGAGCAAAGAAGCCCTCTTTTATGTTTGGACAGAAAGTGCTAGTAGGTGACTACCAAGAAGGCCATGCGAAATGGACGCCAGGGACGGTCAGACGCAAGCCCGGAAACATCATGTAGGACTGATGGTGGGCGCACAGATCTGGGCACGGCATGCAAACCAGCTACGGCCCACATTGTGCCAGAACAAACAGAGCCTACAGACCTCCAGTTCGATTTACTGGTGGGAGGCATCAACCTGCCGAAGGCTGCAATGGACGAATGCACACAGTCAAACAAAGAATCCAGAACATGAACCTCGGAACAAAGTTCTCGGGCGCTTCTGCCAAAGAGATGGACCGACAGGTAGAGAACACCGTCCCAAAGACTGCAAGTTAATCCTAGGCTTTCGTCTTAAACCTCGGACGATATCTCATGAGAGAAGTGTCCGGGAGAAAGTAAGAATTGACTTGGAAATCAACTATTTTAGCGGCTAGTCGAGTATTAACGATTTTCGCATCGATTTCGAACGTCCCGGAATGTTATACTTCCGCACATGATTTAAAACCACCCGACAACTCGGCAAAAGATATGGGGAACTACTAACATTGGTGACTGACCTTCCAATCCTGGAAGTCGAAGGTTAGTAGGAGACCTTCTGATTTAGTTGAGTCTGAGACCGTAGAAGCCCTCAAAATGGGCTTAGACGATTGTTGGTCCATCCTTTTTCCAGAGATATTGTAGTTGTACTGGAATAGGTAGTGTATTTTGATGCTGGCATATGAAAGTGCAAAGATTTCTCTTGTTCTTGCTTCATTCCATTGCAGAAGCATGAAGAGACAATCCAAAGTCGAAGTACCGGGGTCCGCTTCACTTACCGGCACAAGAACTGGACGCTCGTTAGGCGGAAGCCCCTATTGTTCGTTTGACCTTACCTGGCCTGACCTACAATGTTTGTTAGCGGTGATTAATATATTGTTTTGTCAGGTCATTAAAGTTTTGCTTTTTCCTTCCCTGGGAAGGACCGCTTAACGATACGCGCGATTTCAAAATCTGTGTGATGCCTCGAGGTACAAATGACCTAGGGTAAAGTGTGCAAGCTGTAGGTAGAATGTTATGTTTCAGTAGGTCTAGATACTCATAAAGCATCTATGTGTGATATATTAGACTAACTACAAAAGTTCGTAATTTTCGTAAAAGTGGAAATGCAATGCAAAAGAGGTGCATTAATTTCAGTTTGAAAATGAAAAAGCAATGCTTGCAACGTGATGGAAGCGTATGACGGTTTATTGGTGCATGGTAACAAGAACTTATGGATGGCAACTGCATGTATGGTTGTGCACTTCTGCGCTTGTCCTTATGTGTATGTTCCATTAACAATGGTAATGTAAATGGGAATCGAAATAGCTTGCTATATATTGCATTAAAGACTGCATGAAATTACGGATGCAGGAACCTATGAGTGTATTCGTATAAAATGAAAGGCTGTATGTACAAGTGTAATGTTATATATATATATATGATTGCAAAGGTAACATATATGTTAATGCATTGACACATGTGTTAAAGGTGCACACATTTAAGTATATTTATTGAAATGTACATCTAAGTATATCTTGTAATATTCTAGTTGATAATGGATTGCAATGTACCCGAGAAAAACTAGCTACTAATTATACAGATTCACAGGTCTATGTGATTTTACGTGTTGAAATATAGTGATTAGCGTCGTTGGAATGCGCGTTTCATGGATAACATTACCTAATTAACATAATAAATGGTAGCTTAAATTTTTAGGGTACGTAATTGTATGACTTGTATGAAGCACATGCAATCACATTGTGATAAATGAGCAATTTAGCGAAGTTATGATCAGGGATGGGAATAATGTTATGTATGTATAGCACACATTTACGCATGAGTACGTTTCACTGTGTATTCCTGCGAAGGTGACGGTTGCATATTATGGCCATGTTAATGTGTCATTGTATCGCATTAATGTGCATACTTTACCGGACCCATGAATTGCGTTCGTTTCCGTTATGCATGGAAAGAGAATATAAGTACGGTAACCGTAGCGTCATCATCAACCATGAAACTGTGACGCATTGGATGTTTTCACCATAGGAAATTCAAGCTGCGTAATAAGGGTGTCCATGCCCCGATAGGGAGTAGTTATTATTCAATGGATAGAAACGTATGTAATTGGGCTGCACCAGCTTCCATGAATGGTTGTCAATTATCAAAAGTACGTCCTATTAAATGTGCGGCGATATTACCAATCAGGCAACAATATGCTACATGCAACCATGTGTTTTATACAAAAGAACTCGAATGTTATCGATGCAGTGTACATGCGGTTATTAATGGTAGAGATTCCGGGACATGAATGTTTAATATACGTTAGCATGTGAATAAGCGGTTTATTTCTGCATGGATTCGTCGGGACTTCTGTTAGCCGTTAAACTATACAACGGGGTGAATATGCTGGGGTTCGCGGTTCTAGAGCAGCAGATTGCATGCGGCGGTAATGCAAATCTCACCTGTGCTGCACGAGATTTTGAAAATGCAGTGTTATCCGTTTGTCGCGGCTCTGCGCACAGCTTGGCGGTAGATGCAATGCACATACATATCGGTTTACTGCATTTATGTTCGTTATTTTGCTCAGTTGCCATGTATTACCCTACGTGGTAATTGTCTTGTACTAAGGCTAATTGCTAAGGCAACAACCATAGAGGTAACGTTGTAGGTGATAAGCACCGGTGAACGTAAATGGTTCTGGACATAGGGAAAACAGATGCAGTAAACTTGACGGAAGTTTGGACAATTCAGAAATATTCATCACTAGGTGATTGAGCGTGTACGTAGCTCTGAACACACCAAGGGTGAACACTGAGAAATGGTCTAGCAAGCTTCATAAGAGGTCACGGTGACAGTTCGAAAACAATGTAAACCGGATATTGGACAAAAGAACACGTAAGGCAGTATAAATATGTAATATTGTTAAAAAGAAATGTTACATGAAGACATCTCGTGTGTAAAATACGCGGTGATGAACATACGCATGGAGTTCTGCATTACTCCGGAAGCGACGAGACGGTCAGAGTAGTCATGCATACGAAGGGAATATGCGCCCGTTCTAAAAGCCACATGTTACAGATTCATACACCAACCTTACGTGCTAAGAAGTATTTCTGCTGTGGCACACGTGAAGTGGAGGCGGACCAGTAGTGGCTGATCACTGAAGTAGGCACCACGGATAGACAGGGGTTCTGAAAGCGAAAAGTGATCAAGCAATGCACTTACCAGAGGTGCAACGGAGTACATAGGCGGCAGCACATGTTACATGTAGGAAAAGTAGTAGTGGCGGATCACTCATCACGGATAGACAGGGGTTCGGCAAGCGAAAAGTGAGCAAGCAATGCACCTACCAGAGGTGCAACGGAGTATATACGCGGCAGCACATGTTACATGCAGGGAAAGTGGTAGTGGCGCATCACTTAAGTAAGCATCACGGAGAGAGGCGTTCTAAAAGCCACCTATTAATAGCCCATACCGTTACGGGATGTGCAACGGAGTAGATAGAGGCGGCATATGTGATGTGGTGGCAGACCAGTACTTGAGCATCACCCATTTAGGAATCATGGATAGACTTGAGTTGTAAAAGCCGCATTAGGACACACAATACACTTACCGTGGGTGAAAGGAAGTACGTAGCGCCGGCAACCGTGACGTAGACGCTGACCAGTAGTGGCGGATCAGTCATCCAGGCAGCAGGGATACGCAGGAGTTGATAAACCAATTGTTAACAGCCAATAAACTTACCGGAGGTGCAACGGAGTACCTATGTTGCAGGAAATGTTTCGTGGAAGAATACCATTAATAGCTCATATGTCACGGATACACAGCTGCATAAAAGGAATTAGTGAAGAGCCAATGCAATTTCCGGAGTTGCAACAGAGTAGAGAGGACGCAAAGAATACATGGAGGCAGAAACAGAGCGCCGGATAACCCATATAGGCAGCGTAGATACACAGCAGTTCTAAAAGCCACATATTAACAGCGGACACACTTAGCGGCGGTGATACGGACAAGCTGGCAGCGGCAAAGGTGACGTGGAGGCGGACCAGTAGTGCCGGCTTCCCAATATAGGCCGCATGGATTCACAGGTTCTAAAAGCCAATTATTAACAGCGGATAGACGTACCTGGCGTGCAACGGACTTGCTAGCGGCGGCAAGGAATACATGGAGGCGGACCAATAGTGCCGGATTAACCATATAGGCAGCGCAGATGGACGGGTGTTCTAAAAGACAATTGTTAAGAGCGGATATAAGTACCGTAGGTGCAACGACCAAACTACCAGCGGCAAAGTTGACGTGGAGGCGGACCAGTAGTGCCGGATCACCCATATAAGCAACATGGATAAACAGCAGTTCCAAAAGCCACTTATTATCAGCGGATAGACTTACCGGAGGTGCGACGGACAAGCTAGCAGCGGCAAAGGTGACGTGGAGGCTGACCAATATTGGCGGATAACCCATATAGGCAGCTTGGATACACACTTGTTCTAAAAGCCACTTATTAACAGGGCATACACTTACTGGACGTGCAACGGACTTGATAACGGCGGCAGAGGTGACGTGGAGGCTGACCAGTAGTGGCCGATTAACCATATATTCAGCGCAGATGGACGGGTGTTCTAAAAGCGACTTAGTAACAGCGAATAGACTTATCGGACGTGTAATGGACTTGATAGCGACGGCAAAGATGACGTGGAGGCGGACGAATATTGGTGGATGAACCATAAAGGCAGGGCAGATGAAGGGGTTCTCTAAAAGCCAGTTATTAACAGCGGTTAGACTTACCGGGCGTGCAACGGACAAGCTAGCGGCGGCAAAGGTGACGTGGAGGCGGACCAGCAGTGGCGGATCACCCATATAAGCAGCATGGATACACAGCGGTTCTAAAAGCCACTTATTAACAGCGGATAGACTTACCGGAGGTGCAACGGACTTGATAGCGGCGGGAAAGGTGACGTGGAGGCTGACCAATAGTGGCCGATTAACCATCTAGGCAGCGCAGCTGGACGGGTGTTCTAAAAGCGACTTATTAACAGCGGATAGATTTACTGGACGTGTAAGACACTTGATAGCGGCGGCAAAGGTGACGTGGAGGCGGACAAATGACAAAAGGAACCGTAGGCTGGCTAGCCGAACAACCTCCTCGTGGTGCCAGCTGGGTGGTTCGGGTTTAACCCATTCCAGCAAATGGTTCGGCGGCAGTGTTCCAGGACGTGGTGGGTTTTCGTCTGGCAAGCGTTCTCCCTATAAAAAGCCACAAATGTCTGCTTAACAACACTGCGACGTGGCGGATGTGACTCGCCACAAACTAAAGTCACTGGGCCGTGGACATCCGGAAAATGGTATCCAATTCACGTACATCAAGCGCTTATTCTCACATTCCTACCAACAACAAACAGTCAAACATTCTGCGGCACATTCAAAAATACAAGCTACATTCATAGACAATTACATACATATATACACCCATACACTTACATTCACTGTTATGCCAAACATGTACTCCTTGTATTTTTGATCACACTATGTTAGCAAAACATGATCATGCCTGTAAAGGTGTGCCTCGCATTGTCGAGAATAAAATTTATTTATTTATTTATTTATGGCAAAAGCTCGGGACGCTTTTCCGCCATCGGTCTTAGCGACTACGCTCACTGGTTGGGTCCGAAAGACGAACTGGTGTGACTGCATACACTTGCTGACGTGGCAACCCCCGACCTTACTGGTGTTCGTGCTGAGTTCCTTTGCACCAAGCATTCCCTATTAGCCTACAATGCAACCACCACTTCACTATATAACGATATATGGTTTCGTGAGTACTACGCGTTAACTCGATTTTTTGGCGTGCCATATTGATCGAGATTTTTAGCTGCAATATTGTGGAAAACAGTGTTTGAATAAGCACTTGTAACGGAATTTGGCTATTGTCAAAATTTCCCTGATCCATGATATCTTGGATCGATTAAAACGCTTCTGGTCAAAGCGTCCTTGGCGCTTACTGGTAATTTTCCCCTTTACTCCCTGTTTTTATCCCGTTTTGCACCCAGATTTTAAGTTATATTGAGGTCGTTTAACCATCGTATACGGGTTATCATTACACGTTGTTTCCCAATATGTCGGTCTCACAATACACCGAGGCTGTTGTTCCTGGTGGCTTGTATTCTGAGGTTATCGCACTTTGTGGCAGTCGAAGCTGCAAAATACCATTAACTGACGATTCCGGCGGGATGCAGTGCGATGTCTGCCACCGATGGTACCAGAAGCTTTGTACGGACCTAAATACCGAGCAGTACGCAGCACTGGCCTACAGCGAAAAGTTGTTTTTCAGTTGTGCCTATTGCTGCAGCCGCCGGCAACTCCGCGCCAATTCTGGTAGAGCACCATCCAGGTCTGGATATAACGAATACCTTCAGATAGTGCTAAGTAAGGTGCGCAGCCTAAGGAATAAGGTGTACGAGTTAGGTCTACTTGTAGATGGGTCTCATCCCGATATGCTCGCATTCACTGAAACGTGGCTGTCTCAGGACCTCAGAGATTTTGAAGTACAATTACCTGGCTACGCACAATTTCGATGCGATCGCTCCGCTGGCCGGCAGGGAGGGGGCGTCGCTCTTTATGTGAGCTGTAAACTTAACGTTTTGAAGACTTGCTTATTTCAGTCAGCAGCCAAAAAGGTTGAAGCTCTGTCGGCTGTTACCAGCACATCCTCTGCTCAGGTTACAGTTGTACTTGTGTGTAGAAGCCCTGGGAGCGTATTCAAAGAGGTACTTCACTTCATTCGCTCCCAGTCCGCAAGCAAATGGTTGATGATGGGCGAATTCAACCTCACAGAGGTTTGCTGGGTATATCTTTCTTGCGACTCAGCGTCAGGCACATTTGGGCGCTGATCAGCTTGAGCTTATGCTGCAACTATCGTTGCATCAGTTCATTGACCTCCCCAATAGGTACATGGACGCCCAACTACCGTCTGTCTTAGACCTTGCATTCGGTAAGTCACTGAAGTTTCTTGGGGATATTACTTACGGACCTCCACTGGGTTCCAGTGATCATGTTTGTTTGCTCTTCAGTTGTACTCTGTCTAGACGCTACCAGAGTACTGTTGAGTCTCGCCCAAACATATGGCACGCAGACTATCAATCAATGAGAGCCAAGGATTCGGGTTTCCATTGTGAGATCTCAGGCGACGATACTGTCGAGGTTGCCTGGGATAAATTTAAGTTCTACCTCACAGAAGTCTCTACTCCCTTCAGCCCAGTCACAAGGAGAAAGGAGGCGCGAGCGCAGCCGCCTGGATAGATCCCACTGGCAGGCATCTGCTCACAAAGAGGTATAGATGTTAGCGGACTTACCGAGATGCTCCGTCCATCTAAACAAATGACAGGTACCGTAAGGCTAGAAATAGGTGTAAGCAACGCCTAAGGGACGCTCGACTGAAGTTCGAGGAGTTAAGGGACGAAGCTTCAGAGGATCCAAAAAGATTTTTCGATTATGTCAAAAGGCGCTGCGGTTCGAACATGTCAATTCCAGCATTGATGCGTGATGACGGTACTCATGCGCATACAGACTATGGCAAGGCCCATGTACTTAGTGGGCAATATGCGGCAGCGTTTGTAATGGAAACCCATTTGGAAGGCGTTTATCTGGTTTGTAAGATCCCAGATGGTTCTGGACTATCTGAATTTATTGTAGCGGAGACGCAAGTTAGTAGGCTGTTAGAAGGGCTGGACCGTACTAAGGTCTCTGAGCCTGATTTCATTCATCCGAAGCTGTTGCATGAGTTCGCTGCGGAACTAAGTGGACCGCTGGCCACGGTGTTTCAGAAATCGCTTGACAGCTGTGCATTACCTTCGGAATGGAAGTAAGCTGTCATCCGTCCCATCTTCAAAAATGGGAACAGCAGTCGGCCTGCAAATTACAGGCCAGTTAGTCTGACGAGTGTAATAGTCAAACTCCTCGAAAAACTGGTGAGAGATTCATTGGAGTCATCTGTATAGGTTTAATCTACTTAGCAATGTACAACACGGATTGCGGAAGTGATTTTCATGTCTGCCGAATCTACTGGTGGCACGCGAAAGTTGGGCTGATGCGGTGGATAAGGGCCATGCACTGGACGAGACTTCCGTCCATTTTTCGAAGGCATTTGACAACGTATGCCATTTGAGGTTCGCGCAATAACGAAGCTCCTAAGGGTTACCTGGCCGCACCCTTCATTGGGTAACTGCCTTCTTGGAGGGTAGAGTACAGTGTGTACGGGGAGGCCGGGGCCCATCGTTTAGGCAGTCTGTCCTCAGTGGCGTGCCGCAGGGCTCGGCCCTTGGACAGCTGATGTTCTCTATCTATGTGAATGACCTACCCGCGGAGCTTAAGGTACCATCACTGCTATTTGCCGATGACCTGAAGCAGTGGGACATTGTACATGTTTCGTGGGGTATCCAGGCTATTCAGCGAGCCTTGGATAAGCTTTGGCACTAATCTACTTTTTGCTTACTGCACATAAATCAGGCAAAATGCTCCGTTCTTCGAATTGGTGGTGGCAACAACAAACCTATCCTTTTTCCTAGCTGACGCACCGTCACTTTTCAGTTCTTTATTTTAATGACTCAAATATCTTGGTATTCCACTTGCTTAGCTCTTTCCACTTTCTCTTTTGCCTTCTGAGTTTACTTTTTTCTCTTTCTTACTTCACGTAACCGACCCAGCAGGGACTGCTAGGGCAGGATATGTGGGCATTAATTTGTTGGACAGGGTGTGATGCGGTCTTTGTTTTAGGTTCATCAGTATTTCAAAGTTCGCCAACTCCTGGTTCAACGACCCGCCGAAGAAGGAACACTCACGGGATAATCCTATCGTTCCAGTCCCTGTCTGATTATTGTATTTATTGAAATCGCGATGAAGGAAAGCGAAATTTACAACTAATAAATCTTACCAACTACCATTTTTTGAACATACTTAGGCACAAAGCGTCCCAAACACATCTGTTTTAAATCCAGTTATGAAAGCATCACCATTTAGCCTGGTGTACCGAAACACAAAGTCCCTCCAGGCCAATTTTTCATGTCAGATTCAAATGGACTGGAACAATAGGAAAATCCCTTGAGTGTTCCTTCTTGAGCAAATCGTTGAGCCAGGAAATGATAAGGTGCTAATTCTTGATAGATCTAAAACGAAACACCCTGGTTGATCAGGGTATTGTGAGTGTACTGTGTGTGTACTGTGAGTTCTACGCGGTAACTCGATATTTTGGCGTGCCAGACTGATTGAGTTTTCTAGCTGAAGTATTGTGGAAAACAGTGTTTGAATAAACACGTGAAGCGAAATTTGACTATTGTCAAATTTTCTCTGATCCAAGATATCTTGGATCGATTCAAGTGCTACTGGACAAAGCGTCTCCTTGACGCTTACTGGTAATTTTTGCGGTTGTTCCCCTTTTTAATCCCGTTTCACACCCTGTTTTGCCTTTTTGTGGTTGTTTTACGGTCGTATACGTGTTTTTCAATTCAGCTCAGTTTTCCACTTTAAACATGGTCGTCTTAATAAAAACCGAGGCGGATGAAATCTTTGGGTCCTCGATTGATGAGTCCACTGCAGTTTGCGGCAATTCTGCCTGCTCGAGACCAGTTACGGATTCATCTGGTGGTATGCAGTGTGATATTTGCTTCCGCTGGTATCACAAAGGTTGCACCGGCCTCCGAGCGAACCAGTACGCTATGCTATCATCCAGTGAAAACCTCCTGTTTAGCTGTGATGATTGCTGCACTCAAAAAGCGAAGTGCCCGGCTATCATCTGTGCCGAATTTAAGGCACTGGCATGCAGGTTCACATTGGTTGAGAAGGCGTTAGTCGGGCTTGCCTCGCTCAACTCTAAAGTGGACTTGATTATGAATCACCTGAGTATTGCAAAGGAGGACTCTGTAGCGAACTGTCCCCCTGCTGACAGTCCATCCCTTGATGGGTCGTTCATCTTACCGGACGCTCCAGTACACATTGAGATAGATGACTCATATGCCTCGGATGGCATTGTTGACCCTCCACAAACGGAGGGCGAGTCACGGGCTCCTGGGCCGGAAAAGAAGGGGCGAAAGAGGGCAAGAAAAGTGCGCAAACCCTCCGCACCCAAACCGAGAGGTGTGAAGACGCTCAAGGTGCAACCACCTGAGCGGGAAACACCACCTGGTGATGCGAATCCCTCAGTTTCACCTAAGATTGTGCAGGCAGGGGGTAAAAAACCCCAGATGTCTACATCGAGTGCTACTCAAATTGCGGTGCCTACTCCAAACACATCTTGTCTTCCAGGGGTACAGGTCGTGGAGGCAGGCATGGACGTTGAGCCACGGGATTTTTCGCCTGCAGGAAGAAAGAGAAATCGGAACAGAAATGCCCGTACTCTTCAGGCAGGTTCGAAAAGCGTCAAGAATGACGGGACAAACAAGCTGGAGCCTAAGTCGTATGCTACAGTTGCTTCAACCTCGTCTGATAACTTGCGCCCAGTCTCGTTTTCCGCGGCTAAGCCGGTTGCGGTTCATGTAAATTCCAAAACCCGTGGGGTAAATACACCCCGTCGAGGTGATGCTTTCATGGATAGCAGTGTGATATTCCGTAACGCAGTGGAATCCACTGCTGCACTTCCTGCCGAACGTACATTAGACGACCTACAGTGGTTTAAGATGTGCGTAACCAAACTTCTTCCGCCTGGGTTTCCCGGTGTTACTGTCAGGAAACTGACTAGATTGGGTAACGTCCCAGTTAACGCCCCAAACCCTCGACCGCGCTTACTTCGGGTAGTCCTATCTACCCCGGAGGAACGCAACGCGCTGTTGCGGTTTGCCTTCAAATTGAAGGGTACTAATGTTAGTGTTCAGCCAGACCTCCCATTAGCGGATAGGCTGAAGCTAAAAGAGGCCATTAAGGACCTCAAAACCAGGCGAGCGGCCGGTGAACAAGGTCTCCGGTTGGTGGGTTTTCGGGTGGTCAGCCGGCGGTCTGTTTCCGCCCTACCAGTGCCAGTACTGGTAGCGCACGACCCAGGGCTGGACATTACGAGTACCTTCAAATAGTGCTAAGCAATGTGCGGAGCCTAAGGAATAAGATGTGCGAGATAGGTCTGCTTGTAGATGGGTCTCATCCCGATATACTTGCATTCACTGAAACGTGGCTGTCTCAAGACATCACGGACGGTGAAGTACATCTGCCTGGCTACGCACTATTTAGATGTGATCGCTTCGTTGGCCGACAAGGCGGGGGCGTTGCGCTTTACGTTAGGTGTGAACTTGACGTTTCACGCACCTACATGTTTCAGACGGCAGATAAAACTGTCGAAGCGCTGTCGGTAGTGATTAACACTTCCTCAGCTCAACTTACAGTCGTACTTGTGTATAGAAGCCCTGGAAGTGCGTCCAAAGAGGTGCTTGACTTTATTCGCTCCCAATCCGCAAACAGGTGTTTGATACTGGGGGATTTCAACCTACCAGAAGTTTGCTGGGCGGATCTTTCTTGCAACTCGGCAGAAGGTACTTTCGGGGCAGATCTACTTGAGCTTACGCTACAAGTACCATTGTATCAGTTCGTGGACCTCCCCACTAGGTACATGGACGCCCAACTCCCGTCTATTTTGGATCTAGTGTTTGCCAAGTCACTAGACTTCGTAAGGGACATCAATTACGGCTCTCCCTTAGGTGCTAGTGATCATGTTTGTTTATCGTTCAGGTGTAGTCTGACCAGGCGTCACCAGAGCATTGCTAAGCCATTTCCAAACATATGGCGTGCTAACTATCAGGCAATGCGTACCAAGGCTGCTGGGATGCGTTGTGAAATCTCGGTGGTTGATACGGTTCAGGCGGCCTGGGATAAATTTAAATCTTATCTCACGGAAGTGTCTACTCCCTACATCCCGCTTGCGAGGAGAAAGGAGACACGGGCGCGGCCGCCGTGGATAGATACCACTGGCAAGCACCTGCTCCAGAAGCGTTCTAGGTGCTGGAGGACCTACCGTGCGGCTCCATCAACTAGCACCTATGCTAGGTACCGCGAGGCTAGAAATAGGTGTAAACAACACTTAAGGAAAGCTCGGCTGGTGTACGAAAAGGAATTGGCTGACGGAGCTTCGGAAAATCCGAAGAAGTTCTTCGCTTATGTTAAGAGACGCTGTGGTTCAACTTCGGTAATCCCAACTTTGATGAGGGCCGATGGAACTCGTGCGTATGCGGACTCAGATAAGGCTCGTGTACTTGGGGAACAGTATGCAGGGGCTTTTGTACGTGAGGCCGCGTTGACTAGCGTTGAATTTGTCCCCAGAGTACCTGATGGTTCTTATTTAGCTGAGTTTACTGTGGGGGAAACGCAAGTCCTTAAACTGCTGCAAGAACTGAACCCTTCCAAAGCAGCTGGACCTGATTCAATTCACCCGAAGCTTCTGCATGAGTTGGCGGGGGAACTAAGTGGACCGCTGACGATGGTGTTTCAGAAATCACTTGACACCTGTACATTACCTTCCGAATGGAAGGAGGCTGTCATCTGTCCTATCTTCAAAAATGGCGACAGGAGTCTGTCAGCCAATTATAGGCCAGTTAGTCTGACTAGCGTCGTGGTCAAACTGCTTGAAAAGCTGGTGAGAGATTCGTTGGAATGTCACCTGAATAGATTTAATCTGCTCAGTAGTGCACAACATGGATTCCGGAAGGGTTTTCGTGTTTGACGAATTTGTTGGTTGCTCGTGAAGCTTGGGCCGAGGCAGTGGACAATGGCCACGTAGTGGATGTGCTTTTCGTAGACTTCTCGAAAGCATTTGATAAGGTACCCCACTTGAGGCTATCACATAAGCTGAGGTCCTACGGCGTATCTGGCCGCGCCCTTCACTGGGTATCTGCGTTTTTGCAGGGAAGAGAGCAGTGTGTACGTGTGGGTCGCAGCTTATCCTTTAAGCAAGCGGTCCTTAGCGGTGTCCCACAGGGCTCGGTCCTTGGACCGATGCTGTTCTCCATCTACGTAAACGATCTCCCTGGAGAGCTTGGGGTATCATCCTTATTGTTTGCTGATGACCTTAAGCTATGGAATGTTGTAAATGTTCCTGGGGGTTCTGAGGCCATACAGCGTGCACTGGACAGACTCTGGGACTGGTCTACTTCGTGGCTACTGCCCATAAATCAGGCTAAGTATCCCGTCCTTCGTATAGGAGCAACTTTTCCGCCTTCGAGCTACGTACTCGGTGGAGTCGAACTCCCCCTTGTCTCCAACCAGATAGATCTAGGTGTCGTTCATTCCTCGTCTTTGCATTCTGGTGACAACTGGAAGAAGGCCGCTAGTAGGGGTTTCAGAATGTTATGGTTAATACGCCGTTCTTTCGGGGTCTTAACTGCCGACATATTTGTGAAGCTATTCTCAGCTTTCGTTC